>JALJCO010007852.1:0-680552 GCA_023101725.1 Atherinomorus stipes
TGAAGGTCCTGCAGTTCCTCCTTCAGCAGTTTCATCATAGCAGCACTGGACACACGCCTCTTTGGCAGTTGCACAGGCTTTACACTGCTGTCCACTTCCAGTTTGTACTCTCCATCAAAACAATCCAAACCTTTGTGGCCTTGTGAAAAAGTGATTTCCCCCTGTTAAAACATAAATTAACTGTGGTTTATCACATCTTTGGAAAGCTGATTTCAATTTCTCTAGCCACACCAAAGTTGGATTACTGCCACACCTGTTCTCAATCAAAAAATCACTTAAATAGGACCTGCCTGACAAAGTTAAGTAGACCAAAAAGATCCTCAAAAGCTAGACATCATGTTGCGATCCAAAAAAAATTCAGTAAAAAATGAGAAACAAAGTAATTATGATCTATCAGTCTGGAAAAAGTTACAAAGCCATTTCTAAAGCTTTGGGACTCCAGAGAACCACAGTGAGAGCCATTATCCACAAATGGTGAAAACATAGAACAGTGGTGAACCTTCCCAGGAGTGACCGACCAACCAAGGTCAGTGTTCATGACTCCACCATCAGAAAGAGACTGGGGGGCAAAAATGGCCTGCATGGCAGAGTTCCAAGACCAAAACCACTGCTGAGCAAAAAGAACATGAAGGCTGGTCTCAGTTTAGCCAGAAAGCATCTTGATGATCCCCAAGACTTCTGGGAAAATACTCTGTGGACTGACGAGACAAAAGTTGAACTTTCTGGAAGGTGTAGGTCCCATTACATCTGGCGTAAAAGTAACACGGCATTTCAGAAAAGAATATCTTACCAAAAATAAAATATGGTGGTTTTCGTGTGATGGTCTGGGGCTGTTTTGCTGCTTCAGGACCTGGAAGACTTGCTGTGGTAAATGGAACCATGAATTCTGCTTCTACCAAAAAATCCTGAAGGAGAACGTCCGGCCATCTGTTGGTGACCTCAAGCTGAAGCGCACTTGGGTTCTGCAGCAGAACAATGATCCAGAACACACCAGCAAGTCCACCTCTGAATGGCTTAAGAACAACAAAATGAAGACTTTGGAGTGGCCTAGTCAAAGTCCCCACCTGAATCCCATTGAGATGCTGTGGCATGACCTTAAAGGCGGTTCATGCTGGAAAAGCCTCCAATGTGGCTGAGTTGCAACAATTCTGCAAAGATGAGTGGAACAAAATTCCTCCACAGCGCTGTAGAAGACTCACTGCCAGTTATCACAGACGCTTGATTGCAGTTGTTGCTGCTAAGGGTGGAACAACCAGTTATTAGGTTTATGGGGCAATCACTTTTTCACGCAGGGTCATTTAAGTTTGGATTTTTTTCCCCCCTTAAAAATAAAAATCTTCATTTAAAAACTGCATTTTCTGTTTATTTGTGTTATCTTTGTCTAACATTTAAATGTGTTTGATGATCTGAAACATTTAAGTGTGACAAACATGCAAAAAGGTAAGAAATTAGGAAAGGGACAAAAACTTTTTCACACAGCTGTACCTGCAAAGAGCTGAGTGTCATTACAGTTTGCTGCATTTATATTCTCAGCTTCTGATTTGGTCACGCAGGGAATCTTCTCATACTCTTCACTTTCACGTTCAGTTACATTGTGTAGGCTACAGGTTTGTTTTTGTCTGTGTTCTGGGCGAGCTCTGCATTTAACTGAAAAGTGGTTCTCTTTACCGCACTTTTTACATTTACATGCATTTTTTACCATATGCTGGGCATTTCTGTTCGCTCTTGTCATATGTTCTCCCACAGAACCTGCATTCAACTGAACCGCTGGTTTGTTTCTGGTGCGTTGCTCCATGCATTGCATACACCTCTTCCACTACTGGATCCGAGATGGCTTTACTGTTCTCACGAGACAGCTCCGCAGCCCTGCACAGCTGTATGCACGTTTCCAGGGTCAAGTTCTTCTCGCCCAGTTATCTTTTTCTCATGCTTGGGTCGGTAATTCCACACACAATGCGTCCTGAATCAGTGAATCCCTTAACTGTCCAAAGTTGCACGTTTTGGTCAGCAGCTTCAGCTCTGTGACAAAGCTGTCTATCGTTTCACAGGCACCTTGTGTCTTTGTGATAAAACAATGACGTTCCACTGTCTCATTAACGCTAGGGTTGCAGTGCCGGTCAAATTATGCAATAATATCATCCAGCTTCCATGTATCTTTAGTGATGTCGCTCATTAATGTATCCAGTAATTCTCTTCCACTCTCGCCGACAAGATAACTTTTTCCTTCGTCATCTGTCGCCACAGATAGGTCCACGGACAGCATGACCTCGCCTCTCCATGTCTTCCATGTCCTCAAAAGATTACCAGAGTCCAGGCGCAAAGTTGACTGTGGCTTCAAACCCTCCATGCCGCACAACTGTCTTGTCCCGCCCGGTCCGATGAAATCACTGTTGTACAGTCTCTCGGCAGGCACTCATAGAGTCCGCTTCCGCTGCCACCATGTTTCTGTCTGTCTTTATATGTACTTCGACAACAGAGTTACTTGTTCCTACCCAACAGGGCAGTCTGATTTATTCAACATTTTGGCAACCCATTAACATGTGGTGCACACACCCCTGTACACCTCTGGAGAGTAACATTATTTTCTGTCCGTACAGGAACAACGACGCAGGTGGACCATTATTCTGACACCTAAATGAAAACAATAGCTCCTATTTTTACACCAGGGAGAGTGTGATTTATAAAGGAGAAATTGCTTGGATCTGTGCACACACGGTTTCATAAATCTAGATATTTTTTGGCGCTCGTAAACTTTGGGTTTTTGGTGCATGTACGCTTTTAGTAAAGATCCTGCACACAGTCTTATAAATTACGCCCCTTTACTGCAGTTTAATGACTACAACCTAATGTACCCATAGCAGTAGAAATGTGTATTCATTTCAGACAAATAAGGCCAGACATGATCCTGTTTTATTGATTACATTTATCATTAAACATGAGCAAAAGCCTGATTTCTACAGACATCTTTACCAACATTTTCAATTGCACACATGAGCCAGGACAGAGCAGTGGATGCGTTAAATACAACATGACATCAAGAATTCATATATTGTTGGTAAGAATTTGTGTAAAAAAAAAGAATATCCTTTACATCAATATTTATTTAAATATCAAAACACTTCAACATGTCTCTCTTTACAGTACATAGATTGTGTTTGTTTCACTATTCAAACAGATTTTAACAACTTTGTTTGAAAAATAAGAAGTGTTGTATAAAGTTTCTGGTAGCACTTGTCATTAAACACTGAACATTTGTTGAACTTTGAAGGTACAATGTGTTAAAATTACTGACATCTAGTGGTAAAGATGGGTATGGCAATGACTGAAAACTCCAAGCAATGTTATGAACGTACGGTGGCCATCAGTGGCCAAAATTCTCCCAGACATAAAGATGTTTTCATGTGTGAGTAGATCCAGTGGTCTCAGGTGCAGCTATGACTGGACTATGAGGAACTACTTTTAATGTCTTAAGGAATTACTGACCCCAAACAGTCTCTAACTCCCATTAAACAAAGCTGCTACAGCAGTGTCAAAGTTCAGAGTTCTCGCTTCACACACCTGTTTTGTCCATTTAGGGAAACCGTTGTAAAAATGGCAGCACAAATATGGCAGCCTCCATGTATGTGCACCCCCAGCAAGTAGATATAAATGACTCATTCTAAGACAATAAACGTATAACAGCTGTTCTAGTGAAGCGATTACACGTCAATAAAAACTTTTGAATTGTTATATTACATTTTTCTGCCCTGATTTTGGTTTTGTTACACACTGCACCTTTAATATTTCCTGAGTAACTTCAATGTTTTTTCTTTGTTATTAAAGTTTAGCTCAATGTGAAATTTAAAAGTTGGAGAAAAGTTTTAAATCCTGCAATTTAAAAGACAAAGATTGTTAATGTGAGTTTATACAGAGATGAAGCTGGAGCGAAAGTTCATGCTGGTGCCACAACCAGAAGCCACATGTTTGTTTGTGTTTTGCATGTTTGTTTGTTTGTTAGTATTGTTTTTTCTATGTAAATGTTGATGCAACTTCTAAGTTTGTAACTATGAAACTTCCTGAGCAAAATGTAAAAAAAAAAAAAAGGATGAAAATGGATCAAATAAATAATTATTTAAAAAAAAAACTGTTGCAGTTGGGCAACACTGTTTTCTTTGTCCTGTTTAGCATCTTCATGTCTTGGTATATTCTGTTAAAAGTGATGATTGAGGAGGGTGGTTGCAGGTTCCCTTCCTCTTCTACCGCCTCCCCTCCTCTGGACCACCTCTCTGCTGGCTGCAAACGCACAGCGTTTACTCTGGAACGAAACATTAAACATCAGTGAGGCATGCAAGTGTGAAGCAAGCTGCAGTAAAACAAGTGAACATCTCCAAAATTGCACCAATAATGACGATTCAGGGAGTTTCAGGTCATGCAAAGCAGTGAACACAAATGAAGAGAGCTGCAGGGAAGGTGAAGACAGGCTTCGTGTTGCCTGAAAACAGTCAAATCAGTCAACTTTCTACAGTTGTTTGAAATTCAGTGAGAAAAAGGTTTTCTAAGTTTCCACAGCAGCGACTGCATGCATGTTCAGATACATTAGAATCAGCATAAGCTGGAAAATGCGATTAAACTAGTAAAAGTGATGACTTGAAAATTTCATCATGTTGATATTTGACCAAGGATATTTTACTGAGTAAAAAAGTACTCAATACTCATATACACATACTCAGATACACTGTAAAAAGAGTATCAGGGCTGTAGTTGATATGTTTTTGTACTTTTTTACATTGATCATTGGTGATGAAATCTTATGTAGGCCCTAAATTATTTATACTATATTTAAACGACATTTTTACAGTATCCAGTACCTTGTTATTTATAATGTTTGCTGATGACACAACCTTTCTTTTTCTGGAAAGAGTACGGACGAACTAACGTAAATTGTAGAAAAAGAACTAGCTGAGTTAAAAAAAAAGTGGTTTGATTATAATAAGTTATCCTTAAATGAAAAAACAAAAACTAAATTTATGGTATTTTCTGGTAATCACATCTACGATGATATAAGGCTGCATATAAATGGGGTTGAAATTGATAGAGTTTATGAGACCAAAGTTCTAGGTGTCATTATAGACAGTAAACTTAGTTGGAAGCCTCACATTGAATATATTAGAAATAAAATAGCAAAAATTATCGGAATATTAGTTAAAGTAAAAGATTTAATAAATGTAAAAGGTTTGTATATTAAATACTCTGCTTTAGTTGTGCCCTATTTGTCATATTGTTCAAAAATTTGGGGAAATGCAAATAAAACAGGTATTGACACTTTAGATCAGTTACAAAAAAAGCTATTAGACTTAAAGTGGGATATCGGGAACATACACAGTGAAATCCCCAGTGTTAAATTTGAGTTGTTAAGTCATATTTACTCTTTCACAGTAATTCTAGCACCATTGAGAGTAAAATAACCACCAGTGCCGGGTGAAAAATTTCAGAGTTAAAACAAGTTTCCTCTTTCAGTGTATAATTAACTCTATGAAGTGTAGCTAAGTGCACCCAGGAAGACTCCGCCTTCTTTGGCTTGAATATTTCCCATCATGCTTTGTGACTCCCCTGTATGGTCCTGCACCGTGAGTTAAGTGTATACTGTATGTGAGCCCTTTGGGTCTCCTTGGTGTGCATAGTGTTTTAATTAAAACATGTTGTTGAAGTCGGTAGTTTGTGCTGACTATCAGTACTCGCTTGGTAACTGTCAAAGTACCAACTAATCTTCACAACTCTCCAAAATTACTGTACTGATATTCAGGACAGTAATTTTGGGTCAATGCATGATGGGAAATAATGTGTCAATATTAATGCATAATTCAAAATCCTTTGGTATTCACCTCCATTACCTCAAAGCAGGCCTATTTTCATTTTTATACTTGAGGGCAACCCTAAGAGTTCATTTTTACTCTTATAGTGTTAGGCATTTAACTCTAGATTAGTGTTGACCTAAAACTTTGAGAACAGTGTAAAATGTACACTTACTCCTTGGACCTAAATAAACACCAAAATTGGTGTACAATATACTCCTAAAGTGTTGGATATACACAGTCAAATTTGCTGTGTACTAAATACACTTTTTATTGAAAGCAATACTTCAAAATTTAAAGACATTGTATACAGGTACTACCCACAAAGTTTGAATATCCTGAAAAAGTTAGTGTATTTCTGTAATTAAACTTAAAAGGTGCAATTTACATATTGTTTAGACAAATAATATGTGAATCAATATATTTCAAGCTTATGTTTGTTTGGATGTTGCTGATTAGGACTTGCAGCTTTAGAAAACCTCAAATTCAAAACCTCAAAAAATGATAATACTGTGAAAAGCTCCAGTATTGTAGCTCAGAGTGTCACAGTGTAATCAGGTAAGTAATCCATAACACCTCCATAAGTGCCCTGAGCCTTCAAAAAAGTCTCTTGGTTTAGAGGAATTCACAATCATGAGGAAGACTGCTGATCTGACAGTTGTGCAGAAAACCATCATTGACTCCTGCACAAGGTGGGAAAGACACAAAAAGTGATAGAAAAGAAGCTGGATGTTCTCATAGTGCTGTCTCAAAGCACATTAATGGACAGTTAAAGCAACCCTTACTGATGTTGCATTCTTACACTATTTTTCTAACAGGGTAAAATGCTATGAATGAGGTAATGGAACTCTAAAATACAAGACAGACCCACCATTAATCAATATAAAATATTATTCCAATCTCTAAATATTCAATGAAAACTCCAACCAATCCTTGAAGTGGGGTGCACCTCTAGGATTGTCCAACGGACCTGCCTGTCAGACCTTTGCTTCTGCATTGGGAGGCAGAGGGAATGGGGGGGTGTGTCTTAGGAGTGAGGCGGGACTGTTTATATTCAAATTATCTTGCTGTGCTTTCTGAAATGCAAGATTGGTAAATGTTGCTTTAAGTGGAAGGAAGAAGTGTGGAAGAAAACGGTGTAGAAGCCGGAGGGCTGACAGCAGCCTGAGTGCAGCATGATGTATTTACTGTTTATGTTGCTGTTTACTCGCAGACTCGAACATTAAGAACAACTTTTGCTTGGTACTAAATATAATGTATTGAATAAGTTATGATTAAAATTTTGCTTTGTGCTAAAACAAAAATTTAACTTGAGATAAGTATGAGATGATATCCCGAAATGAAAAATTAAGTTGTAACAAAGTAAAAAAAAAAAATAATTGTGTACCGTCTTCGTTATAAATGATATTTTTTTCTTTGTATCAAAGCAATTTCTTTCTGTGTTTTAATGTAAAAGATATTTCCAGTAAATTAAAATTTATGGTTTCAACAACATCATAAATTTAGTTTGAGAAAAACTAATAAAGTTAGATATCACAAATTACAGTAATTTATCTTCAAAGTTGATCTAAAGAATAATTTTTTTCAGCATAGCATATGTAATGTTTCACCTTTGGGGCTGACATTTTTCTCGTAGTAGCCTGCGTTGGTGATGTTTCCAGCTGGGCGGTACTGGCCAACCACAAAGACTGTATGACCATCAGTGGCCAGGCCCACACCCAGCTCCTTACTGTCCTTCCACACCACCTGAGTGAAATGTCCTGCAGGGAAGAAAGCAGCTTTGTGAGGCAACGATCTATCTTTTCATCCATCATTCGTCTTCCAGACAGCACAGTCCTCTGGTTCATCTCTAAGTTTCCTATAGAGCAGTGGGCTGCCATGTTTCTGCCTGGGGGAAGTTATGGGTGAAGGGCGTTGCTAAGGGGGCGTATATGGATAAACAGAGATGATCTGGTGTGATGAGTCTTACCTGTTTTACTCTGGTGTCCAGACTTGCTGAAGTCGTAATCCTTGATCTCACCGTACCATTTTTCTACAGCTTCTTTTCCTGAAACATGAGACAGAAACATTTCTGTCTGAGCTCATCGTTAACATAAGATCATCCAGAAAATGAACATGAAAGTGTAATACAGAGCAGACAGTCTACCTGTTGGATTGACAGTCTTAGAACTGGACATGTAGAAGACGTTCTCTCCATCATCAGTGTCGCTGTGTCCCAGGGTCCTCTTCTCTAACATGTGATCGGCCCATTTCTGGGCGGCTGCATTCAGCTCACTGTTGTAGGTCAGCGGGGGTGCTTTGTGCATCACCCTGTAGGAGTTGTGGGCGTCCAGGAACTCTTTCAGGAAGCTTTCATCTGCAAATGAAATATTTCATGTCATTTTCTGTACCGCTGATCCAGTTCAGGGTTGCTGGAGCCTATCCCAGCTATTATCAGGCGAGAGGCAGGTTCACCTGGACAGGTCGCCAGTCTGTCGCAGCACCAACACAGAGAGACAGACAACCATTCACCTCACATTCATACAGGGACAATTTAGAGTGATCAGTTAACCTAACATCATGTCTTTGGACGGTGGGAGGAAGCCGGAGAACCCAGAGAGAACCCACGTATACACGGGGAGAACATGCAAACTTCACACAGGAAGGAACTGTGGGTATTGTTGGAACCCCTCCCCAGCTGGGACTCAAACTAGCAACCTTCTTACCATGAGGCTGCGGTGCAGCCATCTCAAAACTATATTTTTTTTATTTCTATTCAAAATATCTCATCACACTCAACATAAGACAAAATTACCAAAAGAGAAACATTTCAGTGAGAAATACGATCTTGTTTTAATTCAGTTCATCACATGTCAAGTGATCTTATCAAGAAAATCTTGCTTGCTTCATTGACAGATTTTCTTTTTTACTTATTACAGGCAACAAAAATCTTTTTCTTTTTTAACTAATTTTAAGGGGGGCCAAGATTTTTTTGCTTGTATGCAAACAAATTCTGCCAATGGAACAAGCAAAATTTTCTTGAGAAGATTTCTTTAAATAAGATGCATTGCCTTAAAGGTGCCATGACATCAAATTTCTTTTTTATGGGGTTTTGGGTGTATAATATGATCTATTGTGCACTGATGAGGCCATGTGAATGTCCAGAGTGAGAATCAAAGTTCCTGTTTATGGTCTGTCAGCTTTGTCTCTCTGCTCAGAAACAGTTGAATCAGACAGCAGCTCATCATTCTACGTAGTTCTATCATTCTATGCTTTAATAAGAGCACACTATTAAGCAAACAGCCTCCCCCCCCCTCCCCCCTCCTTCCACCCTCCGCTGTGCTCTCCCCCTCCCTCGCTGATTCAACTGCGTGAGTGGAGCTGAGTAACTGCTGAGCAGTCAGGTCGGTTTTTCAAACAAATGGATTTAAAAGCAAACTCCTGCAGCAACACTGAGGGAGGGGGCCACAACCTTGTCATTACCTGTAAGTTTAATTATTTTCTAAATGCTGTCTTGTCTGATAAACGTAGCTCGCTGTCTGAAGTGCCCATGTTGCTAACAGTTAGCCTTTAGCAAAGTCTGACTGCAGCATGACCTACGTAGTTTCTCTAAATAAGGTTATAGCCAAATAAGGTGTAGCCAATCAAAATGAAGTCAACTTGGTCTCTGGGTAAAGCTGCATTTCATCACTGCACCCAAGTATTTTACTGAGGAAGTGAGACCTGGCGTTTCAAAACAATCCCCCGCTGTAAAAAGTAGTTACATATGCAGTAATGTCAACTACATGAACCAGTTTTACTGCTATGTCATCACTCCTTGAAAACAAGATCCGATGTCTTAATTAATTGTTTCTCTTTAAGTAATTTTGTCTTATTTTGAGTGTGATGAGACATTTTGACTAAAAATAAGACAAATATACTTGGTAAGATTTGAGTTTTTGCAGTGCGGTCGCAAGTCTGTCGCAGACCTAACACAGAGACAGACATACACGCACGCTCACATTCTTACATAAAAACATTATATTACACATTATAGAACATTGTAAAACTTCATATATTTTCTTTATCAGAGGAAACAAGTATGATAGTGAAACAGACATGATTGAAAGCTGCAGATGCAGATCTGATATTAGTTGGGAAACAGACTGTCCTCACCTGCCATCTTTGGTTTGGTTTCAGGGGCTGAAATGAAGCAAAGATCAAGTTAAAACTAATCAACAGTGTTATAGAGATAGTAATCTGAATGTGCATCATCCTTGCTGTCAGACATGAGAGTAATTTCACAGATTTTTGCAACATTAAATGAATAATGCACCCACAGAATGATGGTCCATCTTCTACTCACCTTCATGCTGATCAAGACTCTGGAGAACTTTTTTAATATCTCAAATGCAGCCAGAGATCGGACAGGTTTTTGTTTTTCCCCAATTTTCATATCAAGGAGTTCAGCATCGACTGAACCAAAAAGGTCCATAAAAGTCCACAAAAACTTGTAAATTCCTCCATACTGCTTGTCCAATGTAATCCAAGTGTCCTGAGTGGGTAGTTCCATAATGGGCTATATGCACAACTCCACTACATCCTGAACTTAATAGCACCCCTTTGTTTCCTGTCTTTCATTACAGGGTAAACTGATTAATCCAGGTGTGTTTGGCCAGTTATTGAGGTCAGGCACACCTGGATTAATCAGTTTATCCTGTAATGAAAGACAGGAAACAAAGGAGCACTACAATGTTCAGGAAGTAGTGGAGTTGTGCACATAGCCCATTTACTTGAAACAACATAATTTAGTATGTTTTATAGCCTAAACAGTACTACATTGCAGTTTCTATTTGTGCGTTCGTGTGTGTTCACGACATTACGGAAGCCACGGCCTTCGGTGGCTACTCTGCCGATTATGCAAGCGTAGAAGAAGAAATTAGCTGTTTACATTGTGCAAAGAGTGAACGAGCTGCAGACAAACACAAGAGGAGTTGGCTATTGATTTAAAACGAAGAAAGAAAGAAAAAAGAAAGAAAGAAAGAAAGAAAGAAAGAAAGAAAGAAAGAAAGAAAGAAAGAAAGAAAGAAAGAAAGAAAAAGAGAACTCGTGATCTTGTCTGCCGTGGCTTCCGTAGTGTCGTGAACTCACAAGGACGCGCTTTGTGGCAGCTAAATGTTCTAGTTTAAGCTATAAAAATATAATAAACGATGTCATTTCGAGTAAATTATGGATGCTACAGGACACTTGGATTACATTGAACTAGCAGCATGGAGGAATATTGCCAAGTTTTTGTGGACTTTTATTGACCTTTTTGGTTCAGTTGGTGGTGAACTCCATTATATGAAAGTTGGGGGCAAAAAGAGACCTGTCCGATCTCCGGCTGCATTTGAGATATTAAAAAAGTGCTCCAGAGTCTTGCTCAGCATGAGGGTGAGTAGAATATGAAAAGAGTATCTATCTGCAGCTTGCAACCAAAGGGCGTGTCCTATAGTGGGCGTGTCACATATGGGGTGGGTCTTGTTAGGTTTAGGGGAAGAGTCAGGGGTCAGGTTAGATTTTACCGTGCTCTCATAGGTCTGGTGGGCGTGTCGTCAACTGACGACACTTGACGTCACGCCCACTTTACGACACACCTCTTGTCTTCGACCCTACTCGAAAATGAAGGCACATCATTCTGTGGGTGTACTACTCCTTTAAAGACAAACATCCTCCTGTAAGTGCAGACATCTGTGGTTCTCACCTGGTTCAGGGTTTTTCTGGTCTGGTTGGGTCTCAGCTCCTCCGTTTGCATCGGTGCTGCCTGTGATGGATGAAACCACAACCTGATCAAATCTATCAAAAGTTGCAGCATCTTTTAAGATTACTGATTAAGTAGGTAAAAGTACTTAAAACTCATGTATTACTCAGGATAAAATACGTAAACTGTGGTAATTTTTCACCTTTGGGGCTGACATTTTTCTCGTAGTAGCCTGCGTTGGTGATGTTTCCAGCTGGGCGGTACTGGCCAACCACAAAGACTGTATGACCATCAGTGGCCAGGCCCACACCCAGCTCCTTACTGTCCTTCCACACCACCTGAGTGAAATGTCCTGCAGGGAAGAAGCAGCTTTGTGAGGCAACGATCTATCTTTTCATCCATCATTCGTCTTCCAGACAGCACAGTCCTTCGGTTCATCTCTAAATTTCCTAGAGAGCAGTGGGCTGCCATGTTTCTGCCTGGGGGGAAGTTCTGGGTGAAGGGCGTTGCTAAGGAGCGTATATGGATAAACAGAGATGATCTGGTGTGATGAGTCTTACCTGTTTTACTCTGGTGTCCAGACTTGCTGAAGTCGTAATCCTTGATCTCACCGTACCATTTTTCTACAGCTTCTTTTCCTGAAACATGAGACAGAAACATTTCTGTCTGAGCTCATCGTTAACATAAGATCATCCAGAAAATGAACATGAAAGCATAATTCAGAGCAGACAGTCTACCTGTTGGATTGACAGTCTTAGAACTGGACATGTAGAAGACGTTCTCTCCATCATCAGTGTCGCTGTGTCCCAGGGTCCTCTTCTCCAACATATGATCGGCCCATTTCTGGGCGGCTGCATTCAGCTCCTTGTTGTAGGTCAGCGGGGGCGCGTTGTGCATCGCCCTGTAGGAGTTGTGGGTGTCCAGGAACTCTTTCAGGAAGCTTTCATCTGCAAAAGAAACATTATAAAACTTTATATAATTTCTCTATCAGAGGCAGGGGTGGAGCTACAGGGGGGTTGTGGCCACTCCTGGCCAATCACTGGCCACCGCACATTTTAACCAGCGTCCACCACAGTTTAGAAGTTGAAAATCCCAGTTTAAGCTTTTCTTGCCGAGATATTGCAATTGGGGAAAGAAAGCTGCTGCTTCACAGGAGAAACCCCAAACTGCTTCCAAACCATTTTCTTCTCTCATTTTTGACTCTATTCAGACAATATGCATGCAAAGATATTTAGGCCTGACTCATGAAAGGTTTGCGCGTATTAAAACAAGTGCTAACTTGATTGCATACGCAACAATAGGTTGTAGTTTAGGCTTTGTCTGTTTTTTTAATGTTATTGCTTTGAGCAGCAAAGTTTGTTTGCTTTAATTATGCCTCCTGAACAATAAAACATCTTTACTCCACCCTTACCATCCTGCAGCCAGACTTTTTGCTACCTAGCAGACCTAGAAAAACCACTTGTGCGTCATGGTGTTCTCAATTTTTGCTTTGCTTTTAAGCTATGTAATGCACGGCTCCTTGTTGTTTAATCCTATATTCCTCTATATATACATATATATACATATACATATATCGGATCAGATAATCAGATATTGTAGAAAAGAATAGTAGGGAAACAGACTGTCCTCACCTGCCATCTTTGGTTTGGTTTCAGAGGCTGAAACGAAGTAAAGATGAAGTGAAAAATACTGCTCAGTATTTCAGGTATAATGATCTGAATGTACATCATCATTGCTGTCAGACATGAGAGTAAATTAACTGATTTTTGCAACATTAAAGACAAACATCCTCCTGTAAGTGCAGACATCTGTGGTTCTCACCTGGTTCAGGGTTTTTCGGGTCTGGTTGGGTCTCAGCTCCTCCGTTTGCATCGGTGCTGCCTGTGATGGATGAAACCACAACCTGATCAAATCTATCAAAAGTTGCAGCATCTTTTAAGATTACTGATTAAGTAAAAGTGTTTAAATTCATGTATTACTCAGTCAGGATAGAATATGGAAACTAATTTTTCACCTTTGGGGCTGACATTTTTCTCGTAGTAGCCTGCGTTGGTGATGTTTCCAGCTGGGCGGTACTGGCCAACCACAAAGACTTTATGACCATCAGTGGCCAGGCCCACACCCAGCTCCTTACTGTCCTTCCACACCACCTGAGTGAAATGTCCTGCAGGAAAACAGAGCAGCATCCCGAGGCCAACATTCAATGAAAGAAACACGTGCTGTATAGAAATGACCTGTGCAGCTACATGCAAATCTTCTCATTTGCAAATTTTAACACGGGGCTTATCTGGTGTGTTGAGTTTTACCAGTACGGCTCTGGAATCCAGACTTGCTGAAGTCATAATCCTTAATCTCACTGTACCAAGAATCCACAGCTTCTTTTCCTGGAACATGATACAGAGAGTAAACAGATTTAAATAAACATCCTTCTCTGAGCAGAAAAGCATCAAACATAATAACAACAAACTACTACAATACTGAATTTTTCCTTAAAGGGTTAATAAGGTATTTTTCATTTTATTTCATGGATATAAAATCATCCAGGAAGTGTAACATGAAGGTATAGTACAGAACACAGTCCTTGGTGGGAATGTTGTGTTTCCAGACGTTAATAACACATTCAGGCAGTCTTCCTTCTCTTACAGGGATTGTGGAACACCCCTCCAGCAGAGTTAATGACCGTTCATGTTCAACCTTCAAGATGTTTTCACACCAGACCAAAAAGTGCTCGTTGTCCAAACAAACCTGCGCTCAATAATAATTTGTCTTATTTGAATCTGTCTGTGTGTACTCTGTATGTGAATGAGTTTTGGAAATTTTAGTTACAAAATATGTTTTCTTGTTTGTTTGTTTGAAATGAGACCGGGCATATTAATTAAGATGAGTTTCTTAGACTTTCTTAATTGTCATTGCAGAAAAAGCACAACAGTGAATCTGGCTACAAAATGATACATATATATATATATATATAAATATATATATATAAATAAATTATTTATACTCTCAAATCAAAGAAGGAAAAAAAATCAGCTGTCAGTTTAAAAAAGTCATATTGACAAAAGTAATAAGAAATAAAAACTCTGTGAAAAATTATGACATTATATTGTATGTATGTATGTTGGTCCACTGTTTATGGGATAGATGCTCTAATGTGTCTTGGACAGTTTTATTTGTTTTTTTTAATTATCATTTTCAACCACTATTCAAATGCAACATTATTTTACACTAAATTATAATTTTGTAAAATTTTATTTATTATTAGTTTTATTTAGTTATTTGAATTACTATTGTGAATTTAGCATTTTTAACATTTTTAACATAGGTTATGGTAAGAAGAATCATGATAAAAATGTTCATCTGTTTTTTTCTCCTTTAATTGCTTTAAATTTTAGTGATTGCTTTAACTGGGACTGCAGATGGAAATGAACGTATTACTCTTTGAGATATCCCTGTCAAATAAATACATAAATTCATTCATACCTGTTGGATTGACAGTCTTAGAGCTGGACATGTAGTAGACGTTCTCTCCATCATTTGTGTCGCTGTGCTTCAGGCTGTTGACCTCCAGCAGGTGATCGGCCCATTTCTGGGCGGCTTCATTCAGCTCGCTGTTATAGGTCAGCGGGGGTGCGTTATGCATCGCCCTGTAGGAGTTGTGGGAGTCCAGGAACTCCTTCAGGAAGCTTTTATCTGCAAAACAGACATGATACTCTGAATATATTTCCTCAGTGAGAGGAAATGAGTCATAGTGACACGAACAAAATGATGCACAGATGCAGATCTGATGATGCATAATGTAACGGCTCTGAATGTAGAAAGGAATAGTTGGGAAACAGACTGTCCTCACCTGCCATCTTTGGTTTGGTTTCAGAGGCTGAAATGAAATAAAGATGAAGTTAATGACAATAATCAGCAGCATTTCCTGGTGTGCATGATCCTTGTTGTCAGACATGAGAGTGATTTCAGTGAATCTTGCAGCATGAAGACAAACATCCTCCTGTGAGTCCTCACCTGGTTCAGGTCTGGTTGAGTCTCAGCTCCTCTGTCTGTGTTGAAGCTGGTATTTATGGACACATTGACATGTCCGTCCTCACATGTAGGAGGAGACTGACACCAGCTCTGCATCAAGCAGCTGACAGGACAAGTTTTTCTTGTCATTTATTCCTGTTTAGTTAGTTCTTGTTAAGTACATAAACATACTCATTAAGCAGATGCTTCAGTCTGGGTTTGGAGTGTTTCATAGTCTTATGTAACACTTGCAGATTAAATGTTAAGTGTCGTGTTAACCAAAGGTGAGCAGAAGCATCCCAGGATGCCACCAGACCGGCTGTAAAAAGCTGGTCTCCAGCGACAGCCTGCAGGTATCAGCATGTGGAACAAGGTGAGGCCCGAGTTTAAGGCAAATGAGCAGAAGACTTCAAAAGCACATGGATCTCATTAGCGCGCCGTAAAACCCTCGTCCTCCACACCCTTAACGCATGCTTCTGTTTAAACCCAGCAAACATTTAACTGAAATGGAGTACATGAGATTTATTTTAGAGGGAAGTGAGAAAGCTGCAGTAGTTTCTAATCAACTCATTTTACCATGTTGGTGCATCTCGTAATACCACACACTCAGCAGTCTGTGTTGCCAAATTGTTGTTATAAGCAAAAGAGGATGTTGGTTATGCTTTCTAAAAAAAAAAAGAGACACTGCGGAAATTAATCAGATGAAAGTGTCCCCTGCTTGTGGAAACAGTATATTTTTACTCACTCATTTGTACAATAGATTTTGATAATTAATAGCATGGGAATGAACTGATACAGGAATAACATCCCATATTTGCTGTTTCCACATGTTTTTGCTTCTAAGCCTCGGAGTTAAATCAGATAACTGGGTTTACGGTGGTTGTTGTAAAGCTGTTGCTGGTCTGCAAGCAAGAAAAACCACATCCTTCCTCCGGAAGAAGCTAGAGTTATTTTATTCTTACTGACAGCATGCAGTGGAAATGCACCTGTCCGAGTGCTTGATGGCTATGGATCCCTGGCGGTTGACTTGGGGGGGGGGTCTGGGCTGCCTCGCCGCTGGGGGCGGGGCTGTATCCAGCCCGATGGGGGGCATGAGGGTCAGCGGTTGGGGCTGCTCTGCGGCGGTGGGCGGGTCGCTGGTGGGGCCCTGGCCGGTGGCTGTCGGCTGGCGCCGGGTGGCCGGGGTCGTCCCGGGGCGGGGGGGCGGGGGGCCCTGGGCCCCGGTGCTCCGGGGTGGCCCCTGCCTCCGGGGCCGGGGGACCCGGCTTGGCGCTGGGGGGGGCGGGCCGGCGGGGCGTGCCTCCTCTGGATTTGGCCGGTCCTCACGACCTGGTGACGTCTGGTCACTGCGCCGGGGCGCCTCTGCTGTGTGCGTGCGGGTGTGTGTGCTGGTGGGGGTGTGTGTGTGTGGTGGGGCTGGGGGGTGTATCGTTGTCGTGTCTGTGTCGGGATGTGGGCATCCGGGATGTTGGTGTCGCGGGAGCGGCCGTGTGGGGGGTGTGGATTTCCCCTGTGCTTGTCCTGCGTGTGGGGCTCTGGGGGTCGCGGACGGGGCTGCGCTTTCCGCCGGGGTGCTTGGTTTTCGGCGGACCCGTGGTCATGTCGTGTCGTATCGATGTTGGGGTGTCTGGCGTGGCTGTCGGGGTGTGGGGTTTTGTCCATATCGTTCAGCTCTAGTGTGTGGAGGTGGGGGGTTGCGGGGTGGCCGGGTCTTTTCCACGCCGGGTGCCTGTCCCGCCTGGCCGCTGTGTCGGTTGGGGCTGGCCTGCGCTGGTGGTCTCGTACGGGTTGGTCTCGCGTGGTCCGGGGGCTGGGGGCGGTGGACTTGTGGCGTGGGGGGGCTGGTGGCCCCGCGGTCCCCGTCCTTGGTATGTGTAGGTGGGTGTGTGACTGGAGGGGGGGCGTGAATGCGGTTGTGTGTGTGTGTGGCTGCCTGTGGGGGGGTGTGGAGATGGGTGGGTGGGTGGGGGTGCATGGATGATGGGTGTTTGGGTGCGGGGGTGGTGGTGCATTGGTGGGGTTTGGGTGTGTCAGGTTGGGGGGGGGGGGGGGGGGAGGAAAGGGGGAGAAAAAGAAAAAGAAAAAAAAAAAAAAATAGCAGCTCTGCGTGCCTCTTGGGGGGTTTGCGAGGCCTGGGGATGTTGGGCCGGTGACTCTGGCCCCTCCGCCGACCCTTTCCGCTTCCGTCCCTTTTCCCCCCTCCCTGGCCTGGCGTGGTCGAGCGCCCCCAGGGGCTGAGGCTGGCCCCTCTGTGCTGGACGCCGGACGCCGGGCCGTGGGGGCGGCCATGCCTGCCCTTTCTGCCCTGGGGGGATCCCGGGAGGCAGGGGTACCTAATGCCGGTAACGGCTCTTCTTCCAGGGGGGAATTCATACCCCCCTGGTCTCCCTTCCCAAGACCCCCCCCCCCCCTGCTCTACCTCACACACACACACGTAGGGTTTTGGGGAGGGAGCGTGTCAAGCGGGCGTGGTGAGGGAGGGCACCAAAGTGCCTTTGCTTGCCACGTCTAGAGGCAGCCTGCTCCCCAGTTTTAACCACACTTAGACACCTAAACACATAAAATAACAACAGCTCACAACCACTTCTGAGGGGCGGGCCATATAGTGTGTGGTAGGAGGGAGGGGCCGGTTGGGGGGACATGCCCCCTACGCGACCCCACTCCCGGCATGACTTGGTACTGCCCCTTAGTTTTAACTGCAAACAACACACATCTTACACACACAGTCATGAGTGGGGGGTGGGGGGGGGACAGGGTCCTTTCATACCCCGGTCTCCCGGGCGCTACTGGGGGGAGGGGGGGACAGTGGCTACTTCACGCGCCAGTGGTTAAGGCTGGCTGCATTGCGGGGGATCTGCTGGCCTGGGGGATGCCTGGCCTGCTGCGTCCGGGGGTGGGGGATGGGGGGGGTGGTGGTGGGGGGAACGTGTTGGGGGCTTGGAACTCGCGGCTCCTTCCCCGGCCCGAGCTACCACTCAGGAGGCACGAGGGCATGGGCAAGAGAGAGGTGGGGATGTGAGAATAATAAATGAGAGTGTGAAAGAGGAAATGTGGGAGGGAGGAACTTGGGCTGGAAGAGGGAGGAGATGTGGGTAAGTGGTTGAAGGAAAGGGGGGATGGAGGAAGGAGTGGCATGCTCGTGAGTGTCTAGTAGGGATGGTCATGAGGGGCTGAAGGAAGGAAGGGCGGGAGTGTGATAGGTCAGAGGGATGGGCGGGGCTGGACATGTAAGGGGGGGACTGTATGGGGTATTGGGGGTATAGGGAGGTGGGGGCGTATGTGTGGGGGGGTGGGGAGGGGTTGGTGCAGTTATGTGGGGGGAGTGCATGTGTGTGTTAGAGGGTATGAGGAGGTGGGGGTAGGTGTGGACGGTAGAGGGAGGAGAGTGTTGGGGGTGGAGAGAGGAGTGAGTGTGGGTATGTAAGGTCAGAGAGCGGAGTGGGTGGGTGTATGCGTGTGTGGGGGGGGTACACGGAGGTGTTGGGTAGGGCTGGGCGGTGTGGGCGGAGGTTCGTACCTCGGTATTCGTGCCGGGCATCTTGGTGTCGGTGCGGTGCGGTGTGGCTGCGGGTTGGTTGGGGGCCGGGCGCTTTGGTGGGGGGTGCGGTTTTGTTTGTGGCTTCCGGGGTTTTTTGTGCGGGGGCGGGCGCAGGGGGATCTGTATCTTGTATGTGGTTGCTCTTGCGGTATTGATGTCTTGGGTGCCTGTGTCTCGATGTGGGGGCGGTGACGGTATATCTTTCAGCCCCAGTGTTGGGGTAGGTGTGTGGGGAGTGTGTGTGTGAGCGTGGTGGCGGGGTAGGGGGTGGGAGAGGTGGTGGCGCCCTGGTGTCAGGTGTATCAGGGACTTTGGGGTGGGGGCTGGCCTGCCCTGGGGGGGCGTCGTCTGGGGGGTCCGGTCCTCCTGGGTTTCGGTTGGGCCGCCCGGGTCCGGGGGGGGGTGGCTGCTCCTGGGCGCTTGGGCCCCTGGGCCCGGCGCTGTCTCCGCTCCGGGGGACGCCCGGCGCCCGGTGGGGTCGGCAGCTGCTGGTCTTGGTCCGCTGGGGCCTGGGCCTCCAGACTGCGGGGGGCTCCGGCTGGGGCCGCTTTTTGCCGCCCTTCGGGGGATGCATGTCCGCTCTTTGGGGGGGGGGGGTAGCTGGGATCTGGGCCTCTGGGTGGCTGCTGGGGGCCTGGGTCGCGAGCCTTGCGGGCTTCCTCCTCCTTGCAGAGACGAGGCTGCATCTGCATGACTGTATCACCACGGAGCACCCTTTATTATGCATGTTGACACTGTGACACTGCTTCCCATTGCGATGACTAGGTCGTACCTCTTCTTTACTTCCCATTGCGATGACTAGGTTGTACCTCTTCTCTACTTCCCATTGCGCTGACTAGGTTGTACCTCTTCTCTGCGTAGTTCTGCGTGTGTTTGTATGATCTGAGGATATTTAAGCCACCTGCAGGTACTCCTGTAGGGGATTGCTTGTTTTGTTTTCCAACAGAGACCTTGGTTGTTTAGGGATCGCGGTACAGATGTACCAGTGAACTGTGTAAGTGGATTCATGTTTTCTCTTCTCTCTCTCTTCCTCTTCCTTACTCCTCTCTCTCTGTTTCACTTTCTATCATTACCTCTATTCACTTTCATTTCTCCCTTGTCAGGCCCAGCAGTATGAAATGGAATGGTGTAATAGACAAATGTTTAAATAAAGAAATAAAATGAATAAACATGATATCAAGTGGAGCCTTATGTTCATAAAGCTCCGCTTGATAAAGCAAAACTGTTCAACAGAATAAAGCAATCAGATTTCCATTCTGCTTGCTTCAATGCTGGACAGGACAAGTAAGAAAAAAAAAAAAAAAAAAAAAAAAAAAAAAAAAAAGGAAATGCACCTGTCCTGTTTTATTCATGCATCGCAGCAGCAGAGCACGGCCTGCTGGGGCTTGTTGCTTCCAGTAGCATCCCTGCCAAGATAGAAAGTAAATAATCTGACATTTCTACTGAGGAAGCTGACAAATCTAACCTGTTCAGAACCTGTTGTGAAGGGTCAGGGATCTGTGTTTGTTTGTGTTGCAGTTTACAGGTTCCTCGGTAACCTTTCCTTCTCAGCGAGCCAGCGTGAGAAGCTGCTGGATCATCGTGGTTATGAATTCTACAGATTGTCATCATACCTACAGAATGGAGAGTTTTTGTCTTTCACTCAGCTATCTGTAACTTCCTTTAACATTTCTCTGGTATTCTGTTTTCATCTCGTCTCTAACTGAAAGTCCTAATTATACTCACCCTGCAGTTTCAGAGTCTTGGTGTTAATGAACAAAGTCTGTTTTTCTTTTTGGGGTGACACTCAATTATAAAGATTAATCTAATTAATTAGAAGCTGTGTAGTTAATTAATTGTAAGATAATATTTGCTCCAAAAGCAACTTTTCTTTTTCTTTCAATTTAAAGGAGTACAGCCCAAGTTCCAGCTTTTTTCCAGAAGTTCGCCCCCTCTGGTGACAAGTGGAAGTGACGCTAATATCGTGCACACGCATGAGCTGCTTCCACTGCGTTGGTCTCTAATTTAACCCAAATTACACTCAGTCTGAGCCCAGAGTTAGAGACACGATGTTTACTGAAGTATTAAAGTTATAAATCTGCAAGTTGTTTGATCGTTGAGTAAACTGACAAACTGTATGCTAACGGTAACAACAGGCTAACGCTGGCTTGTAGTTCAAACATCCAAATTCACAGGCTGAGACCACGATTACCTTATAAAATTACCATATCAACGATGTAACAAGCAGCCAGAGTGTCCCTCTTCCCCGGGAACAGTCATACTGCTACATTTACATGCTAAAAACTTAGCATAGCAATATTATACGTCCTTATTTCCGTCATTCATCACATTTACCTTGTTAGCGAGAAGAAAGCCGACTGTGGGTCCTGTTTTATTCCCAGACTGGATCGGAGCTCCCTCCAATTTAATAAAAGAAAGAAAAAAAGCTGCTTGGTTGTTTACTCCCGTCTTACTCCGGTGCCGATGTTGTGCCGAAAAACGCCCCCCCCTGCCATGGCGGTGTTTTCCAGCGCAAAACCAGTCAGACTCCAGTTTGGTGTTCTTCATCTCACAAGACAAAACTTTTCCTCTTCATCTTCCTGGAGTCTGAGTCGGGGTTTGGGAGGCACCTGTTCTCCATCTTTTAGCAGCAGTCATCAGTGTTGTCTCAACATGCGCAGACCTGCAGTGGTGGAATACGAAACCAGTGCAGCCAGACGAATGAGAGCGCGCAACTCGTCTCCTCCACAAGCGCCCACTCGAGGCTTCGTACCCAAAACTCTCACATTGAGCAGAAACAGTATCAGAGACACCGCAGTGAAGAAAGATCAGCTCATTCTACACATCAGGCAGCTGTTAGAGCAGGTGAAGGAAAGAAAAGATAGTATTTAACATTTAAACTTGTGCAATGCACCTTTAAATGGATTTCAGTGGATAACTAAATCAGGTAATAGTCATAAACAATATCTGGAAAAATGATCATAGAGATGCAGCAGCCATCTCTCCTGTGAGTTTCCTCTCCTGCTGCTCATACTGTGTAACTTCTGGTGAAAACATAGCAGCTCTGAAAACCAGTAACAACAGAAACCAGACTGCAGCTCTTTGGTTATTGATCCATTGTTCACTTACTGTGCACGGGTAGTTCAGTAGTAGTAGTAGCTCGTAGTTTTAAATCCCGGTCAGTTCATGTAAAATTGGAAATATGTTTTCCATGTTGTGTTTTTCTTTTTTTTCCTTTTTGTTTACATTAGCATTGCATTATATCATCATTATATAAAAATGATGACCATGACACTTATTCTGACTCTTATTATAAAGCACAATAAGAAAACTAGCCTTTCATTGTGTTTATACTAGGGCTGCCAGGCGATTAAAAAATTAATCTAATTAATTACAGGATTTGTAATTAATCAATCTAATTAATCACATTTTAATCTCATATCTGCAGTCATGGGAAACAATGGTCCTGAAGGGCCGCAGTCCTTTAAGTTTTCCATGCAGCCCTGCTCCAACACAACCTACGAAGTTCTGTACAGTAATTCACTAACACGTCTTCTTCTTCTTCTTCTTTTTTCTGGTGTTTATTGGCAGTCGGCAAACAGCTTTAGGTCCTCCCACTGCCCGGGTCATTCAGTGGGCCAAATTTAAAATACTTGTGCACTGAAATGACATTCTGAATTAATCACATTTTTTAATGCATTAATTTGCGGTGTAATTAATTTATCTAATTAATTAGTTAAACTGAGAGCCCTAGCTAAGCATCACTTACTTTAATAATGCTGAGAGTGAATCTGAATACACTGCAGGATAGCTCTTGGTAACCTGTCATTAGAGGTCTCATTGATGACTGAAACACTGATGATGTTGAAGCACTCTGGACTTGCAGCTCTTTAAAGCATTTGGAGTCTCCAAACTCCAATAAACTCCAAACTCTAACTGCAATGAAAATCAAGGGTGTTAAATATTCTGGACAAACCAAACAGAACAGCTGCTGTAGTTTAATGATAATTAAAGGATGTAGAGGCTGGATTAAGAATGAGACTCGCGAGTGATGCGACCGGCGCCACCCGTAACTTTAGCCACCAGCCAAGCCGGCACGGGAGCACAAACTGATGCTGTTACGTTGTTTGCTATTCTGATAAAGTCTTTTTCTTCATAGTTCCACTTTTTAGTGCATTTTAAGTTAAAGGATTACCGTTATGTCTCCAACTTATATATATGTACATATAATGGTCTCTATGCACAACTCCACTACTTCCTAACTTAAGCCAGCTCCTTTGTCTCCTGTCTTTCATTATTGGGCGATTTAATTAATCCAGGTGTGTCTGACCTCAGTAACCACGAGGACAATGGCCACACACACCTGGATTAATCAGTTTGTCCAGTAATGTAAGACAGGATAAAATGGAGCTGGCTAAAGTAAGGAAGTAGTGGAGATGTGCATAAAGCCCATTAAGGGTGTTGTGTATTAGTGGGAAAAGCCAATTTGGATGTTGAATAAATTGCTTGAGAAATATAGCTTTAGAAAAAAAAAGTGGTTTTGTGGCACAACTTGCCCCAAGCAAGAGGTAAATTGTGCCAAACACGAAAATACAGCGGGGTAAATTGTGTCATTGGAACAGCCCATTTTAATCTCACAAATGACATATAAAAGCAAGACAAATCCCCCCCCCCCCCCAAACTAATACTTATTTTGTGTTTACTCAAGGTTTCAGCATCATTGAAAATTTCTTTTTTTTTGGCTCAAACAAGCCAAAGCACCACATGGACACAAAGCAGAAAACAAAATAGGACATTACAGCGACACATTTCAGTCCAGCACCGTTGCTTCCAGTAACATCTCTGCCAAGATAGAAAGTAAATAATCTGACATTTCTACTGAGGAAGCTGACAAATCTGACCTGTTCAGAACCTGTTGTGAAGGGTCAGGGATCTGTGTTTGTTTGTGTTGCAGTTTACAGGTTCCTCGGTAACCTTTCCTTCTCAGCGAGCCAGCGTGAGAAGCTGCTGGAGGATCATCGTGGTTATGAATTCTACAGATTGTCATCATACTTACAATGTGGAGAGTTTTTGTCTTTCACTCATCTATTATTAACTTCCTTAAACATTTCTCTGGTATTCTGTTTCCATCTCGTCTCTATCAAAGGCTTAAACTGAAAGTCCTAATTATACTCACCCTGCAGTTTCAGAGTCTTGGTGTTAATGAACAAAGTCTGTTTTTCTTTTTGGGGTGAGACTCAATTATAACGATTAATCTTTTTGTAATTAGAAGCTTTGTAGTTAATTAATTGCAAGACAATATTTGCTCTAAAAGCAACTTGTCTTTTTCTTTCAATTGAAAGGAGAACAGTGCAAGTTCCAGCTTTTTTCCAGAAGTTCGCCCCCTCTGGCGACAAGTGGACACACGCATGAGCTGCTTTGACTGCGTTGGTCTTTATAAGTTTAACCCACATTACACTCAGTCTGAGCCCAAAGTTAGAGTCACGATGTCTACTGAAGTAATAAAGTTATAAATCTGCAAGTTGTTTACGGTTTGATCGTTGAGTAACCCCAAGGTAACGCTGGCTTGTAGTTCAAATATCCAAATTCAGAGGCTGAAACCACGATTACCTTATAAAATTACTGCATCAACTAAATGTAACAAGTGGCTAGAGTGTATCTCTTCCCCAGGAACAGTCATATGGCTGTCATGCTGCTACATTTACATGCTAAAAACCCTGTGGTGCACCCGCGCGTTGGGCGTGGCGCATCTAGGTGGGTTACACACGTTTCGCATGGGGAGTTTTGAGATATTGAGTGTTTGATTCGTGTCACGGGCGGCAGACGCTGCAGTTGGAAAATCTGAACTTTGGCATCTTGACGAGCGGCATCAGCCAATCAGAGTGACTCAATGTCATGACACACAGACACATTTTCTGACAGGACGGGAAACACCCAGAAGAACCAGGGGAATGTCCTCTCTCTCTGCAGACAGAGGAGGATAAACTGTGATCTGTGTCCGGTCCTGGTTTCTGAACAGCAGTTTGATGACCTGCTGTGCCGATGGGATGTACTGGGTTTATGATGCTGCCCCACATCGGGACAGCGGGTTGTTAAACTGGGCCAGATCAGACGGCTAAAAGCTCCTGGAGTAAACAGAAAATGGACAGAAAGTGGTAGGACTAGTGTAAGATTTTTATTTATTTTATTTTTATTAGCTTATAAAGATTTTGACATTCAAACATAAGCAAAGCATGCTGCACCATGTTAATAGTATACCCCCTAATTTTTGCAGGGGTGGCCAGCTTTTTGTTCAGGGGGGCCATGGCCACCCCTTGGGGGCGTCCTTGCCAACAGTCCCTTCCTGTGTGGAGTTTGCATGTTCTCCCCATGTGTGCGTGGGTTCTCTCCGGGTTCTCCGGCTTCCTCCCACCATCCAAAGACATGATGTTGGGTTAATTGTTCACTCTAAATTGCCCTTAGTAATGAATGTGAGGTGAATGGTTGTCTGTCTCTCTGTGTTGGTCCTGCGACAGACTGGCGACCTGTCCCGGGCGTAGCTGTGAAGTTTCCTGTTTTGGCCTGGGAAACGACCATATTTTAACCCATTTGCTGCCAATTTCCCGTATTAGTATTTTCCCGTAAATTCCCTGTACCATAAAATAGCCTATTTAAGGGGATTAGAGGCAGGAATTAAAAAAAAAAACACACATGCATCCACTAAAAAGTGTAACTACAAAGAAAAAGGTTAGTAAACAACATTATAGCTTCAGTTTGTGCACGCTCCCGTGACGCTTGACTCGTGGCTGCAGTTACCTGCAGTTGTGCAGACCACTGCACGCATTTGGATTTCAACACTGTTCAGCAACAACAATTCTCTGCATTTTGTAGATGTGATGATGACCACATTCTTAGACTGCATGGTGCCACTAGCTTCTACAAGTTGGACAGGAAACCTCAGAAAATTCAGTGTAAATGGCTGTTGACTTTGTAAATGCCCTCAGTCAGACGATAGTAGAAGAGCATTCCTTCCAGTTACAGAAATTTTTAACTTGGAATTAGAATTTTTCCTCAACTTTCTTCTGCTGAACAAAACCAAAACTGAGGCGATTGTTTTTGGAACCAAAGAGAAACAACTGCAGGTCATCACAGAACTTCAGTCCATCCACCTAAAAACCACCAACCAGATCTGCGTTAGTGATGGACTCGGACATAAACTTTAAAAACACATTAAGGCAACTAAATCAGCTAATTATCACCTGAAGAACATCTCAAGATTAAAAGATCTGATGTCTCAGCAGAATCTGGAAAAACTAGTCTGTGCGTTCATCTTCAGCCGGCTTGATTATTGTAACAGAGTCTTTACCAGTTAAACAGCTGCAGCTCATTCAGAACTCTGCTGCCCGAGTTCTCACTAAGACCAGAAAACTGGACCACATCAGTCCAGTTCTGAGGTCTTTACACCGGGTGCTGGTCCATCAGATAGACTTTAAAGTTCTGTTGCTGGTCTATAAAACTGACCCGTCTAGGTCCAAAATACATCAGTGCCCTCTTGACCCAGTATGAACCTACTAGACCCCTCAGGTCATCTGGATCCGGTCTTTTTTTTTTTTTAATTCTTTTTTTATTGAACATTTCAACATTACAATCCACATACGATACACAATGGCTTATACTTCCTGGTACATTCTATTCACTTTTAAATTAGTCATAAAAACAAATTCTATACCAAGCAACCATCTTTTGTCTTCTGCCATCCATTGTAATCAATAAATTTCCAAATTTTCCATTTTTATGTATAATGAAAGTAAAAGTAATAGGAACAAAAGTCAAAACCAAAAACAGCAGCCACAAAAAAAACAAAAAAACAAAAAAAAAAAAAAAAACACACACACACAATAAAAAAATAAAATAAAAACATAACGGCACAATTCAACTTCTGTAGCTAAGAACTAGGGTGTATCTTTTTATCTTTTAACATACCTTTCAAACAAAGTCTGATCTAATTGGTCTAATGTACTCAATCCAACTCGCCCAGATTCTTTCAAATTTGTCTGTTTCCAATCTCAAAGAAAACGTCAATTTTTCCATCACATATATATTATGCATAACATCAATCCAGTCCTCAACCTCTGGTGGCTCATTCTTCATCCATTTTCTGGTAATTGCTTTTTTACTTGCAACCAACATTATTCTATAAATTTGTTTGTCACCAGGTCTTGTTAAATCTATTTCCAATTTCCCAAAGTATAATGTATGAAGTGTAGGTGGAAGGTCAACCCTCAGTATTTTATCCATACACTTTTTAAGCTCTTGCCAATAGCTGCGAATGAGGGTACAACACCAGAACACGTGGTAATGATCAGCTTTTTCAGCGCCACACAATCGCCAACACTTTGTGTCACGGTATTTTATCTGTGATGGTGTTTTAAAGAATCTTATGATGCTTTTCCACCCATGTTCTCTCCAAGATAATGAGCAAGTTGTTCTCCACTGCTGTTCGTTTATCTCCTCCCATTCAGCCTCAGATATGGCAACATCTGCCTCCCTTTCCCATTTCTCTTTTATATATGTTGAACTGTCCCGCTTTAAGTTTTCCACTCCCCTGTATAATCTCGAAATCAGCCTTTTTCCTGGTTTAGATTCATAAGCCAAAATGAACAACTCTATCATTTCTAACCCACTTCCTGTTATAGTTGCCCTTATTATTTGCTCTAGATAATGTTTCATTTGCAAATACCTGTACTGATCCAGATTTGCTAAGTTGTATTGATCCTTCATATCTTGAAAACTTTTAATCTCCTTCTTTTTTAGGAGTTCCCAAAATATTGTAGGTCCCTGGTCCCAATTTTTAAAAGTCTTATCCATTCTATTCGGGGTGAAATCTGAATCATACCCAATCCATCTTAATAATCTGCATTGAATAGTCATGTCATTTTTAGTGATCAACTCAAACCAAATCTTAAGTGATATCTCCAACCAAGGGTTTGTCCCTTTTCTAATATGTTTTCTCAAGTTGCTATCCCCTAACACTGCTTGTATAGGGACTTCATCTGTTGTGCTTGCTTCAATTTCTTTCCATCTTGCTGAGTAGGAGGGGTTATATATGTTAGCCAATATCTTTATTTGTGCCGCCTGGTAATAGCTCTTCAAGCATGGAAGTGCAAGACCTCCTTTATTTCTAGGCAACTGCAGCGTTCTATACCTAATCCTTGGTTTCTGCCCCTGCCAGATATACCTCGAAATCATTCTATCCCATTCTCTGAATTCCTCGTCTGTCACTTCCACAGGTAAACACTGAAACAGGTAAAGAAGCCTTGGTAATACATTAATCTTGACCACCTCCACTCTTTGTGTTATGCTCATATAAGGAATCAGATTCCATCTACAAATATCAAATTTAATCTTACTAATAAGTGGTTCATAATTCGCAGATTTTAATTGTCCTAGATCTTTAGGTATATTAATTCCCAGGTATTTTATTGAGTTGGATTCCCAATTTATCCTGTAAGTATCTCTAATATCTTGGGCTGGTGTATAATTGAGAGCAACCACCTGAGTTTTCTGTATATTTATTTTATAGCCGGATAGGTGACCATAGTCTGAAAGGGTTGTCATCAGTGCAGGGAAGGATGTATTTGGATTTGACAAATATATTAATATGTCATCTGCGAATAAAGCTATTTTCTGCTCTCGTCCCCCTATGTTTATACCTGTTATATTCTCATTTTTAGTTATCCAATTGCTCAGGGGTTCCAGAAAAATGGCAAAAAGGAGTGGACTCGCTGAGCAACCCTGACGACAACCTCGTTCTAATGTAAAGGAGCTTGAGAGACTCCCATTTATTCTAATCCTAGCTGTTGGTTTATCGTACAGAGCCTGTATGACCTTAATAAATGACTTGTGGAACTGAAACCGCTGTAATACACTATATAAAAAATCCCACCCCACAGAATCAAATGCTTTTTCAGCATCAATTCCCACCATTACCATCTCTGCCTGATTTTTAATCACATGCTGCATCACATGAAGGGTGCGCCTGATATTGTCTTGCGTCTGTCTGTTTTTTATAAAACCTGTCTGATCTAATTGGATTATTTCTGGCATAATTACCTCTAACCGTCTTGCTAAAATGGCAGTAAACAATCTGTAATCTTGGTTAAGGACACTAATAGGTCTGTAATTAGAACACTCCTGCACATCCTTTCCTTCCTTAGGAATCACAGAGATTATGGCTTCTTTCCAGGAGATCGGAATTTCTCCCCCCTTCAGCACCCAGTTGAACGTTTTCTGCAAAAGTGGGGTTAATATTGCCCTAAATGATTTATACCATTGAGCAGTGTACCCATCTGAACCCGGTGACTTGTTGGTCTTAAGATTTGAAATTGCTTTATTTATTTCTTCTACTGTGATTTCGGTCATTAAAGCCTTATTCTGTTCTTCCGTTACAATTGGTAAATTTAGATTCTCGAGAAATTGATGAATCTGAGTTTTATTTTTAGCTTTTGGTTGAGTATATAGGTTTCTGTAATAAGTTTCAAAGCACTTTTGTATCTCTTCTGTTTTATTCACTGTTAGTCTCGTAAGTGGATCTCTAATTTTATAAATGTTATTTTTGGCTTGCTGTTTTTTTAATTTATATGCCAGTAATTTTGTTGACTTACCTCCCACTTCATAATATCTTTGCTTTGTAAACAATACCTTTTTTTGAATATCCTGCGCATAAATCTCATTGATCTCGGCCCTCTTTTTTTTTTAATTTCCTGATTTATATTTTCTTCCAGTTTGTCTTTATGCTCTCTTTCTAATCTTTTCAGGTCTGATTCTAATGTGTTAAGCTTTAACAATCTTTGCTTTTTAAAATATGCTGATTTTGCTATTATCTTCCCTCTCATCACAGCCTTACATGCATCCCAAACCATAGGTGGAGATACCTCTCCATTATCATTATCCTCTATATATAACTGAAGTTCCCTCATTATTTCTTCTTTTGTGTTTCCTTTTAGTATATTCGAATTTAATCTCCAAAATGTTGTTTTTTTTCTCTCCCACCAAACGTAATGTTAAATAAATGGGGCTGTGGTCTGATAGATCCATTACTCCTATTTGACATTTTTCCACCCTATGCCTATCTTTATTATACATCAGGAAGTAATCAATCCTGGAGTACAAATTATGTGGTGATGAGTAATAAGTATAGTCCTTACCTGTGGGATTAAAATCCCTCCACACATCTATAATTCCTAGTTCAGACATAAGTGCCTTCACTTTTTTACTAATTGCACTTTTTTGTATACCACCTACAGATGAATCTAGCTGTGGGTTAAGTCTTTGGTTTAAATCCCCCCCGACAATCAAAATTCCCTCTGCCTCTGAAGTCATCAAATCAAACATCTGTCTGTAAAAATTCCAAACTGAACCTGGTGGAGCATATATATTAAGAAATGTTACCATCTCTCCCTCTAATTTTCCCTTAACCAAAATATACCTGCCTTCTTTGTCCTTTATCACAGATACTTTTTCAAATGAGTTCTTTGCTGAAATCAAAATGGCCACCCCCCTCCGGTGTCCTGATTTGTAAGAGGCAGAAAAGACTTGATTATAACCACTCCTCTTCAGCTTAGCATGCTCTTTCTCCGTTAGATGAGTCTCCTGTAATAACACCACCCCGACACCGCCATTTTTCATTTTACTTATTATCTTATTTCTCTTAATCGGATTGAGTACACCATTAACATTATATGAAGCTACTTTAATGCATGCCATCAGTCTCTGACCCTGTTTTCAGTCCTTCCCTTCATGTTTACACCCCTTTTGCTACACGAACAATAATGAACTTTATACAAACTAGAACTGTTTAACATAACATTTAAAAAAAGTACAAATCGAACTTCCTTACATGAAGTCTGAATAGTGACCTTTGATGAGCTCTGATGTTTAGTCCGCTCAGAGAGATATCCTCTGCTCCCTAAGGACAGAGGGCCCTCCTTGTTTGAAGCAGCATTGTCCATAAGTCCACAGCAGCTTTAATTGCTATCCCGACATCCTTAGCTTAAGAGGATATACCTTTAACAAATTAGATCAATGAAACACGCTGCCATTCTAACAAAAATAATTTAAAAAAAGACACGTTTCTCACCTGGTACCCCTAAAAAGTTAAAAATGCCCAGTGACTCGCCGTTCACCTTAGAGTTCCATCATCATGTGTCTGTCTGGTTTCTCCTGTAGGCTTGCAGTTTCTGTCTGTACCCCGGTTGTCTCTGCGTCGTTCCAGCACCATTCTTAGCCCGAGCTGTCGTCCACATTAACCGTCCCATCCGCTCCGTCCAGTTCTCAATCGGTTTCACGACTTCCACCTGAAGCCCACGAGCCACCATGTCCTTTGTTGCCTCCTCAGCCGTGTTGTAAACGCGCGTCTCTCCCTCATAAAACACCCGGAGCTTAGCTGGGAAAGGCGTCTGGAAGCGTATGTTCTTCGCACGCAGCACTCGTTTTGCCTCGATGTATTCTTTACGTCTTCTCAGGACATCCGGAGCATAATCATGGTCCAAAAACACCTTTCTTCCCTCGTAGACGAAACCCTTTCTCTGCCACGCTATCTTGATGATTTCTTCTTTAATCCGATAACTCTGCAACTTCAACACGATGGATCTAGGCGGGGAATCTTTGGGAGGTTGTGTTACCAATGCCCGGTGAGCTCTTTCAATTCTCAGCTCGAAAGTTGGGGGTAGCTCAAGCTTCTCCCTGAGGAGTTTTTCGACAAAGCTTACCATCGACTGAGCGTTTCCCTCCGCTCCTTCCTTCACTCCGTGGATCCGTATATTCTCTCTCCTCTCGCGACCCTCTAGATCCGTCAGTCTTGTCTCGACCTGCTTCTGGAGCTCCACCAGCTCCAGTGTGGCCTCCTCCAGGTTCTGAGCTCGCTCCTCCGATTCCACAACCCGCTTTTCAACGTCGTCAATTCTGTTGTTAGTCTTTTTGATGTCATCTTTGATTTCTTTCATGTTTTCGAGATTTTCCCGGCGAAACTCCCGTATCTCTTGAAGAATCGTTTCCAGGTCTGCCATACTTTCCGAGTATTCTTCTTCTTCTTGACTTTGTTGCTTTGCTAGCTTGGTGTTGTTCACTCTCTCGCCTGCTGACTCTGCTAGCCCTTCTGCTAGCGCTTCGTGCTCTCCGGCTAGCTCAGTTAACTCGGCTTGCTTATTTGGCTCGAAGTTTAGACCAGCGTTTTTATTTAACCTCCGGCCGCTTCCTCGCGTCTTTGGCATTGCCCACTCTATTTCACACTCACAGTTTTCACTTATTTCTATGTTTACTGGGCTTTCTTAGTCAAAGTGTCGGGGAGCTTTCTTCTTATGCTGCCGCCATGTTGAAGTTCGACCGGAAGTCCTGGATCCGGTCTTTTATCAGTTCCCAGAGTCAGAACCAGACATGGAGAAGCTGCGTTCAGCTTCTATGCTCCACATGTCTGGAACAAACTCCCAGAAAGTCCCAGATCAGCTGAAACACTTAGTTTATTTAAATCCAGGTTAAAGACCCACCTGCTCTCAGCTGCATTTAAATAAAGTTTTATTCAGGAGTCCAGATGTGCACAGTTTTTTTAAGGGTGATTTTGAATTATGCTTTTATTCTTTCACTTTTTTATGCTTCTTTTTTCTGTAATGCTTTTAATGTTTTATGCAAAACACTGAATTGTTACATGAAATGTGCTGTACTAATAAACTTGCCTTGCCTAGGAACTAACTGATATCACCAAAGTGCTTTCAAAGATCAGATCATCTCATGTTTTCTTAGACAACCCCCCCCCCCTCCAGCAATTCAATATTTTCCTTCATGTTAATACCTAAGAAACAACATGCATGGCATCCTGCTTCCTTGATGTTGCGGTAATCACATTTATTCTTAACTGAGGAGTTGACTGCGGCTCCAGATGGGTTGTGTAGGTGTACCAGAGACCGGCTGAGTCAAATACATGCAGCATGAGGTGGGTAGCAATGACCTAAATTTACAGGTCATTACTAGGATGAACACCCTGGACTCATATACAGAATATCACAGTGAAATACGAGCTACGTGATGCCCAAACAAAGCCCCGTTTCAGCTACAAAAACACAACGTGTTAACCTGAGGAAACGTGTGGCGGTAAGTTTGACCTAAATTCCTGTTTTTGTTGTGGTTTAGTGAGCGCTAGTCTGGTTAGGTTAGAGAATACCAGTCTACAAATGGAGTCTTTCATATCGACCCTTTCAGGATTTGTAAACATTTAGCTAAATGCTACTTAAGCTAATCAGACCAGTTAGCTGTTACTGCAAGTTATTCATGGCCAAGATGGTTTTGGTCAGTCAACTCCAGAATGTCAACCACTGGTTAAACAAACAAACAAACACATAAATGTTTATGTTAGCGTATATAAAAACATATTAGCTAGAGGCTAAAAAAAATGTAAGTTTCTTAATAAGTATTTCCAGAAATCTGGCCACCATACTGTCAGTCTAAGATTTAAACTATCAATCATCTCTTAAAGCAACCTTTACCGATCTTGCATTTCAGAAAGCACAGCAAGATTATTTGAATATAAACAGTCCCGCCTCACTCCTAAGACACACCCCTTCATTCCCTCCACCTCCCAATGCAGAATCAAAGGTCTGACAGGCAGGTCCGTTGGACAATCCTAGAGGTGCACCCCACTTCAAGGATTGGTTGGAGTTTTCATTGAATATTTAGAGATTGGAATAATATTTTATTTTGATTAATGGTGGGTCTGTCTTGTATTTCAGAGTTCCATTACCTCATTCATAGCATTTTACCCTGTTAGAAAAATAGTGTAAGAATGCAACATCGGTAAAGGTTGCTTTAACTCTAATTAACTAATTAATCCCTTGTAAGCTCAGACTGTGGTATCTGTTTTCTGACAACTAAATACTACTAAATGATGTTGTTTTGAGTAATTTCTGGATGCTACCCACTCAGGACACTTGGATTACATTGGACGAGCAGTATGGAGGAATACTGACAAGTTTTTGTGGACTTTTATGGACCTTTTTGGCTCAGGCACAATTGAACTCCATTATATGAAAGTTGGGGGAAAACAAGAAGCCTTCCTGATCTCCGGCTGCATTTGAGATATTAAAAAAGTGCTCCAGAGTCTTGCTCACCATGAGGGTAAGTGGAAAATAAAGTTACAGCTTCTGTGGGTGAACTATTCCTTTAAGGTGTGGGCGGATATGTATGTAGTTCGGGCAGGTCGCAGTGAGAATAAGTTTCTTTTTCGTTGCACATGACGCTTTTTAGATATCAGGTACCGGGATCGTTTCGAGCGTAGGCAGAGGCAGAGACACTGCTGTTGATGTCAACCAGGGACAGAGAACACAGTTACAACCAGGGATGATGATCTTTTATGCAGGAATCTCTGAATCAAATAAATAAAGTCCCTACGTGGCAAAATGGCAGATGCTACTGTGAATTTAGGAAATTAATGTGGGATGTGCGGATCAGGTTTGACGGGGAGAGCTGCGGTTCGCGGGTCTCGGTTCAGGCGGATGCGGGTCGGTAAACCTGCAGAACTCTGATGTGCACGCGGCTGCATGTCGCCAAGTGATGGTCGTCGTGCCCAAACAAGAAGAGGATGCAACTACTTTTTAAACTTTTAACAGACAGATTAATGCAGAATCAGTAAACATTTCCTGCATTATGAACGTCTGACAGACCAGAGATTAACATTTTCGTCCAGTCTCGTCTCGTCAACGAAAATTTACACACTTCTCGTCAGGTTTTAGTAATCACAGAGACACGTTTATCTCATCATCTCGTTATTGTCACTAATAAAAGGGGCGTCAACGAAATGATTTTGTCAGTCATCGTTAACAAAAACAACACTGCCTTTGTGCAAACAAAGGCATCCAAACAATGGCACTGCCAACACCACAGATAATCACATCACTGGTTTCCACAGAAAATATCTATTGTTCAAACAAACACTTCAACAGAACTGAAATATCCTTCAAAATCTCCTGTAAATGCTGCGATGTTGAGAAACTGGGGGACTCGCTAAGTGATCGCCTCTTTCTCCAGGTGCCAGCATCAGATTTCAGAGGTTTTTTCCACCTTCATGAAACGATGTTGTCAAACATTCAGCGTGCTCAGCTCCTGCAGAGAAGCTTCTCATGCTTCTGCTTTCCACAGAAATGTTGCTCCCTGAAATGAAAGCAGACACTCGTTCATGCTGACGTGCAGCTATGTGGGAAAAACAAAGCACCTCCAAAGAACAATTAACTTTGATCACTGAAACTGAAACTATTGTGTCCTGCATGGCAGCACTTTGTTTTTGCTGTGATGGAACTGCGTCAGAGAGGAGACTGCAGACAAATCTGGCTGAAGGGGCAACAATTTTATGACCCCTTTCAGGTCTCGCAACACTGTTGACAAGCTATTTTTGGTCTGCCTGTTTTTTTTTCTCTTTTAATCTTATTTTTGTTCGTTATGTAAAAATGTATGTAGAAGTCAATCCTCTTAATCCCTGACTACATCTAGACATTATGTTTTCAGGACAGCCTCAGTTGTCAGATTATGAGGCTAAAATGATGTAAATTAAATGCATCAAAATAGATATAGCACCATGAAGGCCAACCAAAACAAGAAAACAGAATTTATTACGAACAGTATTTGTAGAAATATCACACTAGTCTACAGTGTGTGACAAAGTAGGTGAGTCACCATTTGTCACTAATTGCACTCAATAACTGATTGTATCTTTTGCTGTTTGTTTGGCTTTCTACTTGAGTAAAACTAATTTACGAAACCTTTTTGTTTATATCATGACTTTGATAAGAATAACCACATTTAGTTCTGTTTGTTTGGTTAAAACTGTTTTGTTCAGGATTTAATCTGATTGTATTGCTTACCTACCATGTGTTTCAGGAGCAAAAGGTGGAAAAGCAGCTCCCCTCTTGTATTTATACTGTTTACCATAATGAGTGATGTCACTGTAAGGGACCAAGTATGGGTCCCTTACAGTGACATCCCTTTGCTTTAAGTAGTGATTGGGAAATCAAAGCTTTCCAGACCTCTGAATCAATATGAGACAGTTCAAATGGGCCTGTGAAACATTCAACACAATACAATATAGTGACATCTGCTGGTCAACTTTCAACATAGCAGCTGCACCAATTGATATGCGGCAAACGTGTCATGAAATATAATCAGTTATTTGAACACAGGTTTATGTTCATTCTCAGATCTGACTGTGCATCCTCATTAAAGATCTGGATCGTTGTGTCATAGTTTGATTTCCCCAGCTCAAAATGTTTAATAGAAAAGATGGTGTTCTTTTAGTAAGATTAAATAAAGACATGGAGAATATCTCATGATACATTTTTCTAAAGACCCCCCCCCCAAAAAAAAAACAACTCAGGAAATCGTTGCACAGAAATGCTGGATAGTGGAAGACTTAAAGGTAAGAGCGTTTTTGTTGTTTTTCTTTGGGTGGGGGTGGATTTATCAAAAACAAGGGACATGCTTAAACTTGCCTCACATCCTTTTCAATCCCGCACTTCTTTGCAAACACATTCTAACTCATTCTAAGTCCATTGTCACTCATGCAGAGCAGCTGGATGATGACAGATGGGAAAAACCTGCAGGTTTTCTAAGAATACTTATTTATTTCCAGATTTTTTTTTAAATGAAACGTCATTAAATATCAAAAATGACACAAAGTTGCACACCTCTGAAAGTTGACCAAACTTTATTGGTTGAATTTCTTGTATATTCAATTTGACAAATAATGGTAAACTTGACAGATTTATCAAACACTGTTTTATTTGATCATGTGTTTGAATATATTGTTAAATGTGTTTGTGATGATTGAGGACGATGGTTGTCATCTACAGCAGTGCACAGGTTCTCCTCCTCTTCTCCGGGCTAACCGTCTTTCCTCCACTGGACCTGTTGTCTGCTGCAGCCACCTCTTTGCTGGCTGCAAAATGCAGAGCGTTTACTCTGGAAAGTAATATCAAACACAGGAGAGGCATGCAAGTGTGAAGCAGGAAACAAGTGAACATCTCCAAAGTTGCACCGGAGAGAAGAATATTTGATTTTCAGGGAGTTAAAAAATTAAAAAGCTGATAGAAACGTGACAACAGTCATGAAAAAGCAGCCGGCAGAGATTAATCAACCTACTGCAGTGGTTTGAAGTTTGATTAAAAAAGAGCTTCAGTTTACCCAGAAAGTCACAGTCAGGTCATTTAACAAGAAAATTCTAGCTAACTGTAAAGTTGAAGCAACTTCCTCCTCCTTGAACAAATGAAGAGAATTTACAAGGCTAGCTGTGAGTCAGTAGCATTTAAGTTTCCTTTTAAGACAAGTTTGTTGGTCTAAGATAAAGCTGAACACAGTTTTCATTATCCGGACTCCAGTCCTGCACTTTCCATAAACTCAGTTACAAGGAAATTCTTATCAGTAAAATATTGAGGCAGCTTATATTTTAGCTGTGAAGTAACAAAATGGAATTGACTTAAGCCTTTTTTTTCATGCCAGGATTATTTATGTTGGTATTATTTCATTGAGATAACTGAATTATGGTTGAAGGAAAGTCTCAGGACAGAAAATACCCCTTAAAGGGATAGTACACCCCCAGAATGATGTGCCTTCATTTTCTCCTCACCCTCATGCTGATCAAGACTCCAGGGCACTTTTTTAATATCTCAAATGCAGCCGGAGATCTGGTTTTTTTTCATTATCTGCCAACGTTCATATAATGGGGGTCACCAGTGCCTGAAAAAAAAAGGTCCATAAAAGTCCACAAAAACTTGGCAATATTCCTCCATACTGCTTATCCAATTTAATCCTAGTGTCCTGAGTGGGTAGCATAATTTACTAGAAACAACGTCATTTAGTATATTTTTATAGCCTAAACAGTGTCGGCTTCCGTAGTGTCGTGAACTTGAATGGACGCGCATTGGGAAAGTACAATGTTCTACTGCTTAGGCTATAAAAATATACTAAATGATGTCGTTTCTAGTAAATTATGGATGCTACCCACTCAGGACACTTGGATCACATTGGATGAGCAGTATGGAGGAATATTGACAAGTTTTTCTGGACTTTTATGGACCTTTTTGTTTTGAGCGCTGGTGAACCCCATTATACGAATGTCTGCGGATAACGTCAACATAACAAACATGCATCTGAGATATTTAAAAAGTGCTCCACACTCTTGCTCAGCGTGAGGGTGAGCAGAAAATGAACGCACATCATGCTGTGGGTGTACTGTTCCTTTAACCTTGTCCTGAAGTTTCATGTTTACAGGGACTAACATTGATTGAACAGAAGATTCAGATGCTTTTGCTGTAATTTTTTAGATGTCTGCATGTGTAATATGTGCAGCATAAAAAAAATTTAAACCTTTATGAAACAACAGCTGTGGATAAAACCAGAACCCACTCAGTCACTGCTGCAACTTTAAAGGCATATGCCACCCCTGAGTGAAATTTAGCCCCCCCCCGAGTTGGACAAGTGGGCAGAAGTGTTTTCTAGCAACCCAGTCATTCTCTGAATCTGGCAGCACTGACTTTAGCTAAGCTTAGCGTAGTTGCTGTAATCTGGTGTTTCCAACTAGCACCACTTGGCGAAAGTGAACTAATTAACTCAAGATTTTTTTCCAATTATATTTCATGACCTGCAGATTTTGATTGAGTACAAACAAGAAGCCGATTTCACATCAAAGGACTGACTAGGCAGCATTCAATAGGTGAACTATATACCACGATCAGTAAAAAATACACATTAGAAACTTAGAATAATGTGTTACTCAGGATAAAATATGTAAATTGGGATTATCTTTTACCTTTTGGGGTGACATTTTTCTCAAAGGCGCCTGGACTCACAAAGTTGCCAGCTGGGCGGTACTGTCCAACCACAAAGACTGTTGTGCCATTGGTGGCCAGGCCCACACCCAGCTCCTTACTGTCCTTCCACACCACCTGAGTGAAATGTCCTGCAGGGAAGTGAGGCAAGTGATTAGTATCCAATAAAAGCTACTCACAGAAACTATTTTTCAGTGAATTAATGCATCAATTTTACCAGTATTGCTAGCGAATCCGGGCTTGCTGAAGTTGTAATCCTTGATCTCACTGTACCATGCATCCACAGCTTCTTTTCCTGAAACATGACACAGAAAAGTAAAGAGATTTAAATAAACATCATAATATGAAGGATCATAGTATCAAAAATATTGAGCAAAGAAACTACATATAGAGTAAACAGCCTGCCTGTTGGATTGGAACATGAACTTGACATAAAGAAGACGTTCTCTCCATCATTGGTGCTGCTGTGTGCCAGGCTGTTCTTCTCCAACATGTGATCGGCCCATGTCTGGCAGGCTGCATTCAGCTCTTTGTTGTAGGTCAGAGGTGGTGCTTTGTGCATCGCCCTGTAGGAGTTGTGGGTGTCCAGGAACTCTTTCATGAAGTTTTTATCTGCAAAACAGACATGATAACCTGATTATCTTTGATCCATCAGAGGAAAGAAGATGAAAATCTGCAGGTGCAGAGCTGAGGAATGATAAAGATAAAAGCTGTTCTTACCTGCCATTTTTGGTTTGGTTTGGTTTCAGAGGCTGAAATGAAATCAAATAATGATCAGATAATAATCAGATAAACATGCATTGTCCTTATCAGACATGTGAGAGTCATTTCATTGATAAAGATTTTTTTTGCAGACATCTCTGGTGCTCACCTGGTTCAAAGCGTTTGTTTGAGGTCTGGTTGAGTCTCAGCTCCTCTGTCTGTGTTGAAGCTGGTATTTATGGACACAAACGTGACATGTCCCTCCTCACATGTAGGAGGAGACTGACACCAGCTCTTCATCAAGCAGCTGAGAACATGAGCTTTCCTCGCTGCATGTTCCTCATGTAATTGCTTTTGTTTATAAGACATATAATTACTAGGTGGACGGTTTAGTCTGGGTTCCAAGTGGCTCATTATTACAGGTAATTATTAATGTGGTTAAAATGCTATAAGGGTTGTTTCTACCAAAAATTTTGTGAAGGTGAGTAGAAAAATCCTAAGATGCCACCAAACAGGCTGTAAAAAGCTTTTCTCCAGTGTAATAGAGCGACAGCCTGCAGGTACGAGCATGTGACGGAAAGTGAGGCCTGAATTTAACACATATAAGTAGAAAACTTCAAAAGCACATGGATCTAATTAACTCACCATAAAACCCTTTTCTCCTACACCCATATTGCATGCTTCTGTTTACTACACACCCAGCAAACATCACCAGTCACTCTGACATGGCAAGGGGCTCTCTTCACTTGGCAGTCCGCGAGTGAATATTCATGATTTTTGCTCATGTTTGGCTTTAAAACGAGTGTGTTTTTCTACACTCAGCCTGACCTGTAAAAACTAGACAAATTTACCTACAACTGGATCATTGTGTCAAACTTAAATATAAACCAAATACATTTGCCCAATCTCATAAATGGATTATACATCTACGGTGTACAATTGGAATCGCTGTGTGCATGGTACAAGGCCAAAGCTCAAATTTTTATGTTCTTGATCTAATTTTGGTGACCTTCAGGTAGCACTGCTTAAACAACAGATGAGTACTGAAAATCACTGCATGGTCTCAGGAAGACTTCCAGAAATCACTCTGTGAACACAGTTTACCAAGCGAGCAGACGTGGTGGTGAAAAGTCAAGCGCATACAGAATTGCAGTTCCCCCTCATCCACTAGGGACTGGCTCCAAAAGAGAACAAATCTCCATAAACTCTCACGTTACCGACGAACTTTACAGCAGAAATAAACATGTTTACACTCTGGTTAGAATAATTTAGGTTTAATAGGACAAGTTTACCTAATAAAACTTGATGGGTAAGTTTTAATAGACATGAGTTGAGACGGGTCTGGCTGCGGCCTGGTCGTTCTTGGTAGCGTTTCATTGACCAACCGTAAAGTTTTTCGCAGGGGATGCTGGAAATGCTGCCATTTTATTCAAACCATGTTCTGCGCTGCCCTCTGCCTCCCAGAGAAAACATGATTACCCAGTGTTAGGTTATGTCAGTAAGTTGATTATATTTGACAACGTGTCACTGTGGAACTCTTGTGTTGTCTTTATTGTATCCAAATCCGATATTAATAATAATAATAATAATAATAATAGCGACAAGCTTGTCTCAGGAGCAGCTAATGTCTTAATGTTGTCGATCCATCAGCAACAGGGCTATTTGTAGTTATCAGAGAAAGTTTGCAGCGACGACTTGTAACGCTAGGCCTATAGCCACGTGGGTTTTGTTCATTTGGATGTCATTGATTTATATTAAATAGATAATGGTTTGTAGACATGTTTTGTTTTTTTCGAACAGTCATTGCTGTCTTGCTAATGGGCTATATGCACAACTCCACTACTTCCTGAACTTAGTAGTGCTCCTCTGTTTCCTGTCTTTCATTGTTGGACAAACTGATTAATCCAGGTGTGTCTGATCTCAGTTACCACAACGGCAGTTGCCAGACACACCTGGATTAATCAGTTGGTCCAACAATGAAAGACAGGAAACAGAGAAGCACTACTAAGTTCAGGAAGTAGTGGAGTTGTGCATATAGCCAATTGTGCTTGTGTGCTGTGGCTTTTGTTTATGTGATTTGCTTTGTGTATTTGTGTCTTCTGTTGGCTGTGATTTGGTCTGTGTTCTGTTTTACGTCCTTCTTTTTGTATCGTGCATTTTTAATGTGTTTGTTATGGTTAGGTTACTTTATTAATAGGTGTTATCTATTTTATATAAAACAATGACATCCAAATAAACAAAGCCCTCTTGGTTATAGGTCTAACGTTACAAGTCGTTGCTGCAAACTTTAGCTGATAACTACAAATAGCTGGGTTGTGGACCAACGACATTCAGACATTAGCTGCTCCTCAGACAAGCTTGTTGCTATTATTAATATCGGGTTTGGATACAATAAAGACAACACATACAGTGACTCGTCAAATAATAATCAACTCACTGACATGACCTCTCACTGGGTAATATCGTCTCTTATGATTTATCGGCGTTCATTTAGGTACTTTCTTCTTTTTTTTTAGCTTATTAATGGTGCATTAGCTCGAGGCTGTAAACTCCATCCTAGCGTGTGTAATAATGCTCTTGTTTTACACATAACACTTGAATCAAATGTAAGCTTAAGATTTATTGACGTTCATTGAGCTACTTGTTTAGCTTACTAATGGTAGCTCTATGCTGCCTGTCATATACTCTGACTACTAGACAACTGTTTTTGAAATTTTCAGGAAGAAAGTTGTTAGTGAACATTGCTAACTAGCTAGCGGATGTTGTTATGTTTAACCCAGATAGTAACCCGGATGTTGTTGGCAAGTGTATGGAGGCCCACGCGAATAAGAAGGGGGCGTTCCAGTCTCCGAACCGGGAAGCCCATCACAACGGGAACACCCATTTGTGTCCGCAGCTGGAACATATTGCATGAGTCTACTGGAAATCACTGCATGGTCTCAGGAAGACTTCCAGAAATCACTCTGTGAACACAGTTTACCAAGCGAGCAGACGCTGGCAGTGACAACAGACATAAGCCATTTATGCTCGTCGCAGAAGGCAAGGCAAGATAAGTTTATTTGTATAGCACATTTCATGTACAGGACAATTCAAAGTGCAGAAGATGGATACACAGACAGACGGACAGTTTTGTCCGTCTTCTGCATCGGTTACGCCTGTAATTTGATGCGTTTTCGAGGGGTTTGTTGATCTGTCATTTGACGCAGAAGACAGAGCAATACCACCTGAAACTGCGGGGTCGTGTTGAGCCGTGTAGCTAATCTGCAGAAACAAACCAGAGAAGAACAACAGGAACCGGAACATAAACAACACAAAAACCGCCAGGACCAAAGAGCCGATAAAAGCACCTGAGAAAGAAATCACCAAACAAACAGAGAGCTTCTGTAGACATGGATGGAGCTTTGGAGGAGAGGCTGTGTGAGTGTGTCCGAAAATACACTCATATCCTTCACATCACATCGCCAGGACACAGAGACAGACAGTGCTGCCGCCTGGAGGACAAACTGGTTTACGATCCATGTGAATGCAGAAGACGCATAGAAGTATGAAGGCAGCCACGCAGGGCGACGCATGAAATGGATGTCACCATTTACGTACATAAGGGAGCATAAATGGGCCTGACTGGAAATCCAACCTGATCTCACAAAAATACGTTACAGGAGCACAAATAGCCTCACTCATTTACGTGTAAAGCAGTTACATGTCCCCGACACATACTGTACAAGTACTGCTTCAAATTACGTGCCACTGACATGTAAAGTTGCGCAATGTGAAGTCAATGGTGAAGCTTTTCGTGTCACCAGACAAACTTTTCTGCTTCAAATTATGTGCTGCTGACGTGTATAACTTAAATTTAAAAATCAACAACTCCTCCCAAAAAAATCACACCCATATTAGGTCGTTCGTGCATGCACAAAATTACAGACTACATTGCGTTTTTAATGGCCACTCAGTTCCATAGTTTTTATCGTTTTGATGTAGCCTACAATCTTTTAGGTTTGTTTTTAGTTGCATGCTGAAAAGAATTGAGTTGAATTTGCAGTAAACTCAGACAAAGATACACAAACTTTTTGACTCTAGGAATACATTCATTCTCTGAGGTCCTCAGATGCCCCAAGACAACAAAAACATGAAACTTAATATGGTGGAGCTTACTTTGGGTACGTCTTTTCAGGCCTGTTTTAAAGATATTATCACCAGGGCGGATCAGGTTTACTTGATGTAAGGGATGGGTGGTGGTGCTTTTAATAATCCAGGACACACAGAAGCCTGTGTTGCCTAATTGTTTTTTAGAGAACAAACAAGGCGTTGGTTATCTTTTATTCAAATGACTTGAGTACTATCAGTGTTACTCTGCATACTTTAGCTTCCACTGGAGAAATCTGCTTGTGGAACCACTGCGTTTTATTTACTGATCCAGAGGTTTTTATGTGGCTTTATATTTTTCTTTTTCATTAAACACACAACCAAAAAGCTGTTTGGGCCTGTTCCTGAAAACATGATGTGAAGAATGTTGGTGTAAAAAGAAAAACAACAGTTGTGGTTGTGGTTTGGGGTGGAGCAACGATTTAAGCCATCACATAATACCGCCTGTTTTTTTTTTTTTTAAATTGTGCTCTCTCTTTTTTTTTTAACCATAGCTTAATGATAAAAAAACCCATCTCTATATGTTTTCCTTTCTTCCAAAATGATGAATTTCAAGGTTATATCAGAGAGCTGAATAATCTTAAAGGTGATAGCTACAACTTTTTGATCAAAACAATAACCTTTTATGAAAATAATACATCCATGGAACGTCTAGAAGGGTGCAGAATAAAAGTATTAACCCCCTCCTTTTTTTAAATAGATGATGGGTCTAAAAAATAAATATTTACATCTGATTCCCATCCCAAGGTTGGGATTTTTCCCCGTTAGTATTAGCTACAGTGTATGATTAGCTCTGGAGTTGCTAGCTTGATTGCTATGTGTAGGAATAGCATCTTCCTTACATTTTCTCAAATTCAAGTGGCAAAAAATGGAGCAGGAAGAGGGTGAAGGTGGCAAAGCAGCTAAAAAGCCCCTTGAAGGTAGCCATTTTCTTCCCAGACATGTAAGCTAAACATTTGCAAATGTTAATCAACAGTTAGCGGGTTCTGTAATGTTGCTAATGCCAATTGAGTAAGTGAGCGGGGAGGAATTAAACTAGTAGCTATCACCTTTAATTCAATCATGTGCTAAAACTACTGATTTTGATTTATATTGTATTTTAGTTTTCATTTTGTCTAAATATTTTTAGTACAAATCGGTATTAAAGATATTTTATGATAGCATACTTGTGTGTGTATATTTGTTTATACAATTATTTATTTAAGTAAACTTTAAGTAAGCAAGTGCACTTTATTTGAATAGTGCTTTTCACAGACAGGGGTCACAAAGTGCTTTACATGATAACACATAAATACAAGTAAAAGCATATAAAACACAAGTAAAAAGTTAAATAAATAAATGAATAAAATGAGTGGTGACAGTCGTCCTCCAAATTATTTATACCTTCCTATTAAGGAAAAGGGTAAATTCACAATAGTAATTCAAATAACAAAAAAACTAATAATAAATAAAAATGTACAAATATATAATTTGGTGGAATAAAATATTGCTTTTGAATCATGTTTTAAAGTAATAATTTAAGAAAAATGAACAAACAAAACTGTTCCTGACCAATTAGAGCACAGTGGACCAACATACCTGTCAACAGGTGCAGATGTCTGATTGGACGCTACAGAAAACACCTGATTGCAGTGATTGCCTCAAAGTGTTGCTCAACAACATTTTAGTTCAGGAGCCCTATTGTACTTGTTTACTTGTTCTATTTTTTGTATGTTTGTTTTTAATATTTCTCTTGAATCACAATTTAAAATCAGTGCCATGATTTTCATAGAATTTTTATTTATTATTACTTTTGTCAATTTCAATTTATTTCATGGCACCTGATTTTTTTCCTGTCTTTAATGGGAGGGTATAATTTTGAGGACGACTGACAAGTGTAAAGCTGCGCTGGAAGTGAATTCCATGGATGCCACAACACAATAGTTCACTCACCACCTGTAGTTTGAAGAGTATTAATCTGTCACACATCTGTCTTAAAATGACTTTGACATTTCTCAGGTATTCTTTTTAATTTAGCCGAAGGCTTAAATCTAAGTCTTACTTGTGCTCCGCACCCTGAACTTCTAAAACTCAACCAACTGGTGCATTTCATGTGAAATGCCAAATAGTCACAAAAGCAATATCATATTTGTACTGATGAGCAAATAAAGTGTGAATTATTTACAATAAAACGCACAGATGACATATTGCCAACAGAAAACATTCTACAGCCTCTGTAGGACAATAAAATGCAGACCCACCACCTTCAGGGCGATGAGTGAGAAAGCGAGCCTAGACAACCTTACAGGACACACCTGGACACTGGTCCATCCAGGGGATCAGAATAATCCCAATATAATCCCAATGTGAAATTCTTTTCAGAGAACATGGAGGCCGTGTCCTGCAGACTACTCGGGAGCATCCAGCTTGTCATCAGTGGACAGTTGAAAAGCTGCATCTCTGATGGGATGGGGTTGTTTTAGTGTCTATGGCGACAGCAGCTTCCACATTTGTGAAGCTCCATCAATGCTGGAAAGTACATGGAGGTTTTAGAGCAACATGCAGGGAAGACCTGCAGGTTTCAGCAAGACCTGGACCACATACTGGATCCATCACATCGCAGCATAGCCATAACAGCACAGGAGAAGAGCACGGTTGCTAAACTGGCCCGCCTGCAGTCCAGAGTTCAGCTGCTGAACTGGTCTGCCTGCAGTCCATAGTCCAGCTGCTGAACTGGTCTGCCTGCAGTCCAGAGTCCGGCTGCTGAACTGGTCTGCCTGCAGTCCAGAGTATGGCTTCTGAACTGGCCTGCCTGCAGTCCAATGTTTGGCTGCTTAACTGGTCTGCCTGCAGTCCAGAGTCCGGCTTCTGAACTAGCCTGCCTGCAGTCCAAAATTAAGGTCCTGAAACGACCTGCCTGTAGTCAAGACTCCAGCTGCTGAACTGACCTGCCTGTAGTCCAGAGTCTAGTTGCTGAACTGGTCTGCCTGCAGCCCAGAGTTCAGTTGCTGAACTGACCTGCCTGCAGTCCAGAGTCTGGCTGCTGAACTGGTCTGCCTGCAGTCCATAGTATGGCTTCTGAACTGGCCTGCCTGCAGTCCAAAGTCCAGCTGCTGAAGTGACCTGCCTGCAGTCCAAAATTAAGGTCCTGAATCGACCTGCCTGTAGTCCAGACTCCAGCTGCTGAACTGACCTGCCTGTAGTCCAGATTCCAGCTGCTGAACTGACCTGCCCGAGTCCAGAGTCCAGCTGCTGAACTGACCTGCCTGCAGTCCAGAATCCTGCTTCTGAACTGACCTGCCTGCAGTCTAAAATCTGGTTGCTGAACTGACCTGCCTGTAGTCCAGATTCCAGCTGCTGAACTGACCTGCCCGAGTCCAGAGTCCAGCTGCTGAACTGACCTGCCCGAGTCCAGAGCCCAGCTGCTGAACTGACCTGCCTGCAGTCCAGAATCCTGCTTCTGAACTGACCTGCCTGCAGTCTAAAATCTGGGTGCTGAACTGACCTGCCTGTAGTTCAGACTCCACCTGCTGAACTGACCTGCCTGCAAGTACGAGTCTGCGTGCTAAATCAATCAGCCTGCAGTCCAGCTGGCGGACAGCAGCTGGACTGCAATTTAATCTCTAATGGGACAAAATAATCTGTGAACTATGGAAGATTCCAGACTGTATCATAGGAAGGACAAAGACCTCAAATGTGTTTCCATCTAGTGGCAAGAACCCAGAAGTTATGTCAAAGGTTGTTTCCATGAATGGACTGAGCTGGTGGTGGACTATGATGTGAGAACCAGAGGTAGAGACTAACAGGAAACTAAAGAGGGCATATAAAACAAACTGACTTGGCCATAATGAGAGAAAAAAGAAGACAAGTCTTTATGTCTTCTTTAAGTTTCTTTCTTTTTTTTTTTTCTTTTTACAGTATTGGCTGAGAATTAAACAGTTAATAGTACCACTACAGTACGACTAGTACAACCACATCTGTTACAAATAATAGTAAAATATGGTGATAAGAAGTTTTTTTTTTTTCTTTGCTTCAAAATGTGCGTCAAAACATAAGAACATTCACTTTTTTGTAATTCTATTAAACTGGTTATATCAGTGAGATCACTGGGTGATTTTTTTTTAGGTAAAAAATGTCTACTTTGGAAATCAACAAATCCACATTTTCTGGACTGAAGAGGAATAGAAGAAGGTCTCTATTCTGCAGGACAGAACTTTTTTAGTTGTGGAGTACATACATTTTTTCCTCTTTGTTTTCTCAGCCAGAACATGTTAAACCCGTTTTCTCTGTTTGTTATCATTTAAACCTTGAAAGATCTGAGCTTCGCCGATGGCTGTATTTTTCAGTTTTAAGCTATGTGGGCTGACTGACATAATTACACACCCTCAACAGTGTCTGCAGTTTTTGAGAAGTGAGGATGGGGGAGGTAAAGATCTGGGTCGGTCAGGCACAGAGCAGGAAAATGCTATGAGACTCCCCCGTCCCCATCCCACTACCTCCAAGGGATTTAAAAACAACAACAACAACAAAAAAAAAAAAAACAGTTCAAACATTTCCTGGATTGCACACAACAGGGTTGTTGGCATCAACAGGAGGAAGGTGGCCGCTCAGGTTTCACCTCAGACTGAACAGGACTGAACCTGCTGAGCACCACCTGCTTTGCATATGAGGAAAAAATGTCAGAATTACTGGTTTCCACCACTTTAGCTCCCCTTCCTCCATTTAAGCTCCAGTTCTCTGCAGAAGCTCTTAAACTTTTACAAGCATTTTCAGACTCCAAAACCCTTTTTACAACATATAGGGCACCTTATAATTTAGCTGCCTTTTGGTGATGTGTAGATAGTGTTTTACATTTTCTACAGTCCAACAGAAACACAGGGGGCCGCTGCTGCTAACCAGTAATGATCACTGTGGTTCATCAGCAGGCAGAGCTGCTACATTCTGTTAAATAAAACAAAACCAACCAGACACAGGTTGTTGGTAATATTTTAATCATTAAAAAAGCTCTGTACATTGTTTACATTTACTCTTTTGTACATCCACACACATCTTATCTTTCCTGTGACCTACAACCACACAGCTAAAGTTGGCAACATGCTCATTTATCATAAGCCCCTTTCAGACTCGCTCTGGAAAGCGGTAATAGTGCAGACTTTGTTCTTTATACCATTTGCATTAAGACATGCGTTCCACTCTTTTACCTCAGAGAAGTATGTACCTACTGGTCTTCAGCAACCAGACTGGTCATAAAAGCGGACATAGGGCTGGACGATATAGAAAAAAAGATTTTAAAAAAACTGTATTGATCGATTTTGATATTTCTTTAAAAAAAAAAAAAAAAAAAAAAAGCCATTATCAAATTAAAAGCTATTTTAGGTGCAGCCTTGGCTCTTTAAGCTTTTGCTTAATGATCTACTTATAATAAAGATCAAATTAAAGCCGTTTTTACATGAGCGGTGAAGTTCATCCGCTCTTTAAACAGACTCGTCTTTTCAAACATGCCGCTTTGTTGCGGACTTATCACATCCCGGCGCTTTCAGACATCAGGAAATGTTGCGGAAAAGTCAGCACAGCCCCGCTCTCCCTTCAACTCTGTCCGGAACATTTTCTTGTGCTTTCAGCCAAAACAACATGCTGCAACATTTCTGCTCTTGTGACATGTAGACCAGCCGGTTCATGTCCGCTACATCTCTGAGGTAAAAGGCCGGTACGCATGTCTGAATGCAGCGTTATAAAGGACAGAGTTCATAATATTACCGCTTTCCAGTGGAAGTCTGAAAGGGGCATAACACTGAATTCCAGTTCGGCCTTTGCCTGGGTCTGCGTTTGTGATTGGTTTGGTGGAAGGAGTGACTGTAGTATCATGCTACCTGATAGGCTACAGCGGAAAACTGTGCTTCTATATTGAACTTTTATTGACCCTCTTTTTTTTCTATTGAAAAAAACTCTATCAATCAATGTATATCAATATCAAATTATTGTCCAGCCCTAACCGGTCACAACGGACCAGCGCAGCACGCTCACCATCCTGTTTCTAACAACTCGTAACAACATGGATGTGAGATTGTTGAGCTACAGGAAGCACCACCAACTCTCCAGTCCTCTGTCTGGGAGCGCTTCGGTGTAGATGAAGAGGGAGCTGAATAAAAGTCGATGAGCCGGTGTGATAGCCGCTGCGTTGATGACCTATAACTACAGATCAGCTCTGCTGAATGAGGAATTCATGAACTCTGTAACCGGTAACCTTCCAGTTACAGCATTCCAGCATTAATAATAACTACATAATCAAAAGCAGATACACTCTGCTGTCATTTCCAAACACATTTAAAAACAAAAAAGAAAAAACAGAGAGGACAGAAAAACATAAAGGATTGTATAAGCCCTGATATAGGGCTGGGAAAAAAAAATCAATACACTGAAATATCGTAATATTTTCATCTACTGATATCATATCGATATTTAAAAATGCAGTATCGGTCTATTTTACTAATGAAATTTCACTAGATATTGTCGTTCTGTTACAAAATCTTGCGGGTTTTCATGAAATCTTGCAAATTTCATCGTTCTCTTACGAAATCTTGTGAGATTTAATTGGCAAACTAGATCAGGAGTGCGTTTTTAAATATCAATATAAAATCTGCATATGAAAACATAGCTTATTTCGCTCTATTTCAGTGTATCGATATTTTTTCGCCAGCCCTGATAAAAACTGTTTCATTCCATGAAGTCGTACTAAATATTTTTAAAGTTCAGATCTAAGATGACGTGCTAACAACATGATTTTAACGGCGGTATCAGCTGTGCGCGTTCCTGCGATGTTACTCGTTCTCAGCATCAGCAGGTGAGGAAGAGTGCGAGTGTTTCCATCTTCATCTTCCCAGTAGAGTTTAAAACCTGATATCTGTGTCTGAGTTTCAGCTGGTTGACGTGTTTTCAGACGCGTGCTCTGTCTGAGGCGCCATCACAGACTGATGTTCGCATCACAGAAACTCAGAGAGCAGCTATGACATGCTGTCATGTAACGCTGATAACTAACATCAGACAGTTTAGGTTTTAATCCAAGAGCTCAATATAAACCTGTTCTAGAGGAAATGAGACCTGAAACCAGTTTGTGAGCTGGTACTGGATAGAAAACCAGATACAGCCAAACACACACTCATATCATGTATACAAATGTAAAGTAACCTGACAAAACAGCGATCGTTGTGTTTTAAATCATAGTGAATAAATCTGTACTTTGATGATGAATGAAAAAAATACCTATTACCATCGCACTTACTTGGCAAGGGAGTCATCACCCGGAAACGGCATTTTTCTCATTTAAACATGGATATTATTAGTGTTGGACCTTGTTGTGACAAAAAGTGATTGTCTTCCAAAAACTGATTAAACAGCCGCTTGCTGTGTTGTGGGTGGGTTGTGGTTAGGGTTAGGTACGGGCAAAGGTAAGGCTCAGGGTTAGATTTTATCGTGCTCTCATGGGTGTGGTGGTGTCGTGTAGTAACGTCGGTACACGACACCCCCACTTAAAGGAGCCCTATCATGAAAAATGGACTTTTAAGAGCTTTTCAGCATGTCAGTGTGTTATTTCCTCATCAAGAAATGATTTAAATCGTTATTTTTCTTCATTCATGCATATTTGAGTAATCTACATGAATATTTAAACCAACGCTACCTCCCTGCAAACGACTGACTACCCACCCCGTTACGTATGAATGTGGCACCAATCACGAAAGTCCAAATGCGCATGCTCAGTATCGTAGCAAGACGCCCTCTGTTGAACAGAAACTCAGAGAATCCTATACACACTCTCTGAGGAAGAAACAGATTTCCTCAGAGACAAGCAGCCATCAGCTAACAGACGTTTGCTCCAGAGTTCAGGAGAAGTTTCTTCCTTTTTTTTTTTTTTTTTAAGCTCTAGAGGACAGCAAGTTGGGAAAAATGCAGTTACGTTCAGCGTGGTTATGTTCAGTGTGGGAGTGTATTTGTTGTACTGGATGAATCGACTTGCCAGAAGTGGTTGGATTTTAACTTCAGGAGCAAGAAAAAAAACTCAACTTTGTGTGTGAACTTCACTTCTGACAACTTCATGAATGTCGGGCAGTAAAGTGTTTTTTTCTCTGGGATTACTTCTGAAACATGACGCAGTTCCTGCTATAAAAACGCGCATGGACAGACAACAACACTGGTGAGTCAACACATCTCTCAGCTCAATGCTGTTAGCCTATGATTTGTTCGCTAATTTACTTACTTGTCAGGGGTCTCTGTGGTACTTCTGTGGTACTGCGTGTACTTCAAACTCCATATGAGACTCTGGGTCGAGCGCATACAGCTCCATAACAGGCTGGTCTGTTTCATCCCGTCGATCGGAGTCCGATTATCCATCAATGTTTACAAGATCCATGTGAGTGCTGCATAGCTCAGCGTTAACTGTTAGCCTATGATTTGTTCGCTAAATTACTTGCTTGTCAAGGGTCTCTGTTAGGGCTGAAAGATATATCGTTATCGTATCTATATCGAGATACGAACATTCAAGATATTAATATCGCTAAAGCAACTATATAAAGGATATAGATTTCCCCTGTGCTTGTCCTGCATATAAAGCTCTGGAAGTCACAAAAAAACCTGCACTTTCCACCAAAGTGCTTGGTTTTCAACGAACCCGTAGTCATATCGTATCGTATCGATATTGAGATGTCTGGCATGAATATCGAGATATGAAATTTTGTCCATATCGTTCAGCCCTAGTCTCTGTGGTACTTCTGTGGTACTGCGTGTACTTCAAACTCCATATCAGACTCTGGGTCGAGCGCATCCAGCTCCATAACAGGCTGGTCTGTTTTATCCCGTCGATCGGAGTAATTATCCATCAATGTTTACTACTAACATCCACATGAGAGCTGCCGGTGCCGGTGTTACAGACAATTCTGTGACCCTTCAGAATAAGTGTCTCTTCCGGGGCGACGTCATGAAATGGGCGTAAAACATGCTGCAATTGGTCGAGAGCTCTGCGGTTCAGGACAGTCAGCCATCTTACTTCCGTGTTGGAAATTAGACACATAGAAAAACTAATATTTAACACCAAATTAGTTTCTATAGTAACGATGGGAACATATCTAGCTTATAAATGCCTATATTTGACTTTTGGAACATTTGAAAAGCATGGTACAGCTCCTTTAAGGACGTCCTCTTGGCTGTTTAATCAGTTTTTGGCAGACAGTCACTTTTAGGCACTACAACGCCATCTAATTTACGACCCCCGTACTTCGTATTAAATCTCCGGGATGCGTTGTTATGCAGCGTGAATGTTTGTAAACGGCTCCACCATCAGTTTAATTTTATTTTTATTTTCCTGTCTGAGCAGAGGACGGCTGTCACACACAGCTTACAGATGACGTAAGTGACGCAAGTCGTGATGCAGCCGACTGTGATTGTGACGGTGATGCTGGTTGGTACCAGACTTCCGACTAGAACACGGGAATGATTACTGCCTCCACGTTGGTTTAATCCGACATGGTGAGCATGGTGAAAGACTAAATAAATCATGTAGTCTGAACCTGCAGAAGTTATCCGAGAGGGTTTTCTTGAAGATCAGTCACTCCTGCTGTCCTATTATCACCATTTTCAACTGTTTACAGATATTAACGTTTTGAGTTTTGCAACCGAACATATACCAGGACTCAAACATTATATTTCCCAGACACTTTTACGTCGTATCATAATGTCATCTGCATTAAAAGTGGAGTCTTGTTCCATAAAACACATGTCTTCTCATAGTTCAATAACGCTTTTCCTGTGTTTTCTTGCCCCTTGGTTGCACGTGCATCCTATCTGTGACGTTGCTCGGAGACCCTTTATGTATATATAGTGCATGTATTTAAATTCCAGCTGGGGTAGATCATGTCTAAATAAGAAGGGAAAGTGGTTTGGATCATAGAATGTTAGAGAGGGACGAACCTTCCGCTACGTTACCTGTTGGTTTCTGAAGAGCTAAAAGTGAAGCCAGGTGGGCGTGTCCCACCATCGCCATCTTTCCGTGTCACGTGCATCGTCACTCCCGAAAAAATACTAAAATGGACACAGCGCGGCCTCGGGGCAAATGATTGACAGCTGACGTACTCTGGGCTAAATGCTAACCTAGCTAACTTGAAACTAACCGGAGCTAACAAAGATAAGCCCCCTAAGCAGCGGGGTAAAGCTAAGACTCGCTTAGACTTGCTATTATCTGACTAAAAGCCACCGTTGTGCGACTCTGCTACAAACTGAGACCTCACTGAGAGCAAACAAGGAACTAACTAGGAGCCACCGGTCGGCAGGCCGGACTTCCGGTCTGCAGCATGTCAATCAAAAGGACACGCCCTTAATTATGTATAATTTCAAGAATAAATAACATCTAAATGAATGAGTTATAAAAAATTCACCCCTTCACAGCTGACATGAGGGTAAACTTGACCTAATAAACCTAAAATGATTTTTTGAACCAGGCTTTCTGCTGTGAAGTTTGGGTTTTTAACATGGGAGTCTGTGGGGATTTGCTCAGTCTTGCAGCCCCTAGCGGATGAAGGGAGAACTACAAAAATGACTTCTTCTGGGTAGCGTCATAGTTGGCCACCGGAGGTTGCCGCTTGGTTTGGAAGCAGTTTTGACTCTCCCCTGTGAAGAAGCAGCTTTCTTTTCAATCGCAATATCTCAGCGAGAAAAGCTTAAAACTGGGATTTTCAAATTCTGCATACATACATATATGTATATATATATATATATATATATATATATATAGATGTATGTATGATATAGATCTTTGTAACTTGTCTCAATTGTTTAAATGTATTGTGTTTGCTGATGATACAACCTTGGTTTGTTCGAGCAAAAAACTAAGTGAACTTTTGCTTCTGATAGAGAGAGAATTATATTTACTCAAAACCTGGTTTGTTATAAACAAGCTGTCATTGAATATATCAAAAGCTAAATTCATGATATTTGGAAGTAAAAATGAGATTCTTGAAGAGGTAAAATTAAATATAAATGGCATTGAAACTGAAAGGGTTTTCTATGTAAAATTTCTAGGAGTCATAATTAACTCAAAATGAATCTGGAAGCAACACATGCATTACATTAAGGCAAAGATTTCAAAAACCCTTGGTATCCTCTACAAAACAAAAGATTTTTTTAAGTATAAAGCATTGTTTATAATTTATTGTACCTTGATACTCCCATACATGACTTACGGTGTGGAACCAAGGGGTGGCACAATCAAGACAACCCTTAATGATATTGTTTTATTACAGAAACGTGCCATACGCCTGATAAATAATGCTGGAAATTATGACCATACGCATCCATTATTTATTAAATCAAATCTTATGAAATTTTAAGAGTTTATTACAGAACAATCCCAATTATGTTTAAAGCTAAACAAAATATTCTTCCAGAAGATGTCCGAAAAAAAAATTTTAAGCTTCAGCAAACTAAATACAATATGAGAGATGATTGTAAATTTATCGTACCAACATCCAAAAAAAGTGGTGAAAAAGAGATGTGTCATTTTGGGGAGAACAATCTCAACAAGGAGATAAAAAAAAACAAAACAATTGTAATACTTTGTATTACATATATTAAATATTTGTATTACGTACATAGATATATTTAAAAAGAAGATCTCCCAGTCCATATTTGAGAGACATGTAGCTGAATGAAGATAAAATTCCTCAACCTTTTTTTCCTTTCCTGTACATTTGTTTTGTTTGTCCCGAATGTACAATGTAGGATAACTCATTTGGTGTAAAATATATTTATTTAGGCATACAAGCTTTTTGCTTCTGCCTGTTTTGGTCTTACAATCTTTATTTGCTTTATTGAAAAAAACAAACAAAAAAACAAAACAAAAAACTTATTTTGTGGCTGAAACAATAAACTGATTAAAAAAAAAAAAAAAAAAGGACCAAAACTGACAAAAGTATCCAGAGGGAGGCATAAGAGATATATTTTATAACTAACGTATCACCACAAGGGGGCCGACTTTAGAACATTTTCATTTCTAAGTATAACCCCCAGCAGAAAAGCCCAAAACCGAGGCGAGGTGGGGGGAGGGGAGGGGGGCAGAAAAGTGATGGTGGAAAAGGCAAGGCAAGTTTATTTGTACAGCACATTTCATGTACAGAACAATTCAAAGTGCTTTACATAAAACATTATAAGCAAAAGGGAGAGAAAAAAACAATTAGAAGCATGATTCAAAATTAAAAGCATTTAAGATTAAAAAGAGAGAATACAGAGACGTGGGGATTTTAACTTTTGAATAAAATCTACGTAAATGCAGCTGAGAACAGGTGGGTCTTCAGCCTGGATTTAAATAAACTAAGTGTTTCAGCTGATCTGAGACGTTCTGGGAGTTTGTTCCAGACATGTGGAGCATAGAAGCTGAACGCAGCTTCTCCATGTCTGGTTCTGACTCTGGAACTGATAAAAGACCGGATCCAGATGACCTGAGGGGTCTTGTAGGTTCATACTGGGTCAAGAGGTCACTGATGTATTTTGGGCCTGAACCATTCAGAGCTTTATAGACCAGCAGCAGAACTTTAAAGTCTATTCTCTGATGGACCGGCAGCCAGTGTAAAGACCTCAGAACTGGACTGATGTGGTCCACTTTTCTGGTCTTAGTGAGAACTCGGGCAGCAGAGTTCTGAATGAGCTGCAGCTGTTTAACTGATTTTTTAGGTAAACCAGTAAAGACGCTGTTACAGTAGTCAAGCCGACTGAAGATGATGATGGACTAGTTTTTCCAGATTTTCCTGAGACATCAGATCTTTTATCCTTGAGATGTTCATCAGGTGATAGTAGGCTGATTTAGTGATCACTTTGATGTGTTTTTCAAAGTTTAGGTCTGAGTCCATCACTACACCCAGATTTCTGGCCTGATTGGTGGTTTTTAGGTGGATGGACTGAAGTTCTGTGACGACCTGCAGTCGTTTCTCTTTGGCTCCAAAAACAATCACCTCAGTTTTGTTTTTGTTCAGCTGAAGAAAGTTGAGGCACATCCAGTCATTAATCTCATCAATACATTTACCAAGAGCCTGTAAAAGGGCCCCGGTCTCCTGGTGACACTGTAATGTATAGCTGTGTGTCATCTGCGTAGCTTTGGAAAAGGGGCATTAGTTTGCTTAGTGGCAAAACCAGCTCTGGCTGTAACTAATGAGTGCGTTTGTGCTTGAAAGTTTACATACCCTTCAATTAAAATGGGACAAAAGTATTTTAATAATGAAAATTTTCTGAAGATCATGACATTGATTTTGTATTGTGGTTCAACAGAATTATTAAAAACAACTAAACAAAAAAAATAAAACAAGCAAACAAGCATGCAACACTTTGAGACAATCACTGCAATCAGGTGTTTTCTCCAATGTTCAATCAGACTTCTGCACTTGTTTACACGTATTTTGGTTCACTGTTCATGAGCAAGGTGCTTTAATTCGTCTGGGACAGTTTTGTTTGTTTGTTTGTTCGTTTTTTTAAAATTATATATAAAAAAAAATCAATATTTCATTTCGCTAAATTATAATTTAGTAATTTTTTTATTTATTATTACTTTTTCAGTTTCATGTAATTTGAATAACTGTTTTGAATTTAGCTTTTTCTTTAATGGCAAACTGTAATTTTTTTATGTGAGATGAAGGCTTTTCAAATAAATCCCACTTTTTTTATTTGGAAATGTTTCATGACTACTGTTCAACTCTTCACGTGCATCTTTTCTCTGGTAGTTTGCTTTTATGGGACAGCAGAGAGCAGACATGTTGTGCAAACAGCCGCCACTGAACAGAGAGCAAAACGAGGCTGGAGGAAACCTGATCGCACCAGTTTCATATCTCCGCCACACAGAGAGCTGATAAGCAGACGTTTGCAGTCATTGCTGCAGTAGAATCGATTTGAGACGCAGATCTCATGGACTAATAAACTGCTCTCTGCTATGGTTCTGGGTCAAACTGCTGCTGTGAACAGGACCAGAACTTTTCAAGTGAGTGTTTCCAAACACGGAGTAGATTGACCCATATGAATTTAATCTTTGATAATTAAGATTTTCCTTTTTTTCCTTTTTAATTTGGGCTGAGCCGTAGGTCCTTAATTGCCACTTCCAGTCGTGCATGTGCGTTCATGTCATTTCAGGGAGCTGTGTGTGTCCTGAACAGCCTGCAGAGTAATACCTCAGCGGTGGAGCAGCTGCATGGGCGGAAAAGAAATCCGGGGCTGCAGCTCCGGGCCATGCAGGGATTTCTTCACCGCACCGGCTTTGCTGTACGTGCACACACAACAGGGAAAATGATCCCTTGATGTGGCATGCCCAGTCTGTTGAATAGGATTGTTTTTAAAGAAAGAAAGTGGGAGCCACATTTTTCAGTAACCTAATAATTACTGGTCTGATTTGCATATTGGGAGCGGGATAGGAATGTTTTTTTTTTTTTTTTTTTTTTTTTTTTTTTTTTTTTTTTTTTTTTTTTTATTTTTTTTTTTTAAATTAAAAATTTTTAAAATACCATTTCATATTTAGTGGGGGGGAAAGGGAGAAAGGAAAGGAAAAGGGGAAAAAATAAAAAGGGAAAAGGGGAGAGAGGAGAGGGAGGGGGAAGAGAGAGAGAAGAGAAAACATGAATCCACTTACACAGTCACTGGTACATCTGTACCGCGATCCCTAAACAACCAAGGTCTCTGTTGGAAAAAAAAACAAGAACCCATAGGAGACTGAGGGGGTAAATATCCTCAGAAATACAAACACACGCAGAAAAGGGGAAAAAGGAAAAACGAGGGAAAAGGGGAAGAGGAAAAAGGAAACCACCGAAATGAAAGAAGAGAAGAAGAGGAGGACGTATCGTATGGAAGGGGAGAAAGTGTCAGTGAAAAAAAAAAAAAAAGGGGGTGCGGTGGGGATAAGATAATGAAGCTGAGCGTCCTGTGCGAGGAGGAGGGAGAAGGCCGGGAGGGCGGCCCCCCCCGGCCCCCCCAAGCCCCCGAGCGGCCCCGACCCCCCCCACCCCCCCACAGAGAGGCCACACGCGCCGCGAGGGGGAGCAGCCGCAGCCCCCGCCGCCGGGGCCCCCGGGCCCGAGGGCCCGGGCCCAGCGGACCCAGACCCGCCGGGGCGCCGCGCGCCCCGGGCGCGGCGCCCCCCCGGGGCGGAGGCAGCGCCGGGCCCAAGGGCCCAGCGCCCCCCGGCCCCCCCCCCCCCCCCGGCGGCCCGCCCGACACCCACCCCCCAGGGGCCCCCCCCCCACGCCACGCCGCCCCGCGGGCCCACCCCCCACCCACACCCCCCCACACCACCCCACCCCGGCCCCCCCCCCCCCCCCCCCCACCCCGCCCCCCCACCCCACCCACACACACCCACCCCACCCACCCCCACCAAAAGCTGGAGAAAAAACCCACACCGACCCCCCCCCCACAAAGAGACACAAACCACAACAACAACAACACAACAACAACAACCAACACAAAACACCCCCCCCGCGCGCCCCGCACCCAAAAAAACCCCAAAAAACAAAAAAAACCCCCCCCCCCCCCCAAACCCCCCGCCCCCCACCAACCCGCCGCCCCACCCCACCGCAACGACACCCAAAAAGCCCGCCCAGAAACCCAGGGCCGCCCCCCCCCCCCCCCCCCCCCCCCCCCCCCCCCCCCCACCCCCCCCCCCCCCCCCACACACACCCACACCCCCCCCCCCCCCTCCCTCCCCCCCCCCCCCCCCCCCCCCTCCCCCCCCCCCCCCCCCCCCTCCCTCCCCCCCCCCCCCCCCCCCCCCCCCCCCCCCCCCCCCCCCTCTCTAACACACACCCCCCCTCCCCCCACATCTCCCCCCCCCCCCCCCCCCCCCCCCCCCCCCCCCCCCCCCCCCCCCCTTCCCCCCCCCCCCCCCCCTCCCCCCCCCCCCCCCCCCCCTCCCCCCCCCCCCCCCTCTCTCCCCCCTCCCTCCCTCCCTCCCTCCCTTCCTCCCCTCCCTCCCAACCATACCCACCCCACCCTCCCCCCCCTCCCCCTCCTCCCCCCCCCCCTTCCTTCACCTCCTCCCCCTTCCCCCCTCTCCTCCCCCTTCCCACCTTCCCTCCTTCTCTCTTTCTTCCTCATTCATTCTTTTCCCATATCCTCCCATCCCCTCCCCTCTCCCCTGCCCATGGTGTCTCGTGGCTGGGGGGGGGGCGGGGGGGCAAGCCCCCGACCCCCCCCCCCCCCCCCCCCCCCCCCCCCCCCCCCCCCCCCACGCAGGCCAGGCCAGGCCAGGCCAAGCCCAGCAGCCCCGAGATACCAACCCAGCCAGTGACCGCTGCCGCCTCCCCCCCCCCCCGCCGCGGCCGGGGCATGGGGGCATCGGGGCCCTGGCCCCCCACCCCCCCTCTCCTCACATGTGTGTAGTATGTAAGATGTGTGTAGGTGAAATGTAAAGTTAGGGGGGAGCTGGGGGGGGGGGAGGTGTGGCGGGGGGGGCCCCCCCCCCGACCTCCCTCCCCCCCCCCGCCCCGATGGTCCAATGATGGGTTGTGTTGTTTAATTATTTATTGGGGTTTTATTGGAGGGTAGGGTGGCTATAAAGGGGTAGGGGCCTCCCTCTTCCGTCCCTCACCCCCCCCCGCCCCCCCCCCCCCCTCCCCCCCCCACACTCTCGTGTGAGGCCCAAAGGGGGGGGGGGGTGGGGAGGGGAGGGGGAGGAGGGGGGGGGGCCAGGGGGAAAGGCGTTAGGATCCGGCCCCCCGAGCCCGGTCGCCCTAAGGCCCGGAGCCCCCCGGGCACCGCCGGCGGGGGCGGCCAGCAGCGGGGGCCGCCCGCCCGGCGGGGGGTCGACCACAGCGGCAGGCAGGGGAGGGGGGAGGGGGAAGGAAAGGGGGGGGGGGGGGGGACAGAGGAACCGGCCACAGTCCCCGGAATCCCAAAGCCCCGAGCCAACCTGAATGATATTTTTTTTTTTTTTTTTTTTTTTTTTTTCCCCCTCTCTCCCCCCCCCCCCCCCCCCCCCCCCCCCCCCCCCCCACCCCCCCACCCCCCCCAACCACCACCCCCACCCAACCCCCCCCCCCCCCCCCCCACACCCCCCCCCCCCCACCCACACACACACGCACACACCCCCACACGCAACACAACCCACCCCATACAACAAAGGCGCCCGTCCGCAACACACCCACCGCCACCGCCCAAGGACCCCGCCCCCGCCCCACCCGCAACCACCCCGCACGACCCCCCCGGACACGCGGGCCAACCAGACCAAACCGCCAGAGGGACAAGCGCCAGCCGCCCCCGCCGAGAAGGCGGCAAGCCCCCGCAGTCCACAAGCCGGGACAACGAGTGAACCAAACCCCCAAACCCCAAAACCCGAAGCCACCCCAAACCCAAAACACCCGACAGCGACGCAGGCCCCGAGAACCCAAAAAACACAGGACGCCAGCGGGAGCGCCGGCGCCGCAACGCGACCCCAGGCAAGCACAGGCCCAAAGGACACCCCCCGCACACACCGCAGGCGAAACCCACACAACCCCCACCCCCCACCCGACACAAACACAAACCCACACCCCAACACACACACACACACAACACCACAACACACCACACACACACACCCACAGGCCCCAGCCGCAGAACAAACAGGCCGAGGGGGGACCAGCCAGAAGAGGGCGCACGCCCCCCCGGCCCGGAGGACGGCGCCAACCCGGCCCCCGCCGCCGGGCCGGGCGGCCCCCCGGGCCAGGGGCCCCGCCCCCCCCCGCCGCGGGGCCCCCCGGCCCCCGCCGCCCCCCCCCCCCCCGCGGCCCCGCCGGGCCGCCCGGCCGCCGCCCGCGCCACGCCACGCCCCCGGCGCCCACCGCGACAGCCCGCCCGCCGGGGCAGCCCCACCGCCGAGACCGGGCCAAGCCCCAGGAACCCCCCACCGGCGGCCCAAAATCGAGAGCTGAACAAAGGGGGAGGGATAAATAAAGAGGGGAGAGAGATAAAAATAAAGAATATAAATGAAGGTAAATTAAATTTATATTAAAAAATATTTATTTCTTAGAAAAAAAAAATATTTAATAATAAAGTAATTAATCAAAAATGTAATAATGGATGAGGAGTGAGGCGAAAAAACGAGGAACGAAAGGAAAGCAAAGAAAGAGGATAAAAATATAAAAAAGAAAAAAAATAAATTATTGAATAATAGATAACTATACATTGTTATTGGTATGATTGAAAATTGAATTATATATTATGATATAGAAGAAGTTATGATAAAATAATTGAGGAAGAAAATAGAAGTGAGATGATGGGGAATTGATATTTTAGAAGATTTGAATAAATTTAAAATTTTTTGAAATAAGAAGTAAGTAATAAAAATTTAATTAGATTTTGTTCTTTTTTAATATTAACATTAATAATATCTGTTAAAATTTAAATTTTGTTAAAGAGGAAGGGAAAAATAGATAAGAAAGAGAGATAGATTAAGAATAACTATGAAGGAAAAAAAAAAATAATAGATGAGGGGTTAAAGTGTTTGAAAAATAAAGAAAGAGAAAATGGTTCTGAATGATGGTTAAATGATTGAAAGTAAAAAAATAAGAAAGGGAAAGGGAAGTGGAATAAAATAGAGAAAATGAATGAAAATTAAAGGTGGTTTAGATAATATGATAATAGGTAATAATATATTCAAAATTGAAAAAAATTTATTATATGAATAGAAAGATAAAAAAAAAAAGGGGAAAGTAGAAAAAATAAAATAATGAAGGAAAGGATGAGGAAGAGAAGGGAGAGAGGTTGAAGTGGAATTGTTATTGAGATGGAAGAAGAAGGAAGGGGGGCTGGGTATGAAAAAAGGGGGGGACAAAGAATTTGTATTTATGATAAAAAAAAAAAAATAAAAAAATATAGAGAATAAAAATAATAGAAGGAAAAAAGAAGATAGAAGGGAAATAAAAAAATAAAAGATGGGAGATAATTTTATTTATTTTTGAATTAAATTAAAAATATAAAGAGGTGTGTATGTTAATGTATGAATGGTAAATTGAAATGTTTTTTTTTTTATTTTTTTTTTAAAAAAGAAAGAGTTGATTTATAATAAGGGGGCATAGGATTTAGTAATAAGGGGGGATAGGATATGGTTGATTGATGGGGGAATATAAAGTAATTGGTTTTGGTGAGAAGTGTGAAAATTAAATATTTATCTGGGAGATATTGATTTTCTGGTTTTAATTAAGAAGTTATTTTGGTTGTTATTTTTTAATCTAATGGTAGATTTTTTAGGAATTTTTATCAGAAATGTTTTTATTTTTTTTGTAATTTAGTTAATATATGAGTGTTTTTGGTGATTATGTTTTTTATAATTTTTTTTTATTTAGGTTTTTCGTTCTTTTTTTTTTTGGAAGGAATAATTTTTTATTTTTCCTAATCTGGAGGAAGGTTGTTTTAAATTATTCTCTTAAAACGAATGATAGAGTGGATCATTGTTGGAATATGTTCTTGACTTAGGGTGATATATGTGGGGGTTGAGTTATTATATAATAAAGAAAGGAAGGGAAAAAGAGGGGGAGGATGGGGAGGAGGAGATGAAATTTATTTGGTTATTTGCTAGATTTTTTACAATGCTATTATGGTGAAAAAGAAATAAAAAAAAGGAAAAAAATTAAAATAAAATAATAATGCTGTTATAACATTCATTATAAAATACAATCCTAAAAATGAAAAATAGGAGGGATGAAGGGGATAGAGTCACACGCCAAACTATTCCCGCCGGAGCCGGGGGGCCCGGCGGCGCGGCGCCCCGGGGCGGGGCGGCCGGCGCAGGGAGGAAAGAAAAAAAAAAAGGGAAAAAAAAAAGGACAGGAATGTTAATGAAAGACGATTTTCCACAAATGTGAATAATGGGGAGGTTCTTTCCATAATGTTGTAAATCTACTTTATGACCCTGAAAGAACAAGAACAAACTCGATAAATATTTGTTTATGATGCCCCTTGAGTATTCTCAGAAATGAACAAATGTGTAAAAGATGAGCAGAGAAGTGACTGATGGAGACAGATGCGATAAATGTCTTGAGGCTTCAGTTTTTCACATCAACCAAACACTTTGCTTGTTATTGACATCCTGCAAACCCAGCTGTTTGTTTGGTCTGAGTTTGCCTCCCAATGAAATTTCCCACAAACAGGTACACAGATGTTGTGTGAACAGCTGTGCAAATAATGAAGCCAGCTGCCAGCAACAGCTTTGCTGGATTTAGACATATTTTAACGTAAGTTGAGCAACTTCATGACAGACAACTGCTGAACAGCCGCCATGAAATCAAAACATGCACGTCGGTGACGTGCTCCTCAGTTACTGTGTCACAGCATCACATGCTAGAGATGAGATTTATGGCTCTTTGAAGGGAGCTGGATCTTTAAGAGCTTCTAAAGAGGCATTCAAAGACTGGCTCGTTCTTACGTTTTAGTCATTATTTTTATTTTACAATTCAATCAACAGTAAGTAATCTTTGTCAAGTGTATGATTACTGGTAGCAACAGTAATAGACTAATTACTTTAATTATTATGTAATTAAAAATTATTACATAATGTTTTGGATTCATTAATACAATATTAAATTATTATTATTATTATTATTATTATTATTAACATTTTTATTATATTATAATATAATAATATATATATATATATATATATATATATATATATATACACACACATATATATATATATTATCTAACATTAATATAGATAATTATTATGATGATTAATAATTACATCATCATTATCATTATTATAATTATTTAATAAGGAAAAAAATCAAAAATAAGTAGTGCATAATACATAATAGTAGTTATTTTGGAATAACAGTAATGGAGGCAATATTTGGATTAGAATAATTCCAACTTACACACCCCGCCATACACTCGGTTGGTGGGAAATGTTCTGAAATATTGGTGATAATTTTCATTTGTTTTGTGTTTTTATTCACAGTGTTTTATAAAGTGACTCCCTGTCCCTGTGATTAGACAGTGAGATCATTATATTTGTATTTTTACTCACTGAAATAACAACTAAGGTGGTTACACCTAACCTGGATGCAAAATAACTTTACTCTAAATATACTTTATACAAGAACATTTTCGTGATGCAAAAAAAATCTCAGAGTATGTAAGAATAAAGGCTGGGAAACAATATCTATATACAATCTACTATAAGGGATTTTTTAATGCAGGAAAAATACAGAAACACAGTAAATATATAAATCGAGATAGAATAAATCTGAGGTACATCAGTGTAAATTTTTCTGCCCATAGATGCATTCACATGAGTGAGGCGTGTTGGACATCAGTCTCCCATGATGCAAACATGTGTCATGGAAACATGTGTCATGGAAAGGCAGCGTGGACAATCTGGATATAAAAAAGAATGGTTCACAACTGAGATCCGTTCTTATCATTCATTTACAAGAGCCATTCAAAAGAATGGATTCATGAATGTCTCATCTCCAGCAGGTTCTCTGTTGAAATAGTCGTCCTCAAAATTATGCATACCCTCAGTAATTCAAACAACAAGAAACAAAAGAAACTGATAATAAGTAAAAATGTACAAAATCATAATTTAGTGAAATAAAATATTGCTTTTGAATTGTGGTTAAAATAAAAAAAAATGAAAAAACAAACTTTCCCAGACACATTAAAGCATCTTTCCCATGAACAGTGGACCAACACACCTGTCACCAGGTGTAAAAGTCTTTCTGAACATGACAGAAAACACCTGATTGCAGTGATTGCCTCAAAGTGTTGCTCAGCAATATGTTACCTTCGGAGCCCCATCATGTTTGTTTACTTGTTTCATTTTTTGTGTTTGTTTTTAATATTTCTTTCAGACCACAATTTAAAATCAACGTCATGATTTTCATAGAATTTTTATTTATAATTACTTTTGTCAATTAAAATTTCACTGACAGCTGATTTTTTCCTTCTTTAAGTGGAGGGTGTGAATAATTTTGAGGACAACTGTAGGTGCGTGGACTGATGCAGCCCTGAAAACTCCTCCTGCAGAAACAGGAACAGAATGTGGCTCTAAAAGTAGATGTTGCTTTATTCATTGAGCTTCATGTGAATGTTTGTTTTATTGCTACAGTACTATATACTCTGTGCCATTTCTAGAAACTGCTTCTATTTTTGTGTGGATAAAACTAATAATAACGATTCAAATTCTCCATCCACTCAACCTAAACATTCATTCTAGTATGTGAAAACTAATAACTGCTGCGAGTACTCTGTCTGAGGTAACGATTACTTAATGTGTGATATGATTAAGTCTGCAATTATTTCTTTAATGTTAGAAACATCACATATAAACCCAATTAAAGGCAAAGTATATCTGTAGAAGAAACCGTTAAGTTGTCTGTGTACTGATCATTTTTATAATACACTCAGAAAATGAGAATTCACTTTGATTCAATTCAGTTAGCTTTATTTGTAACCAAGTCATCCCAAGGAACTTTTACAGATGCAGTCCTTTAATCCAGTTCTTTAAAGGAATAGTACACCCACAGAATGATGTTCGTTCATTTTCTACTCACCCTCATGCTGAGCAAGACTGTGGAGCACTTTTTTAACATCTGAAATGCAGCCGGAGATCGGACAGGTTTTCGTTTTTCCCCAACTTTCAAATAATGGATTTCACCAGCGACTGAACCAAAAAGTTCCATAAAAGTCCACAAAAACAATATTCCTCCATACTGCTCATCCAATGTAATCCAGCATCCATAATTTACTCAAAACGACATCATTAAGTATATGTTTACAGTTTAAACAGTACTACATCCAGCTGCCATGAAGTGCGTCCAAGTTCACGACACTACAGAAGCCGGCAGACACTACGGCAGACGAGATCGCGCGTTTTCTTCTTCTTTCTTTCTTTGTTTTAAATCAATAGCCGACCCCTCTTGTGTTTGTCCGGTTTGTCCGCAGCTTGTTCGCTCTTGGCACTATGTGAACAGCGAATTTCTTCTTCTACGCTTGCATTATCTGCAGAGTAGGTGCTGAATGCTGCGGCTTCTGTAGTGTCGTGAGCTCGCACAAATGCGCAAGTAGAAAGTGCAATGTAGAACTGTTTAGGCCACAAAAATATACTAAATGATGTTGTTTCAAGTAAATTCTGGACGCTACCCACTCAAGACACTTGGATTACATTGGACGAGCAGTATGGAGGAATACTGCCAAACTTTTGTGGACTTTTATGGACCTTTTTGTTCAGTCGCCGGTGAACTCCATTATATGAAAGTTGGGGGAAAACGAGAAGTCGTCCTGATCTCCGGCTGCATCTGCGATATTAAAAAAGTGCTGCAGAGTCTTGCTCAGCATCAAGGTGGGTAGAAAATGAAGCCTCATTAATCTGTGGGTGTACTATTCCTTTAATGTACAGTTGTTATCCTATTAAATCTATTATATCATCCACATTGGTCTAATTCATAAGAACCGTGATCATATACAGTATGTCCATGAAAAATAATTATGTAGCTACAGAGACCAACTGTGATTGGATCCTCCTTCATGATGCACGTGGAGACAGTGGAAAGGAAAAACTCCCCGGTAACAGGAAGGAAAACCTCCAGCAGAACCATCTGCCTGACTGGTTGGTCAGGGAAAGGGTCATATGAGTTGAAGCCAGGAAAGCCTGCAGAAAAAGATGAAGACAAACACAAATTAATGACAGCAATGTCATATGTTTGTATATGGAGATCAAAGGAAACTCAGGAAAATGTGGGGGGGGGGGTTATTCAGTGCATCATGGGGAGCCTCATGCAGAGCCTTGCTATTTTCTTTCAGGTCGATGAATTGGACAAACTCAACATCATCCATGTCACGGGTACGAAAGGAAAGGTATGGCAAACAAACAAACAAACAAATAAATAAATAAATAGGGATGTCCGATATTATCAGCCAATGTTGGCAGTAAAATGTGATTTCCGAAAATATTGGTTTCAGTTTTTACTTTATACTTTTTTAATAACACAACAAAAACTTGTGGCCACGCATCTCCAGGGGTGAAAGAAAACATCTTTACACTGAAACATTACAATATTTTTTGTTATATTGTGATATAAGTATTGATATTAAAAAGTACTGTATTAGTATTTTTCACTAATGCAATCTCAAGATCTTGGCTGAATCTGAGGGCGCGGCCTTCCAAGACCGGATTTGAAGACCGCTTATGTCAGAGCGATGCGTCCAAGGCAGTCCAGAATCGAAGGCTCCTTCAAATGCAGCCTACATCCCAGATTTTACGGATGTTCCGATGTATCCTTCATGAATAATCCTATCCCAAGATGCATTGTGGGCTGAATGAGACATTCTACAACAAAGGTGTCTAAATTTAAGAGACTTTTTCGTTTTATTTATCACCTGATTTTATCATTGAGTACAAGTTAAAGGAATAGTTCACCCACAGAATGATGTAACTTTATTTTCCACTTCCCCTCATGGTGAGCAAGACTCTGGAGCATTTTTTTAATATCTCTAATGCAGCCGGCGATCAGGAAGGCTTCTCGTTTCCACCCAGCTTTCATATAGTGGAATTCACCGGGGTCCGAGCCAAAAAGGTCCATAAAAGTCCACAAAAACTTGTCAATATTCCTCCATACTGCTCGTCCAATGTAATCCAAGGCCCAATCCCGAACCGGCCCCTAAACACTACCCCTAAACACTCCCCCTCCGTTTGCGCGTTCCTGCGGAGGCTCCGCCATATTAAGGGCCGTCCCAAACCGCATAGGGTGGTTAGATAATTTGTAGTAATAATAATAATTTTATCATTTATTTAATTGTTTAGGATCATGATTATTATTATTTATTTAAAATAAAACATAATTCTTCACACATGAGTGTGAGTTAGTATTTCTACACAGATTTATTTGACACGGGCGTGTTTGTGTTGCCACGGCATGACAGCTTTCCTTTTCCAGTGGAGGGAAGAGGGCGTCTCATTCTCATTTATACCCTCCACCTGCAATCAATGCGCCCTCTACAGCTGCAAGTGTGACCTCATTGGGAGTGACACTCAATAGTTAAGGGGTAGTGTGTAGTGGGTGGTTTGGGATTGGGCCCAGGTGTCCTGAGTGGGTAGCGTCCATAATTTACTCAATCATTTAGTATATTTTTAGAACCTAAACAGTACTACATCGCATCTCCTGCAAGCACGCCGATGCGCGTTCACGAAACTACGGAAGCCGCGGCAGACGAGATCGCACGCTCTCTTTTTCTTTATTTAAAATCAATATCCAACCCCTCTTGGACCCTCTTGTGTTTGTCCTGGTTTGTCTGCAGGTCTGTTGCTCTTAGCACAATGTAAACAGTGAATGTGCTCATGCGTGCTTCGTGGAAGTAAGATGTAGTACTGTTTAGGCTCTAAAAATATAGTAAATGATGTTGTTTTGAGTAAATTATGGACGCTACCCACTCAGGACAATTGGATTACATTGGATGAGCAGCATGGAGGAATATTGACAAGTTTTTGTGGACTTTTATGGACCTTTTTGGCTCGGCCCCCGATGAACTCCATTATATGAAAGTTGAGTGGAAACGAGAAGCCTTCCTGATCGCCGGCTGCATTAGAGATATTAAAAAAGTGCTCCAAAGTCTTGCTCAGCATGAGGGTAAGTGGAAAATAAAGTTACATCATGCTGTGGGTGAACTATTCCTTCAATATTACGGTCTTTCATTTGCTACTGTCCAAGAAATTAGCTAAACTTAGCATGAGACTCTTGAAATCTTTAAAACTTTCCAAAATAAATTTACCTGGATTTGATTTTCTCTCAACCAGTGTAGAGCCGGGGTTACACCAGGTCCGTGAGCACAGCGCCATGCCGTGCCCTGCCGTGTGCACCGAATCGCGCCCCATGTAGGCAATGGTTTGAAATATATAGAGCACGCTGCAGGGTGAGCGATCTGTCGTCACTCCGGCATGTTGCGCCGCTACGCTAAAGACATGCGCCAGCTCTATTTTCGATGGAGCGACGCACCGACACCGTGTAAATTTTAGTAGTTTAGATCGGACCAGACAGGAAATCAGACACAGGATTCAGTGTAAAACATCTGGTAACTTCCTAAACAAAAGTCACTGTGCAGATTTTTCAACTGCTGAACTACCTGAACGTGACATCATCTCCATGGACACAAGGCTTCAAAGAAATAAACAATGAAACACAAACGTGGACAAAATTTGAATAATCATTTGGATGAGATTTACAGGCGATCTTGCAATCCCTGCTTCGTTTGCGTGATGTCACGGATCTAGCAGCAGCTGGTGCGCTCGCGGGTGCACAGTGTACGGTGTAAATGCTTGCACTGTGGAGGTTGGAGTAAAGCCGTTGCACTGTGCTCACAGACACAACGTGAAGCTGGGGTAATAAAAATGCTGCTGATGGTAAAGCTGCTGTAACTGTAACTATCTTTTTCCCGCCTACAGGGATCAACATGTGCATTTACAGAGAGAATCCTGAGGAACTGTGGCTTTCGCACCGGCTTTTACAGGTATGAAAATGACTCCGTCATATTCAGAGGTCACCTCGCATCCCTCTGAACTATGACTTTAGATAAACTTGAAACTTGATAATAATTTACCCATCACTGATGTCTGATGTTAATAAAGTTACCTCCAAAGTTAAAGTCATCTACAAAACCATAACTACAGCTGTCCTCAAAATTATTTATACCCTCAGATTGAAGAAAGAAAAAACAATCAGCTGTCAGTGAAATAAGTTGAAATTGACAAAAGTAATGATAAATAAAAATTCTATAAAAATCATGACATTGATTTTAAATTGTTGTTTGAAATGAATATTAAAAACAAACACACAAAAAATAAAACAAGTAAACAAGTATGATGGGGCTCCGAAGCGAAAATGTTGTTGAGCAACACTTTGAGACAATCACTGCAATCAGGTGTTTTCTGTAACGTCCAATCAGACGTCTGCACCTGTCGACAGGTATTTTGGTCCATTGTTTATGGGAAAAGTGTCTATTTCTGGGACAGTTTTGTTTGTTTATTTTTTTTAATTATTATTTCCACCCACACTTCAAAAGCAACATTTGATTTCACTAAATTATAATTTTGTAAATTTTTATTTATTTTTAGTTTCTCTAGTTTCTTGTTACTTGAATTACAATTTACAATTACAATTGTAAATTTAGAGTTTTCTTTAATTGGAGGGTATGAATAAATTCGGAATGTCTGTATACTTGAAAACTCACTGTTCATCATTTGAAGCCACTTTGATTTTGTGACCATCCTGCTGCTCTGTTCACTGCTGCTGCTGAAGCCTCGGCTCAGCTCTCCTGTCCTCTCTGAGTCATTGTCAGCGGGGCTTCTAAAATAATAAGTGAAGGGATTAATTGCAGGATACATCATGACTTCTTCTCCCTCTAATAAGTTACAATGATAGCGACTGACTGACTCTAGAAAAACAACTTTTTTTGTGTGTGATTTGGGGGAAAGTGATGATTTTATGAATTCTGTGACCTCACGCAGCAGAGAAGGTTAAATTTAAGATTTTTAGGCTGGACTTTGCTTGTCTTACTTTCCGGCTTATTAATGGTTAACTTCTGCTGTTGACCCGTCACTGAGATAGTGAAGGTTTATCTGTATGTTTCCTCGTCTGTTCTATGACGAGTTTAATCTGGTCTTAAGTGGCTGTTTGGTTGGAATAACATCAGCTATGAAGTCGTTGGGATGTTGATTTCATTCAGTTTGTTCATGAGTGATGTGAATTGATGTGACAACGATGCTGACCAGAATAACTCCTGTAACTTTTACTGGGTGACTTGGAGTTGTCAGCCTGTGAGCTCACAGTAAAGTGTGATATACAGTTGTGCTCAAGATTGACACCCTCCAATTAAAGAAAAGGCTAAATTCAGGATAATAATTCAAATAACAAGAAACTAAAAAAAAACTAATAATATATAAATATTTACAAAATTATAATTTAATGAAATAAACTGCTGGTTTTGAATTGTGTTTGGAAATAATTTAAAAAATAAATAATCATAAAAAATAAAACTACACCTTTTATGCAGTCTTGACCGAACACCTGTCAACAGGTGTAAAAGTCTTTTTGAGCGTTACAAAAAACACCTGATTGCCTCAGAATGTTACTCAATAAAATTTTAGCTTCAGAGCCCCACCATGCGTGTTGGCTTGTTTTATTTTTTGTGTGTTTGTTTTAATTTTTTTTTTTTGAAACACAATTAAAATTGAGTGTTATGATTTTTATAGAAATTTTATTTATTATTACTTTTGTCAATTTCAACTTTTTCACTGACAACTGATTTTTTTCCTTCTTTATTTGGAGGGTGTCAATTAGCACGAGTGTAAGTATGAAGCAGGAGATTATAATTTTTTTCTATATTGGTTGTAGTAACTGGCACCGAACTGAATGCACCTTCATGAGCAAATACAACCTGATCAGTGTTCCACAGCGGCTTCGGGGGAGTTTTCTTAGGTGTGCAAAAATATTTTTCTACACTTGTGTGGCAATGATACAATCAGAAACATCTCATAAAGGGATGATTACACTGTCTTGCATCATACTGTAGAGGTCGGAAAGTTATTTCAACAACCACAGAAAGATAACAAGTCAAATGCTTGTTACTTAGAAACGATGCTGAAACTGCAGCTTCTGAGTCAGTTTGATAGAAACAGAAAGGACGCCTCCATATTAGCAAAGAAAAACACATTATCAAGAAACTCATAAATTAAACCAACATTTAACAGGACGAAGGTCAGTCCTGTTTATTAGCCTGTCATTAGCAGCCGCAATAGTCTGGGCTGTAAAGCTGGTTTATTACAGTTTTCCACGTTAAACTATCGAGTGTCAAGCAAGGAAAAAGCTCAGTTCATGAGATGAGACGAGAAAGACGAGACGACATGACACAAGACGAGACGAGACGAGATGAGAGCAGCCTGGGCTGTAACACCATAACTCAGGACATCAAAGGGCCTCCAAGCCTGCTTCATGAAAAATCTATCTATCTATCTATCTATCTATCTATCTATCTATCTATCTATCTATCTATCTATCTATCTATCTATCTATCTATCTATCTATCTATCTATCTATCTATCTATCTATCTATCTATCTATCTATCTATCTATCTATCTATCTATCTATCTATCTATCTATCTATCTATCTATCTATCTATCTATCTATCTATCTATCTATCTAATGCACGATATTGGAATTTTAGCCAATATCTGATATGCCGATATTTTAAAACTCATGTTCCCGAGCAGTCATTGCACATAGCAGTTTTGTTTTCCGTTTTCTACACTTTAAAAATTAGGGGTGGGAAAAAATATTGATTTACTAAAATATAGCGATATTTTCATATTTCGATATCAAATCGATATTTAAAAACACTGCATTGATCGCTTTTACCTTACAAAATCTCGAGATTTCATCGTTCTGTGACAAAATCTCACAATATTTTGTGAATTCCCGCAAGATTTCGTAACATCGTAATATTGATACACTGAAATATCACGATATTTTCATATGCTGTTATCATATTGACATCTAAAAATACGGTATCCATCTATTTTCCAAACAAAATCTCGCAACAGTTCATCGTTCTGTTACAAAATCTCGCGAGATTTCATCGTTCTGTGACAAAATCTCACAATATTTTGTGAATTCCCGCAAGATTTCGTAACAGAACGATGAACTGTTGCGAGATTTTGTTTGGAAAATAGATGGATACCGTATTTTTAGATGTCAATATGATAACAGCATATGAAAATATCGTGATATTTCAGTGTATCAATATTTTTTTCCACCCCTACTGTAGTCTTTAGAAGTTTTAAAGTCTGTAAAAACAGAAGTTTTTGAAGAAGAAGTAGGTTTTTTTTTTTTTAGACCTTAGAAACAGCGGGCTGATCGGTTAAATATTGGTTAAATATCGTGGGGTGGCCGTTGTCCGATACTCAGTTTTAAGGCTGATATAGGCCGATACTTATAGGGGCCGATTATATTATATTGTGCATCCACTTATCTGTCTGTCTGTCTGTCTGTCTGTCTGTCTGTCTATCTATCTATCTATCTATCTATCTATCTATCTATCTATCTATCTATCTATCTATCTATCTATCTATCTATCTATCTATCTATCTATCTATCCTTTATCTTCATCTAGCTGATCCTGTTTTAATTAACGAATGCAGCGATAATTGTAATTCAAATAGCAAATAACTAAAGATAAATCGATATTTATAAAATTATTATTTCCCGAAATGCGATATTGATTTTAAATTATGCTTGAAAATAATCATTAAAGCAGACATAACAAACAAAACTGCCAAGTTGAGTTTTCCTATGGTTTTCTACATACCTGTCAAAAGTGTAGAGTCTGGTTGGACGTTACAGAAAACATGATTGCAGTGATTGCCTAAAATATTGCTCGATAAGATTTTCATATTTCGACCTATCATACTTGATATTTAATTTTTGTTTGTTTTAGATGTTTTTGATAAGCCACAATTAAAAATCATGTCATGATTTTTAATAAAATTTTTCTGTATTTACTTTGTTTAATTTTAACATTATTTCACTGATAGTAATTTTTTTTATTTTTTTCATTTAACAGAAGGATGAATAATTTTGAGGAGATTCATCGTCCACAGGGTAAAATAGGGGGGGGGGGGTCCTCATGGAAAATGGGAACCACTGCTCTGCAGGAAAAAAATCCATTATCTATCTGTCTGTCTATCAAACGAACTAGTAAAGCCAGATGTCCAAAATAAACTCCTCTCGCTGCAAAAAGGCCTTTATTGGCTCTTTGTTCTCAAGCATTACAGTCTTTCTCCGTTGGTTTGGCCCATTTCTCAAATCAGAAATTACATTCTCAAAACTCTAAGATCATTTATGAACAGTCTTACAGTTCTCACACAGCTCACCTGCCAAAGCTCATTTCTCTCCCAAAACCGTTCATTCATCTTTCAGAACTAAATTTCTTCCACTTACAAATAGTCAGAGCCACCAAAATGGACGGATCCTTCTCAATCACTTCTGGTCTCATTTCTCTAAACAGACCGGACGTTCTCATCGCTCTTCGTGCTTTTGTCAAAATAACCCGCATTTTTCAGCACAACACCACAGTTCACCTGCAGAAGCTCATATTTCTCCAAAACAGTTCATCAGTGTGACAAAATCAATTTTCTTTCTCATAGAAATAGTCAGAGCACCCAAAATGCATCATCTTTGTGTAGCACTGCAAACCAAAATGTTTTTGTCACCATGGCAGAGGACCATGGAAATATCCCTCATGTCCACCTCTCAGTTTTAGCTCAGTCCTTCATTGACAATGGTGAGTGTGCAAAGTTTTTTTTTGTCTAGTTAACAGAATATAGTTATGTTTATATATAAAAAAAGAAGAAGAATAGGATTTTACGGTAAGATTAGCTTCCAACGTTTGACATCACACATTGCACTCATACTGCCAAGGAAATTGCTGTATAACCATTTTTATTCACACACAAAATCATTTCCCCACATCACAGTCACTATAAAAAGAAAGTGTATCCTGCTCAGAGGAAACCCAGAGAAAAAGTCAAAGACCTGCTCCTCACTGTCATACCACCCAGATTGATAATTATATTTCACCTCAGTAACCTTTAACAAATGATTCAAATATCCACTTTACTAACGTTATTACTGTTCAGTCTTAGCAAAATGGATCTTTGATCTGAATGAGAGGTTTTCCCGGTCAAAGAAAGGCTATGAAATAAAAATGTATTTACGTCTTCAGATGTTTAAGATGCCGTTTCATGTCAGTATTACGGAGAAAGCAGCTGGACTCGTTTGTGGAGATTCAGCAGCATAACAGCAGCCTCTGTGTCCTCAGCTCGCCACACTTGGTCCATGTCAGGGAGAGAATACGCATCAATGGCTGGCCAATCAGCGAGGAGCTTTTCACCAGGTACTTTTGGGAGACGTATGAGCGGCTGGAGGACACTAAGGTAGGTTCTGTAAGTTTTTATATACAAATGATCATTTACAGAAGGGGATTAGGGCCCCTGAATAAAAAAATAACATTCTGAGAAAAAGGAAGGAAATAATATTAATTTAGTCTTGGCTGACAAATGCAGGTACATTTAGAAACTATATATATATATATATAAAAATATATATATAAAAAAATCAGTTAAACCATTATGCCTTTCTTGGGAAACTTTTGCACCCCCCCCCCCCCCCCCCTCTTTATTTAGAAAAAAAAAGTATGGATGCTATCAAGTCTTTTTTTTTTTTTTTTGCTAATCTTTGACATGTCCAAGACACCAAGAAAAGCATGTAGCAGGAGTCAGTGAGAGTGAACACACTGACTACTTTGTGCTACTTTTGTATGAAAAGTGCTTTATAAATAAATTTAATTCAAATTTCATACTTCCATTGATGATTTATTGCCCAAAAATAATCACCAAAATATATATACACACTATTGTGATTACTATCACATTATGCTGACAATTATCTTTCATTGGACAGCACTGATGAGCTGTGATGTAAGACGCTTCTCCCACAGCTGCCTCCTCACCCTTTCCTGTATCTGTGATCATTGTTTCCAACTTTTGCTGAGATTCCACACATTGTTTATTTGGTATCACATTGTGGCAAGACGGCAGAGAAAGAATAAGTCCAATAGCAGGCTTGGGGTAGTAGAAAATAGAAAATATGCTTTACATTTATTTGGCACACTAAACTGTTAAAAAAAAAATCCCTGTGCAGGACAGCCAAGACAAATGTGAGAAAAATAATAAAATTGAAAAGAAAGGAATAGGGAGCCGAAGTCGCGCTCCTACTGGGGAGCCTCACGGGACCAAAGAGACGAAAAAATATAAATGGAAGTCAATGGGGAGAAAATAATATCTTCTGGTCCCAGTCGTTCTCTGCCCTGGATTCCAGATATGTTGGTTATCGATTTAAATGAAAAATTTTTCGTGCAAAGAAAAAACAAAAAAGGGGGAAAAAAAAAAAAATACCGCAAAGTTTTTAGATTATTTCAGGATTTAATTGAAGCCTCTGTGTGGACTACAGCTCTCATCGCGAGCAACATGCTTCACCAGCTGCCCGAGCCTGTTTATATGTATTACAGATGTGGGCGTGAAAAAGTTCCCCTTTCTGCCGACTGCCAGCCACTTACCAGCCACTTGTCTGCTAATTCAATCGCACAGAGAAAAATGCCTGTGTGCCCAGGGGAAACGATTTCAGAGCATAAATGAACGCCTGGAACAAGGACGTTTCCACACACCAAGTTTGGACACAGTACGTGATGATGTATTTGCGGGACAAGTCGTTCAGCCGGTGATAGTGCAGTAATGGTGCACTATTAGTGCACCACTTTTGGCAGAAAAAGGAGGAACTTTTTCATGCCCAGATCTGTATAGGTGAGTTTTTAATCTGTCTAGTATGTTGGTGTGTTGTTTATTACTATTATTATATTATTTTTATTTTATTTCATTTTATTTTTATTTTATATGGACCTGTTATGTGTCTGAAATAAAGAATGAATTGAACTACCGTTGCGATTTTACTCCGGAAGGTCACCGCTTTTTTTTTGGGGGGGGGGGGTGATAGCCAGTCTTGTTCACGCCGTCACAGGGAAAGGCTTCAAGTAAATGTGGAAATAATAATCAACAATAATAATAAATTTACAAAAAAAAAAAAAAAAAAAAAAGGAAATAATTAAAAATCTTTGTGGTATTTTTTTTTTTATAAAAAAAATGTTCATTTAAAGGTATGTAGAATGGTGGAATGGTGGAATGGTGTAATAGACAAATTTAATTAAAGAAATAAAATGAATAAACATGATATCAAGGGAGCCTTATGCATAAAGCTCCGCTTGGAAAAGAAAAAAAAAAAAAAAAAAAAAAAAAAACAAAAAAAAAAAAAAAAAAAAAAAAAAAAAAAAGGTACTGTACGTAAGAATTACTGACATCTAGTGGTAAAGATGGGTATTTGAAAGAAAAGATGTTTTCCTTCAAATGACTTCATATTCCAGCACTATTGTGAATGTACGGTGGCTGTTAGCAGCCAAAATTCTCCCAGACATAAAGATGTTTTCATCTGTGAGTGGATCCGTGGTCTCAGGTGTAGCTATGACTGGACGACTTTTCTGTCTTTTAAGGCATTTCTGATCCCAAACAACTCCCATTAAACAAAGCTGATACAGCAGTTTTAAAGTTCAAGGGGTTCTTACTTCACACATATAGTTTTGTCCATTCAGGGACACCATAGTAAAAATGGTGGAACAAACATGGCAGCCTCCATATGTGCACCACCCAGCAAGTAGATATAAATGACTCATTTTAAGAAAATAAACATATAACAGCTATTCTAGCAGCGATTACACATCAATAGAAACACACTTTTGAATTATATGTCACATTTTTCTTCCATTGACCTTTGAATTTTTTACATACTGTACCTTTAAATCCATAACCAACATATCTGGAATCCATGGCAGAGAACCACTGGGACCAGAAGATAATTATTTTCTCCCCACTGACTTCCATTCATATTTTTTCATCTCTTGGGTCCCATGGGGCGGAAGTACTCTCGATGGCCGTGACTTCGGCTCCAAATACTTTTACAGTCCTTTAGATTCACTACAGATTTCTACAGGTACGTCTAATCACATCCATTCAATTATTCAATCAGCAGTGAGACGCCCACTCTCACTCTCCAAGAGAGCTTCAACTGGCCAGGTGTCTTCTGGACAATGAACCGAATGCTATTATGAAAAACATTTTAAAGGGAATCATTTATCTTAAAAAACACAATTAGATGTTTACATAAGTTAGTTGTTGCAAACAGTTAAAGTTCAGGAAGGTGCAAGTATTTTCTCACACACATCATGAACATTTCCACAGGACATCGGTGGAGGCACCTTGCCTTTTTATTTCCAGTTCCTGACTCTGTTGGCTTTTCACGTTTTCCTGCAGGAAAGAGTAAGTTCACACACACACACACACCCACACACACCCACACAATAAGCCTGTTTTCAGAGGAACACATGTTAACACAGGTGGATTTAGCTGTGATTGAAGTCGGGATCGGAGGCCAGTACGACTGCACAAACGTGATCAGGTAACAGAAAAAAATAATATTTTGATGATTACAAACTGATGTAATAATCGGAAAGTTTTCTAACCTTCGTGCAGCAGCTAACCTTTATGTTTGGTCTGCAGGAAGCCGTGGGTGTGTGGCATCACGTCGCTCGGTTTGGATCACTGCAGTTTGCTGGGGGACACCATGGATGAGATCGCCTGGCAGAAGGCTGGAATATTCAAGGTTACCTGCCTTCAATGAATTGAATATATATATATATATGTATACATAAAAAAAAAAAAAAAAAAATATATATATTAGGGATGTAACGAATACCGGTAAAATGATTAATCATGATAAAATTCCCCAAAATTTGTTAAACTGTTTCAAATTTTAGTTTTCGTTAAAACCGTGATTAATGAGTGCACTTTGAAAAACTCACAGTGATGAATTGAAAAACAGCAGCAGTCCCAGTTTTCAATGTTTAATTGACGAAAACTTGGCGGAAGGCAACAAAGCACCCACTTGGGGGGAGGGGGGGTATTTTAATAATACCCCAATAACAATGATAACCGTCATCATTTTGGTCACAATAACCATGATATGATATGAAATTTTCATATCATTAAATGCCTTATGTATGCATATACATATATTCCCTTATGTATATATATATATATATATATATATTTATATACAGGGGTTAGACAATGAAACTGAAACACTTGGTTTTAGACCACAATAATTTATTAGTATGGTGTGGGGCCTCCTTCTGCAGCCAATACAGCTACAATTCATCTTGGAAATGACATATACAAGTCCTGAACAGTGGTCAGAGGGACTTTAAGCGATACTTCTTGCAGGATAGTGGCCAGGTCACTACGTGATGCTGGTGGAGGAAAACGTTTCATGACTCACTCCTCCAAAACTCCCCAAAGTGACTCAATAATATTTAGATCTGGTGACTGTGCAGGCCATGGGAGATGTTCAACTTCACTTTCATGTTCATCAAACCAATCTTTCACCAGTCTTGCTGTGTGTATTGGTGCATTGTCATCCTGATGCACTGCACCGCCTTCAGGATACAATGTTTGAACCATTGGATGCACATGGTCCTCCAGAATGGTTCGGTAGTCCTTGGCAGTGACAGGCCCATCTAGCACAACTATCGGGCCAAGTGAGTGCCATGATATGGCAGCCCAAACCATCACTGATCCACCCCCATGCTTCACTCTGGCCATGCAACAACCTGGGTGGTACGCTTCTTTTGGGGCTTCTCTACACCGAAAACTCTCCCGGATGTGGGGAAAACAGTAAAGGTGGACTCATCAGAGAACAATACATGTTTCACATTGTCCACAGCCCTAGATTTGTGCTTCTTTCACCATTGAAACTGACATTTGGCATTGGCACGAGTGACCAAAGGTTTGGCTTTAGCAGCCCGACCGTGTATATTCACCCTGTGGAGCTCCCGATGGACAGTTCTGGTGGAAACAGGAGAGCTGAGGTGAACATTTAATTCTGCTGAAGATAAATGAAGATTGGCCACCAGGCTGGTCCAATTCAGCCATGAAACCTCCCACACTAAAATGGCAGGTGTTTCAGTTTCATTGTCTAACCCCTGTATATATGTGTGTATACACACACATATATATATATATATATATATATATATATATATATTCAGTGAACATTAATTCAGTGTGAGCTTTCACTTTCTGATGAAATCTAGACTGAAATATTACTAATCCATAAGCAAAATGACATTGACTAAACTCTGCAAATGAGTGTTACAAAGCTTCATGCATTCTATCTTACAGTGTTGGAAAGTCTGGTTTTAATGGGCCTTTTTTAATGTATATTGACTTTTATAAGTGCTTGAAATGGTTTTCTGAAGTGTTTTAACTTACAAAGAGACTAAAAATTCCTATAAAAAAACAACTTTGTAGTTGTTAAGAGTCTTTAAGACTTTTAAATGAAGCATTTTTTTTTTATGATCGGCCTGACTTCCACATTTTAATCCTTCATCACTGGCTGGTCACATCCATACCTGATTATTTAGCTGAAAGCTGAAGTGCTGCAACTGAGGATGGATTTTATCAAACCGTGACTCCTTTATTACATTAAGATATTAAAGAATTGTTTCAGGTGGGGGGCGCATAGTATGGGCCCTTTAGGGCCTGTAGCAGGGTCTATTCTCCTCACAGGTGCTGCTGATCAGGCGCCATCCGTGGTACCAGAAGCTCAAAACAAGTAGAATCTGCAGATTTTCATTGGTAGAGAAGATTTTGCAAGTTTTTCATGGATAAACCCACAAAACAAACTCTGCTGATCATCTCACAAATGCATTTTCCTTATAAATGCAGCTCCCTTTAAAAGGAAAATACATTTTCTGTTAATATGTAGCAACAAAAGTCAGATTAGTGCGTAAAACGTTATTTCTTTCACTTTTCCCTTCAACATCTGCTCATATATTTGTTTTAATTTTGAAAGGTTGAAGTAAAGGATATCCAGACTGTAATATATTAAAGATCCTGGGGTGTGAACAGATTTCTGTTGCTGCATCTGTCCTCAGCCTGATGTCCCCGCCTTCACCGTCAGACAGACATCCAGCTGTATGAGAGTCCTGCAGCACCGCGCTGAAGAGATCGGGGTGAGGAAGACGGCCCGTGTGTGCAGTAACCGATTACAGGACAAACTCACGTGATTTTCAGTGAAGTATTGGGACGTTTTTTGCAACTAAGATTGTACTTTGTATTGAAAGTTTTTAAACTCCGCTGAAGGGTTGGAATGATCTTGTGCAAGAAGATGTCCTCTGGTCTGGTGTTTCAATGATGTGTGGGGGGGGGGGGGGGGGGGAAGGGGGGGACTCATTAATCTGTGATCCTGCAGTGTCCCCTGAGGGTTTGTCCTGATCTGGATCACTATGAAGCTTCTGTTGGTCCTGTTAGTTTGGGACTGGCGGGAAAACATCAGCGTCTGAATGCATCGCTTGCCCTGCAGCTCAGTCTCAGCTGGATGCAGCGCCACAAGGCAGAGGAAAGCAGAGGTGCAACACTTTCTACTTTAGCATGAAATAAGATGCCTTGCAGTGGTATTTTCTTCCTCCGTGGGCTGATGGCGTGTTCCTGTATCTACAGTATATAAACAGTCTTTCACAGTCTGAGCCGATGAATTCCGGCATTGTCATCTTGGAATATGGCCGTGCTATCAGGGAAGAAACTAGGTACGGGCATATCGACACCCTGGAGTTGATACTTTGATAACCAACCCCAAAAAATATCAGAATCGATACTTTTTTGAGTATCAAGATACCATTGTACAAATACAAAAAATGCAATTTGTTTTCACTTCTGACAGTTTTAGGCAATGAAATGATGGCGGTAGCCAATCAGATTCTAGCTTCTGTGTCACATGATAATAGCCTATGATGCCTGTCATGATGATGATGCTGCTACTATTAGTGATGATGATGAAGATGTTTTGCTATCTTTCAGTGCTTTAATCCAGGTTATTGCACAGTACCATATAATATTACTATAAAATTTTACATTTGAACATTTTCCACTGAATAAATGTAAATCTTAACCTGCACTTAAGTTATTTTAGAATTAGAATAAGTTTTTAACCTTTTATTTTTCTTTTTATCAGTATAATCTATTGTAGTTTTAAAAGTATTTCTTTGTAGTACTTCTGTTCTCAAGTTTTACTCTTATCTAATATTTTCTTTGCATTCAAGATATTAATGCAAAATGTGAATGTGGTTTTCTTTAAAGGGATCAAAAGTATCGGTATCAATACCGGTAACGCTTAAAAAGTACCATAAACTACTGGTTTTGTATCGACATGAAAAGTTTCAGTATCGCCCATCCCTAGTAGAAACATCCATTGATGGAATAACCTGGTCATTCAGTATATTCAGGTATCAGCTGACCTCATTCTTTGAGCGCATACTGTTGCTGAACCTGGACCTGAGCAACTGCAGCAACCCCAGACCATAATACTGCCTCCACAGGCTTGTACAGTAGCACTGGGATGATGCTGCATCACTTCATCTGCCTTTCCACCCACATTTCTTCCTGGAAGACGCTGGTCCCCACCATCCGTTCAGTTTTGATAATGTGTTGGACAGTTCTTAAAGACCCACAATGCAATTTTTTTTTCTTCATCCTACCTGTACGGTGAGCTCACTCCAGCCAGTCTTATCTTGACTCTTGTTCTTAGCACCGCCCCTAGATACATGCAGATCACACAGGCTGCGTGGGGGCTCAGGTTGCCAGGAGGGCCTCTATTTGATGGTTAATTGTATGGGAAAAAAAAGTATTACATCCTGGGACTAATATAGGTGCATTAGTGGCATGACTGCACTGTACCCCCCTAAAACAAGTAGTTTACTTCTATTAAAAAGTCATGGCGAGAATGATCACATCTGTTCTGCTGCAGAGGTGATGTTGCTACCTAAATGTGATCATCTGCCTTAAAGACATCCACAGGAGCACCTGCAGCCTTTTAATGCCGTGTCGCCCAGTTTCCCTCAGTGTCGTCAGTCTGCAGCTGTTACTCATGACATTAAACTGGCGTAACTCACAGTTTCACATGACATTATATCCATGCTGACAAGAAACTGTGCATTTCTGACACGTTTGGGCTTCACTGCTTTAACTGATTAATTATAGTGCAGACGAGGAGATAAGTTGTAATGATTTTCAGGGATGTTACTGTTTCACTGTTCTGTCTGCGTGTTGCCTTTTGACATCCAATCAATATGATTAATATATTTCATCCTAAGCAAAATGGCACTTCATTACTCTGAATAATTTTAAAGTGTATTAAGGTAAAACCGGCTTCAGAAGTGGTATCACATGCCATAAACTAAAAAGGCCCCTGTAACTGTCAAAAAAAAAATAAACTCTTTTAAATTGCTACAGTTTATTTAGGAAAATCATATAGATTTCTGGTAAACTAATCCCTTTCTTCCCGTCCCGCACCTTTCTATGGTGGAATTAAGCATCAAAATTGCGTACTTTTTCTTGCTATGAACTGATGAATGGCCATGTCTTGCAACTGAAAAGCCCAAATTCTACCATAAAATGTGCAATAGTGTTTGGAAGGCCCAAACTGGTCTGTAACCGAAACAATATGTTTCTCTTAAGTTATTAGAAACTGCAGTGAACTCTGCAGAGGCAAGTCTGAGGCCTTAATCCATTTTAGGCTATCGCCCAAACCTAGACTGTATGCTCAAACATTTTTAGACGATCTGGATGGTGACCTGAATGCTCGGGGTGGGGGGGCTCACTTTTGGTAGGGGCGGCGCTACTTGTTCTGCCCCTTCCTCTCATTCTTTTCCTCTCTTCCTCCGGTAATGTTTCCTTGCATTTCTTTGCTGAATCCGACATGATGAGCATTGAAAACACCCGCTGTGTTCATATCTGTGTGCTAATACGTGACGCGGTGCGCAACCAGACGTCATGGCCGCATCCCGAATACAAAAGTTCAAAACGAGTCAGAAACGAATAATTTAAAGGTCTAAAAGTTACGTTGTGGATCTTTAACCCAGTTTTAGTAGTTTCTGCATCTCCTTAGATGTTTTCTCTGCTTGATGATGCCAGTGATCATGAGAAGCAACTCATTGCACCATTTGGGGTTAAATAACTTGTTAAATAACTTGTTGCCAGCGAAAGACAACACCCATCAGTAATTATCCAAAGGTGACCATCTATCCAGGTGACCACTTATTTTTTTGGCCAGGCAGTGTATTCTGATATTTGCAGGTTTGCATTTCTTTTTTTTTTTTTCTTTTATCAAATAGTGGTAGGTGGTTGTTAGGAAAGACCTGGGGAAGGGGTGGGATGCCAGTGATGTCCAGTGAACAGTATTATGTTGAACTATATGTGTGGCATATAGAAAAACAGATCTTAAAGGGACGGGAGGCAGGAACTGTGAAAGAATAAACGAGCATGTCCAGTTTTTTAGTACTAATGGGTGATGAAGCGTTAAAAACTAAAAATAACGTTTCCACCCATGTTTCTCTCCGTTGCCTTGAACAGGCTGTGTGCTGCTATTCAGTGGCCGAATTTCCCGCGCTGTCCTGCGGACGTGACGTCAAATGAGGCTGCATCCCCAACAGTTTTGATCCAGGAAGGAGACGGTCCCGGTGGATTCCGACAATGCAAGGGATAGTTATGGATTCCTCTGCCATCAGCAAACGATCCAGATCAACTGAAAGACACTAAAAAGTGGAACTACGAAGAAAAAGACTTTATCAGCGTAGTAAACACGGTTATAGCTGCAGTTTATGCCCCCCCCCCGTGACGGCTTGGTTCGTGGCTGCAGTTACCTGCAGCACCGCAGCAGTCGCGAGTCTCATTTCTTAATCTTGCCTCAAGTCCCTTTAACAGAAAAACGAGACTGCACTTCACAACGTAGACGTGTATTTTCTTCTGTTTTTGTATCATTTTTTCCTGGTCAGAGATGCATATATGTGTGACTCTTTGCAGACGTCTCCAGTTTAACTCAGAGAAACTGCAGCGTGAACTCCCAGATGCCTTCTTGCAAGCCCAGTGCAGCCATGCTGAAAGGCAAGCAATGATTAAAATGATTCCCCCATGCACATCATCATAAATTCATCTTAATCCCCCCCCCCCCCCCCCCAACCTTTACCTCCAGGTCTGCAGGACACAGAGTGGTTGGGACGAAACCAGACCCTGAGGCATGGCCCTGTTACGTATTACCTGGACGGAGCCCACACCACAGCCAGCATGCAGGCCTGCATCAGCTGGTTCAGCCAGGAGGTGCAGCACAGAGAGCTCAAAGAGTAGGGCATCACAGCCAGTCTCACGAAATAACCTCCACACACACTCATTACAATCTGAAAGTGGAGGATGTCTTATAAACAACTGAATTATGTCGGGTATTTAATGACAAATAACCAAGAAATTAGGTGCTTGGTTTATGTGTTTTGTCTTGAGTCTACAGTAAAAGTTGTACCAAGACCCTACACTGTATTTATTTCATGTCAGTAATACTACAACCCCAATTCCCTAAAAGTTGGAACACTGTGCGGCGCCCTTGTCCTAAAAACGTCAAACTTCGCAACGTTTTTCTTTTATATGCTTATATTTTTCACGTTTGGTGTGTAATTATTGATAAGACCAGGACTCAGTCTATTAAATAAAGTTAGGTTGGTTGAGCGTTGCATTTCCACTGTAAGGCCGACATAGGCTGATACTTATAGGGGGCCGAGTATATTATATTGTGCATCCACTTATCTGTCTGTCTGTCTGTCTATCTTAGCTTTATCCTCATCAGCTGCTCCTGTTTTTATTAACGACATCCAGCTTTCATCATTGTGATTTAGTTTAACGAGTTCCATAGAAATCTGTGTCACATCTCTACCGATGTGTTTTTGAGGTTTACCAGAGAACTTGGCAGGCAAAAATGTGAAAATGTTTTTATAAGATTCATGTTCTAACATGTAGAATTAACAAGGTTAACGTGTGTTATGCTGCTTTTACATGATTCTGATTTAAATAGATTTTTCCTGTTTATTTATCTAGTTTTGATGCTTTATATTGATGCTTTGAAGGTTTCTGTTCTTAGACGGTTAAACTGTCTAAAAACTAGAAACTCTTCTTCCTGTGTGATTGATTACAGGATAAGATTTCTGGGATCTTTTGGGGAGTGATTTTTAAAGCCGCTTTTTCTGTCCTGCAGAGCGACTGGACTTAAAATCCTGCTCTTTAACACGACAGGAGAGAGGGACGCTGCTGCTCTGCTCAGCCTGCTGGTGGTACGTACGGTAAAACATGCTGCAAGCTGCTGCATCATCAGCAGTATCTGTGTCAAACTGTGCCACTCTTCTCCAGCCCTGCCGGTTTGACTATGCACTCTTCTGCCCCAACATTACAGAAACTCCCACAGGTGAGAGGACACGATTACAGATATTCTCCATTTTTTAAACCAATCTGGATCTGAATGCTTGGAAGATAATTCGTCTAACATAATTTAGCTTCTGTTTCAGCTTATCCACATTTATTTAACTCATCTTTCACTTAAAGCTGTGACTATTTGCTGACAAGTTATTCCCATTATTAGCCTCTAAAACATGCCTGACAGATAATGGTCCCAATGTGGCCCCTGAGGGAATTTTTTACAGCAGCCAAGAGCTTTAGGAACGTTTCTCATTACCCTGAGTGGAAACACGAGGCTCTGACAGACCTGTGCATCCTGCTGTCTGCAGCTCCCCACAGCACCAGTGTGTGTGTGCAGCAGCTGCTGGCTCGCTGCAGGGAAAACCAGAGCGTCTGGAAGAGCCTGAACGCCACAGAGACGCCGGTGCAGCATCGCCATCTGGTGGCCGGCTCTGGGAGTCGCAGCCAGGTGTTCCCCTGCATCCTGAGCGCCCTCCGGTGGATAAACAGGAGACAGCAGGTCCCTGCCAGCTCCAGCTGGATCTCCAACCTCCAGCGGAGTCTTGGCTGAGGCCTCTGGCAGGCTGAGAGAGGCGGACCACGTCTCTGTGCTCGTGACGGGGAGTCTATACCTGGTGGGAGGAGTGCTGAAACATCTGGAACCTTCTCTGAACTCATAGAGAAGTTGTCTCTGTCAACACATGCAGGGTGGTGAAAGCATATTCATGAGATGACTCCTGAGATTTATGGTTTTCAAATTAAATGATCATTTATATCATACTTTTTTCTTTTTTTTTATCCTTTTACATATTTTTGGGCTGGTATTAGCCTGCTACCTCTGACTGGCATGTACACAGCTACTGGTGCAGTGGTGCCTGAATAAACTCAACCAGACTTCTGTTTCTTGGTTCATTGAGATGTTTCACCTCTCATATGAAAAGCTTCTTCAGCTTTTGGCTCAGGGCACATTCACAGCAGCCTTTTTGATTCAAAACAGGGTCCGGGAAAGGGGAAGAGTCTGCTTTGTTCAGGGTATTATGAATGCACAAACGGAGTCTGGTTCAGACCAAACAAGCAAACTCAGTCCGCCCCCAAACGCAGGTCTCAGCACGACTGAAGGAAGTGGACTACAACTGCCTCACTGCATTGGTCCAGGTTTTCTTTCCCTTCCTGCTTTAACACACCTGACACGATTAGATGAATCGAACAGCCTGAAGTTTTGGACAATGACTCATTAATTTGAGTCAGGTGTGTTGGAGCAGGAAGGCATGAAAACCTGCAGGATTGTGGCCCTCGAGAACCCCCACAGAATGATGTGTGTTCATTTTCTACACACCCTCATGCTGAGCAAGACTCTGGAGCAATGGGGGTGGGGGGGTGGGGTTGTTTTCCCCCAACTTTCATAGAATGGAATTCACTGGTGACTGAACCAAAAAGGTCCATAAAAGTCCACAAAAACTTGACAATATTCCTCCAAACTGCTCGTCCAATGTAATCCAAGTGTCCTGAGTGGGTTGCGTCCATAATTTACTGGAAACTATATAATTTAGTATATTTTTATAGCTTAAACCAGTGTTTCCCATTTTTCCAGTCCTCAGGACCCACTGCCCTGCATATCTTCAAGGCAACCCTGCTTTCACACACCTGAATCACATGAATGGTTCGTGAAAACACTGCAAAGAACTTGATGATGAAGTTCATTCATCTGAATCAGGTGTGTTGAAGTAGGAACACATGGAAGCTATGCATTGAGAAAGACTGGCTTAAACAGTAGAACATTTAGCTGCCGTGACTTCTGTCACTTGGAGCTCATATCTAGGGAGGTACAAGGAAACTTTGGAATATCATCTCCAACTGCACCTTTCATGGATAAAAAAAAAGAGAAAAAAAAGGAAAACGGGGGAAGGGGGAGGAAGAAAGACGGAGAAAGGAGAAAAAAGGGAAAAAAATTTTAATTCCCTGTTTAGAGTTGGAACATCCTGCTGCTACTCTTCCAGCCTGCTGGGAGTTTTCTGAGATGTGGAGAAAAATCAGGGATGTTAAAAATGAACAGAAATGACCTCTGCTGTATCAACCAGCCCTTTGGCTTCAGATAGTCTCATTTACATGCTGGTGCTGTCCTCTCAAACCAGCATGAGATGCATCTTGGCTTCATTTCAGAAATCCAACAGTTCTCATATTCAAGCTGCATTTTCTGTGTTTTCACTTCCCGTCGTTCAACATTTAATATTCCGCCTTCATTTCTACAGCTGTGCCTACGTTTTATCTGATTACTGAGAACTAGCTGACACAGTAAACCTCGCAAAGGACGACAGTTTCATTTGAAAAGCTGATTTTGTTGTAGGAATCTGGCCAAGATGAGATGATGTTGCCTGCCAAGCATTGGGAATATCAGGGGTTCATCACACAGGGTCTCCCTGGAGGGGCAACGTCGCCATGTCAGAAAAACAGGAATGTTGCAGACAAAGTATGAGGTGGATGCAATAAATCAAAGCTGGACTCTGGATTGATCCAAATATGTGATAACTTAATGATTTCACAGTTTTTAAACTTTTTAATGCAGGTGGCTCGTTTTCTCCAGACTGAACATAAACTTTGCAGATCTCTTGCAGAACGAAACACAACAATGTCACTTCTCAAAACAGGTTCCACCCAACAAAATAACACACACGTCTTTCTGTTTCATTATGAAAGCATCAAATAAACACTAATCTAATAAATGAAAAACAACTGGTAGAAAATTGGGGGAAAGAAAATGTTCCTGCAAAGACCTCCCCTTCTAAAGTAAAGCAGAACACAATTACACAGTTTAATTTTACAAAAAGTTCAGGCGAGGTTTCCAAAATGGCCACTTTGGCACAGTTGCCAATGTTATTTTCCAACATGCCACAGTATTATAATTCTTCTACAATAAATATCTTTAAAAAAAACAAACAAACAAACAACAAAAACAGCCTTAAACTGCAGCTTTTATGACTTCTGTTTCTGCGCACGGCCGCACAGCGTCCTTACCTGGCTGTTTGTGGTTACACAGACCCATAACTCCACAACAGATTGGTTGATTTTGGTAAATGAGACATCAATCAATTGTATAGAGCCAGTAGAATGTAACTAAACCCCCGTGGGAAAGATTGACAGGACTTTCAGCCAATTAGAACCAGCGGAAGGCGGTCATTCAGTGTTGGCTGGTACCTGCATCGGTAGATTGTGAAGCTGTCTGCTGGGTCCTAAAGACCTTTGACTTAACTGAAAGTGTTTCATGTGTTGCCCCAGAGATTATTTTCAAACAACCAAGTGTGGATTTACCGATAAAAAAATGTTTTTTTCTGCTGTTGCTACTTATCGGCTCCTATCTCTGTAATGTTTTGGTGTAGACGACTGTGGAGCACATGCTTGGATTCTGCAAAGTCTAAGCGTTAATTAGATATATAATTTGTGCGGGTTTGATCTGGAGTTGAGGCTGTGGAGACAGAAATGTTGTCGTTTTGATCCACTTCTTCCTCAGCATCACTTCAGTCTGGAATGAAAACTTGGCATTGGCGTTTATCCGATTTACAAAGTTTAACAGAGTAGTAGCTGACGGACTATTGTTAGCAGGCTAGCCAGCTTGATGACATGCCTAACTTTGTGCGGCTGAAAACACACAAGCATCTGAAAATCGGGTCTGTACCCCCCCGTTTCCAGTGGAACAACTGGGGACAGCCAAGAAAGGAGACGCTTTCAGATGCTCTCAGCACCTGTTGTTGCTGAGTAACAATCACGAGGGAGGTTACAGATGCGGGCATGAAAACGTTCCTCCTTTTTCTGCCAGAAGTGGTGCAGTAATAGTGCACCATTACTGCACTATCACTGGCTGAACGGTTTGTCCCGCGAATACATCATCACGTACGATGTCCAAACTTGGCATGTGGAAACATCCTTGTTCTGGGCGTTCATTTATGCTCTGAAATCATTTCCCCTGGGCACACAGCTGTTTCCTTGTGCGAATGAATGAGCAGACAAGTCGCTGGTAAGTGTCTGGTAAGTGTCTGGTTGTCGGCTGAAACGGGAACTTTTTCATGCCCAGATCTGTATAAGGTCCCTCTCAGGTTCAAATTTGTTAAACAATCAATTCAGCAAATTGAAGCCATTTATTTTTAAATACAGTCTTGTTGGTTGAAGAATCCAGTGTGAAATACTGCCACATCACCAACATGATCACGAGCTTAGCTCCTTGTCTAACAGGTGATCAGTTCTTCTTCCCCACTGCGCAATGAGATGTTTACATGATGTAATTTTTCGACGTCCAAATCAGGTCTCCTGAAGGTGCACAATAAAAGATTTTATTACATCTTTTTCAGACGTCGCATGGAGGTCCAATCCTGACGTCTTGCCGACCTCCAATCTGGACGTTCACATGACGTTCAAATTCTGCACTTATTAATCTGTTGGATTAGGGTTGTAACTATGGTGCACGGGTCAACTGAACTAGTAAGACAGTGGTGAATTTTAACCAGTCTGGAGCTGGCTTTTAATCCAGGATCATTGGATTGATGGAGCAGTGTTTCAAGCCCCTCTGCCACAGAGGATGTCAGGAAGCCATCAACGATGTGTAGTTGAATTTACATAAAGAAAAAAAAAGAAATTGAAATGAGAGGGGGCAAGAAAAATGGAATGTTAATTGGGATAAAATCTAATATATGCAAAAATAGGACAGTATATCCACATATATTGGGAGGTATGGGAGATTCTTATAAGATAGAAAATTTTATTGAAGAGATTGGTTCAGAGCTGGGCTTCAACCTATGATCTATAGATCATAGGTTGATCAATGTTTAAATCAGTAGGCTATTGGCTCTGACTGTGGTGGTACAGGTTGAGGCATAGAAAACAAAAGAACAAAAATTAAAATGAACAATGAACAAAATTCTACATTTATTTTGCACGTTCTGATGACGTCTAGATGTGCTCCTTGACAGATGTCCAGATGAGATGTAAATGTAAACGTCAGCTACACGTCTAAAACAAGTCCAATAATGACGTCTAAATCTTGGATCTATTTTGCACGTTACTTTAACGTCTAGATTTGGTCTTCAGATGGCGTCCAAATTCAGAACGTCATTACGACGTCTCAAAAAGGTCCAATTTAGACGTCATTTCTAACCTATTTTGCACGTCGCACTGCAGATGGTCTTTGACAGGCCGACATAATACTGACATGATCTGCACGTCTCTCAACGTCCGATGTTTGGTGGGTCACCTCTCTAAACCAGCAGCTGCACCACAGCTTTATCTGAGTATTCTGGGATTCGTCTCCCTCATCTTCCATACTGGTGGATTTTCTATCGCAGGAAGCACAGAGCTGCTTCTCTGCTGTAGCTTCCTAGAGTAGAATAATAGTTGTAAAAATAGACTATTTTTTTTTTAAGATTTAATAAAAGCCTGTTGAGGTAAACACATGATTACTGCAAGTCTTGCAACAAAAAAATATCCGATAGTTGGTACAACATCATACTGTACAATCAGCTAGAATAGCTTTATGCCTGATTTAGTCCAGTCAAACCACTTTTTGTAGTTAAGAATGTGGACAGGATTTAAGATATTTCAATAAGATTAGAGGAACAGTTCAACTTCTGAGCTTTAAAGGCCCTAAACAGTTAACATGACTCTGACCTTCCATCTTCATCATCCTCTCCCTTGCTGCTTCCTTGGGCTGCCTGCTGCAGCTTTCTTTTTCTTTGTTGAATATTAAAAGTTTAATCCTCTCCTTTCTAGACATTATGCTGTAATTGGTAAATAAAAAGAGACCAACAGTGTGAATACGAAAGCTTGCGTACATGTCAAGGCACAAGATAAGTTTTCCTGCAGGCAACTGTCTATTTTATCATTTAGCAAATAAATGACTGCAAGTGTTAATTATGTAGCCTGATGGAAACCTGCACAATACCCTACTAAAGGGAGAAGCCTCTACTCATTGGGCTCCGTCAGTGCCCTCTGAGATAAAACTTTGTATCACGTAACATAACGTTAAGCCATCATCTCACTTCCCTCCTCTGATTAAACCTGATCAACAACTGCAGGCCGACTGAGCTGCAGGTTCTGTGGCTGCCAGCGTCACGAAAGACGTAAAATAGTCCACTCAGCAGCTTCTTGTGAAAAACTAATTTCAAAGGTAAAGAAAACAACATTAATGTATTAATGATTGACTAAATATTTATTTACTTCATGAGTGACCATGGTATAAGCAGGATAATGGCCTTTGAGTTTGTCCATTATCAGAAATGAATGAACTTCACATTCATTAATTTTTGATAATGGACACCTCATTGGGCATTATTGGTTAAGCAATCATATATACAACAAGTTCTTTGTTTTTTTTTATTTTCTGTTTACATCCCTGAGGGGAAATTAAGGCTCTGCATTTTCACCCATCTCTGTACATTAGTACCAGAGAGCGGTGGGCTGCTACTTGAGGTGTCTGGGGACCAGTTGGTGGGGCTTAAGGACCTTGCTCAGGGGTCCATAGTGGTTCACCTGGGTGTCGTGTCGGGGACTCGAACCCAGGTCCTCTGCGCCAAGGCTCACAACGCTGCCACTAGGCTACCCATTCCCCCTGCACGTATTCTGTTGTAAAAGTAGTAATTTCACATCATTTCTCATCTGCAGCAAAACTCGTTGATTTAATCAATGCTTTAAAGGGACTAGAGGCAGGAATCTAAAAAAAAACAAACATGCATGTCCATTTTTTTTTTAATACTAATGGGTGATGAAGCGCTAAATAACAAAAATAATGTTTCCACCCACGTTTCTCTCCGTTGCCTTGAACAGGCTGTGTGCTGCAAAACGTGCTGCAATTCGGTGTCCAAATTTCCCGCGCTGCCCTGCAGATGTGATGTCAAATGATGCTACATCCACAGTTTGATACAGGAAGAAGACGGTCGCGTTAAATTCAAACACTGTAAGCGATAGTTATGGATTATTCTGCCGTCAGCAAACGATCCAGATCAACTGAAAGACACTAAAAAGTGGAACTACGAAGAAAAAGCGTAGTAAACAACATTATAGCTTCAGTTTGTTCATGCTCCCGTGATGGCTTGGCTGCAGTTACCCGCAGCGGCAGTTGCGAGTTTCATTTCTTAATCTTGTCTCTCGTCCCTTTAAAGGGACATTGTGTAACAATTGTATATCACAAGCAACTTGTTAATACTTTTCATGCTGCGTTCGTGTGAAACCGGGCAGATGGTTCCTCCTCACTGCACTACGGTGACTTTTCAAAAACATCACCTCGAACTGAGTTGAAAACTCTGGTGTCTTCGGTGAGTTTCTGTGGCTTCCTACTTTCACGCTTCTACTGAACGTAAAAACATGGTGACATGACAAGGCAACCACCACCGAGCCGACCTGTCCGATGTAGATATGAATGATACGAACGGCAAATTCAGAACTTAGAGGAGCACTTCAGTTTGTTGATGGGAGTGATGACTGATTAATGGAAAAACACTTTTGAACGAAATAATCAATTTTTGTGAATTGATAACAGGAGAACTTACACAATATCCCTTTCACTAGAATGAACAAATGAAAGAGTACTATTGTCCTGTGAGTTCAGAGTTTCGCAAATTGTGTTTTTGTTGTTGTCTGGTTAGCGAGCTGCTCTTCTCAGCTGTACCACAGAAGGGTGCATCGTTAACGCACGGCCCCAAAAAGTGTGGAAACACCTTGATAAAAACGAATGGAAAGTTAACTCTGGACTCACAGGACAATAGTACTTGTTCGTTTGTTCATTCTACTTAAAGTATTGGCGAAGATCAAGGAGTTTTGCTGCAGATAATCAGTGAGTAAATGCACATACAAACTCCTGGTAATGAGGTCCAGGTTAAAAAAAAGAAGTTATTTTTTAAAAAACGAAACTCTGTCGCCTGATTAAACTGATTTTTCCTCTGAGTTCGTAGGGCTGCTGAGTGAGACAAACTAACTGGTGATCAGGACGTTGCATCTTGTAAAGCCTCACTTCAGAGTCTGCAAAATAATGTTTGCTTTCACAGTTTTCCCAAACTGGTTTTCAGCTCTCCAGCCAGTAAAAGTCTGATGTTCATCTGCTGCGTGTGGTTCAGGGCCATCAAAACCAGTCAAACAGATTAAGGTTAGAAAGTTATGTATAATTGCTTTACTTTGCTTTAACAAACACTGCATCCACCCTCATGCAGTTCTTACTAATCCAATCATTTCCAGTGTTTCAGCTGCATAAATCTGGAGTTCACTTGAATCTAAATCTTATCAGTGTGTTGGTTTAGATCCAGATGAACTTTTACATCCTGCTCTGGTTTTGAATCATTGGGGAGGAGTTAGGAAAATTGTTTTTAAACTTGATGGTTGGATAGAAGTCGCCGCGACGACACGCTACCAGCCACTCACGTGAACCGAATGCGCAACCCGGCGCAACAGAGCGACACCAGGCCACCGCATGAGGATGGTTATAAAACATGTTATAAGCTCAAAAGCTTAGTAAACAAATGGGGGGGGCGGCTAGTACGAGCGGTGTCAGTCTGTGAACGACTTTTGTCGAATGTGCAAAGAAAACCCGGATAAGGCAACATATGCAACAGCGCGCTATTTGAAGGGTGGAAATGCAAATAATTTGTCGCTTGATTCCTCGGCAAGCCGCCATGATTGTGTGTTGAAATAATGCTGCACACTGCTGTCGCTGGCTCTCAACATCCGGCCAAACGCCGCCCACCTTCAAAAGCCCACCCGCGATTAGTGATTGGCTCCTTTTCTCTAACCAGACGAAATCACCTATCTGCGCCTTAGATGGAGGCGGAGGAAGGACGCCCGCGGTTTGTTGAGCACCCAGAGGTAATCAGGTTACCTTTTACATCCAGTTCTGCTGAATTTAGATTGTGCTTTCTTTCTGTGCATGCCAATCACATTTCACAAACTGTTTTATCCTATTTGAATGATTTCTCCTTTATATTTTGCTTTATGTAACATAAGCGTTTTTCTATAAGAACTATACAACAAAAAACTTGTATAGTACACTTGCTGCTCCAGAGGAGATAAACATGTCTGTCTCGTCTGTCTTCACTCCCCTGCTGGGAATTCCTGCTTGTAATGTCGGAGCTAAGCTGACAGACAGACGCAATCTTAAAAGATAACTGGAATGTCATCTTTTACTTTATATTTACCTTCCAAATATTACCAGCGGAAGGTGGCTTTGATCTTACCCAGCTTTCTACAAATCCCTTTCATTACTTGAGCATTTGAGCAGACATACTTCAGCTCTGGTGTGGGTGATGAAGGGTTAACAGAGGATGTTTAGGAGGGTCACGGGCCCCTCTGGGGGGATAGCAGGGGGCTACGGCTGGATCCCTCGTCTTTTAGGCTTATTAGCCTCTCGTCAAGATTACAGGAGACGAGAGGCCAGAGGACGGGACAGAGAGAGGGACGGAGACTGACGTCTGTTGGACAGAAAATATCATTAGAGGAGGGGTCCGCAGTTTTTATCAGCTTCAGGCATTTCATGTGTAGCTTTCTGATGCTACAACTAGGTTTGCTGCAAATTCCAGTCCAGCATGGATCCTAAGAAGACTCAGACCAGAAAAAGAACCCCCATAAAGACGGGTAGCAAGCCAAGCCCCAGTTGGCCTCTAAATCACTTTACTGTACTAATCAGGTATTAGAGACAGTTGTAGCAATTACTGAAGTGTCAACAGAGATTTGTTTTGGTGACCTGCTGTCAGACGGCAACATTTCTCCCTCAATGAGAAACCTCGGGGATTTAGAGATGTATGTAAGGCCGCGACTCTTCAGGATTCTTGAAAAACCCAGAATCCTCTTACAGGATCTGCCATTATTCACACTAATTCCCCTGAGGAGGAAGAGGAGGAGGAGGAGGAGGAGGAGGAGGAGGAGGGACGTTGTGCTGTCGTTATCACTCTGAGCTGTCAGACAAAAAATTCTGATTTCATTTAACCCCGTGTTTAACCTCTGTAACGAGCAGCAGCTACATCCATGCAGCCACAGCTGCTGTCTGCTCAGACGGAAGCAGAAATCCCTGATGAGAACATCAGCGAACTTTGATGGACTGATAAAATGCAACGTATCGTCCTCAATTCTGCTGAATGTTGCACATCTCCTCTATGAACACGATCAAAGCACGAGCTCTGCATATCTTGAAGAAAATAAGAAAATTCATGCAACAGAATAATTAAGGGTTAATTCCTTTGTTTAGCCAATAACAGAAATATAGGAAAAAAAATCTTGTGTTAAAAACAAACAACTACTACAACAACAACAAAAACAGGTGAACCAGGTTGTCATCTCACAAGGTACAAGGGCTTACAAACTTACAGTCATCATAGGTGATTTGAATATACATTTGAGTTGGACAGCAAACTTGTTAAACATATCAAATATAGAGTGGTTTGCATTATTTTTTATTAATAATGCATGGGAGTTTATCATTTGTCCCAAAAGCTGGATCTATTTCCTGAAGTGGATGGATTTTGTCTTCAGGAGCTGAAAAAGAGCCTAAACTCTGTGTGCGAACTTCACTCCTGTCAGCTTCATGCATCTCAGGTCATTGTCACACATATTGGGTCGAGCCAGGCACTGTTGCAGCAGTGAGTAAAACCATATCCCAGCTAAATACTGTTAGCCTTTGACTTGTTAGCTAATTCACTTACTTGTCAGGGGTCTCTGTGGTACCGCATGTACATTTTTATTTCGTCAATCAGAGTGCAATCATCCATCAGTGTTTACAAATATCTATCCGTGTGAGTTACACCAAAATCTGTGACCCCTCAGAATCTGTGACTGTTCTGGGACGACATCATAAAATGGGCGTAAAAACAAGTCAAAATTGAGTGAGAGCTTCAATGCAGTCAGTCATTTTACTTCCGGGTTCTAAAATAGACACAAAGAAACTGATATACGCATGAGATTAGTTTTTATAGTGGTAAGGGGAACATATTTAGCCTGTAATTGGCTTTTAGGGCGTTTGAAAGGCATGATACCTTTAACACTTTCTATAAACATCTGGGAAGTGAGGAGACCAGTTGCTGGAGTTTTAAGAGAGGAATGTGTCCCATTCTGGTCTAATGCAGGATTCTAGCTGCTGAACAGTCCTGGACCCTGGTTGGTGGATTTTTGCTTTCACAATGCTTCAAATGTTTTCTCTTGGTGAAAAGCCTGGAATGCAGGCGGGCCAGTAAATCAGCCGCATGCTGGACTGCAAGCAGGCCAGTTCAGCAGCCAGACTCTGGACTGCAAACAGGCCACTTCAGCAGCTGGATGCTGGACTGCAGGCAAGTCAGTTCAGCAGCCAAACTCTGGACTGCAGGCCAGTTCAGCAGCCAGAAGCTGGACTGCAGGCGGGCAACTTCAGCAGCTAGACTCTGTACTGCGGGCGGGCCAGTTCAGCAGCTGGATGCTGGACTGCAGGTAGGACAGTTCAGCAGCAGGACTATTCTCCTGTTTCCAGCCATGCTGCTGTGATGGATCCAGTATGTGGTCCAGGTCTTGCTGAAACATGCAAGGTCTTCCCTGAAAGAGATGTTTCTGGATGGGAGCAGATGCTGCTCTAAAACCTCCATGTATTTCGTAGCACACACAGCGTGAAACGAGCATGCTGAACTTTCAAACCTGAAGTTTCCAGTTTGGGGGGAATTAGAGATTAAAAGTGATTCATTCTGTTGGCTAGATAAGCAAAAATCCCACAAAATGAATTGTGCTAATTAAACACAACGCTGAGCCGATATACTGTAGGCATGTAAACATGGATGTGAGTAATATGGAGTAATTGGATGTTAAATCAAGATTGGGATGCCTCCCTGTTAAGGTTTGGTAACATTCTTTGTTGGCAGAACTTATGAAAAGAGGGAGGTGGGGTGACGTTAGGGGTCACAAGGCAACTGGAGGTCTTTTCAGATGCCATTGTTGTGGAGGGTCAGACTGGAATGGATGTGGAGCCGGGAGGAAAGGGGAATGTGAGTGTTGCTGAGGGGGGAGAAGAGAGAGAGAGAGAGAGAGAGAGAGAGAGAGAAACACACACATACACACATATGAAGAGCAAATGGGAGTGAGGATAAGTATCCAGAGCAAATCTTCTGTCTGGAACTTTAAGGAGACTCAAATTATAAACCTCCCTGGTCATGCCCTCTTTACAGAAGATGGGTAATGTTGCTTTGATTTAACACAACATCTCATAAAAAGACAAAGGAAAACAAACAGAAACCAGAGGGCAAGAAACCTTTTGTTTCTTCTGCTAACTTTTCGTTCTGACCATTGTTCAGCTATTTTTCTAATCTTGCACATCCTCATGGTCCACTGACTCAAGACAGTTTGCTTTGAAGGCCTGTTTTCGTCCTTAAAATGGTATGTCTATTTCAAACATGAGCTGCGTTGAAGGGCAGCTGTGGCTCAGGTGGTAGAGCAGGTCGGCCAATGATTGAAGGATTGGCAGTTCGAATCCTGATCCCCCTGCCACACGTCATTGTGTTCTTGGGCAAGCCACTTAACCCTCCTTGCCTCCAGTAGGGGCACCATTGGTGTGTGAATAGTTCCAGTGGTGGTCGGAGGGGCTGTAGGTGTGAAATGGATGCTACATATGTAGCTTACCATCACCAAGTATGAATGAGGAGTGAAAGAATAATGGACCTACTTTGAGTGCCTTGAAAAGTGCATTATAACTCTGATCCATTATTATTATAACCCAAATATACCGATTGCTTTCGGTTTAAAAGCTCTATTGGAATGAAATGATCCATGTAAATGTTCCTTTTCGAATGAAAAGTGCAGAACTGAATGAATTACCATTCGGTTTCACAGGGATAGAATATTCCTTTCCCCAAACCGATCCTAGTATCATTTAAACGCTGAATCAGAAAGTTGTGAGGTTGCGTTCTTGCAGCGCATGCTACGATGAGACGTCAACGTGCAATTAGTGATGTTTCCTCACTTTGACAGATGGAAGGGAACAACGTCATTCCCTGGACAGCGACAGAAAGTTTGTTTTTGGCTCAAACTCCATCTCTATGATTTTTCTTGTGGTTGTTTGCAGTAGAAGATCAGCTGCTGCTGATTAAAGTCCTGTAGAAACCATAACAACCGTGACGATCAGTTTGTAGACCTCTGTCTACAATAATGCGATGTAACATCATTCTGCGCATGTCAGACAGGACCATTCTGCTTAAATGTTGGCACACGTACACACCAGATCGTAATAAATCACTTCCCATGTACACAGCTGCCAGTTCATTCCTAAAGGGAGAAAAGTCTCCATGTAAACGTACCCACTGACTAACGTCACCAACCCCTTACCTTCATGCGTTTGGTGGTGATTGGTTGGTTTGTTAAATGGACAACTTTCCAGCTAAAGACTTAAAGATTCTTTTTCTTCTTCTGTTTTTATTTAAAGGAGTAGTACACACACAGAATGATGTAATTTTATTTTCTACTTACCTTCATGGTGAGCAAGACTCTGGAGCACTTTTTTAATATCTCAAATGCAGCCGGGTATCAGGAAGGCCTCTCGTTTTCCCCCAACTTTCATATAATGGAGTTACAATGTGCCCGAGCCAAAAAATCCATAAAAGTCCACAAAAAAAAATATTCCTCCATACTGCTCATTCAATGTGATCCAAGTGTCCTGAGTGGGTAGCATCCAGAATTTATTCGAAAGACATCATTTAGTATATTTTTAGAGCCTAAACAGTACTACATCTTACTTCCGCGAAGCGCGCATATGCGTTCACGAAACTATGGAAGCCTCGCCGTTCAGAGCCTACTCTGCCGATAATACAGGCGTAGAAGAAGAAATTTGCTGTTTACATTGTGCTAAGAGCGACAGAGCTGCAGACAAACCAGGACAAACACAAGGGGGGTTGGATATTGATTTAAAACAAAGAAAGAAAAAAAAAGAACGTGCAATCTTGTCTGCTGCGCCTTCCGTAGTTTCATGAACACGCATCGGCGTGCTTGCAGGAGATGCAATTAAGAACTGTTTAGGCTCTAAAAATATACTAAATGGCGTAGTTTAGAGTAAATTCTGGACGCTACCCACTCAGGACACTTGGATTACATTGGATGAGCAGTATGGAGGAATATTGACAAGTTTTTGTGGACTTTTATGGACCTTTTTGGCTTAGGCCCCAGCAAACTCCATTATATGAAAGTTGGGGGAAAACGAGAAGCCTTCCTGATCTCCGGCTGCATTTGAGATATTAAAAAGTACTCCAGAGTCTTGCTCACCATGAGGGTAAGTGGGTCATTCTGTGGGTGAACTATTCCTTCAACAAGGATGTCTATATCTGTTCTAAGGTAAGGCAACATCGTATTTGAGGCAACATATTGTCACTTTGCTGGAAAGAAATATGAAGTTCTCTTTAACATCCCTAACATTAGTTTAAGTCAGACAATCACTTTTTGGCACAACACCGGCAGCCGTGCAGTAGTTTGTGTAAGAAACTGAGGGAGCGCACACTAGTCGCATTCCAGAGACTTCACAGGCTCGATTTGGAATCGCAGTTTCAGACTTGTGAACAATGTTTTTTTTTTTTTTTTTAATGTTTTTTCTTTTCTAACTTAGGAATGTAGCGACCCAAACAGTACCGCTAGGTTGCTGCAGTTAAACATGAGCTACGTGTGCTGATATGATAATATACGCATGTTAAACTGACAAGACCAGTGCTTACCTTCACAATTTCCTGGCGATCGACTCTGTAGTACCTATTACTTGTGCTGTTGTCTCTCATCTTCCCCCTTATTTCCACAGAAAGAATATTTTCTACATCTTTGTGGTCACCTGACACTAACAGGAGGCTACAGAGCAGGTGTCGTGGCGAAGGCGTCCAAATTTACATGGGTGATTGCACAAATCCATGCCCATTGCTGGTGTTTCTTCGTGGGAACTCAGTTAAAACTCATTTCCCGTCGAGGAGAGTTTTCCCTCGTTGACTAGAACAGTTCAGCGCTCAGCAACTGTCTGACATTGTGTAATTAACTCTGTAAAGACCAGCCTCTGTTTCAATGGACTTCCAAAGCTTTCTGACCATCGAGGGCAGTTGGAGCTTGCGCGAGTGATGTATACATACAGTAAATTACAAAAATCGTCCATGAATCACATCCAGATTACTGAAGAACAATAGATAGAAGACTGCACACAAAAAGTGAATAAGTAAATAAATGAAAATAGCAAATAAACTACTTTTTATGATATTAAAATAATGAAGTAGGGCAAAATTATTTTTATGAGTGGATAGAAGGATTGCTTATATTGTTTATTCCAAATTACTTATATTGTAAAATCAATAAATGTCGTATCTGAGCACCCAACCTCATTATGTTTGTGAGTCAGGCTGAATTTGAGAGTATTTTGTCCAATTTCAGTCAGGCTGATATGCTCAGGCCAACATGCATAAAGTTGTAGTTTTGGTCAAACAAAATAATTTGATTTTCACTGCCTCCATGTCCCTACAACCTGTTACGGTTCAGTGATCTGAGAGCAGTGTTAGCTCCACATTCAGGCTCCTTCTCTGGAATTAATGTCACTTTATCACAAGCTTCTAACAAAGCTTGTCAGTGTTGTTATTTAGCCTTTTCTGGGACTGTTTTTATAACCAGGGAGTCCTCAGTTTGCAGTAATGGGCTGTTATAAACCCCCATTCCCATTAAATAGCAGAATTAGCATTAGCTGGCAATTAGCAGACAGCTGCCGTTCTTCCCACTGCCTGTAAAATGCCACCAACAGTGAATCCTCTTCAGCTGCTTTCTCAAACCCACACAAGCTCGAACATTACAATTCAGGACACACAGCTTTTTCTTTACTTCCATTAATCACTGCGAACCCTAAACATGTAGATCTACTGAAAAATTTGAATCATGCCCCGTGAGAGAGATTTTGGGAAAGTTTAAGCTGAGGTCTATAAGAGATGAGACCTGTGGTATTTGAAGAAAAACCCCTGTCTTTCTGTGTTGTCTGACATTCTAAAGGTGCAATTTTAAAGCAAATGTAAAGAAGTGAATTTGTTGAGCTTCTTCTATTCATACAGTGGTCAGTGTTTATAGGAGGACAGTGTGTGTGGGACTCAGTCAAAGTTTATTTGGCAGTAAATAAGCTGTGTAGTGAAACTGTATTGTTTAAGCACAAAGAGCACATGCATCACACATTTGTCTTAGATTCTTAGGAATTACCCCTTTTGGCCTTGTTAAAGCTGACTCCACATGCACATCAGGATGCGGCTGAATGGTCGAAAAGGAATTATTTCACCTTTAAAATGAAGCTGAAGTCATTGTAAATCATCAAGTGGGTAAATAAGAATACTCAACTATATTTACAAAAGTTTCTGATTGGTTCTGAAGCTGAAAACATGAGCTCCTTCCACACATGCACCGCAGTCCTGTTTTCTGCAGATGATTCAGATTTGCATGTGAAAATGCAAACATTGAAAACATGGTGGATAATGTCACAGCGTGCCTCCCTGAGCTGCAGCAGAACCGAGTGTTTCCTGTGTGTGAAGACTGTCAGATACATGTGGCTCTGATATCAAGACCAAAACCACCACCAGTGGCCCTCAGAAACTCCGGATCACTGCAAAGCTGCTTTGGCTGGAAACAGACGGGGACAGTGCTGCTTTGCCTAATGTGGTTTTAAAGGATAACTTTCTTTTTTTCAACCTGGACCTTATTTTTAGGAGTATATACGTGCATTTACTCACCAGTAAAATTTCTGCATCACTTTGACTCCTGTGAAAGATTACGTCGAGTTGCCCTTTGGCGTACATCTATGTAGTGGGAGAGCCTCTCCATAAGGCATTATCTGCAGCAAAACTCCTTCATTTCATCAATGCTTTTAAGGCATATTCCATCCCTGGGTGAAATTGAGCCTCCCCTCGCAGTCCCCTGAGTTGGACAAGTGGGCAGAAGCATTTTCTAGCCGACCCAGTCATTCTCTGAATCTGGCAGCACTGACTTTAGCTTAGCGTAGTTAATGTAATCTGGCAGATCCAACCAGCACCACTTATCGAAAGTGAACTAATGGGCTCTATGTGCAGCTCCACTTCTTCCTGAACTTAAGGTAGCTCCTTTGTTTCCTGTCTTTCATTACTGGACGAACTGATTAACCCAGGTGTGCCTGACTTCAGTGACTGGCCAGACACACCTGGGTTAATCAGTTCATCCAATAATGAAAGACAGGAAACAAAGGAGCTACCTTAAGTTCAGGAAGAAGTGGGGTCGTGCATGGAGCCCATTAACTCGAGATTTTTTCCAATTATGTTTCGTGACCCCCACATTCTGATCGAGTACAAATGACAACCCGATATGACATCAAAGGACTGACTAGGCAGCATTCAACAGCAGAAGTACAGGCCAATCACAGGCGAAGCACCGCGGAGAGTAGCAAAGGCAGCACGCATGCGCAGCATCCGATGGCAACCCTGTTTACGGATGTATTGTTGAAAATCAAGGAGTTTTGCAGCAGATAATGCCTTATGTAGAGGCTGCCCCGTCTCTTCCATTGTATGTCAATGTTAAGTTTATTTATAGAGCACAGCTCATTTACTCAACCATAAGCCATTGAATATAGATACCTTTTAAAAAGTGATTTAAATTATGACAAATTGTCACTGGTGTGGATATGCGAAGGTAAAGAATTCCACAACGTAGGGGCTGCCACTGAAAAAGCCCTCTGACCCCTAGTATATGGATGTACTGTACGCTGAAGGGTGACTTAACATAATATCTTCTGAAGGCGTCAAAGTGATGAAATTTTTTTATCCGTGAGTAAATGCGCATATAAACCCCAAGAAATAAGGTCCAGGTTGAAAAAAAGAAAACGATATTTTATAAGTTTGTGCCTGAATTTTCTGGGCTGAAAATTTGTTTTCCCTCAACTTGTCTGTTCTCATTTACCTATTACAAGAGGTAGGTACAAGAGTGGAGTTGCTTTGCTGTGTTTACATCCAGCATTGTCTCTGCCAGCACAACTACAGCAGACAGGACGTCTTCAGTGGTGGGGGATGTTTTGTTAGTCTCAGCCATGAGCACAGACACCACATGAGAAGGCTTTTAGAAGATGTTGTGGAGGTCTTTTGATTGTGCCTCGCGACAACCTTAATTTAGCAAATTTCCTCCTTAAACAATTCAGATGTCCTCCCAACATGACAGACATGTGTTGTGGTGCGATGTGGTACGCTGGCTCCATGTTGCTGTTGGATAGTTTCTTCCTATATCATAGGCTCCAGATCTGCAATACAAACAGCATGAACGGAATCACAGAAGGTGACAATAGAAGTGGAATCTGATGTAAAAGGTGGAATTTGCTCATAGGTGGGTGTTATCCGTTATCCCCAACAGTTTAAAAGGTTTTCACGGTGCCTGAGCAAAGTGAAGAAGAAAAGCTGGGGGAGAGTTGAATGAACTTTGACCTCTGCAGTCCCTGTCTTTGTGACAGGGGAACTCAAGTCTCCCCCAGAAGTTCAGCAGTGGATGGCAGAAGCATAGAAGTTGTCCAAAAATGAAACATTTAATGCTACGTGTCTGAAAGAAGTGAAGATGCTGCACGTGTTTCTGGGGAAGCGTCAGAGGCTGAGAATATTCTGGCTGACCAACCGGAGCAGCCTCCATCACACCCACCCTGAACTGCAGCTGGAGGCTGTCCTGAAGATCTGTGGGGAAAAAGAGAATTAAAGTCAGGAAAAAAAGCCAAGTAAGTGCTGGATTTCCATGGCTGGTTGAGCAGTCATCCTACAGGAAGAGACCACAGCTCCTTCAAGCCGGTCATGTCAAACCACTGTCCAATAAAGGCCTTTTGGGTTCCAAAAAGTCTTGAAATAAAAGAAAGAAGTTGGATATTTGTGATATTTTTCTGCTGAACAGTTGAAGTTTTGTACACCCACCACATAGTTAGAGACATTTCACCGGAAACTAAGAGGAAAAAAAAATACAGAAAAAATGGAAAACAGAAAATGGGAATAAAGAAAATGAAGTCTGATTTCATGGAAACAGATTTCATAAGACACATAATGACTTCTGTCTGTTGCAGTTTGTAGATGTAAAACCCAATAAAACTTGTTCACCTAAACTTCTTCCATCTCCTCAGACTCGGTGTCATCAGCAGCCTCTGCAGCGCTGCAGCCACATCTCAGGTTTTCATACTGGCAAGTGATTGACAGGTGATGCTATTGTCCGCTAGAATCTGTTAAAATCTTTGTATGGAGGGCGTACAATGAATTCAGCTGAATATATACTAAACACAATATTCATGGTATAATTATCATAAATATAACATGGAAACAGTTTTTGTTATTTATTTTCTTACATACCATCATCGGGCATGTGTGATCCCATTTAGTAAAGAAACCACTGTGATGTTTTTTCTGCCCGACTGAACTGTCTTTACATTGGCCTAAATATCTCCATGTTCATGTTTAAAAACATAAAAAGAAAATATTTGACTCCACAGCACTCTGCTCCCAATATGCTTACTGGTCCCCAGCTCCAGCCATGGGTTCATGTCGAAAGTGTGTTTGGTATTTCATCTGCATGGATTAAAGAAAAGTGTTGTTTACAATGTTCAGTGTCCATTCCCAAATTTACAGTGGAAAACTGAAAGGTCTTTTATGAAGTGCGTTATGTGACACTATATATGGTGAGATTTTCACCTCAATGCTGTTACATAGAGATAAATGAAAAAAAAAAGAAACCCAGTGACTGGATGGATGGATGGATGGATGGATGGATGCATGCATGCATGTGTGGATGGATGGATGGATGGATGGTGGATGGTGGATGCACTGATGGATTGGATGGATGGATGGATGGATGGATGATGGATGGATGGATGGTGGATGCACTGATGGATGGATGGATGGATGGATGGATGATGGATGGATGGATGGTGGATGCACTGGATGGATGGATGGATGGTGGATGCACTGATGGATGGATGGATGGTGGATGCACTGATGGATGGATGGATGTTGGATGGATGGATGGATGATGGATGGATGGATGGTGGATGCACTGATGGATGGATGGATGGTGGATGCACTGATGGATGGATGGATGGTGGATGCACTGATGGATTGGATGGATGGGTGGATGGATGCATGCATGTGTGGATGGATGGATGATGGATGGTGGATGCACTGATGGATGGATGGATGGTGGATGCACTGATGGATGGATGGGTGGATGGATGTATGCATGTGGATGATGGATGGATGGATGGATGGATGGATGGATGGATGGATGCATGCATGCATGCATGTGTGGATGGATGGATGGATGGTGGATGCACTGATGGATGGATGGATGCATTCATGTGTGGATTGATGGATGGATGGTGGATGCACTGATGGGTTGATGGATGGTGGATGCACTGATGGATAGATGGATGGATGGATGGATGGTGGATGCACTGATGGATGATGGATGGATGGATGGATGGTGGATGCACTGATGGATGGATGGATGCATTCATGTGTGGATTGATGGATGGATGGTGGATGCACTGATGGGGGGGGTTGATGGATGGTGGATGCACTGATGGATAGATGGATAGATGGATGGATGGATGGATGGATGGATGGTGGATGCACTGATGGATAATGGATGGATGGATGGAAGAAATTTAAAAGAGAAAAAAAAACCAAACAGGAATTGACCGCAGATCATGATCATGTTAAAGCCTGATGATACAACATCAGTCTGGTTGAAGAGAAATAAGAAGCAGTTTAACTCTTACAGCCAGGATGCGACTGCATCATCACCGTGGCGACGTCACTGTTGTGGGACGTGAATCTGCTGAACTATCTGTGAGTTCCTCTTCTGTTTTAGGTGGGAAAGAGGAGGGAACGTCGGCATCCTGCTATCAGCTGCATTATGCATGTTTGTTTGCTCACAGAGCACTAACAGAAGCTTCCAGCACATCCCCGAGTCCGCTGCTCCTTGTTGTCCAGTACCCGAGATAAGCTGATAGCAACATGGGGAAAGATCGTCTTGTTGCCTGTTAATCAGGACAATATTTGCTTGGATTTATCTTTCCAAGCTTTCCCACCCGATACAAAGACAAAGATAGGGACGTTGCCCTGTTTATTCTCATGTTTTATTGATCATCGTGCTATTCATGAGTTTTTTTTAAAGCAGTATTATTTTCTGGACTGTATATGGATTAATACCTGTTGAATTTATGTGTTAAATGTGAAGATATAATGGTGTTACACTGGGTGTAATATAGGGTATTTCATACAGCTGTCTCACACTTCATAAAATAGATGTAATAAAGAATTCTGTACTGTTGCTTCTTGCATGATCATGACATCATAGCATGCTTGTCTCTTGCATAAATCATAAATAAATACAGTTGTCAGACAGTTCTTTCACAGAGATGGGACAGTCTTTTATGTTGCTTTACATTCTGTTGCTGATACCGCAGATACATAAGACTCAACAACCGCCTCCGTCACAGATAAGTGAGGAGCCTCACACACCATCCTCAATGTGTGAAGGCTTGTTTTTATTATGTTAAGCACTCTGCGCTGCATTTGGCAGGAAAAGCGCTGTACAAATAAAGTTGGATTTGATTCTATTTGAAGTAACGACTACATTCAGTTGGTGATTAGAAAATTACACGACTTTCTCAGACTAGATCATGAAGTTGTGATGATGACATGCAGGATGAGTTCAAATTAAAGGAATGAAAAGACAGTGTGTCATAATGAAGTGAGAGGTCCTTCTGTATATTTCTCCATGCTGGTGACTTCCAGTGTTTTTGTGGTAGTGCAGTTTGTGTGTGTGTGTGTGTGTGTGTGTGTGAGTGTGTGTGTGACTTCCCCACAGTAAATCACCTCCACCCACACAGAGAGTTCAGACACTTTTCAGCCCCATAAACCGTACACTAACGTTGGTGTGTGGGACCTCTGCGAAGGTGTTTTTCAGGGAGGAACAGTAAATGATAAACAGCTTGTTTTTGTTGATCTTGTTTTGTTATCATCTCCTTGACTACAGTGACAACAGACTCTCCCCACTTCAATTAAATACTTTTTAGATTCCAGCTGTGTTTCCGTGAGTGTTTCTGTGCATAAATAAACCCCGAGTCTAAAGGATAAATTGATCACATTTACGTTTTCCTTAAAAAAAAAAAAATCAATGCAATGTTTTTATTTACACATTTACATAAACCAGTGGGAAACCGTCAGGGCCTTCCACACCTTCAGAGAAGGCCTTAAAAAATTAAAAGAGAAAAACATTTCTCATTTAAAATAGTTTTACTTTATATACAGTATATATATCTAATCTAATCTATTTAATAATTTAATAATCAATACATTTAATACATTTTCTTTCATCTGCGTTATCGGGTTGAGCCGACTGTCAGGATGTCATCCAATCACATTCGTCCATCTCTGTTAAGAGATGAATCCTGAATCATGAATCCTGGTGCAGGCAAACCTACGTATCTGGTTCAGAGAGTGATGGCTAAATTGACCAATCTCGGTTTGATTTTGTGTGTGCGGGACAAAAAAACTCCATCTCTGAGCCTTCGTGAAGTCCTAACAACGTCACCTTCATCTGAGCAGAGCGGTAAGAGCTAGCATGAGAGCTGAATGAGCTGAACCAGAGTGACGTTGTGGCTAGCTGCTAAAAACTCTCTTCAAAGCAAAATTTTGCTGAAAAGCATCAAATGATATAAAACAGACAACCAATTCCAGAATTAGAGTGGAAGAAAAAATGAATCCCCTTGCGGGCTTCCTCCTCCTTGCAGAGACGAGGCTGCATCTGCATGACTGTATCACCATGGAGCACCCTTTATTATGCATGTTGACACTGTGACACTGCTTCCCATTGCGCTGACTAGGTTGTACCTCTTCTCTGCGTAGTTCTGCGTGTGTTTGTGTGTGTTTGTATGATCTGAGGATATCTAAGCCACCTGCAGGTCCTCCTGTAGGGGATTGCTTGTTTTGTTTTCCAACAGAGACCTTGGTTGTTTAGGGATCGCGGTACAGATGTACCAGTGAACTGTGTAAGTGGATTCATGTTTTCTCTCCTCTCTCTCTTCCTCTTCCTTACTCCTTTCTCTCTGTTTCACTTTCTATCATTACCTCTGTTAAATTTCATTTCTCCCTTGTCAGGCCCAGCAGTATGAAATGGAATGGTGTAACAGACAAATGTTTAAATAAAGAAATAAAATGAATAAACATGATATCAAGTGGAGCCTTGTGTTCATAAAGCTCCGCTTGGTAAAGCAAAACTGTTCAACAGAATAAAGCAATCAGATTTCCATTCTGCTTGCTTCGATGCTGGACAGGACAAGTAAAAAAAAAAAAAAAAAGAATCCCCGTGTCCACCACCTCCTTTTAGGCGCTCTTTCTCGGCTCTGAAACGCATCGAGACGCACCAGGACCAGAACTGGACAGGATCACTTTGAAACTGATGTCCACAGAGGAAAGACTTTGTATGGATTTCAAGCCAAACTGTAATGAAGATGCCGACATCGTCTTCTTCACAAAGAAAGACCTGCAGATGGATCTGGTTTTCATCTAGTAAGGTAGTTCTGTGTTAGAAACCAGCTGTAATTCACATGGATTAATGTGGTCCAGGAAACTTTTGGCTCATCGGTCTTTGTTGTGGAGGTTGTTGGTAAAACGCCAGTGTAAACTGCTTCTTGTTAAATGTGCGAGTCTGCGAGGTTTGGATTTTTTTCTAACGGTTTTTATTTTCCCTTTGTCCATCCGTAACTGTGTAGAAAATTTAGGAGGTGATGTGTTACATGGAAACGTAAATTTAGACTTTAATTTGCTGTTGTATGCGTATTTAGTAAAACTATGCATCATGGTTTCAGAGCGCTGTCCATGGTGATGATGATGTCAGCAGCGTCAGCTTCACTGGATGATAATATTCTCAGATATGTTTTCTGGGTGAACTCGTTACATATTTACAGATTTTGGCTCTGCAGAGCCCTTTAATGGATCATCTATGTAACATAAATGATATTCAGTTTTGTGCTGGTGATGTTGAACAGGTGTCTTGTTTTATCTATGAGGTATTTTGGCGCTGACGGCTGAGGTGAAGGCCCAGCTGTGGAGCTCACGGTTCACCACTGACATAAACACTCCAAGAAATCTTCTCCCTACATATGCATGAACTCTGTTTCATGCTCTAATGTTAAATGCAACCCCATCCCATCAGAGATGCAGCTTTTCAACTGTCCACTGTAATCCGTTGTAATTAACCCCGTAGAGACCAGAGGAGTGTTGCTGCGTCTGGTTTTAACACAGTGACGACACACATCCACTGCTGGTGTAACTTCACAGGAAACCGGTAAAAACTTATTCCCCGTGCCCAGTAGAGTTCTGCCCTCATCCATTAAAGCAGTCAGGAATGAAAAAAATGTCCGGCATCATTGTAAATAACCCTGTAAACACCAGTCTCTATTCTATTCCAAAGGACTTCAACGGCAGTTGCGAGCATGCACGAGTGACGTATTCATAAACTATGAAAAGGGTCCATTGAAGAAGGAAAAAAAAAACAATCAGCTGTCAGTGAAATAAGATGAAATTGACAAAAGTAATGATAAATAAAAATTCTATGAAAATCATGACATTGATTTTGAATTATGGTTTGAAAGAAGTGTTAAAAAAAATAAACAAAAAATAAAGTAAACAATGTGGGGCTAAACTAAAATTTTGTTGGGCAACACTTTGAGGCAATCACTGCAATTTTCTGTAAAGTTCAAAAAGACTTCTACACCTGTTGACAGGTACAGCATGTTGGTCCACTGTTCATGGGAAAGATGCTCTAATGTGTCTGGGAAAGTTTTGTTTGTTTTTTTTTTTTTTTAATTCATTCTTTCCAACCACAATTCAAAAGCAATATTTTATTTTATCAAATCATAATTTTGTAAATTTTCATTTATTATTAGTTTCTCTAGTTTCCTGTTATTTGAATTACAATTGTGAATTTAGAATTTTCTTTATTAAAGGGTGTGAATCATTTTGAGGGTCTGTATGTATCTTTAATTCCCTAGAAAGTGAAACATCGATCAAAATGGAACTGAATGATGTTCATTAGCTTTTCCTCATTAATGTCAAGGATTGTTGATTCATCCTCACATGAGTTTAAACATTTGACAACATTACGGTATCTCAATCACACCTAGACACATTTATGTGTTTTGAAACTTTACTTTCTTTTAAATTTAATGCTTTTTCTCAATCCCCTTAAAGGGGAGAGAAAAAAAATGCATTTTTTATTTGTTTTTAAGGTTTTTGAGTGTATTTTTATTTTTAGACTTTTGTAAACAACGTGAACTCAATTACTCCCCATTTGCTCCCAACACACGAAAATGTGCACATTGAAATCCATTCAAATTGCTAATTTGGATCCAACTTAAATATAAAGAATAAAGCATGATTTTTCTTATTTCTCTACTTTATTTGAGGCCAGGGGCTTTTTGTGTGTGCACAGAGGATTTCCTTCCTGATGACATCATTTTTACAATATATGCCATGCAAGGAAAATTCCCATTCTATGAGCTAAGAAGAGCTTGCGCTATATCCTCTGTCCTCTATTCCCCATTCATGCGCCTCAGCTTTGTTTTTGTGTGGATGTGTGAGTATGTGAACAAGGAAACATATGCATTTGAATTTGTGTGTCTGTTCATGTGCACGTGTCAACAGGACGAGCATGTATTACCCTGTGACTGAATGCGTAAAGTTGCAGGTAGCTTTCAAGTGCTACATTTTCCATAATCTTCATTTCCCGTAAAATTTTTCTCCAAATGTTCGAACCACCACTCCATTTTTATCATAAATGACGTGAAACATAAATGTACATGTGGTCAGGTGCACAGTTTCGAACTAAGCAAAGTATCAGGCCTTTTGAGGCACATACAGATCTGGGCATGAAAAAGTTCCCCTTTCAGCCAACTGCCAGCCACTTACCAGCCACTTGTCTGCTAATTCAATTGCACAGAGAAACGCCTGTGTGCCCAGGGGAAATGATTTCAGAGCATAAATGAACGCCCGGAACAAGGACGTTTCTACACGCTAAGTTTGGACACCATACGTGATGGCATATTTGTGGGACAAATCGTTCAGCCAGTGATTGTGCAATAATAGTGCACTATTACTGCACCACTTCTGGCAGAAAAAGGAGGAACTTTTTCATGCCCAGATCTGTAACAGTAACAGTCCAATGCGAAAACCAAAGCAAACCCCTCTTTGTTTATGCAGCTGCATCTGCAGCGCAGTTTATAAAAGTAAGTTGGAAGAAATCTTCTCATTTCCTACTGGAGACCATGCAAAAATGTTACAGGGCAACAGAGGACCTGAAGATCATTATACAGTCCGACACAGAGGACATTGCACACGACGGGGAAAACCTCAAACTTCACCACCGAAAGGGGCACCTCACAGATGAAGTTGAAGGCTACGTCCAGCAGGCTGCCTCATCATTTACCAGCTTAGTGACTCCTCTGACAGCTGTTAGGAAGGCACAGAAGACCCTTCTTGGAGGTCTGAAAGTGGAGATATCCAGTGGTTCCCTACAAACTCCGAGACACACACGTGAAATCTTCACGGGACAGGAATACCGGACCGACCAGCTATGCTGTGACCGGGATTGATGAGTTGGTGGACATGTTGGATTCAATTTTCACTGCAGAGATGACCAGTTTGATCATCAGATATACAAATTTGCATAGAAGGAGGATGGTTGGCGACTAGATGGACATTGATGCCACCCCGTGCTGCTTATTGGCCTTCTGCTGTTGGTGATGCTACCACGGCGAGGCAGGCAGACCACAGCTTGTGGGATGACCAGATGGGCCAACGGATCTTCTGAGCGACCATGTTAGTAAAAAAAAAAATTTATCATCATCATCATCATCTTCTCCAGTATCATTTGTCTTGATGACCGACTTCCTAGACTGGTGCTAGAGAACACAATCTGGCTGCCCTCCGTGAGATGTAGGATCACTGAGCCGACTGGCTCCCCTTTATCTTCAACTGTGATGATGGTATCTGTGTGGATGAGGAGCTGTGAGTGGCGCTGCAGTTTTAGGTAGTAAATGCCGTTGAAGTCCGTCAAATGTGGCCTGTGATGCAAAAACATTGTATATCTGGAGGTGAGTCTCTACACTGGTCAGTCAGTCAGTTGTGCACCGGCAGAAGTGGCTTGTTACATGTAGTAGGTGAAATTCTTTGTTGCACCATGCAAATAAAAATGAAAAAGCTCTTTGATGTGTTTTTTTAATTCTCTTTATTGAAATACCACATCATCATCACAAAGATGGTTACAATATTGCAACAAATACTTTTTTCTTTTCTTTTTTGCATAATCTGTTTTCTATTCAGTACAGCTCGCCCATCGAACATGGGTACAAACATAGAACCTGAGGTGTTCTTTCATTTTTGTCAAGAGTAAAGGGGGTTGTTTGAAATTAAATAGACAAAGTATTAAAAATAATTGAAAATTGAATCAGTTAGATAAAGGAAGGGCACCTTGAAGTAATATACGTTTTCCATAAATTCCAATTGTCTTCAAATTTTGATTTCTGTAACCTGATGGAAAAAGTAATTCTTTCTATTATGAATATTTTATAGATGATATCATACCAGTCCTCAAAGCTCTTTGATATGTGTTATTAGGACTATAAGGGCTCAAAACATTAAATGAAAATGAGTAAGTAAAAGATTAATTTAGAATTCAGTTTGTGATATGACTTGATTTTTGTGTGCACATTCTTGTGGAGGTGGATATAAATCAATAGTATGGGACACTGAGAAAAATATAAAGTTGCATATAAATAAATGTTGCAACTAATTTATAAAATATCCCAGGCTGCAATAATCAAACCATAAAGATTCCAGTTTGCATGAAGTATACTGAAAATTGTTTCATTTTTAAATTATTCATGTGCTTTTAGACCATAAAATGGAGTTGCACAATGACCTAAATGAGGCAATTTGAGGGTTAAAAAGGTTAAAAATTCATTTATTTGTATATATTTTATTAGGACTGATGCTGGATTGAAGAATAAAAAAAAGAAATGGTAAAAAAAAACCCAAAAAGAATCAACTTTATACAACATGATTTTGAATATAAAAACATTTATGTGTATTAGGTTGCAAAACTGGACTTTTTGACACTGAGCGAAATGTGAAATTGCATCTGAATGAATGTTGCTGCTAACTTTTAACGAAGGCCAGGCTGTAATATTCAAACCAAAAATAATCAAGTTTGTGCAACGTATATTAGAAATTGCTCCATTTTTGTGTTTTTAGTAATATAAAATGGAGCTGCACCATGACCTAAACTTGGCAATTTAAGGGTTAAAAAGGATAAAATGTCATTAGTTTCTGATATAAATTGTTAGGACTGATGCTTGTTTAAAGAATAAAAAAAGAAATGGAAAAAAAAAAGCAAAAAAAGAATTATTTTCTCATGGCATGATTTGTATTCACACATTTATATTAGGGTGAAAAACTGGACTTTTTGACACTGAGCAAAATGTAAAATTGCTTATAAATGAATGCATCTGCTAATTTTTAATATTGGCCCCCCTGCAATATTCAAACCATAAATAATCAAGTTTGTGCAAACTTTACTGGATTGCTTAATTTTTGTGCTTTTAGTATCATAAAATGGAGTTACACCATCACCTAAACTTGGCCATTTAAGGGTTAAAAAAAATTGAAAAATCATTATTTTCTGAAATACATGGTTAGGACTGAAGGTGATTTAAATATTTATTAAAAAATGGGAAAAAAAAGTAGAGGATCATTATTTTCTTTTGACATGATTTTTATATTCACATCTGTGTGTATTAGGGTGAAAAACTGGACTTTTTGACACTGAGCAAAATATAAAATTGCATATAAATGAATGTGTCTGCTAACTTTTAACATATGTCAGGTTGCAATATTCAAACCATTAATAATCAAGTTTGCACAAAGTATACTGAAAATTGCCTCATTTTTCTGTTTTTTGTATCATTAAATGGAGTTGCACCATGACCTAAACCTGGCAATTAAAGGGTTTAAAATGTTACAAATTCACTCATCTGTGGTTAGGACTGATGCTGCTCTGAAGAATAAAAAAAAGAAATGGGGAAAAAAGGACAAAGGAATCATAATTTTCTTATGGCGTGATTTTTAAGTACACATTTATGTGCTCAGGGTGTAAAACGAAATTTTTTTAAAGGGGTGCATAAGGGTTCAGAAAAAAAAACCCCAAAACAATCTGACCACAATGTTTGGCATTTATTCCTCCAAGAGAAATGATTCTAATAACTTAATTTGTTCTTCCTCTTCTCATTGGCTGCACGTGGCAGTAATGCGATCCCTCTTTCACAATGGGGGTCTGTGGGGGGTCTGGCGAAGACACCCCCCTTCTGTTTACAATGGATAATTGTCATCTCTTTGCAGTGTCATGATAGATGGATGAAAGAGCAGCGAGCGCACATATCAGACGGGAAAAACTGGGAGCTCGGCTGTTTGCTGCATGGCAGCTTTAAAGAATGCAGCAATGAGTCAGTGAGGAATGTCAGACTGTGGATCTGCTGGGAATCACTGCCTCACACGTTTACATGTCGCCAGGGAGTGGAGGCCCCCCCCCCCCCCCCATCTTTGCCAAGTGTTTAATTAAAACTTTTCTGGTTGTTGGGAACGCGGCAGGTTGGAGTTAAGCTTAGGGACCGGGTTGCAGGGTGCAGTTGGGGGATGGGTGTGTATGTGGGAGTTAGGGGGTGAGTAAGGCATTCGTCAAGCCGCCAACCAGATAGGTGCTGGATAAGCTCCCTCCACCCCCGCTCTCCAAGCAACAATCCATTGATCCCAGACCTACTCATCATAATCCTGGACTGGACTCCATGTTCGGCCCACGTGTAGAATATGAGTAGAAATCCCCATTTTTCCTTTTTGTGTAAAAAATTTAAGAGCAGCATTTAGTTTGACGAAGCAGATTACTGGACAAGAAAATCACAAGTTATAAAAAAGGAGAAAAATGAAATCAGCCCACCTGTGTTGGCCACAAAATAGGCCAACACAGTCCTTAATCCCAAACAAACAACAGAAAGATATTTCCAACAGCAAACCAGATAAGATTCAGCACTCTGATCAGCTGCCAAGTTAACATATCCACTAGTCACGGTTCTTCTGAGGAAAATAAGCCAGATTACATTTATGCATTTAACCATCTCTCTTTAAACTGATTGATGCTTTTTACTGAAATGCTAAACAATGACAATAATGTCTTGATCAAAGGGAACAAAGCAACTTCTGCTCTGAACACATTTGACTGACTTTAAATTTTATCGTAGCAGATTCTTTCTCAACAATGTCTTTAATAATATCCTACATCTTCTTTCTTTTCTTAAAACCAGACTTGTTTATCACACTCTTCACCCAACTTAGCACTGGGGATCTTGGCTTTTTTATCCATACCAATATACCGATATTACCCAACTCTTAATTTCCAATATCAACCATTACCATTATATGCAGACATCTGTGAGGTTGTATCTCTGATATTTTGAGAGATACAACTATATTCTGCTCTAAGAGCAAAGATTCCAAAATAGCCTTAACTCAGCCAGAGGAGTTCATGTTGGACATCTGGCTGCCAGATATCAGATACTAGCAGGTATTAGCCAACATGTGGCTAATTCTAATGTTTCTGACAATTTGGTAACTTAACCGACAACTTAAAACCAGACATATTATAAGCAGCTTCAAAGCAAGTCAGTCTGAAGTAGGGTGTCAAAATACTAAAATTTCAAACTCAATATCGATACCTAAAAAACATATTGACAACATTTTAAGGTTGTTTGAGGTATTATTTTTTTAAATATGTAAAACATCCCAAAATCTAAAAGTAACAATAGTAAAAATATACAAACAACAGTTTTCTGAGGTAGTGAAAAAAAAAAAACTAAAAAAAAGCTGTTTTTGACTTTGTGCAAACTGTAACAACAACAATGATGATAATAATAATAATAATAATAATAATAATAATAGCAACAATGATGACATTTTTGGTTTGAGGTAAACACACAAAAAATAATTAGAACAATATTTTGAGGTGTTAAACTGTACAAGTAGACAGCAATCAGTTATGAACAGGACAACAGTACTCGGTTCATTCATCTTAAAAGTATTGGTGAAATGAAGTTCTGCTGCAGATAATGTTCTATAGAGACCCCCCCCCGCTGCCTCCTTCACCCGCATTATACAGCGATCATACGCAGACAGCGAGAAATGTGAATATCATCCGAAGAAATTAGTGACACATAAATGTTACCGGTGAGTAAATACACATATTCCTAGAAATAAGGTCCAGGTTGGGAAATGCAGACTAGCAGTGGTGCTAACCGTCACTAAAGATGCGTTTTTAAGTTACATAATAAACGGGAGCTTTAAGTAACTAACCTGTCTGAATTCATCATGAAGGCCAGGATGTCGGTCCTGAAGATGTTTCTCCAGGTTGCTGTGCTGCTGGACTTTGTTGCGACTGCTTTGACGCACTGTTTTCACACAGACTTGTCTACGTCTTTCAGTTTTACTTCTTCATCTGCTGCATGTGAAATATTTCCAAACAAGACTTTTTCCTTCTTCATTTTCCAATAAGACTGGCTGGTCTGGACTTCCAGCAGCAGAAACGTGCTGTCAGGATCTCTGCCTGCCTGTCGGTCCGCCGCTGTTTACCTGCCGGTTGCTGCGCGCGCACTGCAGTATCGATACCATGGCAAAGTAGTATTGTTATCGATACAGCGTTTCAGTATCTATATTTTTCAGAGTATTGATATTTTTGACAACCCTCGTCTGTAGCAGCAGCAGCTGCACTGTAGTCACATGACTCTGAAAGGAATGCTGGGATATGACGTTCTTTCAGGATAACAGGGACATTTCTAAATGCTGGACTAATGCTAATGGTACGAAGATTTTGCAAGATTTCGCACAAAACAATGAGATCTTGTGATATTTCGTGAGTAAAAATATCGGCCCAAAAACACTAATAACGTAATTTTCCAATATCACATTTTAATGCTGATAAAGGTTGATAATATTGGACATCTTTACTTAGCACCTTTATAACATGATGCATAGTGTAAGTATGCAGCAATGTTATGCTTGATACCTCATGAAACATAGTTGATGGGAAATGTTATTCAGGGACAAAAATGAGTTGGTTCATTCATCACGTGCTGGTCTGATCAGTAAGTTTTCATTTATGATTTTAATCAAACCTTTATGGGATGCAAAACAGAATTTGATCTTGGGCCCGCTAAACCACCTTGCCTCGGGCTGGCCTTTGGTTTTAACCCTCTTTTGTTGGGCTGATGCACCCTAAAAATAAAATAACCAAAATATTAGTTGAACTTGACTAATCTTTGACCAACCAATGTTTAAGTAAAAACAACCAAAAAATTGGTAAGATTAACCAACTAGATTGGTTGTTCTTCTAACCATTTTTTTCTTAAAATGTGGGTGCTCATTTCAAACTCTACCCATACTGGACACTAGGGATGTAACGATATGAAAATTTAATATCACGGTTATTGTGACCAAAATGATCACGGTTATCGTTTTTGTCGCGGTATTATAAAAAATACCCCCCCATCATCTTTAAAAATATCCAAAATGGGTCTAAATGTCTACTTTGTCCTTTCTAAATGGGGAAAAAATCTCAAGAGAACTGTCCACCTTGGTGCCTTTGTTGCCTTCTGCCATGTTTTCATAAGTTTAACATTGCAAACTGCGACTACTACTGCTTTTCCAGCCAATGAGCAGCATCACTAGGAGTTTTTTAGTGTGGTAATCAGTCACGGTTTTAACGATAATTAAAATTTGAAACGGTATTACTAATCGTTGGGAAGTTTATCACAGTTAACCATTTTACCGGTAATCGTTACATCCCTACTGGATACAAAATCCCATCAAATAAGGAAGTTTGTTATAGATTTAGACATATTTAGCACCACTGTGCAAACAGAAGACTGTTACCACAAACTCAAAAACAGAGGTATGAGACAGGAACATTTCTGTACCTGTACGTAAATTTTTTACAAATGTTCTCTCAAAAGTACAATATTGGTCTTTATGAGGCCTGAAGTGTACGTATATACTATGAAAAAGGGTCCAAAGTCATATAAAGTACAAATTTGTACCATTTCAACCCTAAGGGTACCTGCAGCATTGAAAAATGTGAGTAGCTTGTACAATAACTATAAATAGCAGTACTTATAAACAGTAGTATAATTATTATTACTTTTTTTTATACTGGTAAGATCCCCGAGGGAAATTAGGGCTCTGCATTTTACCCATCTCTGTACTGTGAGTATCAGAGAGCAGTGGGCTGCTATTTAAAGCGCCCGGGGAGCAGTTGGTGGGGGGTTAAGGACCTTGCTCAGGGGTCCACAATGGTTCACCTAGGAGTCATGTTGGGGACTCAAACCCGGGGTTATTCATCATTTTTAATTGGTTTAATTGTACTTTATTAACTCATACAGCTTGATAAGGTACAAAAATGGACCAGGACTGAAGGTACAGAAATGTCTTTCAAAAAGGAACACCCCCAGCAACAAGCTTTGGACCCTTTTAAGTACAAATTGGTACCTCTATGTTTGAGTGTGCAGATTTATTCATTCAGAAATGCTTGACTGTGTGAAAGTGATAATTGAAAATGAAAAACACTGAATGTGCAGAAATGAGGTTTAGTATAAATTTGTGCTAAAATTGCTGCCTTTTCTATAAATTTTTGTCTAAATGTTGCATTTTATTTTGTTTGTTTCATTTAATTTTGATGCAATGCTTAGATCACCTCTATCACCATGATCACAACAGGGAGGAAAGATGCCTTCAGCTTTTTTCAGCAGCATCATATGAATATTCCTTGATTTTCTTTCCCTTTAATCAAAAGATCGATCAGACACTTTAAAAAAGGGAAATTATAGAAAAGGTGCGATGTGTAAAATGTCTCCACAGCATTTCAGGAATCCTGGATCCTGAATCCTTCGATGAATGAGTCCAGTCCTCGAGTCCACCCCGTGTTTTCCATCCCTCGCTCTCTGCTGGGGTGATTACTCTGCTTTACTCCATCCCTGCTCGGTCCCTTGAGAGCCTCATACACTCACATGCAAACACACTCAGACGGACTGAGACTCTCGGTGGTCCAGCATGGAGGTGCTGGGGCTCCCTCTCAGCGGATAACTCAGCGTGGACGGCTGCACGTGCTGGATGGAGACCCTGCAGACTGACAGCATCCCTGCACACTGACTGGAGACATCAGCAGCCTGTTGAACATGGAGTTTGGAAGAGTTTGGTCCAGATATCAGAGGACGGTGCTCATCACCATGATGATGTTCAAACTGGGTAAGTTATCACTCGTAGCAGCTGCATGTACGTTCTGCCTGAAGTGAGAGCACGAATGTTGGAACATTCAGTTTAATTCATAGTTTCAGCTGGAAACTTTGTGTGAAGTGCATGTGCTGCTGCTTGTAGGTGTTTGTGTGCTTGGACCATGAAGCTGGAGAGTAAATGATAGTTTAGCAGATTCTAATTCAATAAAAGGCTTCAAATGATCGCTTCATTGGTACCAAATAGCAAAACTTTATCTAAGTTTTTGCTCCCTTGAAACTTCCTTGTGTTTAATCTGCAGCATGTGCCCCCTCCTGTCTCGGGGTGTGTCGGGGTGTGTATGGGTGGGGGTGGTAAGTCAACCCCAGCAACCTTACGAAGCCCTGTTGACCCATTTTTCCCGCGACCTTCATTTGTGTGAGGCGTCTGAAGCTCGTTTAAGTGCTGACACACCAGCCACAGGGATTGGCTGGGGGTGGCATTGTTAAAGATCACCATAGTAACGAGCTGAGCGTCCGGCTGCACAGTTTTTTTGTCTCCTTTGAATGGAAGGGTTGATGGGTATTAAGGAGCATGGAAAGAGGTCTGCTGGGCTCTAACGATTTAAAGAAAAAGCTCGCACACGGCCGGCAGGGCTGCGGTGGTGGGATGGAGGAAGGTCTGCCTCAGCAGACAGGACAAGGAAGACGAGAAAGTTTTTAAAAGCAGCTTAAAAAAGCTGAAAGCATGCTGGATAGTTTTTGGCCTGAACAACAACAGCTTTAAAAAGGAGGGAAACAGATCTCCCCTCAGTCTTCCCTGTAGCCAGGCCTCTGACTGTAAGTGATGTCAGGTCCAGATGACACAGAGACAAGTGCAGTTGGCAGGCCAGCGTCTGCCCGTCACCGTGAAACTCCGACGAACTCCTGCTGCATTCGCTCTGCTGAAAACTGATGAGAACAAAATGTGAAAATTAGGGATTAAAAGGTTACTGTATATGAGAGAAACTCAGAGGGTGAATTCCAGCCCCCCCTTAGCCCTAGCCCTTCGTTTTGCGTGTTCATGTACTAGTGTTCCGATTCTGCTTCAGACCGAGGGGGAGTGGCAGGGCTATCTGGTCCTCGAAACTAAGATTTTCCAGGGGCACACCAGAAAACAAGTGGTATGATATTACTCGCAATTTCATGTGAAATACAGGAAAAATGGCGAAGAAATCGGCAGCCACAGAAACGCACAAATGTGAGTATTTTCTGGTAAATAACATAAGAAGATTGTTATTTTCAGGTGGCTTTAAAGGGGAACTTCATTTTTTTCCAATCTGGACCTATTTTCTAGCATAAAATACATTCATTTACGCATCCAGACAGTTTTGGTGCAACTTGAATTCCTTCAGGAGATATTTAGATCCACTCCAGATCAGCGTATGTCTGAGATAATGGCAGTGATGGGGCAACCTGGCGCAGCCTCTAAATAAGGCATCATCTGCCACAAACTCCTTCATTTCACCAATGTTTTGTTAAGAAACATTAATCAGACCCCCCCTGTGGGCTCGAAGCAGCTTTTTTGTGGGGATTCATCCTTATTTACAGACTTATTTTCAATGTGGCAGCTTTGATGACGTCACTATTATGCAACACCATAACAAGTAAATGTCTGTAGATAAGGACGAATCACTAAGAAAAAGCCGCCTTGAGTTCACAGGGGGGTCCGACTAATTTTTCATAGCAAAACATTGGTGAAATGAAGGCCACAGACAAAGTAAACTGTGTATTTAGAATTTAGAATAAGTCAAACCAGCACATGAAACTCTGTTTTTAACTGTCAGGACCAAGTGGAAGGAGTCGGGGATGAAAATAGGAATTAGGGCAGACAAAACTAACAAACCACTTGTTAAACTGAACATACAGTATTATGAACACATTTTGATCAGTATGAGTTCAGTGAAGAAGTTTAAAGTCGTCTTCAGAATAAACACTGCACATATTTTGCCTCCAAAGTAAACACAAAGCTCTGTGAAACCGCCCCCAGGAGACAAAAGTCTCTGTCGTACATTTGGTGCGTAGCAGCGACTGAGCCACGGAGGATTTGTGCATTTTTTGTCTAAAGCCGAGCAGCCACCTGCTGCGGAGCCTCCGGAGCACAAAGCCCAGCCCCAGCGGAGCAGCCAGTGTCTCGCAGTGATTCAATAAATTCCTCTGAACTCAGCTTGCGTGTTTGCCAGGGGCTTCCCTTCCTCTGATTCACAGCCTGCAGTGGGACTGCTGACTTCATGTCGCTGTTGCCGTGACTCGGGGTAAACACCCCCTCCTGCTTTTTACACCTGCTGAAACTGAAGCTGATTCTTCGGCGGTGATGTGCTCAGCAAATTCGCTTTGCCGAGAGCACTCCTAAAATCTGACTCGTCTCCCAGGTGCTTCCCAAGAAAAGACAATTAGATTCCAACAATCATTCAGTATTCAGTGAAATCGAAGATGTCCAAATGCAAGTGAATGCATCTTGTAATCTACCTGTATTGTATATGATCCTCTACATCAGGGGTGTCCAAATTCTTTGCCCTGGAGGGCCAAACGACTCTGGGTGGATGTTTGTGGGCCAAAACTAAAAATTCAGTGTTGAAGTGTATGAAATTCAATATGCTCAGCCTGTAGCATAACTGTCCAAAATAAAACCTCATACAAAGTAATGTGGAAAATGAATAACACTATTTTTTTACAGCCTGAAATGACTGAATATCCAGATGGGCCTTGAAAAACATTTGGTAAAACATAAATGCAAACCTCCCCCCAAAAATACAGTATATAGACAGAGATTATACTCCTTTGAAAACAGTGACTTTCTGCTTGAATATTAGACATACTGCTTTAAAATCAGCTTTTAAAAAAGTACTCATGTTCCTGACTACTTAGCAACGGTCATTTGTGGTGAGCAGGGGAAGTGCAACATTGGAATAAATATCAAAAGAACTTTTCACATTGCTCGCGAAAATCAAAATTTTGAAAAGAATAACAATAAACAGTGGGCCAAAAATAACACCTCATGGGCCAACTTTGACCCGTGAGCCCAAGATTGGTCAGCCCTGCTCTACATGAACACTACCATGTTCTTAATGCAGCATTCATAAAGCATATATGTTTTTATACAGCACTGATTAAAACCATAAAATGCAGTTTCATCCCAGTTAGGGATGTAACGATATGGAAATTTAATATCACGGTTATTGTGACCAAAATTAACACGGTTATCATTTTTATGGCGGCATTATAGAAATACCCCCCAGCATCTTTAAAAATATCCAAAATGGGTACACGTCTACTTTGTGCTTTTTAAAGGGGGAAAAATCTCAAGAGAACTGTCCATGTGGGTGCCTTTGATGCTTTCTGCCATGTTTTCATAAATGAAACATTGCAAACTGGGACTGCTGCTGCTTTTCCAGCCAATGAGCAGCATCACTGAGTTTTTCAAAGTGCGGTAATCAGTCACAGTTTTAACAATAATTAGAATTTGAAACGGTATTACTAATTGTTGGGAATTTTATCCCGCTTATTGTTAACATCCCAATACAAATTTAGCCTTAATTTTTACATTAAAAGAGCATTTTTAAAAAAAAACTCTCAGTTAACTATTAAAGACCACCCCTTTCCTGGTCTGGACCTCTGCCTGCCTCCAATCAAGTGTTTTATCTTGTTTGGCATTAAATGTAATATTATATATTTTCTGGACAATGAACAGACATTATTTTCTTTTTCTTCTGTTATAAATATAGAAAGTTTAGTTATCTTTAAAACATTTATGTATTGTTTCATTGTTGACAGTTGTTCAGAGAAAAAGTTCATAAATGCAGACGTCTCCACGGAAACAGAAACAGATTACATTAAGCGCTGCTAGCGACAGCAGAGGAAATGATAATCCTGATTTAGTGAACTAAAACTGTTTGTGCAAATGACATTGCTCAAAGCTCTGCTTCTGCAAGCAAACAAACAAATAAACAAACGTATGCTGTTTGACTCCACAATGGGCTTTACCTTTTACCAAAAGGAGAAATTCAGTTGCTTTTCTGTTTTCACAGGATCAAAACCACTTACAAGATACAATGAAAAAATACAGAAAACATTTCCACTTTCCTCCAAACATTTTAATCAGCTTTGGTCAAGAGGAGACAGCAGCGAATCAGGATCATGTTCACATTAGAGATGGCATTTATGGGTCTTTGAAGGGAGCTGGATCTTCAGGAGCCGTTCCCTCAAAAGAACCATTCAAAAGACTGACTTGTTCTTATTTTTTCTGTAAATATTTTTGCTATTTAGAAATCAATCAACAGTAACTAATCACTAGTAGCAATTTATAAGGCAAGATTTGGATTGGAATGATTTAAACTTATATACTCCCTCAATCGGTTGGTGGGAAACATTCAGAATCATAGTTTATAGTTTTCATTGTAACCGCTTTATAAAGTGGCTCTATTTCCCCGCGCTTTGACAGTGACATCACTATTTTGGATTACTTTGCCAAAACGCTTTGTGGCAGAACAAAACCCAAACTGGCTGCAATTAACCCTTTGAGCCCCGAGCCTATTTTCAAGATTCGATTGCACAACCATTATTTCTGATGACAAGGGTGGTCTCTTAATTTTTTCCATGGCTGTATATACACAGTCGTCCTCAAAATCAATCATACCCTCCAATTTCAATAAAATAAATTGAAATTGACAAAAGTAATGAGAAATAAAAATTCTATAAAAATCATGACACTGATTTTAAATTATCATTTAACAAAAAATAATAAAAACAAACATGTTAAAAAGATTTTGTATTTTGGTCCACTGTCCATGGGAAAAATGCTGTAATGTGTCTGGGACAGTTTTGTTTGTTCATGTTTTTAAATGATTAATTTCAACCACAATTCAAAAACAATGTTTTATTTCACTAAATTATGATTTTGTACATTTTTATTTATTAGTTTCTTGTTATTTGAATTACAATTGTGAATTTAGCCTTTTCTTTAATTGGAGGGTATAAATAATTTGGTGTATATATATATATATGTGTGTGTGTGTATGTGTGGGTGTGTGTGGGCACGTTTTTGCGGCATTGTGGGGACCATGTCCTGGATTTTTACCATCACCGTGGGGACATCTTGCCCTCATGGGGACATTTTCCCAGTCCCCACGGGTACGAACCCCGTTTTGAGGGTCAAGATTAGGTTTTAGAGATGAAGTTACAATTAGGTTTTGGTTTTGGTTGGGACAAGGGTTAGGTTTAGGCAATCAGTTATGGGTGTTAGGTTTAGGGTAAGGGGCTAGGGAATGCATTATGTCAATAGTTATACCCCATGGGGGAAAAAAAAGCAAACGTGTGTGTGTGTGTGTGTGTGTAAAAACCCCCACCATACTTGTGTACCATCTCCTCATGTTTAGTCATGTATCTACTAAAATAACTGATTTTAAAATCTACTCGTTAAATGACCGTCAAACTTTTAACAGGAGAGATAAAACAAAAGCTTTACATGTGAATCAACCCAGCAGGGGGGCTGATAACAGAGCTGCCCCCCTCTCATGCTGGGGTGTCTGGAGAGTGTCCTGAGATATTCTACCTGCTAGCAGCTCTGCTCAGTGTAACAGCTGGTACCAGTCAGAGCCAGGATCAACCCCGTCTGGCCATAACCATGATCTATGAAGTGCTTTGTGATGGGGGGGTGGGTATCTGTGGGAGGAGCTGTTATCAGCTCCCTGGAATGTGTGAGGGGTTGATTGGGTTTGGATGAAGGGGTGAGGAGTGAGGAAACCCTTGCTGCCTGTAAGGCCACTCCGACAGGATTCATGAGATTCCAGCTGCGGAGCGGGATAAGACCCCTCCCACCGCATCCAGCGTCGCGGCGCTCCTGGAGAGGATCATCCGCACACGAGGGGAGAAGAAAACAATGATACAAAAGAAATAAAGTGTATAAGATCTTAGAGGGAGGAGATAGTGGATGAAAAGATGATACAAGCCTAAAGGAATGACTGGAAAAGACATCCCAGCTTAGGAGGAGATAAGGAGGAAGCGGGAAACAAAACCATCATTTAGCCATGAATATTTGTTGCAAACACTTATTAAAGACTAAAACATGTTTCCTCCTTCTAAATGCTACTTCTAATATGCGATTAATGACTATGTCTGAACTTAGACTACACCAGAGGCATCACTAACAACACATCACATGTGAGGATTTATCAGGTATGGAAAGCAGGGAGGAGATGGGAGGAGGAGTGAGAGGGAGGTGGAAGTGGTGGTGGGTGTGTGTGAAAGGAAGTGGAGGTGTAAAAGTGGTCACAGAGGGAAATGTGGGTGTTATACGGAAGAAACAAACACATTGTGAGGCAAGAAGTTGACTATCTGCCATCTAATTGGGAGGTTTTCATTCCACCCCACCCTGCAGACTCCTGCAGAACTGCGACTCCATGCGAGACCTTTCTGCATGTGGAAAAAATCACACACCTTGTTAGGAGACAGAAGAAGGTGTCGCAGTCGCTCTGCCTGATAAACAAGTGTTTTATCTCTCTTAAGGTCAAGAAAGGGGCATTTGAAAGCTGGAAAAGATAACGTTAAACAGTCTGTGTTCAGATAGTTACGTTTTAAGTTCTAAATTTACTCTTGCTGCTACAGTATAACCTTTCCAGGATCATTAATGATCTGGGTTAATACATCACACCTCTCTGTGAGGCCTGTCTTGAATACGGCACCTTGTCCTGTTGCAGCAGATATTAACTCTTTAAATCTCTGTCACCTTAAGTGTTCATGAGCTTTTGCTTTATAAGTTAGCTTGTAAGATTTAATTTGGATGTGGCAAAGCTCACAATTCACCAATTCTGTAGCAAGAGTGAAATTAGGGATGTTAATCACTGGTTTGATGACGATACAATATTATATCAGTTGATAGCGATTTGATGTCCGCCGATATTTCAAATTCAGTCATGATACAATTTCAATTCGATTTAGGATCCACCGATTGATATAAAATGATATAAAACAATATAAAACAATATTACAAGTATAGGTTGTTGTTTCTTAACATAACTTTAAGCTTTGAAATAATCTCCCTCTGTCACATCTGTCCACTGCACAATTATAAACATATATTTAGTTGTGAAAATGTGTCAGAAGACCTTTAAAATAAAGCTACTTTCAAAACAAAATTGGGCTTAATATTGATTTTTTTTGCCGATATTGAGTTTTTGGATCGTTCTACGATCGACACATACATCTATATTGATGTATTGATGTAGATTGATGTATTGTTACACCCCTAAGTGAAATTACAGAGTAACCGTCCCTTGAGATGTTTAGCTTACTGTGTCTAAACCTCCTGGTGTGGAAAGAACCTTTGGAGAGTGTGGTTTCCTTCCGTAAGTCTGCCTTTTGGTTTTGGGCCCCACACCTAAATTACTATTCCCTAATTACTTCTAAAGGAATAGTTCACCCACAGAATGACGTGCCTTCATTTTCTACTCACTCTCATGCTGAGCAAGACTCTGGAGCACTTTTTTAACATCTCAAATGCAGCCGGAGATCGGAGAGTTTTTCGTTTTCCCCCAACTTTCATATAATGGAGTTCGCCGGGGCCCGAGCCAAAAAGGTCCATAAAAGTCCACAAAAACTTGTCAGTATTCCTCCATACTGCTCGTCCAATGTAATCCAAGTGTCCTGAGTGGGTAGCGTCCAGAATTTACTGGAAACGACATCATTTAGTATATTTTTATATATTAAACAGTACCACATATAGCTGCTGCAAAGCGCGTCCATGAGAGTTCACGACACTACAGAAGCCGCGGCGTTCAGCGCCTACTTTGCCGATAATGCAAGTGTAGAAGAAGAAATTCACCGTTTACATTGTGCTAAGAGCGAACGAGCTGGGGACAAACACATGAGGGGTTGGATATTGATTTAAAACAAAGTAAGAAAGAACGTGTGATCTCATCTGCCGTGGCCTAATGTCGTGAACTCTCATGGACGCGCTTTGCTGCAGTTAGATGTAGTACTGTTTAAGCTATAAAAATATACTAAATGACGCTGTTTGGAGTAAATTCTGGATGCTACCCACTCAGGACACTTGGATTACATTGGATAAGCAGTATGGAGAAATAATGACAAGTTTTTGTGGACTTTTATGGACCTTTTTGGTTCAGTCGCCAGTGAACTCCATTATATGAAAGTTGGGGAAAACGAAAAACTCTCTGATCTCCGGCTGCATTTGAGATATTAAAAAAAGTGGTCCAGAGTCTTGCTCAGCATGAGGGTGAGTAGAAAATGAACGCACATCATTCTGTGGGTGAACTACTCCTTGAAAGCAGTTTTTAAAACTCTCAAACAACTTGGCATGTCTCTGTTTAACTAGAAGAAACATCCATGAGCCAAACTCTCAGCTGCTGACACAAACGTGTAATAAGTTTACGTTTTGCACCATCTGCTGAGACCTTAAGTCCAGAGAAAAGAGGTTCTTGTAACTCTTTATCACCAGATTGGTTTCTAAGCACCTCCAAAGGCCATGAGCCCCATGAGCCCTAAAACACGGAAAGCTGAGGATTCTTGTCTCTGTCATTTACAGAGATGATGAGCCTTTGGTAAAAAAAAAAAAAAAAAAAAAAAAGAGAATAGTGTGTTTTGGATGTGATGTTAGATGGGACAGAATTTGAATAGTTCATTTTCTCAGTTTCATTGCGGTTCTTTATGGTTCTTAAAGACAGACAACAGAACTTGTGCAGATTTTCTCATCTCTGATCGGTAGCTAATCCAGCTCCGTACCGGTTCCCTGAGCTCTTTCCTGCCAGTAAAAGAGTCTTATCTTGACTCTTGTCTTATCTCTGCCCCTCTCTGTTTTTCTTTCTCCTATTATGTCTTCTTGAGTTTCTTTGCTGAACACGTTGACTCTTTGCTGAGTCAACGTGTTCTAAACAGCCAACCGGTGTCTTTATATCAGCTGGCAGGTGTCATGGTGTGTAAAGCAAAATTCGGTTGCCGTGTCATGTGGCGTCCCTGAAGAAAAAGTCTTACAGTGGTTTCTTAGCCTTGGGACTCCAGAAATGCGCACTATAGATGTCCATGTGCCATCAAACGAATCTGGAATGAGTCTCCAATAATGTTCTTGTATGTTTCTTTGCCAAATTCATCATGATGCACGTTCAAAACACTGGTGTGTTTAAATCCGTTTGCTAGCACAAGATGCGGTGTGCGTCTGCAACATCATGTCACGTCTGCATGGAAACAGTGAGTGTGCATCGTGCGGTATCTCAGCTTCGGGACACCACTGGGCAGTGATGGCTTGAGAAATGTGCATAATGAATGTTGGTGCAGGTCAGAAACTCAGATTTTTAAGATCAAAAAGTTACGTTGTGGGTCTTTAAAGGGGAAGTTCAGGATTTTTGAAATAGGGCCTCATTTACAAGTGAGCCAGGATCCTACTTATCACTGGAGACAGTTTCAACATATTTCATCCCATTATTCTAGTTCCAGGGGGTTGTCGATGCTAATGCTAGTGTGAGTCAGAAGGAATCTGCTAGCCTGTCATTAAAAACAATCTTAACCACTCCACAGAACAGCCGAAAAAAATCATTTATAATTTAAAACTATTTGTTTAAATGCCGTGTTAATAGAATAATTTTATAAATAAAACTATTCTGCATTTCGTTGCATTTTGATTAGGTTAGTATTAGCCAGCTTGATGACGTGCCTAACTTTGTGCGGCTGAAAACACACAAGCATCTGAAAGCGTCTCCTTTCTTGGCAGTCTCCAGTTGTTCCACTGGAAACGGGGGGGGTACAGACCCGATTTTCAGATGTTTGTGTGTTTTAAGACGCACAATGTTAAGCACATCAGTAAACGCTAGCTGGGTAATGCTAGCATGCTGTGAAGTGCCGGTGTTGTGCCCCACCTGCGACAAACAAACGTGTGTTTTATTATAAAGTTCGGCCCTTCACCGCGGCGAATCGATCGCTTTGATCCACTTCTTCCTTAGTATCATTTCAGTCTGGAATAAAAACTTAAGTATGTTTGGAGTTTATACGATTTTAACAGTATAACAGAGCAGGAACGGCTGTCGTTAACATGGCCCGGAAGAGGAAGTGCCAAAATACCGGGAACTTCCGGTAAGCGTGATAATCCTCTATTGTAATTCTATCTGGTTTATGTGACTCATCAGTTGTAATAATGTCATCCTCCGTTTGTCCACGTCAGAAGATGCAAGTTTAAATTCTCATTTTGTTTAAAGATAAATCTAACTGTACGTTTTGGCACAAATTTGAAATATAACACCTTTCTGTAACTTAGATTGTATCAGGGTTTTGTCAGCTGCCAAAGGAGAAGGAGAATCACTGGATTAGGGATTGACAATACACATTTTTTAGGGCCAATATGGATAATTTCTTATCTCAGCCTCAGCCGAAACAAACTGCCGATATTTTGGGCCGAACCCAAATTAATATAATGAAGGATACAATGAAAAGTAATTTTACAACTCTTTTAATATAAAAAAAAAGAATGAAGCACTTCAAATAATATATATATAAAAAAATAACACACTTGTAAACAAATATCAAATAGACACATTAAACTTGTAATAAATATACAGTTGTCCTCAAAATTATTCATATTCTCCAATTAAAGAAGGAAAAAAAATCAGCTGTCACTGAAATCAGTTGAAATTGACAAAAGTAATAATAAATACAAATTCTTTGATTTTGAATGATTTTGAATCTTCAAAACAAACAAAAAAATAAAACAAACAAGCATGATGGGGCTACAAAGCTAAAATTTTGATGAGCAACACTTTGAGGCAATCACTGCAATCAGGTGTTTTCTGTAACGTCCAATCAGACGTCTGCACCTGTTGACAGGTATTTTGGTCCTCTGTTCATGGTAAAAGGTGCTCTAATGTCTAGTCAGTCATTTTCTGTACCGCTTATCCAGTTCAGGGTCGCGGGGGTTGCTGGAGCCTATCCCAGCTATCATCAGGCGAGAGGCGGGTGCACCCTGGACAGGTCGACAGTCTGTCGCAGGGCCAACACTGAGAGACAGACAACCACTCAGTCTCACATTCATTCCTAGGGGCAATTTAGAGTGATCAATTAACCTAACATGCATGTCTTTGGATGGTGGGAGGAAGCCGGAGTACCCGGAGAGAACCCACGCATACACGGGAGAACATGCAAACTCCACACAGGAAGGTCACAGTTGGAATTGTTCGAACCCCCTCCCCAGCCGGGAATCGAACCAGCAACCTTCTTTCTGTGAGGCTGCGGTGCTAACCACCACGCCACCGTGCAGCCCTCTAATGTCTGACAGAGCCTTTTTTTTTTTTTTTAATTAAAAAAAACAAACAAACAAACAAAACTGTCTAATGTCTATGGGACAGTTTTGTTTGTTTGTTTGTTTTTTAAATTTTTATTTCCAACCGCAATTCAAAAGCAATATTTTATTTCACTAAATTATAATTTTGTAATTTTTTAAAATTATTTTCTTTAGTTTCTTGTTATTTGAATTACTGTTGTGAATTTAGCCTTTTCTTTAATTGGAGGGCATGAATTTTGAGGACGACCGTATATATACATATATGTATATAAAGTAGGGGTATTGGCCAACACACCTGGCATGTTATTCGATGCTGATACCAGCAAAAAATGCATATATCGTCCGGCTCATGTATTGGTCTGTCCTTACTCTGGACACTCGTTTGTATATAAACAGGATTTTTATATTTATTCAATAATAATTTTTGTGTTTCCTCCCCTCATTGCAGGCTTACTGTGCACAGCAGCAGCAGACAAGTGTTTATCATCTCCCTGCAACAACGGCGCCACGTGTCTCGACCACCTGGGCGACTATGTGTGTGTGTGCCCCAAAGGGCCCGTGTGGTACATGGGCAAACACTGCGACGATCTGTTTGATGCTTGTTTGATGGAACCTTGTGCAAACTGCACCAGCAAACTGGGCACCGATGAGTTCACCTGCCACTGTCCAGATGGCTTCACGGGGCTCAGGTGCAACAAGGATGTGGATGAATGTCAGAGCAACCCCTGCAGGGGGCTCAAGTCCAACTGTGTCGACAGAGTCAATGGCTACTCCTGCCACTGTCCCTTCGGACTGGGAGGGGATGACTGCCAGGATAATGTGACCACTTGTTTCGTGGAAATATGCCAGAATGGTGGCACCTGCACGGACATCCCTGACACTGGCCACCGGTGTCAGTGTGCTGCTGGATTCCAGGGGACCAACTGTGAGGAGAATATTGATGAGTGCCAGTCTGAACCCTGCCAGAACGGAGCCATCTGTAAGGACGGGGTCAACGGTTACCAGTGTTTCTGTGTGCCTGGATTTCAAGGTTACCACTGTGACTTGGACATCAACGAATGTGCCTCCAGACCCTGCCAAAACAACGGCACGTGTCTGGATGAGGTGGACCATTACATGTGCGACTGCGCTCCAGGTTTTAAAGGTAAGACTCTGTCTAATATGGTTCAGGTTAGTAAGAGGCTGAAGACTCTTGAATTGGACGATTTTTTTAAAATATTCGCTGATTTTCAAGAACTGCATTTTACACTGCAGTCCAAACCAGGGCTGGGCGATATGGACCAAATATCATATCACGATATATTTATTTTAGATGACGATATACGATATATACTAGTATCTTTTACCCTTATTTGTCTGAAAGTTTTATTTCATATCAAACACCTATTGTTTAGTATTGAAACATGTGTAGCTTAAAGGTATAGTTCCACTGCAGTGATTTGACAAAACACTGGTTAGAAATGTTTGTTAAATCGAAGTAATTTAAGATAGTTGGCTGTTTCTTTATGATTTCTGTGTAAAAGTCTTTGGGAGGATTGTCTTCCAGACAGTTTAGATAATAGGGGTGGGAAAAAATATCAATACACTGAAATATCGCAAGATATCATTGTTTTGTTAAGAAATGTCAAGAGATTTAATGAAATACCGCGAGATTTCATCATTCCGCTCCGAAATCTCATGGTACTTCATGAGATCTCGTGTGATCTCATAACAAAACAATGATATCTCCCAAGATTTCATTTGTAAAATAGATTGATACCGCATTTTTAAATATAGATATGGTACAGGCATATTAGAATATCACAATATTTCAGTTTTTGCTATTTTTTTCCAACCTTGTTAAATAATCAGGTGACCCCTTTGTAGTCAGTTGAGGTGCAGCTAGGTCATTACAAGAAAATAAAGCAAAAAAATTTGCACAACTAATCCTGCGATATAACGGTATTTGTAAATATCATATCTCTCATGTAAATGCCATATCGCGATATTATATCAGTATATTGCACATCCCAAATTCAAATGTGCTTTCAAGGAATGAATTAGTGAAAGTACTTCTATCACTTGGACTTTACATTCTTACCTCGATTTAAAAACCCTCCAACAGTCGTTACCATAATTTAACATGAAGGTTTCAGTGTGATTTTGGTATGTAAGATGCCCCACCACACCTGCATTTTAATCACACCTTCCCAGTCCGATGTGATATAAGGTCAGCATTGGTGTTTTTTTGTTAAAATTGTCCTTTGTAGTAGTTTAAAATTCTTGTCTCCATTGTCCAAGTCCTCTGTCTTGTTTTCCTGTTTGTTTTAGTAGATTTTATTTCCTTGCGCATGTTGTCCGTTCATTTGACCTCTTTCCCTAGTTTTGTTTGGGGGCAGAGGCAGGTCAAACAGCTGCAGCATTCGATCAAATCATTTGGCAGTAGTTATGGGCATCTGTCAGCTCCTCCTCCAACTGATGGGATCATCAGCATCACATCAACATCCAGGTGGATGCATTTAACAACCATAATGTCTCATTTGGAGGTTTTGAAACTGGCAGCAACAACAAAAAGACATTGTGGAATATTTTTCAAGCATCAAAATTGGGGGAGTGGGTAGTCTAGATGTTGTGGGCTTTGGCGCTGAGGACCCGGGTTTGAGTCCCCGTCACGCCACTCAGGTGAACCACTGCAGACCCTTGAGCAAGGTCCTTAACCCCCACCGACTGCTCCCCAGGCGCTTTAAGTAGCAGCCCACTGCTCTCTGGTACTAATGTACAGAGCTGGGTGAAATGCAGAGCCTTAATTTCCCCTCGGGGATCAAAACAGTTAATTCAAACACAGCTTTAAACTCAACTTTACTATCTCATGGTGTCTGATTACCATCGTAATGTGGTAAAAAAAAACCACAAAAAACAGCCTGTAACATACAGTACTGTAGCTACCATTCATTAATGCTGTCCTAGCTTACAGGTGAACTCTCCGCGTGCGGATGGTAATGAGAAAAGTTTAAACTGCCTTGTCATGGCGGTCATAATAATGCTGGGCTTACACCAAACAAGTTTTACATTCTCAGACTACAAACTGAAATCTGAGGAGTTTTACTGGAGTCTAAGTTTAAAGGAGCTGTATCATGCTTTTCAAACGTTCCAAGAGTCAACTCCAGGCATATATAAGCTAAATATGTTCTCCTCGCCACTACAGAAACTAATTTGGTGTTAAATATTAGTTTTTTTATGCGTCTTATTTCCAATATGGAAGTACAACGGCTGATTGCACTGACCCACCGAAGCTCTATAGGGATGGGGATATTTTATGTGTGATATATGTAAAAAAATTCCAAAAAAAAAAAAATAATATTGAAAAAAATATTAATTAAAAAAATATAAAAAAATATAAAAAAAATAAAAATATTCCAAAAAAAACTATCAATCCCCCCTCTCGACCAACCGCGACATGTTTTACGCCCATTTCATGAATTAGCCACGGAACAGACACAGATTCTGACGGTAACAGATTTGGTTAGAGCACCGGCTTCGTCACTCACGTGGACACTATTAAACATTGATGGATAATCCGACTCCGATCCATGGAATAAAATGGACCACCCTGTTATGGAGCTGTATGCGCTCGACCCAGAGTCTGATATGGAGTTTGAAGTACAGGCAGTACCACAGAGACCCCTGACGAGTAAATAAATGCCATTTTATATCAGTCTTTTCCTCGTGTTGAGCTTGCACTAATATCAAACACATATATTATCTCAGGTCGAAGTGACTCAACCAAAGACTGTAAAAAAATGGACGTAGTATCTGGTCACATCTGAAGAGGCAAAAGTGGAGCCAGTTGGAGGTTTCCCACTGTCGCCATCTTGCCGTGTGCGTTTGTCGTCATTCCTGGAAAACACCAAAATGGGCAAAGCCGAGGGCTGTGCGATATACTGATATGATATTGCAATATGATATTTACATTAGACAGATATGATATTTATACATGACGTTATATCGCGGGGTTAGTTGTGCAAATTTTTTTGCTTTATTTTTTTGTAACGACCTGGCTGCACCTCGACTGACTACAAAGGGGTCACCTGATTATTTAATAAGGGTGGGAAAAATATTGATACACTGAAATATTGTGATATTCTAATATGCCTGTACCATATCTATATTTAAAAACGCGGTATCAATCTATTTTATGAATGAAATCTCGCGAGATATCATTGTTTTGTTACGAATTCTCATGAGATTTCAAGAAATACCACGATATTTCGTAACGGAACGATGAAATCTCGCGGTATTTCATGAAATCTCTTGACATTTTGTAACAAAACAATGATATCTCACAATATATATCAGTGTATCGATGTTTTCTCCACCCTTATTATTCAAACTGTATTGACGACAATCCTCCCCAAGACTTTTACGAAGAAATCATAAAAAAAAAAGCCAACCATCTTTAATTACTTCGATTTAATAAACATTTCTAACCAGTGCTTTGTCAGTTCCATCACTGCAGTGGAGCGATACCTTTAAGTTAAACATTTTTCAATAAAAAAAGGTTTTTGATATGAAATAAAACTTTCAGACAAATAAGGGTAAAAAATACTGGTATATATCGTATATTGTCATCTAAAATAAAGATATCGTGATATGATATTTAGGCCATATCACCCAGGGTGATAGCAGGGTGCTAACTATTAGCCTTCATGGCTAAAATCGGCACTCACTCTGCCACCTGTCAATCAAAAGGACATGCCCCTAATTATGTGTAATTTCAAGATTATATATATCTAAGTTATAAAAAAAAATTCACCTCTCTCAGAGTTGACATGAAGGTAAACTTGACCTATTAAACCTACAATTATTTTTTGAGCCAGACTGTAAATATGTTTATTTCTGCTGTGAAATTCTCCTTTTAACATGGGAGTCTATGGGAATTTGCTATGTTTTGGACCCAGCTCCTAGTGGATGAAGAAAGAACTGCAAATATTCAAGGTCACTTCCTGACTTCACTTTTCTCCAGCGGAGTTTGCCCCTTGGACTGAACACAATCAACAACCAATAGCTAGATGAACTCTGATAGCAGCGGAGGCAGGTGCTGACCCCCAGAGCCGTCAAAATACAGAGTTGTGACATACGTTGACTTCGCTGTAAAAGTGGTCACCTGACTCTCTCAGGCTTCCAAGCAAACCTGTGCTGTCATATCTTTCTGCAGAACAGACAGCAGCAATCAGATTACTGACAATATACTGAATAAACGTAGGTACGAAGGTACTGTATGCTGCATACACGTTTGTCAGAGCAGAAAGAGCAAAAATCTATTAAAGTTCAAAGGTTAATTCATAGTAATTAATTCAGGAGTGCTCATTCTTAATCTAAGTTCTGTCTTAGGGTGTTTATAGTGTAGCGATGTGAAATATAATTTTTTAAAACAATGCTGCCTATTGACCATGTCTAAAACAAATATGGTGTAATGATTGAAATATTTTCTAATTCAGTGACATAATCTAATGAGTTTAACCATTTTGGCGTGCTAGTGTGGTCTGTATGGACAGCAAACATCTTCCTGATGTAATTATGAGAAGCATTAGTGGTGTGCATGTAAGACGATTTAATGTGCTGCCAATCTCATACCTTGGCCCACTGCCATCCTTCCTCTGGCCCCCTGCAGGGATTAACTGTGAGGTGGAAATTGATGAGTGTGAGGTCCGTCCTTGTCAGAACGGTGCCACCTGCCAAGACCACGTTGCCATGTACTCGTGTGACTGCGTGGCCGGTTTCCAGGGTCAAGACTGTGAGATCAACATCGATGAGTGCATCAGCATGCCTTGTCTGAATGGGGGCAAGTGCATAGATGGGGTCAACAGGTTGGATGACTCACTCACACACACACACCCACGCACACACCCACGCACACACCCATACGTATGTCTGCATTAGTTGATGAGAGGCAGATAATACATCTCTAGCTACGTTTACATGGAGCCAAATATACCGTTTAAAAAGCTTTATGGGAATGAAAATGAGTGCAGTGATTTATAAATTTCATATTTTATTCCCAACAGAACATAAACAACATGTCAGATAATTAAACTGAAACATTTTACCATTTCATGGAAAATATTAGCCCAATTTGGATCTGATGACAGCAGCACATCTGTGAAAGAGTAGTTCCAGAGTGATGTTTACCGTTGTGTAGTACCTCCTCTTCTTCTAACAACTGTGAGGAGATTGGGAAGTGAGGAGACCAGTTTCTGGAGTTTTTGGAGAGAAATGTTGTCCCATTCTGGTCTGATACAGGATTCTTGCTGCTCAATAGTCCTGGACCTGGTTGCTGGATTTCTGCTTTCATGATGCTCCAAATGTTTTGTACCAGTGAAAGGTCTGGACTGCAGGCAGACCAGTTCAGAAGCAGCACTCTGGACCGCGGGCAGACCAGTTCAGAAGCCGGACTCTGGACTGCAGACAGACCAGTTCAGAAGCCACACTCTGGACTGTATGCAGACCAGTTTAGCATCTGGACTCTGAACTGCAGGCAGACCAGTTCATAAGCTGGACTTTGAACTGCAGGCAGACCAGTTCATAAGCTGGACTTTGAACTGCAGACAGACCAGTTCAGAAGCTGGACTAATGAGAAGACATTAGAAGTGGACTTGGACTGAGGAGACAGTTTAGATTGGACTCTGGACTGCAGGCCCGCCCTGCTGGACTGCAGGCAGACCAGTTTAGCATCTGGACTTTGAACTGCAGGCAGACCAGTTCAGAAGCTGGACTTTGAACTGCAGACAGACCAGTTCAGAAGCTGGACTCTGGACTGCAGGCAGACCAGTTTAGAAGCTGGACTCTACTCTTGTTTCTAACCATGCTTTTGTGATGGATCCAGTATGTGGTCCAGGTCTTGTTGAAACCTGCAAGATCTCCCCTGAAAGAGACGTTGTCAGGATGGGAGCAGATGTTGCTCTAAAACCTCCATGTACTTTCCAGCATTGATGGAGCTTCACAGATGTGGAAGCTGCCCACGTCATAGACGCTACAGTAAAGCCCTGTTTCTACCTGCGGGTCTGGGTCTGGGTCGGGTGGGTTTTGGTACGGATATGTTGATTTCAAATTGCGTCCCCACAGCAAACTGTACCCTTACCCTGGAGGTGGAGCATTAACAGTATACCGCTGCTACGTGATCGTGTGACATCATCACAGTGCAGCGCCTTTTAACCAAAGCACCACACCACACGTTACAAAGGGGTCATCCCTGCTTTGCTTTATGCCAGGTCACATGGGAAGTGGCAACCAATCAATGGACTGCAGTGTGTTAAGCTCCACCTCTTTGGTCCAGATCAGTTCAGAACCCCTATGGAGGGGTACCAGAAAAGTAGGACGGGTCGGATTGGGAAATAAGGGTACCAGTCCCAGTTTTTATCTGGAGACACCAAAAAACGTGGACCGACCCAATCAGACCCAGACCCGCTGGTGAAAACGGGGCTTAATGCAACCCCATCCCATCAGAGATGCAGCTTTTCAACTGTCCACTGAAAACAAGCTGGATGCTGCCGGCCCTCTTCAGTCTGCAGGTCCATGCTTTCCACTTTGCCCCAGTTTGTTTTAAATGAGCTTTAACCAGAGAAGACGGATGGCGGTGTTTCAGGATCTTGTTCATATGTGGCTTCTTCTTGGCATGATGGAGCTTTAACCTGCATTTGTGGATTGCAGGGTGAAGTGTTGACAGAAAATGAGATTTCTGGAAGTGATTTCCAGTAGTGAGTCATGTCTGGTGCCTGAGGGCCACGAGATCACAGCATCCGGTTTTGACCTTTCTGTTCTGACCTGGTTTCTGGAAGTCTCCCTGAGTCCATGCACTGATTTCCAGAGGAGAATCCAGTTTTGACCTTGGCTTTGTACCATCCATACGGGGGTCCTGTAGATTTGCTGAATCATTTGATGATGTTATACAGGATAAGGTAGGGTCTAAAGTCAGTTTTACATTGAAAACTTTATTGAAATTGCAATTTTTAGATACAGTTGGTCTAGGACTGGAGAACCTCTATCTTTATATCTGAGAGACTCTGGCTCTTTAAAAATGCTCCGTTTATACCCAGTCATGTTACAGAACCTTTGCCACTTAACCTTATTAGTTATCAAATGCTCCTTCATTTGTTTCTTTATTTATAGTGATTAAATTCTCAGCTTTTTGTATTGCTGCCATCAAAACTAATACGATCTAATATTTTCCATGAAATGATAAAATATCTCAGTTTCAACCCCAGATATGTGGTTTATGTTCTACTGGGAATAAATATGGGTTGATGACTAGGAATGTATGTCATTATGGTTTTATTGATACCAATACCAATATCGATACTTCTTATTGATACTGATATTTATTGATACTCTTGTTGATACTATAATGTAATTCTGAGTACATAATAATTACATTACAAGAGGTTAAAAGATCCAGTGGTCAAAAATACTTGTTTGGATGGTGTTGAAGAGGCTGTCTTACTTCTCCACCGTGATTACGTGACAATCTCATGATTATGCTACGGTTAGGTAGATGTAAAAAAAGTTTCCATCACTGTATCATTTGTCCAGAATCTTAATGGTTTCCCGGTATCGTTAAGATTGAGAACCAGTACTTACCGATATCGGTGCTCGTATACAGTATGTGCTGAAAGTTTGGACACACCCATTAAAGAAAAGGCTAAATTCCCCAAAAGTAATTCAAATAACACGAAACTGAAAAAAAATAATAAAAAATAAAAATTCACTAAATTATACTTTAGCAAAATAAAACAATGATTTTGAATTGTAGTTTTAAAAAATGATAATAAAAACAAAACTGTTCCAGAAAAATCAGCGCACTTGGCTCCTAAACAGTGGACCAGAATACCTGTGTCTGATTGGACGTTACAGAAAACACCTGATTGTCTCAAAGTGTTGCTCAATAAAATTTCATTTCAGGAGCCTCATCATGCTTATCTACTTTGTTTTTTTTGGTTTGTCTGTTTTTGATATTTCTGTTGAACCACAATTCAAAATCATTGTTGCAGAGTGAAAACCTCTCACCCTCACTCCGAACTATTCCCACCAGTGATACTACGGCACCAGGTGTTCGAGCACCTCCAGGCACTTTTAAAATTGAAAATTGAATTTTTTGTAGAAAAGAATTACATGTTCATAACATTTTTAATTAATTATTACTATTGTCAATTTCAACTTCTTTTACAGACATCTGATTTTTTTTCTCGTCTTCAATGGGAATGTGTCTAAACCAAGGTTATTATAGTTACTAAAACTAACAAAAAAACTCAAACTAAAATAAAAAAAAACATTTTCATTAACTGAAATAAAAATAAAAATGACAGTTTTTGAAAAACAAAACTGAAACTGCATTATGTCCTTACAAAACTAACTAAAACTAACTGAAATAGTTGCAAAAACTTGCTTAGTTTTAGTCTTTGTAAATTTATTTTATACATAAGCCTTTTGAGTTGAAATTAAATTTATTTCTATTTAATCTTTTTACTTTGCCCTACTGTTTTTATTCCAAGTGACTTTCTGATGATTTGAATGTCACACCAGACAAATACCTGATTTACTAAAAATAAAAAAAAACAAACTAAAACTAACACTGAAAGAAATAAAAACTAAACTAAAACTAAATATTTTACAAAATAAGAAAAACTAATAAAAACTAACAAAACTTCTCAAAAACCTAACGAAGACTAACTGAACTGAAAAAAAAAAGTCAAAGCTAAATAAAAACTGAAACTAATTAAAAATCAAAAACTATTATGACCTTGATCTAAACTTTCGGCCTGTACTGACATCCTGAGATCACGAAATCATTGCATTTTGTTTTTATTAGGGATGCACGATATAATCATCCCTATCGGTATTGGCCATATCAGCCCCCAACACTGAGTATAGAACATTGGCCACCCCACCAATATTTAACCGATATTTAACTGATTAGCCCACTGTTTGTAAAGCCTAACCCCCCCCCCCCCAAAAAAAAATTCTTCTTAAAAAACTTATTTCTTAAGACTTTAAAATTTAAAGATATGGGACTTGGGTCACCAATTATAAGCTGTATAGCTTCTGGTGAGTCAATTTTGCGGATCTGGCTCTTTGATGGAGACTGAGAACCTTATGCTGTTTTTATGATGATTTGCAAATAAATGAAATGAAATGAATGAAATGGGTGGGAAAAAAGTATTGATACACTGAAATATCACAATATTTTTCATATGCTGATATCATATTGACATTTAAAAAACCGATTAACCGATTAGCCCACTGTTTGTAAAGCTCAACCCCCCCCCCCCAAAAAAAATTTCTTCTTAAAAAACTTATTTTTTACAGACTTTAAAACTTTTAAAGACTATGGGTGGGAAAAAAAGTATTGATACACTGAAATATCACAATATTTTTCATATGCTGATATCATATTGACATTTAAAAAATACGATATAGATCTATTTTTCTAATGAAATATCACAATATTTCATTGTTCATTATGAAATCTCACAAGAATTTACAAAATATTGTGAGATTTTGTAACAGAAGGATGAAATTTTGCAAGATTTTGGAAGTAAAATAGATGGAAACAGCGTTTTAAAATTTCGGCTTGATATCGCCATATAAAATATCGCAATATTTCAGTGAATCAATATTTTTTCCCACCGCTATTTTTCAAAGCATCAGAAACAGATAACAAAACTGTTTTTTGCAATGACTGCTTTTTTTTCAGCTTTAATATCAGAATCGATATCAGTTATCTGCCACATAAGTTTAAAAATATTGGCATATTGGATATCGGCCAAAATTCCAATATCGTGCATCCCTAGTTTTTATTGACATTTTGATACAATGCCACACTTCTTTGGAACTGGGGTTGTTAGTGCTGCTTCTACTGTCTGCACATTCACACACATGCAACTTAGATTATTTGTGTCAACACGACAGCGAAAGGACTGAAAGTCCAAACCAGAATGATCACAGTGACAATCTGAAGCGTGCGTGTACCAAAGGTCAGATGTACATTTACATTTAGTTACTGAGCAGACTACTATCTCTTTTATTTAGTGATTAGATACCAGAGAAACAGAACAGCATCAACCTAAAACCCTTTACACAAGCTGAAAGTTACAGTGTGGGACACTGGCAGCATCCTCACACATTACAGCTGTCTTGAATGGTGACTGGTGTGATGGCGGGACTATTTTGAATGTTGCGCCGTGCAGGCTTAAAAGTTTAAATTAGTAAGTAAATAAAATCATCTTGTTTTGTTTTGTTTATCTCACTGCTCCCACACATGAAGACAGCTGAGGAGTTGAGCTGCAGGCTGAGCCCTGTAAGGGCGATGTGTCATCCAGCAGTGGGTTGCGTCTGCACGGCAGACAGTAAAGTTGAACAGGGATAAGAATTAATCCCCTTACTGTCAGTCATAGTGATGAGTCATTAGGTGCCTGGAGGTGCTCTGAATACCTGGTGCAGCAGTAACGCTGGTGGGAATAGTTTTGGAGTGGGGGTGTGTGGTTTTCACTCTGCATCATCAGCTCACAGGTTGAATTATCATAAATCCTCTAAACTCTGCGGTCACGCTGGACTCAGACGCTGTCATACTGACTGAAAACCTTGTTTTTTTTTTCTTATTGCTTATTGTATTTCTGTTAGCTGTTGATGCAGCCGTACTGGATAATATCACTGAAGTATCACTGCAACAACTCAAATCTTGGCAAGTACATTTTTCTAATTTCTAGTCAAAATATCTCATCAGACTCAAAAAAAGACGAAATTACTTGAAAAGAAACATTTTAGTAAGATATCCGATCTTGTTTTAAGGCAATGCGTCTTATTTCAAGAAATCTTATCAAGAACATTTAGCTTGTTCCATTGGCAGAATTTCTTTGCTTATTACAAGAAAAAAAAATCTTGTCCCCTGTTCAAATAAGTAGAAAAAAAAGATGTCTTGATATTTTGACAGGAAATGAGAAAAATATACTTGCTGAGATTTGAGTTTTTGCAGTATTTTGTAATTTGACTCTAAAAAGTATCATGTTTAAACTGCTGGGTGAGTGAATAGTGAACTCCCCGTTCCTTCACTTTACACTAACTCAGAGTGTCTGCATTGCTCTGCAGCTCTTCTTTATTTCATTTTCTTCGTTTATCTGGTAGGGATGGAATATAAAAAAAACAAAGAAAAAAATTCTAAATACACCAGATTTAGCCCAAAGGTTAGTTTTCATCTGTTGTCCCGAGCCAGGTGTTTCAGAAATACAAAGCTACTTCCAGTCATGTTACCGACTTGATGCCAAAATTTTGTTTTTGTTTACTCTGTTTTTAAGCAAAGATTATTTTTTTGTTGTTCCAATGATGGCAAAATTTTTCAGTTTTCTGTCAGTTGTTCTTCCCCCTTTTTTATTTTAAAGGAATAGTACACCCACAGAATGATGTGTGTTCATTTTCTACTCACCCTCATGGTGAGCAAGACTCTGGAGCACTTTTTAATATCTCAAATGCAGCCGGAGATCAGAAGACTTTCGTTATCGTCCGACTGCACAGAAAGGAGTTCATCGGTGCTCAACACAAAAAGTTCCATAAAAGTCCACAAAAACTTGTCAATATTCCTCCATACTGCTCGAGGAATGTAATCCAAGTGTCCTGAGTGGGTAGCGTCCAGAATTTACTCGAAACGACATCATTTAGTTTATTTTCATAGCCTAAACAGTACTAAATCTTAAGTCCGCAATGCGTGCCAGTGCGAGTTCACGACACCACGGAAGCTGCAGCAGACAACATTGCGTGTTTTTTCTTTCTTTCTTTGTTTTAAATCATGTGTTTGTCTGCAGCTCGGTCGCTCTTAGCACAATTAAACAGCAAATTTCATCTTCTTCACTTGCATTATCGGCACAGTTGGCACTGAACGTCGCAGCTACTGTAGTGTCGTGAACTCGCACCGGCACGCATCGCAGAAGTAAGATTTAGAACTGTTTAGGCTATAAAAATATACTAAATGATGTCGTTTGGAGTAAATTATGGACGCTACCCACTCAGGACACTTGGATTATATTGTACAAGCAGTATGGAGGAATATTGACAAGTTTTTGTGCACTTTTATGGACCTTTTTGTGTTGAATGCCAGTGAACACTTTTGTATGGCAGTCAGCTGATAACGAAAAGCCTTCCTGATCTCCGGCTGCATTTGAGATATTAAAAAAGTGCTCCAGAGTCTTGCTCAGCATGATGGTGAGTAGAAAATGAAGGACCATCATTCTGTGGGTGTACTATTCCTTTAATATTTGACTTTTATAATGTATAAATGTATTATAGCTTTGCAGCAGAAAGTAAACATTTGCATTGATGAAACTTTCTTTTGTTAAAAGAATACTGTGTACCTTTTGATCCAAATATTAGCCAAATACAATCATTCATTATATTATGATACATTATAATATACTATACTTGATGCATGTCGGTGCTCTGAGGGGGCTGCCCTCCTCAAAAACCAGACATTGTGACTTAGCAGGAGCAGATCGGTCTCTCATTCACTGTAAAATCTAACTGGTTGACTTTACTTTGAATAATTATGCAAATTTGCTGCCTTAGAAAAAATAAGTTTTTATTAATGGGAGTTATTAAGTACAATAAACTAGATTGGTTCAAGTTTGTAGAACTTTTTTGAACTTGATAAATATGATTAAGCTGTAAGTGAATGAGGTTGTGGAGGAAACTTGAGTGATTAATTTAACTTAAATAAAATGAGATACTTCACACAAAGTTTTATTTTTGCACCAACATGACAATTACAAGTTCATTTTACTCAAAGTAATTGAATTGTTCTTGCTTTCAATTAATTTAAGATTGGTATTACTGACAAGTTAAAATGAAGTTATATCAACTAGATATATTGTATTAAAACCAATGTTACATTTGTGACCTGGAGCGCTTTGCTTTATGCCTCGACAACTTCACTGTCAGCTGATCAAAGGTCTGCAAACACGAGTCCAAAACACGGATAGAGACGGTTTAAGTTTGCCACAGTTGTGTGGCCTGTGGGAAGTTACAGGTTTAGTGTCATGGTGGCCACAAGTGACATAGTATTCCTTTAATTTTCATTAAATATTCATAAAATTGTAAAATTGAAAACTTGATTTTTTTTTTCTTATTTCTAATAATTTTGGTCTGAATTTAGATGATGTGTTACACAGAGCACGAAGACTAAAATGATCAACTTTATCTGACTGATAACAGAGCGCGTCGGACTTGTTCGTGTCTGGTTTTTCTTAGATACGAGTGTGACTGTGAGGGGACGGGCTTCGAAGGCGACCACTGTGAAGAGGATATTCCTGAATGTGCATCGGACCCTTGCCAGCATGGAGCCACCTGCGTAGACGGAGTAAACCAGTACCAGTGTCTCTGCTGGGAAGGTACGCTGCAGATCAGCGCGTTGCATCGTACACATGCTGTGAACCAACAGCTCTGCTTCATCACTTAGTGGGAATCACAGCATATAAATGTTCAAATTAATGCTTTCTCTTTTATTTTGTCTTCATAGTTCATCCCGTCTTCTTTGAAAATGTGTTTTAAATTAAAATCAGAGAGATGATGAATTGATAAATTTGCATCCTTCACTTTGCAAGGAATAAAATAATAAAACTTGACAAAGAAAAATGATGAAATAATATGAGAATAAATACAGTGAGATCAAATCGACATTAAAGTAAAACATAAGTTGAAAGATGCTTCCAGCTGCATCAGAGCAAAACAACCCGATTAAGATCAAACAGTGAAGAAAATGTGAAACTGGTGTACGAAGTGTGTGTATACACTAAGAAATAGAGGTACCAATTTGTACTGAAAAGGGTACTAAGCTTGTCGCTGGGGGTGTTCCTTTTTTAAAAGAGATTTCTGTACCTTCGGTCCTGGTCCATTTTTGTACCTTATCAAGCTGTATGAGTTGAAAAAGTACAATTAAACATATTAAAAATTATTAATAAAAGCCAATAAAATAGAGATTATTACAACAATCAAAGATGCTAATAATAAATGAATAATTATTATATAAATATTAGGCCAAACACAAATATAATTATACCTATAATTATTACTTTTATTACTATGATTATTATGAAAATCATGATATGATAACTACTGTTATACCACTGTTTAGAAGTACTGCTATTTGTAGTTATTGTACAAGCTACGCACATTTTGTCAATGCTGCAGGTACCCTTAGGGTTGAAATGGTACAGATTTTTACTTTATATTACTTTGGACCCTTTAATAGTATATAGGTACTTCTGGCCTCATAAAGACCAATATTGTACTTTTGAGGACTTTGAGAAAACATTTGTAGAAAATGTACCTACAGGTACATTGATTAGAGTTTACATTGATTTTGATTCAAGGTCTATAACCCAGCTCTATGTCCTTGTTAGAAATTAACTTTTTCCTTCTCCTTTTTTTTTTTTAAGGAAAACATAAATTTTTTTTTTTTCCACAAATCATTTTCATTCAAGCTGATGTGTGGTTTCAACCCCATTGTTTCAGTAAATAACCCTTAATTGTTTATCTGTGCATATTTACCTTATATTCACAGAATAAACAGATGAGAGTGGAATAATCGTGCATTAACCAAAACCGAAGTCAAAGGTTCAATTTGTCCTGATTTTGATTTTTGACATAATCGCCCAGCCCCAGTGACTGGATTAGGACATTTACATATTTGCAATAATAAGCAATTTTAACATGTTTATGAGACTATATCTTATTAAAGGAATAGTACACCCACATAATGACGTGCCTTCATTTTCTACTCATCCTCATACGGAGCAAGACTCTGGAGCACTTTTTTTAATATTTCAAAGGCAGCCTGAGATCGGAAGGCTTTTCGTTTTTGGCCGACTGTCATATAATGGAGTTCACCGGCGACTGAACCAAAAAGGTCCATAAAAGTCCACAAAAACTTGGCAATATTCCTCCATACTGCTCGTCCAATGTAATCCAAGTGTCCTGAGTGGGTAGCGTCCAGAATTTACTGGGAACGACATCATTTAGTATATTTTTAGAGCCTAAACAGTAGAACATCTAGCTGCCGCTTAGAAGAAGAAATTTGCTGTTTACATTGTGCTAAGAGTTAACGAGCTGCGGACAAACACAAGAGGGGTTGGCTATTGATTTGAAAGAAAGAAAGAAAGAAAGAGAAAGAAAGAAAGAAAGAAAGAAAGAAAGAAAGAAAGAAAGAAAGAAAGAAAGAAAGAAAGAAAGAAAGAAAGAAAGAAAGAAAGAAAGAGAACGAACGCACGATCTCGTCTGCCTCAGCTTCCGTAGTGTCGTGAACTTGCATGTGCGCGCATCACGGAAGAACAATGTTCTACTGTTTAGGCTCTAAAAATATACTAAATGATGTTGTTTTGAGTGAAATATGGACGCTACCCACTCAGGACACTTGGATTACATTGAACGAGCAGTATGGAGGAATATTGACAAGTTTTTGTGGACTTTTATGGACCTTTTTGTGTTGAACGCCAATGAACTCCATTATATGGCAGTCGGCCGATAACGAAAAACCTGTCACATTTCCAGGTACTTTGAGATGTCAAAATGCTCCACAATCTTGCTCAGCATGAGGGTGAGTAGAAGATGAAGGCACATCATTCTGTGGGTGTACTATCCCTTTAAAGGAGCAGATTTTAATTGTTTGTATTTCTGTTGTTTTTGCTTACGTTTGCATGCATGTGCGCTCAGGTTACACCGGACAGAACTGCCAGGTGGATGTAAACGAGTGTGAACAGCATCCATGTGACAACGGTGGCAAGTGTTTCCAGCGCTCAGATGTCCTGAACTACGGGATGCTTCCTGAACTCAGCATGGCTAATTTCAGCTATGAAGCGGCAGCTGGCTTCATTTGCCGTTGCCTGCCAGGATTCACTGGTGAGTTTCACGTCCAAGACGGAGCTCAGACTTTTCTGATCCATCGTTTCCCCTGAATGGGATAAAGTTATGTTTTTTTTCTTTCCTGTTTTCCAGGAGAAAACTGCTCAGTCAACGTGGATGAGTGTGAGTCTGCTCCATGTCAGCATGGAGGACGCTGTCAGGATCTGGTCAACGCTTATCAGTGTGTGTGTCCAGACGGCTTTAGAGGTAGGAGAAAGCTCTTATCACTCCCTCAGTCACAGAGAAACCTGTCCTGCTTTACGTTTTGCCAACAGATGTCAAGAACAGGTGATATTTTCAGGTTGCTCGTGACACAGCTGCCATACCTGTATGAAGGTTGATCAGGACTTATTAAAGTCAGTTTTAATAAATGCTCACACACTTCCCCACATTGGTGTTAAAGTAGAATTATGTAACTGTCTGACATCATGCGTTTCTGCCTCTGTGCGATGTCACGGTGACATTAATTACGTACATTCCTGGAGCAATCGTTAACCAGCAGCGTCTCCAGGCTGAGAAAATGCGCCAAAGTTTGCTTTTGGGATGTTGCGTCACTTTATAGCAACGCATCTGGATACAAGATGCTGGCTGTTTTGAATGCACACCATGGTTAATTCAGCAAACAAATAGAAGAAGATATGATCGGAGGGAGCAAAGAAAAGAAAGATAAAGTGACAGAGAAAGCGTCAACATTGAAGAAGCACATCTGAACTGGCAGTTTCTCAGTGAGGCCTAACATCCATCCTGTTACAGCTTCAAAATCTCTCCAGCCTGTAAAAGTCAGTAAAATGTTGACTCTTATCTAATCTATTTTTCTCTCTTGTTTTCCTCTCCTACTCTGATAATATCCTCTTCTGTTTTCTTTATAAATCCGGCCTTGTTCTGCGTTTAAAACAGCCATTGTGTTGATATCCAGTTGTTTGTGTGCAATGTAGTGTGTAAAGCAAAAATCAGCTTTGTGATGCAAAAAAAAACTTGTGAAGTGCATGCCCCCCTCCCCCAGGAGGCTGCACAATGAGAATGTGCACAATGAGTGTCAATGTACCATCAACATGAGTCAAGGTATTGACAGTATTGACTGTCAGAGAGTTACAAAGTTCTACTTTATAAGGCAGAAAGGTGAAATAAACTTTAGTAAACTGATCTCTTGAATGACACTCAGGGTGAATTCCAGATCCTGCCTTAACCCTCAATCTCAAAAATGGGCTCTACCGCAAAGTGCAAGTGCTGTTCCGATGCTCAGAACGTTAAGTTGAGGGCAGGTTTGAGGCTGAAAATCCTCAATACTGACATTCTCTGACACCTTGTGAGTAAGTACTACCCAGAATGCAGCAGCAAAGAAGGCGAGCTACAAATCTTAAGTGTTTTCTTTATTAATGGAGGTATAAATATTAGGAAAACCATTGTACCATTGTAGTTTAGGCCCATGTTATGGATTAGTTACCTCATTGTTACATAATATTTATTTTTATTTTACAATATTTTGTCAATAGCGGCCGGTGCGGCCATGTTGCTATTGTTTAAGCTAGTTAACGTTACAAAATGATCAATTTTCTTGGTGCCAATGTAGTTGTTTTATCAAGATAACAGCCCGCATGACGTGCTTGTGCCGATAACGGTATAAAACGACCGCGCTGTCTTTCCTGTAGCCACAGAATCATCTAACGATAGTTCTGTTTCATTCCTGTAAGACCCCCAGTGGCAGTTAACAAAGTGGACATGTCTCCTCGCAGGTCGAGTCCTAAAGACAACAAAGTCAATCAGGTGACGTGTCGTCCAGCTGACTGCAGTCATCCAGAATTATACCCACGTAACTTTTGTTATAGCTGGTTTTTATCTTTCAATAAGCCGTGGTATGCGGTGACAGATGAATATGTCCATGGTGGTGTTATTTATACAGACTATTGTTTTATAACTCTAACAGAATGAATAATTGACAGATAGTCCACAACAATTTCAAAAACACAGACCTGGTGAAGCCGTCAATGATAGCCGCGTTTGTGGCTGACAGACAGGGTTAACAGTGCAAATGTAAATAAAGTCAATGCTTCTTCTTCTTCTGCATTGACAGACTGGATGCTGCTTTGGCGTAACGCTGCCCCCCACAGTTTGAAGACGTATCTGCATTTAAGGGGTGTCCCAATTCTAGGTCACAAAGCCACAAAATAGCCCTTAACACTTGGTTTTAAGGGTTACTAAGATTGAGGGTTAAGGTAGGAATTGAAATTGGCCCAAAGGAATTATCTCAGCAAAAACTCTCTAATCACACATGGAGGAATGACAGACGCATGGCAGCTGTGGATGACACATTTACTTACAAGGAGTTCAGACACAATGTACAACATGCACCATGCCCATGCGCTGAGATGAAGTAACTAAATACTAACACATTATAATAGACTTATACAGTGATGTTAAAGGATAACTTTCCTTTCTTTTTCAATCTGGTCTGTATTTCTTGGAGTTTATATGTGTATTTACTCACCGGTAAAATTTCTGCATCACTTTGAGTCTTTTGAAAGATATTACATTGAGTTGGGCAGCGACTATATAAGACATTACCTGCAGTAAAACTCCTTGACTTTTGCCAATACTTTCAGTAGAATGAACGAACGAACGAGTACTATTGTCCCGTGAGTCCAGATGTAGCTTTCCATTAGTTATCAGGGTTCTACACATTTTTCAAGGCCGCGCGTTCACGATGCGTGCTTCCATAGTACAGCTGAGAAGAGCAGCTCGTTACCCAGACAACAACAAAAACACAATTTGCGAAACTCTGAACTCACAGGACAATAGTACTCACCCATTTGTTCATTTTACTTAAAGTATTGGTGAAATGAAGGAGTTTTACTGCAGATAATGTCTAACAGAGAGGCTGTCCCGTCTCCGCCATGATACTGGATATACGCTGAAGGGCAACTCAATACAGTATCTTCCAAAGGAGTCAAAGTGATACAGAAATTTTACTGGTGAGTAAATGCACGCATAAACTCCTAGAAATAAGGTCCTGGTTGAAAAAAAGGAGATTATCCTTTAAGGCCATGGACATGCACAGAATCACAACATAATCTAAACATGTTTCCAACAGTGAGAAAGAATGAGGTTCTAGTAAATGTCTGTCTTGAGGATTTCTAAAGTCACTGGTGCGCAGCAGCAGTCGCTCACCTTTACTTAAAAAATAAAATCTACCTAAAGTCCCAAGTCTCTTCAGTTTGTCCCCGTTAGTTGTTTTTGTATTTGGTACTTTTGTTCTTTGAGCTGCTTTTGGACTAAACCGTTTCAAGGCTTTACTGAGGATTTTGGAGACTATGAGCCCCCTGAAGGACAATATGGCCTGATGAGCTTTCTCTTTGCCCCATTAAAAAAAAACATGTAATGTAATTTTTTTCTGTTATACAGTATTTTGCAGTTTTGTCCGTTTTTTCCCCCCCAAAAAAAATACAGAATAAAATTGTATTATCATGAAAATAAACTGAATTCACAAGTCTCATGTAATATAACCCGTAACTGTAAAAAACATCCAATTACCATCTTCTTAAAGGAATATGTAATTTCATATCACTGAAAAAAAGAACGTTAAATGGAACATCACCATATTTTTCACTCAATGATGAATCTTTTAAATTCAAGTTCAGTGCAGTTACTACTTTTTCTAAAGTCAGATGCAATTACTGATTGTACAGTAAATAAGAGTATAGCCTAATAATTCCTTGATGTTGAAAGAAATATTATTTTTGTCCTTCTATTTGTTTAGACATTTACATTCAAATCTTTAAATGACACATTAAATGTAATTTTGGGAACTTTTACAACAAAACAACATACTTTTGTTTTCTGTTTCAAATATTAAAAGTTTTGCTAAACCATCAAAAAGTTATTACAACAGATTTATGGTCTTGAAAATTTTAAATGCTGTTAAAATGAGGTGTTTCTATCAGAGCCATTATTAAATCTGTGTATATTTCACATATTGCTATGAGATCAGTGTTAATTGGTCCTGAAGTGAGTTTGTTCAAATATTTCCCATCATACTTTGTGGCTCCTCTTGTGTTCTGTTGTGCACCGTGAGTTAAGTGTACATGTGGCCCTTTGACCTTTTCCTGGTGCATCAACTTGTGTTAAATATTAGATCTGTTCCAGGTCCTACACAGCTTCCTTAGCAAACCTGCAAAGTCTTACAAGTGTTTACGTAAATGAATGTAACCATGCGCAGAAATCTGATCCTGGCAATGCCATTAGATTCTACTGCCAAAAGTAAACCATGCAAGAAATGCAATGATTGATTGTACTCAGGTAACTGTTCAAATCTGGTAGTTAAATGGAAATATCAATTATTTAATTTACATTTAATTGAGTAGTATTGCCTCATCTCATGAGGAAAAACCCACTGAGATGAAACATCTTGTTTTCGAGGAGTTCCTCAGTTTCAACATGATGACAACTGATAGCAAAAACGTAATACACAAATACAAATATGTTTTATGTGACTAAAAATTAAAAATAATAAATAAAGAATACACAAATACCTTTAGACACACATATACACTGTAATGTACATACAATACAATGTATTCATGCTCTAACTACTAATCAAATTGAAAAATTCTCTGCAAAATTGCACAACGTTAAACAAATATTAAATATGTAATTTCAAGCCTGCTTTTCTGGAATCCAGCAGTTTTTTTTTATTTGTATTTATAGGTAATTTAATTTCTATTACACATTTTAATATTGTTCAATAAACATTAAAATACCAAAGTGAAACAAAGATCTTGTGTATGTAAAAGTTAAGTTAGGAACTGTATTTTCATTATGCAAAATTATTTTATAAGAATTTCTTCTGTTATTTTCTGGTATTGTTTTGGTGCCCCAGCTGCCAGAATATTACCGTTTATTATATTTATTTATTTACAACATGGATACACTCTCACGTCAGAACAGCCAGCAGGCAGCTGATAATGAGTCAAAGTTGTCCTGAAAGCAGTTTGGGATTTTTGTTGAGGCCTTTCATGGTAAATTAAAATCAGTTCATCAGGATCAGTTCTGTCAAAATTGGCCTCCTGATGCTGAAAAAAGAAAATAAATGAATCGCAAGCAGCCACATTTCCTGCAGTGGTGACGTAATGCAACACTAAAAGATCTGTAAAAGATCCTCAGGTCAAAACATCCCCAGCAAAAACTCATAACCTTCAGGCAATGTCTCAGAATCTCTCTGGCCAGGCAATAAAGGGTTAACCCTCACCCTGCTGATTATACTTCATGACTAGCCAACATATTAATTCCTCATTAGAGGAGATTTGTCACTGCATCACTCAAAACAGGAGGAGCCGTCCCAAACACACAAATCTGGACATCACACGGAGGAAATCAGCAAAAAGCTGTTTTCAGCAGAAAGAAAAGCTAATTCGTCACCAGCATTACGAGCGAGAGATGCTGAAGCCACAGCGCAGCGGAGGATGGGGGGGGTGAGAGGGCATATGGTATGGAGGAGCATAGCAGAAAACAACAAAGCCAATAAAAGGTGCCATATGTCAGGCATCCATCTCGGGCTTAAACAGGGGGTCTCCTAAGAAATTTGTTAGGGGGAGGGGAGATTAAAGCAAATCTGCTTAGGAGCCTAATTAAAGTCTGATGAAAAGACAATACAAAACAGGGTTAGCAAAACAAAGGTCCCTTCTAGATGATCTGCTTTCATTCCTGTGATAGTTACTCTAATATAAACATGCCAGCATCAGCAGACGAAGGAAGACGAAGCACCGTGAGACGCAAATATATGCTGGTGTTCATGTTTAAGGCCTGTGTGAGTGAGATGCTCACAGTTGTATGTTCGTGCTGTTAATCCAGGAGGGGTTAACGTATGTGCCCTCCTCATTTCACTTTGCTAATGCTGCTTGTGTTTGGAGATGAAGTTGAGCTGAGCCTTTTAGGCTGATGGAAAAATGGGAGCCTGGTATGTACACGAGGTGATCAGGGAAAGACTTACGCCAAAATATCAGGAAATGAGTGTTTGAGGGGGGGGTCATTTCTTTCTTGTGACAGAGCTTCTTCAAAATACACCTCATACTGCTGGATAGTCTGTTTATTTCCCTTAAAAACAGAAACAGATTAGTGAGGGAAATACATATGTGGGATGAGCAGCAGAGTTGAGTCTGTGGGTTGAAAAACTGATTCTGCTGTTGAGTCTTGTTCTGAGCTTCTGGTACCCCCGATCCTGATAATCAGGTCTGTGGCTGAAATTCAAGATGGCGCTCTGTAAAACCAAGGCTGTGTCTCAAACCACGCACTTTCCTGAGTGCACTGGAATTCAGGGCATAGTGTGCACTGTGTACTTCATCTGTAGTGTACACTATTGTCGCTAAATGCTGACCCAAACAGAGGACTGCACTTACAGGAAGTGACGGACTAGCATTACCCGCTAACCTGAGCTAACTCTACTGAGCCGGTATAACCATGGCCTCAAACACACGACCAGATCATAACTGTCATCAGGGAGTGAATGGCTTGGTAGCATGTCACAATATACATTAGTAATTATGTCTAAATCATTTCATAAACGTTTCATAAATCATTTCATAAACTTAAATCAAGTACAATACCGCCTCCGATGCAGCAGGGGTCGCCACCGCGTCATTCATCGCCATTATTCAACTCTGAAAGCAGTTTAAAAAGTCCCGCCTCTTCCTCCACTTCTTTGAAGTGCTCAAGTGCGTGGTTTGAGACACGGCCCAAGTTGCAGCATTGTTTGGAGTGAACCCTGGAAATATGTCCAAATAAAAGGCCATGTTCTATATAACACAGAATGTCAGCATCCCAAGAGGAAGGTTTCCTCACCCTGTCAGCATTTAGGAACTGTAGGCAGTCTTCTCCGGACTTACAGTCAGGGTCTGCAGGACTGTCTGGCTGACAGCTTGCTACTGTGTACAGACGATCTGGACCAGACTGCATACAGCTGATGTCTGGTCTCATAGAGCAGTCTGGAAGCCTGCCATGACTGCTGTTTGCTGGTGAGGGATACACTGGAACCTGGACATGTGGGGGAGTGTGTGCTCATACACCGTAAGTTCAGATTCTGCCTACAAAGCTGGGTCATATTGGTCACAAGATGCTGATAACATTGGGTTGCATGAAACAACATTTTCCTTTTCTTTTCGTAACCTTCTCTTACTTTTTCTCCTCCCGTGGGCTTCTACTAGTGTGCCACATCAGATTCAACAATCATTCTTAACCCTCACAGCTCCATAAGAAAAAGTTACGTTCAGCTTCTTAAGGGCACAGACTGGCCAATGTCAGTTAATGGCCTGTAAATATTATCTAAAAATGAAAAGTTGCCATTTTCTTTCATGGCTGTCATCACAGACTTCTGGCCTAACCATCAATAGCAAAAAGTCAATGAGTTTTAAAATTTTAACCCCTTTAAATACCAGGTTGTACACACAATGTTCCCACTGCCTAAAACTGAGAAGTGGGTTAAAATAAGTAAAAAAAAAAAAAAAAATAGCCTGTGGGTGGTAGGCCATGATTAGGTATACAGAGCATACCTACGCATAGATTATAGCAACCACTATTAAAAAATCAATCAATCAATCAGAAGTTGTTTCAAGAACCTTCATATAATGGAGTTCACCGGTGCTCAACACAAAAAGGTCCATAAAAGTCCACAAAATCTTGGTAATATTCCTCCATACTGCTCGTCCAATGTAATCCAAGTGTCCTGAGTGGGTAGTGTCCATAATTTACTCCAAATGACATCATTTAGTATATTTTTATAGCCTAAACAGCAGAACATGTAGCTGCCGCAAAGCACGTCCTTGCAAGTTCATGACACTACGGAGGCGGCGGCAAACGAGATCGCGCGTTCTCATTTTCTTTCTTCCTTTGTTTTACATCAACAGCCAACCGCTCTTGTGTTTGTCCCGGTTTGTCTGCAGCTCGTTCGCTCTTAGCGAACAGCGAATTCCTTCTTCTACGCTTGCGTTATCGGCAGAGTAGGCACTGAACGCCGCGGCTTCCATAGGAAGGAGCAACACTTTGAGGCAATCACTGCAATCAGGTGTTTTCTGTAATGTTCAACAAGACTTCTACACCTGTTTACAGGCAATATTTTATTTCACTAAATTATCATTTTGTAAATTTTATTTATTATTAGTGTCTTGTTATTTGAATTACTATTGTGAATTTAGCCTTTTCTTTAATTGGAGGGTATGAGTGATCTTGAGGATGACTGTATGTATATGTGTGCGTGTGTGCGTACGTGTGTGTGCGTGTGCTGACTTGTGTGATCTCTGAGTTTCTGCTGAATTTATCTTGTTCACTCTCTTCACACCAAACAGACAGAGTTTATGAGGAAAGTCAAAAATACAGTACAATACAATACAATACAATAAGTTTTTAACACATCAGTATGTAGGAGGAAAAAAAGATTTTTTTAAATATGAACAAAGTTTGTTTGGTGGCAAAATACAGTTCTGTCTAACGTTTTAGTGTAATGTTTTTGCTGCTGTTGTTTTGTTTTTTTTACAAAAATGTTGCAAAACCCTGTTTTGCAGAGACCCAGCCTGCGCTGGAGTGTGTGGTTGTGCTAACTGAGAAACTGTGACTGGAGTAAAACAAATTCCAACAGATTCCTACAGATGCCAACCTTAACACAAACCAGTACAGACTTCATGTTTCAGGCCTGGCCCATCTTCAGCGTTGAACCTGCAGCACCTCCTGCTGGCTCCTCCCAACTGCTCCTGCTGCTCCTGGGCATCTGTAAACCAGCACATGGAGATAGGAGTGGGGAGGGAGGGAGGGGTGGGGGGGTTACTGCAGCACTGCATTCCTCTTGTCAATTGACAGGAGCCAGATGGAGGCTTACTGCAGACAGGCGAGGAGGAGCGGGTGTGAGGGAGGGAGGGAGGGACGAAGGAGGGAGGAGAAGAGGGCAGGACCGTGGCGTGATCACTTCTGCCTGTCTGCCTGGTACAGAGTGGAGGAGTGTAAACTAGACAGGGAGCAGAGGAGAGGACTCGGTCGCGTCCTTTCTGTCATCAGTGTGAGGAGCTGGGGGCTGTTTCAGGGATCATGAGGGGAAGGTGGCTGGTGCTGCTGGTGTGCTGCTGCTGTGGGCCAGGTACAGTACGCTTACACTCACAGCACTTTTCTGTGCTAAAACACCCCAAAGGAAAGTTGTGATTTCCATAGGAGAGGTCTTGTCGCAGGTGGGATGAAGAGCTTTAGTAGGTGAAGAGTATTCTGACGGACGATGTTAATGGAAGGTGACTGCTGCCAAGGCTTAATGCTGAATGCGGGTTGATGAGGCAGGCCTGTCTGCCAGTCACCGGCTGGATTTACTTACAAGTCAATCTAGTGCAACGTATCCAGGTCCAGCTGATACGAGCATCATGACAGACGCACGTTTAATTGTTTAAAGTCATTTCCTCAAGTCATATCCTCAAATTATCTTGAAAATGAATGTCCCTTCATCTGTAAGTGGTCATCTGTTGCAAATTAGGTCATCTAATGTTCTTTGACTGTCCTGAAAGCCCAGTGGGGTTTGCTTTCTGCTTGATTAGCAATATTTGTTGTTAAATTTGACTTTCACTGAGCTCCAGAGGAGCTGTTTCATTTGTAGCTAAAAGAATGAAGCATCAGTGATGTAATTTGTACTAAACACGTGTTTTCTCCACTTTAAGGTGTTCACTGTGAGGTGGACATCAACGAGTGTGACAGCAATCCCTGCCAGAATGGCGCCACGTGCGAGGACTCCGCCAACGCCTACAGGTGTCACTGCCCTAAGCCAGAGCCAGGTCAGGAGCCCTGGGGTGGGCCAGCCTGTGACGTCCGTCTGGTTGGCTGCCGACAACACCGGTGCCAGCATGAAGCCAAGTGTGTCCCCGTCCTGACCGACACCGGAGACCACAGCTACCTCTGCCGGTGCCAGCCCGGCTGGACCGGAGAACGCTGCAACATCTCCACCACCTTCTCCTTTAACTCCGAGGGCTACGTCCACATTCAGCTGCCTGTTTTCAAAAACAGGATAAAACGAGAGGCGGAAGAGAAAAACGGCGGACTCCACATCCAGCTGCGGTTCAGGACCACGCTGCCGGACTCGGTGCTGTACTACTGGGGTACCTTGGAGCGCTTTGTCTCCCTGGAGCTTGTGGAAGGCTCCCTTCAGGCCAGGGTGAGGTCAGGGAAGGTGCTGCAGCTGACTTACCCCGGACTGGTCAACGATGGAAGCTGGTACCAGGTGACTGTGACCATGGATGAGAGGCTGGTTATGACCGTTGAAGGACCAGGGTGTGCAGAGGGGTGTCAGGTGAAGAACGAGGCCCACAACTACCTGATCTTCCTTCAGCCCAGCTTTTTCCAAGACCTTTACGTGGGTGGAGCCCCGCAGGAATATTTGGCCCACTTATCCAGTGGAAAGGGATTTATCGGCTGCATGGAGGACCTTAAAGTTGACCAGAAGCTGCTGCTGCCTCAGGACCTCATCAGGGAGGAGCATAGGGGCTTGGAACTGGGATGCTCCAAAAAAGACTGGTGCCAGGAGGATCCATGCAGGCAGCACGGGCAGTGTGTGGACATGTGGGTTCAGGCCAGCTGCCTGTGTTATCGGCCGTTCCACGGAGAGCACTGCGAGAAAGGTAACAGTATAAACTGCTTTTTCTACTTTAAAAGAAAAGGATTTATTATTTATTTAAATATTTTGGAAGGCTTAATTATTAAATGTTTATGAGAGTGGGGACAAGTACCCTGATAAGAATTTAATTTAAGCTACTGCAATGCAAAGCTGGCACTCTTTCAGAATAACACTCACTGCTAGATCTTTTCTTCATTACATCAATATGTTATTACAAACATAACTCTGCTTTAAGAATATTATTTAGATCTAAAGTTCATCTGGAAACTCGAACGCATCAATAACAGAAATACTCACTGAAAGATGAGCAGGTAAAAGTTTGGCTGTTACAAGATGGCACTCAGACTTTTTTAATGTAAAACAGGAAGACAGGACAGAATAACACTTAAAACAGGAAAAAATACAACATTCACAAAAAAATGAGCAAACTGGCTGGACTCTGGCATGTCAGTATGCAGCTGGTGGGAAAGCTAAGTTACCAGCTTTCCAAAATGTTTTGGTTATGAAGAAAAAAACAGAAATTACAAAATTTCTGGACTCATCTTTGCACATAATCAGTGGTGGAGGACGTACTCAATCATCATATTTGGGTAAAAGTTTGTATTGCTAATGCAGCGGTGCAAAGCTTAGGGCTGGGCCAAATGGACCAAATATCATATCACCATATATTTGTTTTAGATGACGATATACAATATATACCGGTATTTTTACCCAGATTTTTCTGAATGTTTTTCATTTCATATCAAACTTCTGAGTTTTTTAGTATTGAAAAGTGTTTAGCATAAAAGGTATCGCTCCACTTCAGTCATGGAATTGACAAAACACTTGTTAGAAATGTTTGTTAAATTGAAATGATTGAAGATAGGTGGCTTGCCATTTATGATTTCTTTGTAGAAGTCTTGGGGAAGATTGTCTTCCAGACAAGATAGTTTAGATAATCAGGTGACCCCTTTGTTGTCAGTTAAGGTGCAGCTGGGTCATTAGCTACGAAAAAATAAAACCAAAACTTTTGCACAGCTAATACCACAATATAACAGTACATGTAAATATCATATCTCTCTCATATGAATATCATATCAGTATATCACCCAGCCCTAGCACAGCTGTGGTGACTGTATGTATATTTTAACGCATCAAAAGTACGAGCTGCACCATTTAGACAATGATACAGTACTATTGGGAAAAATATATATCAATTATGTGAAAGGTTATTGCACATACCTTCTGGGACATGATTCACACTTCAACTTATGATTCTGAGAACCAGAATGAGGGTGTTTCTAAGTGTGTCCTGCAGAGTTAAAAGCCATTAGCAAGGCAATAAAGAATACTGACCCCAGAGTCCCTTTTGGCTGTTTTACTCCCAGTTAGTACTGCTGCAGATGGAGGGGGGTCTGCTTGCTTTGATTGGTTTACAGGACCAATTCCCCTCTTGTCATTGATCATGTTATTGATGATGTAAATCCTTTCAGGAAAAAACAGGATTTGTTTTTCAACAATGATGACCATCTGACTAAACATATCCTGCTTATCATACTGTCATTTACCAAGACAATATATTATTTGAATGATCTTATTGTATTGTACCTTCATGGCTTCTGCTGAGACAAAATAGTCCTTTTAGCAAACAGAACTTGAAAGCTGCTGATGGTTCTTAGCAGCATGTTGGATGCAAATTATCATTCATTTCTGTTAAGAGAACAAACAAACTACTTAAGAAATGAAATTGGCGTGAATCGGAAGCTTATACATGTATCAGCAGTTATTATAATAAATATCAGATAGTCTTATCGATTCAGTGGAAGTGTTGTGAGGAACTGTAAAATAATTCACAATAAAATGAATGTGGCAAGGTTCGCAATTAGGGCCCAGGTGGGATTTGATCCCACAGACTACCAGGTGAGTCATGCACGCTTACCAGTCAGCCAGAGGGCCATCCCTGTGTCCACGTAGCCAGGGCGCGTCATCAATTAGGGTGCGTTCACACTCTGGCTGTTTGGTCCACTTTAAACAGACTGTGGATAGTCTGCTCCATTTGGTGCAGTCTGAACACCAACCGTGAAATTTTTCACTGGGGTGGCCGGGGAGAGACCATTTCTCACATAGGGGTGGCCATAAGTAGATACCTCAGAGTGCGTGTATATATATGATATATAAACATCCAAGTGTATAGGGAAGTTCGTGTCTAAGGGAAAGTGGTTTGGAGGCAGTTTTGGGTCTCTCCTGTGAAGCAGAAGTTTTCTTTCCCCAATCGCAATATCTCAGCGAGAAAAGCTTAAAAGTGGGATTTTCAATTTCTGCAAGTCCGATCTTAAAAATTCCAACCGTATGGAGTAGGCCACCCTTGGCCACCCCGTAGCTCCGCCCTTGCGTGCGCACCAAATATGCGGACTCTGGTCTGCCTGAAAGCCGGGGGTCTCGGTTCACTTCCAAACGGACTATCGGACAATCCAGCACACCTAATGGAAGTTACGTTTGTTGACTGTAATAAATCAGAAGAAGAAGAAGTAGAAGGAAGTGGGGTAGATTATCGTTTGGGTCGAAACAAAAACAAAGCAAACAGCGCGTGTTGGAAGAAGCTGAGGTCAAAACAACTGCAAAATGAGCAGACAGAGATGGAGTGATAATAAGAAGCAGAAAGATTTCCACTTAAATCACGGAGTCCAGGTTTCTTCTTCTTCCTGCTTCTTCATCATTGATCAGTGGTTGTATTGGGGAGAGTTGCCCCCTCCCCCAGCGAGCAGTTGTTGTAATTAGGTTTAACCAGGTTGTTTGATCCGCTTCAGTTAATGCAGTTTGAATGCGAACCGAAGCAAAGAAAGGTGAGAACTATTCCTGAAACCCCCGCCCAATCAGACCGAGACCCCGGACTCTCCTGGTGTGAATGCACCCTCAGAGGCATGGTGACAGGACCCCATACTGTCACACAAACAATCAAAGCTAAAATGCGACTGTAGCATTTAATGCAACACATTGTAGAAATGCAAAGGAGTGGAGAGATTAGATATTTGGTGCGAAGTGTTGTGAACTATAAGTGAATGCTCTTCACTACTAAATCTACTTTACTGAAGTACAGATGGTAACAAAGTGCTCTAACTTTTTCATATTCCGCCACTGCGCACAATGCAGCAACTGATTCTCATCTTGAAGACAGTAAAAGGTAGATTAAGTAGTATTTTAGCATCAAAAGCTAGCTTGGTTAGCATTCAGTAGCAGCGTTTCCTCTGCAGGAGACATTGGTTGATTTTTCTTTTGTAACCTTAATAGTTGCCTCTCATGTATTGCAGTGTAATCATGTAGGGATGGTCTGGGGTATAGACAATCAAATTTAAACAAATAATTAGTGTAAACTCATCTTTATCTGGGTAAATCTCAGATATCCAAGTGCAAGTGAATGCAGCATGTCATGTACAGCAACACTACAATGTTCTTGATCCTGATAAAGGATTTATGCAGCGTCAACTCAGCAGCCACTGACTGTTCATGGGTGATTATGTGTTTGTCTCTTTAAACTGTTTATATTTTATGAAGAGGATGTAAAAGTCTTAAAACCACCAGATGTGACAACTTTTCAGTTAAAGGGCCAATAATGCTGAAGAAACACTGATGTACAGTAACCTCAAATTTGGCTCAAAGAATATATATTTTTTCTATTATCAATGAAATATAAGTGTTTGTGCAGCAGTGATTACAGCCACCATACAGGGTCATCCTAAGTAAATGTTTTTTTAAAAAAAAAAACATCAGTGGCTGTTATTTTACAATTTTGCTTTACTTTTCAAATTAAATGACCACTTTGGTTTTATTATAATTAACTAATTATATTGTAATTTTTTCTGAAAGGTCTTGTTTCCATGTGCTACCTTGCTTTCCTGGTCTGTTGCCCTGCCTGGCCCCCGAAATAAGAACTGTTCTAGTCTCAGTCATTAGTTTAATATACTGCCTGGCCCCCCGAAAAAGTTGCCACCTGGATTTAACTAAGCAAACAGGTCGGAGCCTCCTATTTGATAACTACTGCATGGGTGATTATCTTTCAGCTGCAACAATTTATTTAACCCCAACTGCTGCAATGACTTGTTTCTCATTTCCTAAACAACCATGTGGAAAGACACATCCATGTTCGTGGACAAGATGTTCGTTTGTCTGAGAAGGGTCAGATCACTGGCAGCATCAAGCAGAGAAAACATCTAAGGAGATGCAGAAACTACTAAAACTGGGTTCAGAGCTGTCGTACAGATTATTTAAAACTGAACGGTTAGTGGGGACCATCGTCCTCCAGGAAGAAATGTGGAAGGAAAGGCAGATAAAGTGATACAGCATCATCCCAGTGCTACTGTACAAGCCTGTGGGGGCAGTGTTATGATCTGGGGTTGCTGCAGTTGCTCAGGTCTACGTTCAGCATCAGTATGTGCTCAAAGAATGAGGTCAGCTGATACCTGAATATACTGAATGAGCAGGTTATTCCATCAATGGACTTTTTCTTCCCTGATAGCACGGGCATATTCCAAGATGACAATGCCAGGATTAATCAGCTCAGATTGTGAAAGATGGTTCAGGTCCAGGTTTAGGTCTCGGTTCAGGTCTAGGATATACTGTAAGGAGCTCAAATTGTGAAATTGTGGTTCAGGGAACATGAGACATCATTTTCACACATTGATCAGCCACCACAGAGACCAGACCTGGACCCCATTGAGAATCTTTGGGATGTGCTGTGGTCAGACTCTACAATCATCATCAAGATCTTGGTGAAGAATTAATGCAACACTGGATGGAAATAAATCTGCTGACATTGCAGAAGCTCATGGAAACAATGCCACAGCAAATGCTGCCATTATCAAAGCAAAAGCTAAATATGAGTGTGTTACCTTTTTTATTTGGTCACAACTTATATTTTGGCCAGACAGTGTACATAACAATGCTCCATAATGTAATATTTTACTGATGAAATCAACAATAATTTACTTTGATTAAATATATTGAGTTCAACATTGTTTTAGTCATCAATGTGTAAAAATACAAAATTGAATTCAAAAATCTGGAACTGGAAAAAGTAAGAAAACAAATAGGTAAAAACAAACAAACAAACAAAAAACCCACTAACAATACAATCAAACCATTTGCGTTTCCTCTGAGTTTGACTGATTCAGGTGGGTACTTTCACTGTGTTGGAACAGAATTCTGACTTTTCCCCTCTGACCCCCACTCAGAATATCCAGCTTGGACATTTGGCCATGAAAACACCACCAGCTACTCTTCCTTCAACATCTCAGAGAGTCATGGAGAAAACTTCACAATTTCCTTCCTCATGCGCTCCCTCAAACACAACGGCTTGCTGCTGCAGTTCCACAGAGAAGGAAAGGCCTACCTGACCATCTATCTGAAGGAGGGCACCGTCGCTATCTACAGTCCTCACACCACCCTGCTGTCAGAAGTCAAATCAATCACAGATGGCAGCTATCACTTGGTGACCATAAAGGTTCACAACGGCCATGTGGTCTTTCCCAAAGCGGGACATAATCGCGCCTTAGGGAACGTGAGTGTAGAGGCAGAAGATGTGGTGTTTGTCGGAGGCCTCCCTGCAGGCAAGAACATGAATGCCTGGGGTGGGCACTTCAAGGGCTGCCTGCAGGACATCCGACTGGACCACAAACAACTGGCTGCTGGGGCTCATCCGGAGGGGTTGGACGTTTACCAGGGAAGTACAGAGAACGTGCTGCAAGGGTGCCACAGTGATGACACATGCCAGGTAAGGCGGGAAGACGGTACTGTGTGTAATCTGATGTATGACCATCACCTCATCTATATACACAAGAATGAAAGAAGATGAATTTTTACATTAGAAATTATGTTTACAACCCTAATTCCTAATACTGTGGAATGCTGTGTAAAAAAGAAGCATCATCAACCCACATTTTATTCTCTGTAGAACAGAAACAGCATGTGAAATGTTCAAGTCAAGTCTTGGTGGGGGGTTCAAACAAGCGTCTTTCTGTGTAGAGTTTGCATGTTCTCCCTGTGGGATCTCTGTGGGTACTCCTGCTTCCTGCCACCATCCAAAGACATGCAGGTTACTCTGAATCCTCCCTAAGAGTGAGAAAGAATGGGTTTTATGTTTCTGTGTTAGACAGTGGACCTGTGATAGACTGGGGACCTGTCCCTGCCTCATTCCTGCTGCTGGGCTTCAGCTCCCCTGCAGCCCTAAATTGGAGTAAGCGGTAAAGAAAATGAATGAATGGAAAATGTGAGCTCATTTTCAATTTGATGCACATATCTTCAAAGTTGGGAGAAACAAAAGGCTGGGAAAGTACTGGTACAAAACAGAAACAACTGGAGGAGCATTTGACAACTAATTAGGTTAATTAGAAACAGGTCAGTATATGAATAGGTATAAAAGGAGCTCTTCAAAGAGGCAAAGTGCCTCAGTTGGTAAGTTGGGCTCAGGCTCACCAGTCATACTGTATTTTGTACATTTTAACTTAGCTTTTTCTTTCCAATGTGACAAAAGGCAAAATTCAGTAGTAATTCAAATGACAAGAAACTAAAGAAACTACTATATAAATGAATATTTATAAAATTATAATTGAGTAAAATAAAATATTGCTTTTGAATTGTGGTTGGAAATGATAATAATAATAATAATAATAATGAAAACTGTCTGAGACACATTACAGCACTTTTCCCATGAACAGTGGACCAACATAGCTGTCAACAGGTGTAGAAGTCTTTCTGAACATTACAGAAAACACCTGATTGCAGTGACTGTCTCCAAGTGTTGGTCAACAAAATTTTAGCTTCAGAGCCCCATCATGCTTGTTCATTTGTTTTCATTTTTTGTGCATTCGTTTTAAATATTTCTTTTGGACCACAATTAAAAATCAATGTCATGATTTTCATAGAATTTTTATTTATTATTACTTTTGTCGATCTTAACTTATTTAATTGACAGCTGATATTTTTCCCTCATTAATTGGAGGGTATGAATAATTTTGAGGAAGACTGTATATGTGTTATATATATATATATATATAAATTACTGACAGGCTTATCTGTGTTTTAGGAGGTAGGCTTGTTGGGATTAAGCCTTTCATTGCAAAAAAACAAACAAACAAACAAAAAAACAAAGAGTTGTGGTTGTATGAAGATAATTATTTTCTCACATTCTGAGGGTCATATGACCCTCAGAATGCGCACAGTAGCAATTTTAGGCCAGTTCTAGTGATGGATTGCGTATTGTGTGCCACTGATGCATTTTGCCCGTATATGTTCTTTGCTCCACTCTATCAGTGGTCATTGGTTTCAGATGTCCACATCCTGTGCAGGTCCTGTGTAAATGCAGATCAAGCGGATTAATTTAATTATTTTTTAAAATGAGCAGGTAGTGGCTCTGGATGGAGATAAACAGTACAATGAAATATGAACATAGTTAACAGGATTCACCTGTTGTGGCTTGTACTAAATGAAGACAACCTATTTAATAGTTGACGAGAAATGACACAAAGGATTGGAATGACAGGATAAGGAACACTGACCTGATTAAATGGTCTCTCCACTATCAAACGCAGAGGCACCATGAATTGGCAACGATTTAAAAAGTAACTGCGTCTCAAAGGAAGCTCCAGATACACGTGTTGCATTGTGTGAAGTGTTTGATGGCTTTGCTGTTCAGTATTGACTCAACCTTATTAACACTGATCTGGTTGTGAATCCCTTTTATCTGTAAGTAACCACTCAATCCTCTCTGCAGCTTTTACTGTACGGTCGCATCAGGTAAGAGATTGTCCCAGCGGTCATTTAATCCATCCATCTGTGTTTGTGTGTACGCAGGATAAGCCCTGTTTCAATGGTGGACAGTGTCAGATCACCTGGAATGACTTCAGGTGTATCTGCCCCAATAACTTCTCTGGCCGGCTGTGTGAGACGCGTCTGTGGTGCAAAGACAAGCCTTGTTACGATGGAGTGCTCTGTGTGGATCTCCATGATGGATATGAATGTGAGTTATCCCATATCGTGTCTTTTGTTTAATCATGCAGGGCAAGCCAAGTCAGGCTGGGGCAAGTTTATTTGTTTAGATTTTCAATTCTTAATCAGGCTTAAGAACCTTTTCAGACGTGGGATGGACATCATCACTGGTTTGCAGCATGGATTGGATGTGCCTGGCTGAGATGATATTGGGAGTCACCATTGAACTATTTTCCAAACGTTGCATGAAAACAAACTCTTTTTTTCTTAAGACTTTTCTATAAAGAACATACCGGTGTATCCTCAGAGCTTCCATTGATCTTTTCCTCCTGGTGAATTTTAGAACTTGAGTTGTGGGTGTATCATTTCTCCCCTTTAACTATACTAACTGATGTTTCATCATACACCAGTGGGGGCACTACTGGTGTATGAATGTGTGTGAATTTTCTGGTGGTGGTCGGAGGGCCATAAATGTGAAATGGCGTAACTTTTAGACCTTAAGATAAGCTTTTCTCACTCATTTTGATGACCTACTGTACCAACATTCATTACGCACATTTTCAAGCCGTCACTGCCCAGCGGCAAACCGAGGCTCAGAAACTGCACTATGTAACTTTTGCATCCAGGACGGGGCCGTGAAGTTGTAGCTGACTATAGATGGGTTTCCGAGCAATGTCACAGGTAGGATACACGTGCAACGGGGGGGCAAGAAAACACAGGAAAAGCATTATTGAACTATGAGAAGACGTGTGTTTACATGCAAAACTCGACTTTTAATGCAGATTAGGTCAAGATATGACATGAAAGTGTCTGGGAAATATAACGTTTGAGTCCTGGTATTTGTTCAGTTGCAAAAATCAAAACATTAATGCATGTAAATAGTTAAAATGGTGAAAATAGGACAGTAGGAGAGACTGTCCTCAGGAAATCCTCCCTGATAACTTCTGCAGGTTCAGAAACATGATTTATTCGGTCTTTCACCACGGTCACCATGTCAGTTTAAACCACTGCCGTGGCAGAAATTACTCCTATGTTCTAGTCAGGAGACTGGTACTGTAACAACACCAGTATCACAGCCGCAGTCACTGATCAGGACCTGGCTGAGTTCGTGGGCCACGGCTGCATCACAACACTGCAGCTGTGTGTGACAGCCGTCCTCTGCTCACACACGCAAAATAAAAAGAAGAAAAAAATGATTGTGGAGCCGTTTACAGACATTCACGCTGCATAACAACACATCCCTGAGATTTTTTACTAAGCACAGGGGGTCGTAAAACAGATGGTGTTTGAGTTTCTAACGTTAGCTTGTTAGCAGTTAGCTAGTCCGTCTACTGTCTACCAGGACTTCATCCACAATAAAGCACAATGTTACACAAGCAGCAACGCTTACCGACAACAATGCAGGTGAGTCCCTGACAGCTGGAATCACCTCCTTTCCAAATGTAGGTTGATGTGGTCTGGGCCTGGTTTAATCCAGGCTCGTGACAGTTGCTCCTGTATGGAGGAGGTGAAGACGACACCTGCTGCAGACAGCAGACTGTTGGGGACCATTTTGGTTTTAACAAAGAGTCTAAATGAAAGTTTAAGCAGCTTTCTAACTCAGATCCAACACGAATAATATCCACGTTTTAACAAGAAAAATGCCAAGTTGGTATAATGGTAACAGAAACACAAAACGGCAACGATGAGTCGGTATTTTTTATTCATTATCAAAATACAGATTTATACAATATAATTCAAAACACAACGATCTCTGTTTGTTTCGTCAGGTTACTTTACATTTTTATGAATATGAGTGTGTTTGGCTGCAGTACAAACAGGCTTTTTGCCCCCTGGTTGCACGCGCAACTACCAATGATTGTAAACAGGAAACCCATGCGCACTACGTCACCTACCAGCAAATGGATATGAATCAGATATGAACACAGCGGGTGATTTGAATGCACATTATGTTGGATTCGGTAAAGAAACATAAGGAAACATTTCCGGAGGAAGAGAGGAAAAGAAAGAGAGGAAGGGACAGAACAAGAGTCAAGATAAGACTGTCTTTTACTGGCTGCAGGGAATCACAGTACAGGTACGATGAAGATGGATGCTAGTTGAGCCGTCGATAGGGGGGGTCACTGAGAAAACTGCTAAAAGTTCCGTTGTGGGTCTTTGATAGCATAAAGATTTTTGCAGAATCCCGATATTTTCTCGATGTTATTTCCTTGTCACAGAGCTCTGTTTGATCTCCTCCTGCAGGTTTAACTGAAGCCACCTTTCAGGACAACTCTCTGCAGTACGCTGCCAACGGCTCCCTGCTGAGCCCCGTGACCAACATCACCTTAGGCATACGAACGCGGGATGAGAACGGGATCTTGTTACGAGCTACTGGTAAAGCCGAGGTCTTCTGTCTGGGCCTGCTCAACTCCAGCCTGCTGGTTAAACTGGACAGCGGGGCTGGGGCGGAGCTGCTGGCCTTCACCAGCGACAGGATCATCGCAGACGGAGGCTGGCACCAGATCCAGATCAGCATGGTCGACCCAACGAGGTCAGCGTCCCGTTGGCGCCTCACAGTAGACGGGCGGAGAGCTGGCGGCAGCCTAACAGAGGGCGGCAAACTCAACTTCCTCAATGGCTCCTTAATCTGGCTGGCCGAGAAGTACACCGGATGTTTAAGAGAGGTGAGAGTGGGCGGAGTCTACCTGCCACTCATAAAAGTACAAGATGTTCCTCAGCTGAGCCGCTTCTCCAGGCTCGGCGGGCATGAGCCAACAATCGGATGCCACAGTGCTCCGATTTGCGACTCCCAGCCCTGCCTCAACCAGGGTGTGTGCCAGGACCAGTTTAATGAGTTTAACTGCAGCTGCAGCCCTGGATGGGAGGGGGAACGGTGTGAGACGGAAATAAACGAGTGCTCTTCAGCTCCCTGTGTCTACGGCACATGCAGAGACCTCCTGGCAGACTACCAGTGTGACTGCGAGCCAGGATATGAAGGGAAAAACTGTCAGGGAGAGGTGGATAACTGCCTGGAGTTCAGCTGTGTGAACGGCGGAGTCTGCGTGGAAACTGTGGGCACACACACATGTTCGTGCCCTCCTGGCTACATCGGCAAGCGGTGCCAGTGAGTACAAGCCTTTCTATTTGGAGAATACAGATAAAATGAACGGAGAATACATGCAGTCTCAGGAAGGAAGCTAAAAAGAAACTCGTTTTTTATTATTTTAAGTTGATTTATAGATACGGAGACCCTCCATGTGTTGGTACGATTTATCCTATGAATGAGGGTCTGTGATGTCTGTTATGTCTTTCTAAAAACTTAGAAATAAGCCTGATTTTGCGCCTGAGTCATTTGTCTTTTACCCCATCCTGAAGCAAGTCTATACTGCAAAAACTAAAATCTTAGCAAGTATATTTTGAAAATTTCCAGTCAAAATATTTCAGCACACTCAAAATAAGACAAAATATAGGAACTTGTATTAAGGCAATGCGTCTTGTTTCAAGAAATGTTATAAAGAACATTTCACTTGTTCTGTTGGCAGAATTTTTTTTTTTTTTTGCTTATTACAGGCAAAAAGAAGAAGAAGAAGAAGAAAAAAACTTATTTTAAGAGTGGCCAAGACTTATTCCCTTGAAATAAGTTAAAAAACAAGAACAAACAAACAAAAAATAGAAAAAAGTGAAACTCTGTCTTAAAACAAGTTCCTACAGTCGTCTTCAAAATGATTCATACCCTCCAATTAAAGAAAACACTAAATTCACAATAGTACCTCACATAATAAGAAATTAGAGAAATTAATAATAAATAAAAATTTACAAAATTGTAATTTAGTGAAATAACATATTGCTTTTGAATTTTGGATCAAAACAATGATAAAAAAAAAAAAACAAACAAGCAAAACTATCTCAGACACATTAGAGCACCTTTCCCATGAACAGTGGACCAACATACATGTCAACAGGTGCAGACGTCTTTTTGAACATTACAGAAAACACCTGATTGCTGTGATTGTCTCAAAGTGTTGCTCAAGAACATTTTAGCTCAACTTACTTGTTTTTGTTTTTTTTTTTTTTTTTGAGTGTGACCACAATTCAAAATCAATGTCATGCTTTTCATAGAATTTTTATTTTTTACTACTTTTGTCAATTTCCACTTATTTCACTGACAGCTGATTTTTTTCTTCTTTAATTGGGGGGTATGAATAATATTGGGGAAAATATATATCTCACTGAAATGTTTCTCTTTAGGTGATTTTGTCGTATCTTGAGTGTGATTAACTTTTTTTTTTTTTTTGGTCATACTTGTAAGATCCCCGAAGGGAAATTAGGGCCCTGCATTTTACCATCTCTGTACTGTGAGTATCAGAGATATCAGAGAGCAGTAGGCTGCTACCTAAAGCGCCCGGGGAGCAGTTGTTGGGGTCCACAGTGGTTCACCTTGGGGTCGAGTCGGGGACTTGAACCCAGGTCCTCCGCGTCAAAGCCCACGACGCTACCACTCATCTACCCACTCCCCTATTTTGACTATTTCCCCTATATTTCGACAAGGATTTAGAGTTTTTGCAGTGAAAAAAACCTCTTCAGTGCATCACGATTAAGTCATGCTGATGTAATCCTGCGTCTCTTATTTAGGCCTGTGCACAAAAGATATCAAACCCATAGTGAAACGAGTATATCCTGCAATCATAAGGCCTATTTGAATAGTTTGGAGTCATTGTAAAGGGAACACTTAGACTTGTAAATACCATGTGCTGAAGAATAAACGAAGATGGCACACAGTAGAAATGGAAAAAAGTGTCAGGTTTGCCTTAAAATTGAACTTTCAGTATGAATATAAATGATGCAGCTGTAGCTCTAAACCTCCATCAGATCTGAACAATATGTGATTATTATCTCTGCGAAGGCCTCCTCTGACAAATTATGGAGGTTTTAGTACAGACAGTTCAGGTCAGGTGAATAAAATGGACATTTTGGTGCAGTTTGGCGCCATCTGATCACAACAACCCCCAACTGGGGGACCTCAGGTGTGAAGAGGTTAAGAAGCAGAGAGAGGTTCTAGACCCACTTTTGTAATGTTGTTATAGAGGCTCAGAACGGTGCAGAGACGAGACAGACATGTCCGTACAGGACAACACAGGACAGACAGAAGCATCACATCCAGAACCTGATAAAGACAAGACTGATAAGTAACGTTAATCACAGCAGGCCATTGATACAACACTCTTGTTTTATCTGTGTGTGGGTGTTTTATGCCAAATGTTCATCACAGACAACATCTATAAAAAGTCAGTGAGAGGTGGAAAGATGGACAAATGAATTAAAAAAAAAAAGGCCTTTTCTTATTTTTCTTTCCTACTTTTTTTTTTTTTTTTTTAGATTGAATAATAATGACATTTCTTACTCTGCAGTCAAATAAAGAAAGACTTGTTTGTCACATGGCCATAGCTGTAGGGAATTATTTACCCCTAGATCTGATTTTAAATATTAAAATCTTATCTTCAAGGTGAAAATATGTGCATTTTCTTTTTTTTTTCTTTAAATTACAATACAATATGTCACAGATCCAGTTCATGACAACAGAGGACATGAGGTTACAAGTATAAGATACACCAAACAAAACAAACAGTACATAGAGGTGAGATAATGAGTGTCTGTGTAACTAAAATCTGATGTACATAATGAGTTTGTTTAGAGACTAGTTACAAGTTAATTAAGAGCTAAGGAAAGAAAAGGTCTCCCTCTGCTACATTATGCAAAGAAAGACAATATTATTACCAATTTTAATAATAAGAAAAATTGTGACCTTGAAAAATTGAATAAAGACTTGTGATAAAAGTAGTCGATTTATACAGCCCATCCAAAAATATACAAATGTAATATATGAGAATTTATTAAATTCGCGTAGTTGTTTTTGAACGTTTACATACCCTCCATTTAATGACAGAAAAAAAAAATTTGCTGCCAGTGAAATAAGTTGAAATTGACAAAATTAATAATGAATAGAAATTTTATGGACATTATGACATTGATTTTGTATTGTGGCTCAACAGAAATATTAAAAACAAACAGACAAAAAATTAAACAAGTAAACTAGCGTGATGGGGCTCTTGAGCTAAAATTTTGTTGAGCAACACTTTGAGGCGATCACTGCAATCAGGTGTTTTCTGTAATGTTCAATAAGACCTGTTAACAGGTATTATATTCTACTGTTCACAAGCAAGCTGCTCTAATTTTTCTGGGATAGTTTTGTTCGTTTGCTTCTTTTTAAAAATGATTTCTTTAAACAATCATGCAAAATCAATACTTTAATTCACTAAATTATAATTTTGTAAATTTTTATTTATTGTTACTTTTTTCCAATTTCTTGTTATTTGGATTACTATTTTGAATTTCCTTTCTTTAATGGGAGGGCGTATAAACTTTCAAGCACAACTGTATGTTCAAGCTGCATGTTATATGGGACAGCAAATTTATGATTGGTTTGGTGTAAAATTGTGTTGAAGATAAAAAAAATAGTAAATAATTTCAATAATGATTTAAAAAAAAAAATAGTTTTAGTTTCCTGTAAGAATTTGCCACTTTATCCGTATTATACACTACTCACAATAGGTTTGGGATATTTTGACGCCTTTCCAGGTGAACTTCACCTTTATGGAAACTTCTGAATGTACATGTGTGTTGTCCAATGTTTAAATATTTATTGCACATTATGCTGTTCTCTAAAAAGATGATCAAGCACAAAAACTTACAAAAACAAATACCTGAACCATGACTTGACTTCTAAATGTTCTGGTTTATCTTGTTTCTAAACGGTCCTCTTTAGACATTTAGACGTCATCAGACCAAGACGATGCCAAACACATAACAAGTTCATGAGACTCTGACATTGTATGTTGTGGTATTTCCACCATTGTTGTTAGATTTTATTTCAATAAGTTGTCTTACATGGAGAAAGTTACGTAAATGCCCAACATTCTTGAACTTTTTACATTTTTCTTTAATTGTACCCAGAAGAAGAATATCCCAGTGTTTTGTGTGTGTATCCACTGTAAATAGTATCTATTAAACTGAGTTTAGAGGGAAATCTCTTCAGGCTGACACTGGAAATGTTGCATTTTTCTAATGCTTTATCAGGCAAACAGTGAAAACGGCAGATTAGCCCAGAAAGAAAATTTTCAGTTCTGTAAAATGTGCAACTCCTAAAGAGTGTTTTTGTGTGCAATAGGTGGCGTTTCCCTCCAGTGGCGTGTGATGCAAACACAGAGTGTCTGAATGGAGGGGTCTGTATAGGAGGCAACTCTGGAGGCAACTGTACCTGCAAGCCTGGATACACAGGTGCCAGGTGAGAGCAAGACGTTGCACCTGTCCCAACACACACTGATCAGGAAAATGTCTGAACCGTGTCCAAGCGTGCAGAGCACGAGTGTGTTTGTGCCGCAGCTCTGTCAGTCAGAGTTGTGATAAAACCCTCTGATGTGTTTCAGGTGCCAGACGGAAATAAACGAGTGTGAGTCCAATCCTTGTCTCAATGGTGCCATCTGTCTGGACCGACTAAACCACTTCCAGTGTGTGTGTCCTCCGGGCTTTAGTGGCAAATGGTGTGAGAGCAATGTAAGTGATTCCTCTGCAAGTTACTTTCATAGAACACAACTAAAGTCAGTGAGTTTCGGGTATAAATTTCCAACTGCACGTGGTTGTCATCAATAAATATAAACAGATTTAAAGGAAGGGGTAACACTTAACAATAAGGGTCCCTTAATTAATCAGTGCACTATTAATCATCAATTAACTGTTTTAATAATATATTAACTATTATTAACTACTACTTAACATTAGTAATCATATTGTTCATTGCAGTAAATAGAAGGTAATTCATTCTTACTATTCAACCTTACTTAAAGCCAGAGTTGGTAATCCTGCTCAGAAACACGTTTTGTTCTACTGGGTGAACTGGTCCTTCCATGCTGACAGTATCACATCATGTATTCATAAAAGGAAGGAAAAGGTCAGACCTCTGTGAGAGCTGCAGGTCTGTGAAAACTCTGACTGACCTCTGCCATTCGCATCGAAAGGCAGGAATCGGTTATTCGCAACGTATAGAAAGAACCAATTGATGCCTTTATGTCTCAATGTCTTTATTGACTTCATCAATACTTTAAGTAGAATGAACGAACGAAAGCGTACTATTGTCCTGTGAATCCGGGTTTAGCTTTCCATTAGTTATCAGGGTGTTCTACACACTTTTCGGGGCTGCGCGTTCATGATGCGTGCTTCCGTAGTACAGCTGAGAAGAGCAGCTGCTACCCAGACAACAAAAACACAATTTGTGAAACTCTGAACTCGCAGTAGAATAGTTCTCATTCGCTCGTTCATTCTGCTTAAAGCATTGATGAAATCAAGGAGTTTTGCAGCAGATAATGTCTTATATAGTGGCCGCCCCGTCGCCGCCATTTAACTGGATGTACACCGAAGGGTGACTCAACATAATATCTTCCCAAGGAGTCAAAGTAATGCAGAAACTTAACTGGTGAGTAAATGCACGTATAAACTCCTAGAAATAAGGTCCAGGTTAAAAAAAATAAAGTTATCCTTTAAGTAAGATATTATTTTACATTCGTAGCCTGACCTAACAGCCTACTTAACCATAATTAACCATCACGGGGGGGGGGGGGGGGGGGGGTAAATGCTTTGTTGGGCCCTTATTGTAAAGTGTAAACATTTATCTCTTTGGTAACATAAATATGCTTACCATAAGCGTTACTTAACTACTTAATTTTTCTAGGGTGGAAAAAAAAGACATTCCAAACAGAAAAGAAAACCAGGAAGTTTTTTTTTTTTTCATCCCAGAAAGAATAAGTTTACACTCAGTCTCCATATGAAATTAAAAAAAGAAGGTTGTTTTGTAATTTTCTGGCTAATAATGCATTAAATAAGGCTGAGTATTTAGCATTAATTAACTGCTAATCAATGCATTAACCAATATGCTAACTAACAATAAGTTATAGTTAAAAATAGTTGTTGATATATTATCAAACAGTTAATTAATGCTAAATAATGCACTTACTAACATTAATTAAGGGATCCTTATTGTAAAGTGTTACCACGCGGTAAATGAATAATACATAAACTTAACTACCCTGAGTGTTGTAAATTTAGAATTTCCATCGTTATTCCATCCCTAAAAGCAGGACTTTGCACGACCCCCTTTTGGCGGCATAAACAGCTTTGAGTCTTCTCGGTAAATCCCTCCAAGCTTTCCTCTCCTGCATGTGGGCAGTTTATGCTTATCTCATTCTTCCTGACAGGTCCTCTGAGGCTCAGTCAGATTGAATGGAAAGCAAGTGAAGAAGACTGATCTCGTGTCTGACCACAAATGTTCTTGGTGGTCAAAGTCAGAGCTTTGGTATTGCTTTTTTCATCCAAATAAAAAATGTTTAACACAGACAAAGGCAGCATTACCATAACATGACTGGTGACATCGTTATGTAAATGTTTAAGTTGAGTGATTACTGTCATGATATCTCAGTTGAATTTTGGTTGAACCTGTTTGGATTGCAGCCATAAATGTCAGTCTAACCCAGGGTGCTGCAACCTTTCCAGTCCAAAGAGCCGTTTTTGCCTAAACCCAGCTAAATAAAAGTCGTCCAGAGCTGCAAATATTTCATGGCCTTCTTTAAAAAGACAACTTATAATTTTTGATAAATACTTACTTTATGAAAAAATTTTTTGAAGAACCACAATTAAATTTTGAGTTTTAGGTTTTGGAAAACAAAACAAAAACATAAAAATTTTGCAAATTTTCATGTCAGACATGACCGGATACTACGTCCTGGAGCCCTGCACTGGAGCAGCCTGCAGGCCCCGACAGAAGCGAGGCTTCGGGCCAACGGCCATATCATGATCTCGGGCTCGGGCTTTCCTTCTGTTAAAACCCGCTAATTAGAAAGATGTGTGCGAGTTTGTGTTCAATCAATTTAAATAGCAACACTACCGTGCAGGTAAAGTAAGCATTGTTGCCTGTTTATAGACAAAATTTTGCCGCGGCGGGCGCAAGGGAGGTAAGACAAGCTGCTTCTTATCTAATTGATAGTTCCGCTGCTGCTAGTTGTGGTCTTTATTAAGAAAAGAAGAAAATATTCCTGATAGGCCGAAGCTTTTGCTACGTTTATCATACAGTAATAATAGACAATGAGTTACAGTTTAAGAGTGTCAGGTATTGTATCTTATGGCTGCGATATGTAGGTCAAATTACTGCACCGTGTGCTGTTGCAGTTGCATCGCTGAGTCATTAAAAAAAACAAAATTAAATACCAGCCAACATGCTTCATACACTTTACAAACTAATGTTAATATTAAAGGAAACGAAGTATATCCACTTATGTCATAAAAGTTCTCAAATAAGATTGGAGGTGTACCTATAACTGCAGCTATATGCACCAGTTCTCATTAAATAAAATAATGCAGTCATTAAGTTAAATCAATTCATTAACTTTATTTTAATCAAAAATATAATTAATATAGCGCAATATCACACCAAGATCCCCAATTAACCTGTTTTAATGTCAGCATCTTAACAGCCTGGTTTAAATTAAATTCTGTGATTTTCAATTTCCGTTTTGCTTTTTCTTTTGTTTTTAGACTCATATAATTATTGATCCATTCATGTGGCATTATTTTAGCATACATATTATTATTGCCCAGGTTGTCCTGAAAAAAAAAAGATATTTGTTATTTGACTGTGCATGAAAGGGTTAAGATTATACATGCATTAAAAGACGGAAAGGCCAGGCGGGCAAAAAATAGCAATAAATGGCTTGGAGTTCTAAGGGTTAAGGAGAAAAAAAAGTCAGGCTTCATGAACCTTTTTCACAAAAACTGGAAGTACGTAATGGGCGAGAATCTTGTCTTCCTGTGAGGGCCAGACTTCAGTCAAACGTCAAAAATGGATCATGTTTCCACTCTGGATTTTACATTTGAGCCCATTTACTCGACTCTGCCTCGATCGAGAACCCAAAGTTTTGTCTGCATTGTTTCGATCATGTGACCATCGATGCATCGCTTTGTCATCTGCACGTGTCGAGCTGCTCCCGGGATTTTAAAGAGAGGAAGTTTGTTAATATACCAAGCTTTAAACGTAATTCAATCACATCCAAACCCAAATGTTTATAGAGGAGGTTTACCTCGCGGTTATTCATCATTTCTAATATCAGAAAGCATCAGATTAGAATGAAATCTGCAGAGCTGCTCTGATAACATTGACAGGAAATAAAACGTGACCATACAGGTGTTATTAATGCATCCAGTACGTGCATAATGTCCGCAAATTAATGTATTAATGTCCAAAATTACAGCCTCTGCTGAAATAATGCTTTTTTTCTTTTTTAAGATTACACATGTAGGTTTGGTGAAACTTCTCTGATCACTTTGATTTCAAAATGATTGCTTTTAAATGATCGTGAGCAAAATAAAGATCACTGATGGTAGAATATCGTTGTAATGTGTTTAACTGCAAGAGATCGCAAAATGTCGTAGTTCATTCTGAGTTTGGAAATAAAATAAAATTAAAAAGTATGTTTCGTAGCTTTTATTTAACATGCTTCTGTTGTAGTTTTGAGTAACATACATGTATTATTTTAGTACAGCTGTGGGTTACCAGTGTTTTCATGTGTTATAATGAGAGGCTGAGACGATGCAGTTCGGGTCCAGCGATCTTTTACTGGACCCGAACTGCCTCGTCTCAGCCTCTCATTATAACAAACGTGAGAACATTAATCCACGGCTACAAAGCAGCATCATGCGCTGCTGTTCAACACAGTCCACCATGAAGATCCACAGATGACAGCAGCCACGACTTCACACAACAGTTAAACTATCTCCATGCATGCAAGGACAAAAATACAAAACTCTTTTCTTCTACTTTAACACTGATGGATGAAAACAGGAACTCAGGACTGAGGCAAGAGTTGAGGACCTGATTTTATTTTATTTATTTGATTTTATTTTTGCTCTCTGACCGTATCAAATGCTTACAGCAGGGATCGACGTGGTCACGTTCAGTATAACAGTCTGTGCTCACGGCTGTCATGTCGAAATGACTCAGCGTTTAATGACGCTTCGGGTTTTCTGTCCCTATTAATGTCTTTCATGATGGATGTTGAAAAGTCCTGGAAATGGATGTTGGACTGCTTCAGAGCAAAAGAAAAACGGCCCGGTGCTGCAGTGACTTGACTTTCCAGCTTTAGACATTACTGTCGGAAGCAAAGATCCTCGACTGTTGCGTATTTCCGGTCTAAAAACAAGGAAGTGTGAAAAAGGTCTATTCGTGTTCAGGCCTGGGAACTATGAAAATCTGTCAGGCCAAGCAGGACCGCGTTGAGGCTCCACCCCTTCGGGCCAGGGCCGGACTTAGGCTCAGATATTAGGCCCGTGCAGGACCTGTGTCTGTGTCACGCAACTCAAGCAAATTTTTCCACAACCTGTTAAACAGCATCTTATGAATGACTGACTGATTTAATTGTTTACAAAACAGAGAGAAACAAACTTTTGAATTAAGTGAAATCTAATTTGGGTGCCAGTCAAATGAGTACTGAACGTTGGTGGAAGTAACTGTGTACGTGACGTTTGTGGTCCTCTTACAGAAAGAAGAACAGACAGAGCGAATACCCTGGCTGGCAGTGACCATCCCGCTGACCACCCTCTGTGTGCTGTTGGCCATCCTGGTGGTGTTTTTCCTCATCATGACGGCACGAAAGAAGCGTCAATCAGAGGGCACATACAGCCCCAGCTCACAGGAAGTGGCTGGTGCCAGACTGGAAATGGGCAGCGTCCTCAAAGTGCCTCCAGAGGAGAGGCTGATCTGAGGCCCAAAGCCCTGCTTCAGAGTCTTACATCCAAAGGATGCATATTAAGCAAAGAGAGAACACATGCTCTGCAGCATCACACTGCTTTTCCCACCCTCCCTACAGAGACGAGATGGCGGGCGGACAAGTCAACGACAGGTCCGCTACCTGGAATAACTACTGATGTTGGACCCTCACAGGTGGACGGGTAGACGACCAGGGGCAGAGACAGGCTGTTGGACGATTCTCTGACCTTGTAAACCTTGCAGAAAAGTTTAATTTTAAGAACAAACTGGGTGGCAAAGCAGATTAGAACCCTTATCTAACGGTGATAAAACAAAGACGAGCGTTTCATTATTCAAACACGCATTTAGTCTGAAACCAGAATGTACAACATCCCAAAATATAGCAGTCAAGACTCATAATAGTCAGATTATTTCATTCAGAAATGTTCAAGAATGGTATCATTATTTCATTTTCCAGGTTCAAAAACAGGATAGAAGTAAAGTTTCCTTTAGAAACTGTGAAATGTTTATATTAAACATTTGATGGAAGATTTCAAAGTTTGAGTTCCCGCCAAACAAAAGGACCCAACACATTTTAATTTTCTGACTTTGCTTGAGGTTTAGTCGAGGATTAAAGTAAAAAAACAAAACATGTTTAGACTTAAACATTAGAAAATACATGGTTTCAGGTTGGTATCACCAAAATCCACCACTGAGGGAAGTGTTTTTAAAGGGATACCGTGTAAGTTTTGACCCAAACATTAGCATAATGAACAGTCATCCTCAAAATTATTCATATCCTCTAAATGAAGAAGGAAAAAAAATCAGCCGTCAGTGAAATAACTTTAGTTTGATAAAAGTAATAATAAATAAAAAATCTTTGAAAATCATGACATTGATTTTGAATTGTGGTTCAATAGAAACATCAAAAACTAACTTTAATCACTGCAATCAGGGGTTTTCTAATGTTCAAAAAGACGTCTGCACCTGTTGACAGGTATTTTGCTCCAATGTTCATGGGAAAGGTGCTCTAATGTGTTGGGGACAGTTTTGTTTATTTGTTTGTTTTTTTAAAATATAATTTTCAACCACATTTCAAAAGCAATATATCATTTCACTAAATTATAATTTTGTAAATTTTTATTTATTATTAGTTTCTTTAGTTAATTGTTTTGAATTACTATTGTGAATTTAGCTTTTTTTTAAATTGGAGGATATGAATAATTTTGAGGACAACTGTGAGCAATAACTGATGATTTCTGGGTTTAATATACGGCTCCTGACACGTGTTGATGCTTTAAGGGGGCTGCAGTCTTCAAAAGCCAGACACTGTGACTTTACAGGAGAGGATCAGTCTCTCATTGGATCGTGACCTGGGTCGTTTTATGGCTAGATGACGTCGCTATCAGCTGATCATTGTGGTCTGCAAACACGATTCCAAAACGTGGATAGAGACTGTTAATTTAGCTACAGTTGTGCGGCCTGTGGGGAGTTACAGGGTTTGTGCACCAAGTGGCCAAAAGTTACACAGTGTCCCTTTAACGTTTGTAGATGTGCGATGAGGTTTGAGCCATGGTGACACTTTTCCTTCACAGTCCGTGTCCAGCGTGAACTTTTCTGGCTTTTTCTCTTTCTTTTCGCTGAATCACGCATTTGGAGTTTGTTGGACGCTGCCTCGGATGGCAGGGACAGTGGTGGTGCGTGTAAAAATGTTTATGTGACGAAACACGAATCCAGAAGTGAGTGTATATGGACGGATGTCTACAGCCTCTTAGAGAGTCGAAAACTACCTGCTGTATTAAACTGTCAGCGTGCACTGGATGACTCGACGGGCTGGCTGGAAAACCTACGATGTTTCCGTTTCGTCCTTTTTTCATGTATATATGTGCCGCATAAGTTCAAGTCACTGTATTTTTATTTTCGTTTGTGTTTTGGACATATTTTCAAGGAGCAGTATTTAACTGTAGAAATCTTGTTGTTGTGATTTGATGACGTATCATCAGTTTTTGGGAAGAAAATTTCCCGAGTCGGAGGAAAAGGGAGATTTTTTTAAACCTTTTTTGTGCACTTTCTCTAAGAATGAGACAGAAAATTGAAACCCATTTTTCTTTGAGAGAAGCTGGAGACAGGAAATGTTTGAGTTATGCTAGAGGATTTGATCATCCGGCTGTAGATAAATGTATTAATGCTGATTATTAGACACATTAGCAAACTTACAGGTGTGTTTGGGACAGTTTGGTTTCCTGCTTCACGTGCACATACAGTAAACCTTCATCTTTAGGCTTTCACTGTAGTTTTGAGGGTTTTTTTCAGATGTGCCCTGGTTCTGACTTGTGGATCGTGTTTCACATATTCTGATCAGGTTGCCTTTGGTGTTAGTGTTAATTTAATTGTAAGAATTAACCCTTAAAGTCTGATGCCACTCATCCATATACCAAGAAGTCAAACCACTCACTTGCCTTTCAGCAATCACCAGTGCTACTTACTCGACCGAAACCCGGTGCTGTCACAGTTCACAGAAGGAGCTTATCGTATCAGAAATGTGTGTTTGTGAAGTCACATCTAATCATCAAAAAGGCATTTGTAGGGAAAACTTAAGATTTTGGTTCATAGACTGAACTGGTGCCAAACCAGCTTGGTATTGTTTATGTGAGCAAAAATATGTAAACTTAGTACAAAAAATCAGGAAATGAGTGTTCGGAGGATTATTTCTTTGTTGCACCAAAACTTCTTGGCGATGAATCTTTTATTGTTGGGAAGTTTGTTTTTTTTCTTTTTAAATGGAGCCACATTTGGAGGGAAGATGCATGTGTGGGATGAGCAGCAAAGTTGAGAATGTGGGTTGCGCCTATAAAAACGTCTGTCATTGCTTGACAGCTTGTTTTGCTGTTGATGTTTGGTGACGTTTACTGGATTGCATGATTGAAACCTAAAGAAACAACATAAATTGGTAATTTAACAATGTCTTCCTGTTACAAATGGGCTCCAGTATCATGTGGAAGAACCACACACAGCCACAACAGCCTGCACTATAAAAACAGTATCTGCGCTGGAGTTGATATGAAGGTTTTATTTAGTTTGGTAAGGATTTATTTTGCAAATTTAATTTGAAAAAAAGTAAAAAAAATAATAATAAAACAAAACAAGATGAGAAATAAGTTAATGTACATACCAAATATCATGTTCAAAAAGGAAGAAGTAGTTGAGAAATGCTGTTTGGATGTTAAAGACACACAACGGAACTTTCAGCAGTTTTCTCAGTGACGCGCCCCCGATCGGCGGCTAAACTAGCATCCATCTTGTTCGTACCTGTACTGTAAGCTCACTCCAGCCAGTAAAAGACAGCCTTATCTTGACTCTTGTTCTGTCCCTTCCTCTGTTTCTTTTCCTCTCTTCCTCCGGTGATGTTTCCTTGCGTTTCTTTACCGAATTCGACATGATGCGCATTCAAAACACCCGCGATGTTGATACTTGGTTTACATCCGGTTGCTAGTGAGTGACGCGGTGCTGCAACCAATAGTTGGCTGCAACGTCACGGTCGCGTCCCGGATGGGAATCTTACATACTGCTGTTTCTGAGCCCCGGGACGCCTCTGGGCACTGACAGCTCGAAAATGCGCATAATGAATGTTGGTGTGACATCAAAACGAGTCAGAAACACAGATTTTTAAGGTCTAAAAGTTACGTTGTGTGTCTTTAAAGTTGGACCATGAGTGTGAGGGATAGTAAAAGGAGATAAACTCCCAACCCACATGTAGACCTTTTACTAAATGGATGCAAGTAAATATTTGCTTTGTCCTGAATCAAAAATTTAATTTGAGAGAAATTGGGGGGTGGCATGTTGCAGAATTACAGCAATTTGTTTAGTTTATTCAAAGATGAAAAATTAAATTGTAACCAAGTTTTTTTTTTTTTTTAAAAGTGTTTAGTTATGATTTATATTTTTACTTTGTATCAAAGCAATTTCTTTGTTTTAAAGTAAAAAAAATAAATATTTCCCGTTAATTTAAAATTGATGGTTTCAACCAAATCATAAATTTAGTTTGAGAAAAACTAATAAATTTAGCTGCAACAGATTACAGCATTTTTTTTAAAAGTTGATCCAAAGTATCATTTTTTTCAGTGTGGTACCTCCCCCTTGTGCCGGTCACCACTGCTGTGGGGTAACGGCCCATATTTCTACCACTAATTGTTGCAACTCATTGACTCCAAGCTGATCCCACAAGTGTCCAGTGGGGTGGAGGTCAGGGCTGCAGGCAGACCGGTCCATTATCCATTTCTCTGCGCTGAGATTTCCCCAAGTGATGACAAGTTTTGTTGCCTCGCATCGTCATACTGCCCCCACCAAAAGCTGTTACCCTATACAGGTGCAGCTATCAGAACTATGTTCTCCACATGTTCTCCACACTTTAACCTGAATGATCCACGTGTTGTTGGCAGAATCTGAACATATCACTGAGCATGTCTGTGCTCCACATGTCCAGGTTCTGATCTACATGTTGCTAATCCGACACCAATCCGGCACATTCCTGTTTGGACTTGGGAGAAAAGGTTCAGCAAGTTTTTCATTGGTGCAACCTACAAACTTAATTCTGCTGCTCATCCCACAAATGCATTTTCCTTTCAAATGTGGCTCCATCTTAAAGAGAAATAACACAATTATTACTATGAAGCATTGTTACAACATTGAGAACATCCACCAAATATTAGGGCTTCTGAAAAAAGTCATTATCACGATTATTTTGGTTAATATTGAAATTGCAATTATTCAAACTTTTCTTTTTAGTTACACATTGCATTTATTAAGCATTTCTCTCTGTTTGTTACTGATAATATACGCAAAAAGCTGAAATTGAAAAAAATGTAAGCTACAAATATGAACCTTACAGCTGTTTTGCAATGAATAAACATCAAATGAATAAAATACTTTGAATATTAAATAAGGGATAGAAAAACATAAATGTGTCCAAAATAAATTGTCCAGCTGTTCTGCAATTTTTCTATATTTGAAAAATAAAATAAATATACTCATTTTTATTTAAAAAAAATAAAATAAATAAAAATCCCAAACAAAATAAACTTTAGTTCAATGCTACAACATTCCAAATCTAACATTTTTATTAATAATACCCAACAAATTGCACAGGTGAGAAGCCACTAAGATTAATTTTAACGTCAGAAACTTTTAGAAATTGTGTAAAGAAAAATGGCAATTAAATCGTTTCAACTCGATTAAATGATGCTGGAGATTGTTTGAATTAAAATTGAAATCACAATCAAATTTTGATTAACTGCACAGCCCTACCAAACACTCATTTCCAGACTTTTTTGTACCAATTTAGGATTTTCTTGTCAAAATATTCAAATTTTTTATTTTTTTAATGTATGTTTGGGGTTTATTGAGTTGTTTCCAAAGCAGGAACTTTGTTTTTGCAAAATGAACCACAAGAAGTAAGTTTTTGCTTCTTTTTTTTTCCATTGTGTAAACAATCATGACCGAGCAGTTCAGGAGATTTCCCCACATCCTGGCTTTGAAATGAGTGTTCACAGAGCTACAGCAGCATTTAGAATTTGGACAAGATGTCCTGAACGGCCCATTTTTCACATGTTTTATTAAGGTTTAAATCTGTAAATTAGGGTTTGAAGGGTTAATGAATGAATTCCATATTTGTGTAATCGACATAGACCCGGGCCTTTCATTTGAACAGGCTTATGTTACAGAAAGCTTTTATTTGTGATTGAGTGAAATAGCTGAAACTCAAGATCTGATCTTTTCACCCAGCATTGCTTCATCTCTTATGCAGTAATGCTGCTGGAAATCTTACCGGCCACAAGTTATATTGATAAAGATCAAGATTCCCTGAGTGTCTGCTTTGAATTGATTGCTGGACATATACAGGTACGTGCATGATGAGACGGTTAAATGTGCCTTCATGTTCTCCTGCATCCCAGAAACCCGAGTGTCCTGTGATTTTTCTTGTTCTTGTATAGACGTGTCAAAGCCTTTTTGTTCACTACATAGGACAGGTCCCAACGTTTCCTCTGAATGTTATTTAAAAAAAATCATCAAATCCATCACAGTTTATCGCAATATGTCATAGACCGAGCAGAAAGAAACAATTTGGAGAAGGGTAGTGATTTCACACTGGAGTTGTTTTTATTTCATGTGCAGAAAACTGAACTCTCCATGATGAGTTGCACTGATGTCAGGTCCTCGTGAAGCTCGTCAAAGACAGCGCTCTGCATGAGGAAGACGTGTTTTACATCCGTAGAGAAATGAAACTGTAAAGGACTTACAGCAGCGCACTTGTTAAAATGGGCTGAAATTTGTTGCTGATTTAATGTCGCTGCCACTGTTTTTACAACTTTTCATTCTGCTGGGAAAGTGTGTTTATATGAAGATATTTGTTTGTGAGGTAAGATGTATACTTTCAGTCCCTGTTGATGTTCGTGTAAATAGAGAAAAATGGTGTCTGAGTTAAGGTTGTGGGTATGAAATGTGTCTTTAACAGTGTTTCAAGTAAAAATAAAACAAGAAAATGAGAAAAAGATGACTGTTTTGAAGTTTTTACACTTAAAGGAGCTGTACCTGATTTTGCACATTTTTGAACCATGAGCGTGGTGAACAGAGCAGTTTGAACTGTAAGCCCCGCCCCTAACTGCTTCTCCCAGTGAGAAACAAGTGCCCCCGCCTGCGGCTTACAGGAGTCAGATAGTCGGCGGTGTTGGACATCCGAAGGGTGTGGACAGTTAGTGGGGTTAGGGTTAGGGCTTAGGGACAGGGGGAAGGGTTAGAACAGGGCTGTCCAATTTGGGGCCCGGGGGCCAAAGTCCGGGCAAGTGATTATTTTTGGCCCGCCGTCCGTTGTCTTTTTTTCTTTTCTTTTCTTTTTAACACTGCAACACACTGTGACACTGCAACATGAATTTTTACTTTTGGCCCGCGATCATCCCCCTTGAGTAATTTTCAGCCCTCCAATTTAAAAAAATTGGACACCTCTGAGTTAGAATAAACAGTAATGTGGGCGGAGTCAGACGCATTGTTGCCAATTTAGCGACTTTGTCGCTATATTCAGCAACTTTTTAGAACCCTCTTGTGACTTCTTTTCAAAAAAGTACCTAGCGACAAATCTAGCGACTTTTCCTGGTGATCGTGGAGACAGATAAAGTTTACATGGCTCCACCCGTTAATCGGGATGATGCCTTGTGGCACAACTGGGTCTTCTTTGCATCATGACTCAAATGTGTATGTCACCCCTTCAGTACCCTTGTAAATGTGCAATGTAGCATGTCAAGAATAAATATATGGAATGCCAGCTTATGGTACTGTGCATGTGTAAAATCAAATGTTCGGTCTGATAACGTTGTTTCATGACTTCTGGTGACTTTCGGGCCAGCCAGTAGCAATCTCTCTCCATGAGGACTTGGCAACAGTAGTTGGATGTCCAACTCTGCTTCATCCTCCAAGCCGCAGGCGGGACCTTCTCCTGAGAAACGCTCCTTCTCGTCTTTTTCTCTTCTCCCACTCGACATGCATGAAATAACGTGCACATATCACACTCGTGCACAAAGAAACTCTCCAGAGAAAACTTGCTTTTTCCAGTGAATTTATTGTTCTGGTTGCAGTAAACGGCTGCGGATCAGCTAAAAGACATTTTCTGTCACAAACCGGTAGTTTTCCGTACCTACAGTTATGTACACAGATGCACAAATATATGTGTTATGATGTTATAGGCGACATTACAATATGACAACCAACCTGCCACTGAGTGGAAGTGATGTGAAGCTTCGTGGCGTCGCGGTGTAAATATCACTGTGTATTATATACGGAAGACCAGCAGAGGCAGCAGCACCCGAGGACATATAACATGTTACTAAGAAGAAAGTTATTGAAAACATACCTGTCCAGGTGGACTTCCAGTCCACATTCAGTGCGAGGCGTCCAGCTGCTCTCTACCTTCAGTACAATCCACAGACATTTACACGAACTTTATTCCTTCTTTGGTCTCTCCTGCGTTTCAACTCTCTCCTCCTCAGTTTTGATGCTTTCAGGTTGTTTTGCTGTCGTAACAGTGACAGAAGTGTGATTTTGCGGTTCTGTTTACAAGTGCTGCCATGCACACACTAGGGGAGGCGCTCCTCATTAGGAAACACTGAGTGGCTGATAGGAAACCGGAACTTCTGTAGAATGAACCTCATTGGCAGAGAAAATCGTCACGACAGCGTTAGAAACCTAAACTAAAAAGGCCCATAAGCAATCAATGAGTGATTTATTTCCATGAAATTACCTATTTTACCACATTTATACCGTGTAGAAAGCATTTTTTCTTAGAGAGATTAAAATAAAATTAGGTACAGGGCCTTTAAAGGACTAGTACACCCACAGAATGATGGCCCTTCATTTTCTACTCACCCTCATGCTGAGCAAGACTCTGGGGCATATTTTTTAATATCTGAAATGCAGCCGGAGGTCCGTGGGGGGGGTTCATTTTCCCCCAACTTTCATATAATGGAGTTCACTGGCGACTGAACCAAAAAGGACCATAAAAGTTCACAAAAACTTGTCAATATTCCTCCATACTGCTCGTCTAATGTAATCCAAGTGTCCTGAGTGGGTAGCGTCCATAATTTACTGGAAATGACATCATTTAGTAGATTTTATTCAATTCTTATTCCCTTGATCATTCTTGTGTTATTTGGTCTCAAGACATTTCACTACGAAATGAAGATTTTTGCTGTAATCAAGATGAAAGGTGTGTTGTGTCAGCGCCCTCTTTGCTGTTTCAGATACTTCATCAGTCCTAGTCGGGGCTCTGCAGCGGCCCGCCTCAGAGTCCTCCTGAGATTATATCAAATCTAAACTCTGTTTTCCAAACAGCAGAAACATTACATGACCTGCTGATAGCTCCACATCTTCCCTGCTTTTTCAAAACATCCTCCTTTCCCTGTTGTTCACCCTGAACAGCCCTGCAGCCTCCCTCCATCCCTCCGCCTGTCTTTGAAGCCATAATGGTGCATTCCTTTGTGTCTCTGAGTGACTTCCACCCAGGGTGGCTGCTGACGGTCAGTGCTTCTCCTCCTAATGACTGCCAGTGAAACCGGACAAACATAGCCCTCCTCATCCTCCCTGATCCCCCTCGCTGTGGGGGCGGAGGAGCCAAGAATGCCGAGCTGAAATTGACATGGCTTGTTGTCTCTGTGCTGCAATAAAAGCAAAAACTTTAGAAACACACACACAGCCGCATTTTATCAATGAAAAAAGGTTATTAGTTAAAACTTGGTGCAGCAAATTTTCCAATCTGCAAAATCAAAACACGTTTTCTTTAATCTGGAGCTTTTTTCAAACAAACCATATTTGCATGAGCAAACATTTCAGATAAGAAGCATAATTTACTTAGTGAGTCCTCATAATCTTTTAACCAAACTTAAGTTAAAAGAGGAAATTTTAGACAAAGAGAACTTGAAAGATCACATTACCCCATGTTGGCCAAATAATTAAATTAAGTTAAATTAAATTAAATTATTTTTACTACGACTAATACTGCTGCTACTACAACCACTGCTGCTGCAGCCACTTTCTATTTAAAAAAAACAAATAGAAAATATTTTTTCACAGTTTTGGTAAATGAAAACTAAACCGTATTACTGACCTGAAATTAAACAATGAAAAACATATACAGAATATTATATTGTTTTTTTTAGTTTAACTTTTTAAATGATCTGTTTAATGAAATTATTTGCTTAATCAAATACATAATACAGTTCGATCATTTAAAAACAAACTAAAATTTACTTATTTAAAATGTTAAAATTGATACTAATTTTACTATATAAATTATTACTTTCAATTAATGATTTGAAATTGTTTTGTATGTAAATATTAAACACATTAGGGTTGCATAAAAAATTCATATTCAAACACACATTTTGATAATTTCATATTTGTTTTATTTTTTTTATGTTTTAATTATCTTAGAATGTTTTGGCCTCCTTTTCTTCCTGTATTTTATATTTTAATTTGATTTTTTTTTATTCTTTTGGTTTTTCATTTCAATCATTATTGACTCCAAAAACCAGCAGATTGATGATGATTACACATGTTTAGGGCCCTATATTTATCAAAACTGACCCATCATACACCATATACCCTGTTTACATGCTTCTGGTTTCCAATCTGCGAATGCTATTTTGTGTAGGTGGATTATTAAATCTGAATTAAATTAAATTAAATTAAATCAAATTTAGTCAGTCAGTCATTTTCTGTATCGCTTATCCAGTTCAGGGTCACGGGGGCTGATGGAGCCTATCCCAGCTATTATAAGGCGAGAGGCGGGGTAAATTTAATTTAATTTAATTTAATTTAATTTAACCAGCAGGCACAGGTGTATTTAGAAGATGCAACTTGGAAAAAGGAAACATCTGGAAGTAGTCTATCAGGTACGACTGAAATCTGTCTTATTATATTCCACACTGGGAATAAAAAAGAAAACAGCAGAAGATGGAGAAAGTTACTTATATTTGTACCTCCAGCGACGTCCATCTCAGAGTTCACACAGCAGGGCTGCTGCAGGAGACCTGAGGGATTCCACATGGTGAGCAGCACAAGTTAGAAACAGAAAGCCAGACATGATTTCGAACATGAAATATTTCTGATGCCTTAAATGAGTCAGATACACCCCATAATGCATCTGACAGAAAGATAGCTGCTTTTGATTGTGGGAAGTAAACCAGTAACCTAAACTAACATGCTGACTGCTACATAGTGATTCCCTTGTCTAGTATGTTGTAAGTCCCACTTATCTGACCCCTGCAGCCAGGCTGCAGGACTGGCTCCATTTTCCACCTTTTCCTTTGGAGAGGAAGAAGTTGTCAGTAACTTCTTGACAAGCAGCTTGACATCACAGAAAAATGTGGTGAAATGGTTCATAGTGCACTCATACCTGGATGTGATGACAGTCAGAGTTCAGACGTGGTCGGGCTTTTCCAGCTGTGCTCCAGATGTGCAGACGCTGTAAGTTTGTAAAAAGTTTTATTCTCATCCTTGTAATACAAATCCCATAAGAAGTCCCAAACACACTTATCATTCTCTATACAGCTGATGTGGTGATGTCTCTCACATCAGTGTGTTCTAACATAAAGAGAAGAAGAACTGTATACAGTAAAACTGAAGGACTCTTATCACATGTTTAGGGAAGATGGTGCTTACATGTTTTAATCTTCATACTCTACCATCATACTGATCCTTCTTTGGCATCTGTAATCCCTTAAATCACAATGTTAAGTCTTTTAAATGTCAAAAACCAAACTTTGTATACAGATTTCTAAAAAATATTTCAAGATATGCACTTTGAAATGCAAACTAATTGCAATTATAAACTCAAAGTTCCTCATCTCACAGGGGGAAAAGACGCTGAATATTACATATATTGCAGAATAAAAGATCTGTGATCAACAATCAACACAAGGGCAGCTGTTCTTGCTGCTGGAATCAGCTAGCTGAAGCGTGGCTCTGTTTTTAAGCCCGGTACCTGAGTCCCATCTCCACCCATATTTCACACACTGGCTCTATTGAACAATTGCATCTGTAACATTTGTGGTCATCTTCTGTCAATAATTCAGAAAACACAAATTTATATTTCACTGCATTATTCAATTTAACTGAATTTCATTTGTAAAAGGTACAAGAGCAACTAAAGAGCTTCACAGAGCTAAAAAGAACATGAAAAGACATAATTAAAACAGCTGAAGTGAAACAATTAAAATAGATTGTATATTATAATTAAAGTAAATAATAAATAAAGCCAATAAGACAAATATTCAACTAGGTTTCCAACAACACTGTAAATGCAAATAATGTTCTAATTAAAGATTAATTCGTACATTAAACTTAATTCATAAAAGTTTTTCAAATGTACTTATTCACATCAAGTTTTCTGTGCTTTCTACCTGCATACTTATCTAATCTAGTACTGTGCTGTTGGTTTTCTGGGTGTGTACAACTCCTGTACATTCCTGTTTCTGGTAAATGGGCTTATTAGCATATTTCCCAGGATGCTTTGCAGCACCTTATGTTCTGTTCTGCACCATGAGTTAAATATTCATGTAATAATACAGATCGAAGTTGCCCGGGTTTACCTCCCTCCCGCGAGGCCGTGTGTACATCCTAACAAATTCGGAGTCGTGGTTTGCATTAATTATTACAATGTGTAGCTCTTGCTTTGTGAATATAATGTGCATTGCAGAGTATGCAGAGGAAAGTGTTATTACAATAGTATTAATAAGTGATTGTTGGTCCCCACATTGGATATCCCCTAGGGGTGTAACAATACATCGATATGTACCGGTACATTGATATGGATTGAAGTATCAATCTTAAATCGATCCAACAACCCAATATTGACCAAAAACTGATATCAAACCAACTTTTATTATGAAAATGGCTTTATTTTGAAGGTCCTCCTACACAAAATTTTCACAACAACATACATTTATACTGTAGTTGTGCAGTGGATAGATATGACACCGGGAGATTGTACTCAGTTTACAGTTATATTAAGAAACAATAACTTTGTTTATTACTCGTAATATTGTTTCAAATAATTTTAGAATTGATCGGTAAATCCTAAATCAAATCGAAATTGTATTGTGATTCAATTTGAGATATTCACAGACATCAAATCTCCTATCCACTGTATCGATATATCGTATTACTGTATGATCAACGATACGATATTAGTGATTTACACCCCTAATACCCCCTACAATCAGTGTAATGTATGACAACTTAAATTAAAGAATGCCCACTTATTATGGCAGAATATATTAAGTTCTTGTTACTTCAAGTATTTAAGCTGCTACGGCTTGATTAGAATTTAACTATACTGAGTTATATTAAGTTGTCACAACTTTAAAAAAGTACAACTCACTTAAAGGTTGAATATGGAATACGGACAGAACAGCGACATCACGTGTGTCTAGGTTGTAGTTGCAACGGCAGAAAAACAACTCCAGCCGCTGGGATGCCAGACTCACTGCCGATACGCAAGTGACAAACAGCCTGCAGCATGTCCAACAAGTAACGCAAAAGGAGTTTATAACTGACAGCTAACGTTAGCCATGTTAGCAAACAAGCTAGCTTACCGATCCAGCAGGAAAGTCGCCATTTCAGTGTTTTACTCCGTGGAAAACGTTTATGTGGGTCCATTTAGTGAAGTCTTCACCTAAATTTACTCCAGGTTTTGCTCTTCTCAGGTCACTCCTCCTCAGAAACAGATAACAATATCTCCAGGGCTCTGAAGCAGCTGCTTCACTGGTCGTCTCTACGGTTTTCCCCTGTACAAGCCTGACTATGACCGAAATATTGTTTCCACACAGAGATCGTATATGGCAACCCGCAATGGCGGCGTGTATTGGCTTATAGACGTAAATAAAATGCCATTATCGAACCCGTAAAAAATTATTTTATAATTATTTTTAGGCTAAATATAATTTTTCTGGGAAATGTTGTACTTTCATTCTGTACACCCCCAAACGACCTGTGGAGGTATTATTTTTGAAAAAATATAGCTTTTAATAAAAATGTTCCATATTCAACCTTTAAAGCAATCCTTACTGATGTTGCATTGTTGCATAATTTTTTAATAGGGTAAAATGCTATGAATGAGGTAATGGAACTCTGAAATACAAGACAGACCCACCATTAATCAAAATAAAATATTCCAATCTCTAAATATTCAATGAAAAATCAAACCAATCCTTGCAGTGGGGTGCATGCCTAGGAACCTCCCTGTCAGACCTTTGCTTCTGCATTGGGAGGTGGAGGGAATGGGGGTTGGGTTATTTGGACCCATTTTGGAGAGAGGTGGGACTGTTGATATTCAAATAATTTTGCTGTGCTTTCTGAATTGCAAGATCGGTAAGGGCTGTTTTAAATATACCAAATTCCCAATTTTCTCCACAATCAAGTCTGTTTACTTACAGATGCGTGCGTGAAAAAGTTCCCTGTTCTGCCGACTGCCAGCCACTTACCAGCAACTTGTCTGCTAATTCAATCGCACAGAGAAACGCCTGTGTGCCCAGGGGAAATGATTTCAGAGCATAAATGAATGCCCGGAACAAGGACGTTTCCACACGCCAAGTTTGGACACCATGCGTGATGACATATTCGCGGGACAAATCGTTCAGCCAGTGATAGTGCAGTAATCGTGCACTATTACTGCACCACTTCTGGCAAAAAAAGGAGGAACTTTTTCATGCCCAGATCTGTACTTTTCCCAAGCCAATCGGTTTCCTAAATATTTTCAAATAAACTTAACTTGTTAGATTTTACAGTGCAATCAGTAGCAATCAGGACTGGGGTCATCACAGGGATGGCCAATGAAATTTCAGGGGATTTTAGCTTGTGACACATTTTAGAAAGATGCACAAAAACCCCTACAATCCTGTGAAATTGGGCTGGATAATTGTTTTAATGAGATGAGAAACTGAAGTGACAGAATGGAACTGTGGACTAAAACCTCCCCAGTTCTGCTTTACATTATCAGGGGTGGGCTTTGCAAAGATGATATTGTTCTAAACTGATGGAGGTTTAGAGCTACAGCTACATCACTGCAAAGAGATATTTATATTCAAGCCTGAAAGTTTTTTTTTTAATTTGTACTATGTGCCATCTTCAGCTACTCTTCACCAGTAACACATGTACTGATTTTTACACATCTTAATCAATCTCACAAGTGTTTCTTTTACTATGACTTCAAAAGTAGTCAATAAGACAGTGTGGCTGCATTATGGGTATGCAATTTTCAAGCAGAGGCCGAAAGAAAAGGCACAGAGCTCAAAGGTAAATGAAATAATCTGCCAGTCGGGTAAGATAATTCTCCTTGCTAAGGTTTCCTTAAATAGGAAAAAAATGGAGACTAGACAGAGAGAGAAAAAAAAAAAATCCAATTTCCGGCAGCACTGCTCGGCTGTGACCCGGGTCATCTCGTGCTAATCTTGAATCGTTAAACACGTTGTAAAACACTCATTTCTAGTCCCTCATTTAGTGAAAAACCCTTCAAAACTAGTCTGGTAATGCTTCTTTTCAGTGTTGGTTCTTTCTCATTTTAAAAGTAAAATCTTAAAACAAAAAGATTTTTCTTAATTTGAGTCTTTTTTTGAAAGGCAGTGCCCCGTACTGAAGGACCAGCACCACGCAAAACCTGCCAACCACCCACATGCCTGAATGGATCTTGTTGAAGGCTTTTTTTTTTTTTTTTACAAGGGCCAGATTGATTAGGATGACATGAAAATTAAACATAATCTTCTAGCTATTGGATAAGCTGCTCTACCACCTGAGCTGCTGTCTCGGACCATTAGTGCGCCTCTGTATTACCACTTCTTGAATTCCTGGTTCAGATCTCTTGGTTTAAGATCTTTAAGATCATTTAGCTCAAAATAAAAAAGCAACAACACTGAAAAGAAGCATTACCGGGCTAGTTTAAAGGATTATTCACTTAATAATAAACTTGAAATGAATGTCTTTATTGTAAAACTTTTCACTGTAAAATTACAGTTAATTACTGGCAGCAGTTTTGCCAGTAAGATACTGCAAAAATTACAGTACCTCTTCAAGCTAATTGCCGCATGTCTAAAGTCTATATATTGTTTTTTTTTAATTACAAGAAACGTCTGTATAAACTGGTGCAGGAGGTCTTTAAACAAGTTTTTGCAGCTGAAATTGGGAGCGAAAGGCACAAAGTGATGTGAAACTGTCTTCCTGAGATAATTTAACTTAATATGCATGTAAAATAAACATTTTTAGGATTCAATTACCAAGTAAGAAATGAAGGACATACACTGCAAAAACTCAATATCTCTCATTAGAATATCTCATCATGCTCAAAATAAGACAAAATAACCTAAAGAGAAACATTTCAGTGAGCTATAGGAACATGTTTAAAGACAAATGCATCTTATTTCAAGCAATCTTATCAAGAAAATTCCCCTTGTTCCATTGGCAGAATTTATTATTATTATTATTACAAGCACAAATAAATAAATAAATAAATGAAACTTATTTTAAGAGTGGCCATGATTTTTTTGCCAATGCAACAAGTGAAATTTGATTGATAATATTTCTTGAAAATCGATGCATTTGTCTTTTAAAAAAAACAAGCAAAAGCTTCTTTATCTCACTGAAATATTTCTCTTTAGGTGACTTTGTCTTATATTGAATGTGATGAGATATCTTGACTAGAAGGTATCCCTGTAGGTACATTTTTAACAAATGTACTCTCAAAAGTATAATATTGGTCTTTATGAGGCCAGAAGTACCTATATACTATGAAAAAGGGTCCAAAGTAATTTAAAGTACAAATGTGTACCATTTCAACACTAAGGGTACCTGCAGCATTGAAAAATGTGCATAGCTTGTACAATAACTATAAATAACAGTCCTTCTAAACAGTAGTATAATTATAGTTGTTATATTATGATTTTCATAATAATCATAGTAACCATAGTAATAGTTATATGTATAATTATATATGTGTTTGGCCTAATATTTATATAATAATTATTCATTTATTATTAGCATTTTTGATTGTTTTCATAATCTCTATTTTATTTAATTTTATTCATCATTTTTAATTGGTTGAATTGTACTTTATTCGCTCGTACAGCTTGATAAGGTACAAAAATGGACCAGGACTAAAGGTACAGAAATGTCTTTCAAAAAGGAACACCCCCAGCAACAAGCTTTGTACCCTTTTAAGTACAAACTGGTTCCTCTATTTTTGAGTGCGTAAAATTAAAAATCTTCCATCTTCTGCTCTTGTCAAGTACTGTATATTACTCTCAAATCAAGACTGTTAAGTTTTTGCTAAATATATAAACTTGGTTGGATAAACTGATTTTGCAGCGTTTACATTTGTATTGTTTCATCTGTGACTTTTGCCTCGGTTTGACTGAATGATGAAGATGATGAGGAGGAGATTTTTCTGTCAGCGCTCCAGCACATCAACCCCACACCACTTGGAATCATCATGACATAGTGTGTATAGACATTGTGCTTTACAAATAAACTTCATTATAGTCTCCCTGGCTTTCAGAGGGAAGTGCATCATGCACCCTCACACCCCCTCCTGCACACCTCACCCTCTACCCATCTGCCCCTCGCTCGCTCGCTCTGACTGGATGCCTGGCTGGCAAGTGACAAGGCTGACAGACGAGGCCTGTTCCTGGGTTAGTATCATGTCGGTGGGGAGCGAAGCCTCCCGGCGGTGTCAGCCATCATGGTGCCAGCTCCAGGTCTAATGAGGGAGACTGCCGCCTCGGCATTCCCTCCCCGGTGTCAGGAACCGGCCGACAAATCAGCAGTGCATCACGGGCCCAGCACAAATGATATGTTGACAAATGCAGATATTTCACTTTTAATTGACACTAAGAGACGGAGATGATCCGGCTGCCAGGGCTTCTGAGGAGATGAGGACAAGACAAGATGGGAGAGAGAGAACAGAAGGGTGGGGGGTGGGAACAGTGATACAGAAAAGAAGATGTTGGAATAGGCCTTGGAAGGTGTTTAATATTTGCGCAGGGTGTCATTTTTTTCTGCGTGTTATGGTTGAAGAGGAGAGTGAAGGGGGGTGAGATTAGAGCTGTGCGTTTCTGAGACTTGTCAGTCCTGACAGCAGCTGTATTATACGGCCGCCTCACAGCCGACTGACTCCTCTAAACCCTGACAACGTCGCCTATTCATTTAGCCAGGTGGGCTTTCTTTGCAAAGTGCCTGACAAAGGCTGAATTAGAGCTGATATTTCTTGCTTCTTTGTGTTTTGCTCTCAGCATCTTCCCGGTGATTCATTTCTGTGGCCATTATGCCCCGTCTTCAGTGCTGCCACAAGTCAAGCATGTCCAGGTGCAACAGGCCGGGTTTTGTTGCAGGTTTGTCTGAGATAGAAATATAAAAAAAGTTACATTTAAAGAGTATTTTCAGCTGTTTTGCAACTCTTAGTTAGGAAACAGATATTTCCATTTAAAACCATATAATGAGGTATCACTCTATGGCATGCATTAAAAAAAACGGTGACCATATTATACTGGTACAAATATTAAAGGAATAGTTCACCCACAGAATGATTTAACTTTATTTTCCACTTCCCCTCATGGTGAGAAAGACTCTGGAGCACTTTTTTAATATGTCAAATGAAGCCGGCGATCAGGAAGGCTTCTCGTTTCCCCAAACTTTCATATAATGGAGTTCGCCGGGGATCGAGCCAAAAAGTGTCCATAAAAGTCCACAAAAACCTGTCAATAATTCTCCATAGTGCTCATCCAATGTAATGGAGGTGTCCTGAGTGGGTAGCTTCCAGAATTTACTCAATCATTTAGTATCATTTTAGAGCCTAAACAATACTACATCACATCTCTAGCAAACACGCCGATCGCGAAACTACGGAAGGCGTGGCAGACGAGATCGCACGTTCTCTTTTTCTTTCTTTGTTTGTTTTAAATCAATATCCAACCCCTCCTGTGTTTGTCCCGGTTTGTCTGCAGCTCTGGCGCTCTTACCACAATGAAAACAGCAAATTTCTTCTTGTACGCTTGCATTATCAGCAGAGTAGGCTCTGAACGCCGAGGCCTCCGTTGTGCCGCGAACGCGCTTCGGCGCGCTTGCAGGAAAAAGGATATAGGACTGTTTAGGCTCTAAAAATGTACTAAATTATTAATTATGGACGCTACCCACTCATGACACTTGGATTACATTGGACGAGCAGTATGGAGGAATATTGACAAGTTTTTGTGGACTTTTATGGACCTTTTGGGCTCGGTCCCCAGCGAACTCCATTATATGAAAGATATTTGCATTTGAGATATTAAAAAAGTGCTCCAGAGTCTTGCTCACCATGAGGGTAAGTGGAAAATAAAAATTAAATCATTCTGTGGGTGAACTATTCCTTTAATACATACAGCGCTGAAAATAAACCACATCCCTGTATGTGCACATATAATTTAGCCCACTGACTCACTCTGTTTTCATAGACTGGACATGTAAATAAATACATTTAATAACAGACTGTCAAGGAATTTGCTGAAATTGTCTCAAAAGTTTAAAGAAAAAAAATGGCCACATGGATGCGCAATAACTCTCTTGGAGCTGTGTTGGTCATGCAATAACATCATGTTTGATTCTTTTTTATTTGTATTTTTCTTTCTCTCTTTTTTTTCTTGTTTTCCCAGAATGGTAAATGTGCAATGTTTGAATGGTTCTGCTGTGTAATGCACCTTACACTTCTTGCCAACCGCCATAAAACGTTTTAAGAGGAAGAAGAAGAAGGTTACTGCTGTGTGTTTGATGGTTGTACGGTGGATTACGGTGGCTTTATTTTGGTGTTGTCTACATTTATTGTCTACATATTGTAAAGGCAGTCCAAGACAAATTTTGCTGTGGGGACAATTAAGCAAAACCATATCACATCATGGCTGCACGGTGGCGTGGTGGTTAGCACCGCAGCCTCACAGTAAGAAGGTCGCTAGTTCGATTCCCGGTTGGGGAGGGGGTTTGAACAATTCCAACAGTGGCCTTCCTGTGTGGAGTTTGCATGTTCTCCCCGTGTATGCGTGGGTTCTCTCCGGGTACTCCGGCTTCCTCCCACAGTCCAAAGACATGCATGCTAGGATAATTGATCACTCTAAATTGCCCCTAGGTATGAATGTGAGTGTGAATGGTTGTCTGTCTCTCTGTGTTGGCCCTGCGTGAGACTGGCGACCTGTCCAGGGTGTACCCCGCCTCTCGCCTGATAATAGCTGGGATAGGCTCCAGCAACCCCCGCAACCCTGAACTGGATAAGCGGTACAGAAAATGACTGACTGACATATCACATCATATCGCACTGTATCACATTTCATCTTGTCACATTACATTACATCGTATTGCATCTCATTGTTTTTCAACACATCCGTACCTGCAAACTGGTAGCTTTTCAGCAAGATTCGCTGTTTTTGGTTCAAAATATATGACTTGCCATACAGAGGCGACCATACAGTCTTTGGGTGAGACCTGTGGGCAGGTAAACTTAAGGTGCTTTTGGACTGTAGGAGCCTTTTGGAGTTCCTGGAACCTTTTCGGGAACCGGGCTGTTTTTTTGTGGATTCGGACATGACAAAGGGACCTCGAACCTCAGTTCCTAGAACCTTTTTAGCTCCTACTCTGAGGCAGGGTCTTTTTGGGGTTCCATAGGAACTGAAATACCTAGATGTTTGGTGATTGGTAGAACTGGCAAGCCCCGCCCCTTGCGTGAGCTCAGCTTCTTCCAGCCCCGCCATATTTAAAAAGTCTCACAGCTGTTTAACTGTTTACCGAGATCGTAATAACAACAACTATTACAATAGGAGTTTACAAATTCATCATTAAATCGATCACAATGGTGCACGTCCCGAATCGATAACTATTTTGAAACGTCCAAAAGCAATTTTTTTTTTTTTGACACACTGGTATGATCCCCGAGGGGAAATTAGGGCTCTGCATTTCACCCATCTCTGTACTGTGAGTATCAGAGAGCAGTGGGCTGCTACTTAAAGCGCCCGGGGAGCAGTTGGTGGGGGGTTAAGGACCTTGCTCAGGGGTCCACAGTGTCCACACATTTTCATATGAATTTAATGACCAAATGTAAGTATAGCAGTAGAATCTGCAGCTGCCGCCCGGACACTTTAGTGGACGGACCGCCCACTAAGGTTCCGGGTGCACTTCAGCAAAAGGTAAACAAGGGAAAGGAAGGGAAAGCTGGTGAGTTAGCTTTTATAATAGCTTTGAATTAAAGAGATGGTAAAGCCAGATACAGTTGCAAATTGTGTCAGTACAATCTGCACCACTTTAGTACATGAACCCCAGTCCGTCCACTAAAGTGTCTTCAACGAAACGTAAACAGGACGTTAGGGCAGCTTTCCAACGGGGGGCTGTTTCGTTACATGATACAAATGACCGTGATGAGGGAAAGCTGGTAATTTAGCTTTTATAATGGCTTTGAATAAAAGAGATGAGAAACCTCAGTTTTTTTATTAGATCTGCTGGGGCATAAATTTGTCACTGTCGCAACGATTGCGTCACACATGGTTCCTAACGAGGTCCTTCCCTCATGTGCGAACGCACACCGAAGGCGAAGGGTAGTTCTTATAACTAAACTCAGGAGGCGTAGTTATAGAAACTGCGTTCTTAAAACCTCTCTGTCCGAATGCGCCTTTAGAGACCACCTGACAAGCTACTCTATGTGTAGAGTTGGGAGGGCTGGGCGATAATGGCCAAAAATATATATCACGATATATTGAGCAGTTCACCTCAGTAACGATAAATGGACAATAAACCTACCTATAAACAAGCCAGAACAGACAAAAACTACTTTTATTTTCATTTTATTAAAACAGATATTCTGCCTTAAGTCGAACTTCACGTGACTTCTTGTTTGGCAGATAGATTAACCGGTTCCTCTATAAACACCCAGTAGATGTTTTTGACATGTGAGAAGTACTGTGAAACTGAAATACAAACATACAAATATACAAATGAATGAATGAATTATTAATTATTTAATTGATTAACTCAAATGTTAGATTCTTATTTACATATGAGCAAATATTACGTTGTGTCCATGAAAACCAGTGCTGAGTCTCCCATTAAATACACACACGACTATCAATTAGCATGAATGCTAACTTAACATTGAAAAACCCATAGACAGGCTAACACAATTAGCATCACTACCGTTGTCAAAACTTTTAACACAAACAACAATCCTTCAAACGTTTATCACTTTACACTGACATCAAATAAACGTCACCGATCATTTGACATATTTTGCACAAAAAACATGCAAAAGATGATGGAAAACACAAAGCTCCAGTGCAGGAATATCACGTAACAAGAAACTACGGCAAGTCTGAGAGAGCAAAAACGTCCCATGCAGCAATTCCACTGCCGGCTTTCTTAAAGGGGCCACAGCACCGAACATACCGACATGGGGAAAAATGATGGCGGTTAGCGCTGTAAATGTCGGTTTCGGTAAATTTTCGGTTTATCGCCCCGCCCTACCCTGTGGTGGTGCCTGATAAGTTGCTTTAGATGTTACAAGTTGAATAAATGAACTGCAAACAAAACGTGATGCTAACGCTACCATAGGCCCAGCAGGCTGAGAAAGTTGACACAGGTAAACATAGAAAGGTTTAATCACTACACACATGCAAAGAGCATAAATACTGATGTTCAGAGTTCAAATTTGCCCTAGATATTGAAAGTTTGAAATTTGTTGTTTTGAATTTCAAAGAAAAAAACCTGTAGAACTTGAATGGCTTATCTTTGAAAACATGTTGTCTGATTGACGACTTCTTTGTCTTCTTCTCACGTTCCGGCAGGCTGTACGCGTAAGGGTTGCTAGATACTGTGACAAATATCCCCCACAAGCGTACTTGTTTCCTTCAGTGTAAAATCAGGGTATAAGTGGGATAAATCATTGATCAGGAGCATTCGGGAGTCTCCCGCGTTAATCAGGAGAGTTGGCAAATACCTTATGCATCAAATCACATTGTATCATGTATCGCGTCATATCATGTTCTGATGTATGGTATGTTGTATCATGTCACATCCTGTTGTATCATAAAGTAAGTGATTTGTGTGATTTTGGAGTGTTTAAGCTATAAATATATACTAAATGATGTTTGGAGTAAATTCTGGACGCTACCCACTCAGGACACTTGGATTACATTGGACAAGCAGTATCGATGGGTTACTGAGCAACGTCACAGATAGGATGCGCACAACCAGGGGGCAAGAAAACACAAGAAAAGCATTATTGAACTATGAGAAGACGTGTGTTTTATGTACAAGACTCAACTTTTAATGCAGATGAGGTCAAGATATGACGTGAAAGTATCGGGGAAATATAATGTTTGAGTCCTGGTGTTTGTTCGGTTGCAAAAATCAAAACATTAATGCATGTAAACAGTTGAAAATGGTGAAAATAGGACAGTAGGAGTGACTGATCTTCAGAAAACCCTCTTAGATAACTTATTTAGGTTGTGACTACATGATTTATTTAGTCTTTCACCATGGTCACATGTAGGATTAAACCACGGCGGAGGCAGAAATTATTCCTGTGTTCTAGTCGGGAGACTGTAATATCAGCATCACCGCCGCGATCGGATCACAACATCACAGCATCACAACACTGTAGCAGTGTGTGACAGCCGTCCTCTGCTCAGACAGGAAAAAAAAAAAAAAGAATAAACTGATGGTGGAGCCGTTTACAAACATCCACGCGGCATAACAACGCATCCCGGGGATTTAATACGAAGTACGGGGGTCGTAAATCAGATGGCGTTTGAGTTTATACTGTTAGCTTGTTAGCAGTTAGCTAGTCTGTCTACTGTCCACCACGATCTCATCCACAATAAAGCAGAACGTTACACAAGCAGCGAAACTTACCGACAGCAATGCGTGTTAGTCCCTAACAGCTGGAATCAGCTCCTTTCCAAACGTAGTGATGATGTCGTCTTTGCCTGGTTTAATCCCAAACTAGTGAAAGTTGCTCCTGTGTGGAGGAGGTGAGGACGACACCGGAGCTGAACTGAACCTGCTGCAGACTGCAGATTGTTGGGGCCCCTTTTGGTTTCAACAAAGAGTCTAAACGAAAGTTTAAGCCGCTTTCTAACTCAGGTTTTTCAGGCAAATTTCAAATGAGGTCCAACACGAATAATATCCATGTTTTGACAAGAAAAATGCAGTTTCTGGGTGATGACTCCCTTGCCAAGTTAGTGTAATTGTGATAGAAATATAACACAGAAACGCAGCGTCAGTATTTTTTTTTTCATCATCAAAATACACATTTATTCAATATAATTTAAAATACAACGATCTCTGTTTGTTTCGTTAGGTTACTTTACATTTTTATGAATGATATGAGTGCGTGTTTGGCCGTAGACTCCAATACAAAACTCAGGCTTTTTGTCCTCTGGTTGCCGCGCAACTGCAAATGTTTGTAAACGGGAAACCCATCTATGGAGGAATATTGACAAGTTTTTGTGGACTTTTATAGCCCTTTTTGTTTAAAGTACCATTGAACTCCGTTATATGGAAGTTGGGGGAAAACGAAAACGTCTCAGATCTCCGGCTGCATTAGAGATATTAAAAAGTGCTCCAGAGTCTTGCTCACCATGAGGGTGAGTAGAAAATGAGGGACCATCGTTCTGTGGGTGCACTATTCCTTTAATGGGCAGAATGACGTTCAACAAAAGCAGAGACCCAACCTGACAATTTATTGTTTTAAAAGGTAAAATATATATATATATATATATATTGAGGTCAGTGGTTTATATTTAAATGTTAGATTTCTGTCGTGTTGAAACTTATGTCTGAAAAACTCAGTGAAGCAGATGAAACATAAAATCAGAAATCCACTAAAACTGTCTTTAAAATCCAAGTTAGTTCAGCAGCTTGATGCAAATAAGAAAAGAAGTTTCTGAGATGTGAGTCATATTCTGACCCGTTCTGTTAGAAACTTAAACACCTTCCATGGCATTAGAAGCCACCTCCTGAGCAACAAAGATGCCTTTCTCTTGTTTCTGACAGAAAACAGCAACATCTGTCTGGGATGAATTAAATTTCCTCGTGTGTCCTGCTGTAATCCTCTGTTGTTGCAATTTGCAGACTTGACCAGCAGAGGGCGCCCACTAGCCGCTACTCCCACTGCACCTCCACGAGCAGAGTGAGAACTTCCACGTATCAACATGTTTATTTCACATCCTTGGGCTTTCCTCATCAGATCACTTTAAATAACGAACCTGCTGGCTCTCAGCTCTCTCATGAATAAAGCTGCAGTTCATCTTTATACTGCTAGAGCGCTTTCTGAAGCACAACACACATCAGTCACTCTGACACACACACAGAAACCCACACACAGCATGGGTGAAAGTGGTGGGTCACCACAGAAACATCATTAGATTTCCAGCTGTCAGACGCTTTCCTGGATCCTAAATTGGAAGAATGGACGAGAGCGAAACAGCGCAGCCTCATAATGACTCCGTTGCAGATTGTCTTGTGTGTTAAATAAGAAAGGAGAAACTTTTCCCACCTCTGAGTGTCTGCTGGAAGTTTAGACGTACCTCAGGAATCGAGCCTAGTCTGGGATGAATCTGTTGACTCGGGGGGGTCAGGCCTGTTTCCTGATAGAAGGGAGGCTTTCAGAGAAGTTTCACACGGCGAGAGATCGTATTTACTCTGCTGATGAATTTGTGGTTAATTGTGAGTGTTGGTGTGTATGACTATGTGAGGGGAATGTTAATGTGTACCCTTGGGTAGGGTTGATAGAGACGGAGACATCCCTCATTAAAGTAATTAGACCTGCAGGAGAGGATCCCCCAGCCCACAAATAGATATGCGCACACCAAACACACACACACACAACTGTGAGGATCTTCCATACCCAAGACATTCACACGTGTGTTCACCACATGCCCACCTTGAGGTTCACATTTCCTCTGACTTCCACCTCTAATTTAAACATGTTGCTGTAGAAGAATAAGACTCATCTGTGTCCACAGCTATAATACGAGCTTTACTCAGGTGTTCCTAAATGTTTATAACGTCATCTTCCCAGATCTTGTTTGCTTGTTAGTTGATCTCTTGATAAATAATAATGATTGAAATACTTAAAAATGCCTTTGGCATGGCTGGTGAGGGCCAGCCACAGAGTTAGCGTAGAGATGTGTTGTGTATTTAACGTTGTTTTGTGGCACTATTTTTCTCCCCTGAACATAAATTGAGACGATGTGCGCATTGATATCTGTCTCTGAACTGTCAATAAAGAAGTGGCGTTACTGAGGATCCCGTTTTGGACTCTTTAACGTACAACAGGAGAATGTAACACGGTGTAAAGGCCAATCAGAAATCAGTTTCTGTGTCGGCTGTTACTGAAAACTAGCGTGTCCGCACTAGAACTTCCATGGAGAATGAAAACATAGCATGTGGTCCAGCTGTAATGAAGGATGGATCCTCTGCCTCTGTACCAGCATTCCCTCCATCATCTACCTCCTCCTCACTAGGGGCGTAGGAAAATATTGATATGCCGATATATCACCATATTTTGTGTTGCAATATCGTATCAATATTAAAAAGCACTGTGTCGATATTTTTACTAACCAAATCTCGCGAGATCTCGTTGTCCCCTTACGAAATCTTGCGAGATCTTGTTCCATCAGTGTTGGTCCAGCATGTATAAAAGTAGGCTCGTTGGGATTGACTGCGTCTGTCTACAGTCTGACTTCGTTGTCAGATGAAAGCTGCGTGAGTCATCAGGTGCGGACCATGTAAGCAGCACACCTCAGCTGGACAAGTTCACCAACATAAAGACTGCAAGGATGGAGGATCTTAGCTCAAAGTTACTGAATGTTATGCAGATCTGATCAAGTCTAAATTCAGAGTATTGAGACTGCATGTTACTGATGCTGATTACATGAACTTGTACTGTACTGTAGTAAAATGTCTGCAGACAGATTAAAGGAATAGTTCACCCACTACATCGCATCTCTAGCAAGCACGCCGATGCATTTTCACTAAACTACGGAAGCCACGGCAGACGAGATCGCGCGTTCTCTTTTTCTTTCTTTGTTTGCTTTAAATCAATATCCAACCCCACTTGGACCCTCTTGTGTTTGTCCCAGTTTATCTGCAGCTCTGTCGCTCTTAGCACATTGTGAACAGCGAATTTCTTCTTCTATGCTTGAATTATCGACAGAGTAGGCTCTGAACGCCGAGGCTTCCGTAGTTTCGTGAACACGCATTTGTGTGGTTCATGAAAGTAAGATGTAGTACTGTTTAGGCTCTAAAAATATACTAAATGATGTCGTTTCGAGTAAATTCTGGACGCTACCCACTCAGGACACTTGGATTACATTGGATGAGCAGTATGGAGGAATATTGACAAGGTTTTGTGGACTTTTATGGACCTTTTTGGCTCGGACCCCAGCGAACTCCATTATATGAACGTTGGGGGGGGGGGGGGGGGGGGAGAAGCCTTCCTGATCTCTGGCCGCATTTAAGATATTACAAATTTGCTCCAGAGTCTTGGTCACCATGAGGGGAAGTGGAAAATAAAGTTAAATCAGTCTGTGGGTAAACTATTCCTTTAAGGTGCAACATTTAGGACAGCAATCTGGTAAATGTCCAACCTCAAATATACAAAACTTAAATGCTTGCCTTGCCAGGGATTCAAAACAAATAAAATTGAACCCTTTTTTTTTTTTTTTAAGATGGAGGTATGAATATATATACAACCTCACCATCAATGCAGTCCTTCAGGAGTTGGTTAATTCACATCTACGCCGTTGGTTCTCACTTCTTTTTAAATCTTTATTCCTTCTTATTGTGAAATGAGTTGAGGGTCTGAAAGGAAGGGCACCTATAAATGCAATTGAATGTATTAATATCATTATTATCATTGTTATGGGTTTGGGTGGCCGTGGATGACATGAAGGGAGGAGTGAAAAGGTGGCATGAGGAAAGGATACACACCAATAAGTCCAGTGTCTTTGCATAAAACAAATCCAAATTATGAAGATGATTTGCAAACGTTTTGTCCATCATGTGTTGGTATAACCCACAGTTACGCTTCATATTTATCTGAGTGGAATAAGTTGTGGCTACAACTTGATTGTGTTACTTTGTTGCAGCAGTCAGATATCAGCCTGTCCAGCTGTTTTGAATGTTTCAAGTTTCAAGTTCATTCATGACCTATTGGCAGTTGAAAAACTGATTTAAAAGAGCACCACAAAGGGTAAAAGGTTCATAAAATCATAAAACATTACTATAAAAACCAGAATAAGCAACAAACATAAGAACATGAATGTGTAAAAATGCTGATTTAGCAGTGTTGATAGTAGGGGATGGCCTAATCAGCCTAACTGCAGTATGAAAACCAAGTCAGTTTGAAATCATTTTGTAAGCTATTAAAATACCAAAAAGGATTTATTGGAGCATCACATGCAAGTCCCATCAGAAAATCAGAGCTTGCATCAGTGAGAGGTTAAACCAATCAGGACCACGCCCCGTATGCGGTGGAGGCAGATCCAGAAGCTGCAGTTGCTGAGCTCTAACTGCACAGCCCGACTACAGTCGGACGGTTCCCACAATGTTTTATGATTATGTGGTACAGTCACGTTTTCTGGTGCAGTGCAGGCGCAGTCTGAAGTCTGACAAAGTTTCTAACCTGCATGCAACACTCCAGGACCAGAATCCTTCACTTCCAGCCGGGTTGCGCTGTAGATAGCCAAAGTCGAATGAGCCCATTGGCTGTTATTGTGGAAGAACTTCATTTCCCAGCATTCCTTTCAGAGTTATGTGACTACAGTGCAGCTGCTGCTGCTACAGACTGACTTGCTTTGAAGCTGCTTATAATATGTCTGGTTTTAAGTTGTTGGTTAAGTTACCAAGTTGTCAGAAACATTATAATTAGCCACATGTTGGCTAATACCAGCTAGCATCTGATATATAGTAGTATCTAATACCTGCTAGTATCTGATATCTGGCAGCATTGCTGATGTTTAATGTGCCTTTGAAACCTAATTACTATGGTGAAGTTAAAGGCCTCCTTCCACTGAAAACCCATTTAACTTGCTCCTTCTGAAATACGGAGGGTTTCCCCTTGTTTACTTACACATGCTGACTTGCTAGCGTTTCGTTCCCCCCAGTCGGCTGTGCTTTCTCATCAGAGAAACAATACGAAGAAAAGAGCGAATCGGGAACAGCCTTCTATGTCACGTTGCAAATAGCGTATCCCACGTGGGGTTTATATCTGTCTATTGAAAGGCAGGTAACCCTCCACTACACACTAGAAGTAAAGACAGCACAACTGTAGCTTCGGAGTTGAGAAGCTAATTAGCTAACTGTTTGTTAGCATGGCGGAACAAACTTGTTTGTCGGCTCTATTTCCTGTCTGTAACGAAATAAGAGCGGAGGGCGGAGCTTCCTTCATACACTCATGGGAGGCAGCCAATCAGACGGAAATTCATGAGAAGGACCCGGAAAAGCTGCCGTTGGACCACAAGCCTCTCTTCTAGTATACAAATACAGCTGAATACAAAGATACCAGAAGGTTTTTTAAACAGAAACGATGCAGAATGCATCCATTAATAATGGAGAACACAGAAATATTAATGAAATGACCACGGAAGTACAACTTTAAGTGTAAGTCCACATGTTAGTTACGTGAATGAATCACACTATTGTCAGTCAGTCTGACAATAGTGTCAATAGTGACACAATAGTGTCATTGTCAGAGAGTTGTAATACTGCACTTTATTTACTTCAAATGCTTGTAGCTATAGTTTGCACCGTTTTGATAGATGGAATTAATTTTGTCAATGTATCTTTGATTAACTTTGATTTAATTAATTCAGTCAGTCAGTCATTTTCTGTACCGCTTATCCAGTTCAGGGTCACGGGGGTTGCTGGAGCCTATCCCAGCTATTATCAGGCGAGAGGTAGGTACACTCTGGACAGGTTGCCAGTCTGTTGCAGGGCCAATCCAAGTAAACAGAACACTCACAAGATGTCACCAAAATCACTCTGCTCATTCTAAATCTTTCAGAAAATTATGTAAGTGTATCGGGATATATCGAATTGTATCGTCGGCTGAATGTCGTGGTATCGTATGGTATTGTGAGATTATCGCTACCACCCTACTCCTCACTCTCTGCTTCTGTCCTGTCTGAATCTGAAACCTTCCTCCTTCACACTGACATCTCTTTCCTCATCTTCCCTACATCCTCATGTGTTGCTCTCTCAGTAGACTTCTAACTTTGACCCTCCTGGCCTCTCTACCCTTCTTTCTTCTTCATTTCTTTCCTTCACATTTTCCGGTTCATTTCTCACATTTCTGCCCAAAAAGCAGGAATAGTCTTTTGTATTAGTTTAATTTTCATTGTGGCAATTTTTAAGCATCAAGACTTGAAAATTATTTATCTACAGCATGGCCAAAAGTTTTGAGAATGACATAAACATTCGTTTTCCCAGTCTGCTGCTCAGGTTTTTCCAGCTCCTCTGTCAGATGTTACTATGGTGTTGGAATTTATAACTATGAGAGACTTTTATTGACAAGTACATAAAATTAATGCAACAAGTCAGTATTTGCAGTGTTTGCTTCTTTTGCAGGACTTCTGTAATTTACTCTGGCAGGCTGTCAATCAACTTCTGGGCCAAATCCTGACTGATGGCAGCCCATTCCTCTATTATCAATGCTTGGAGTTTTTCAGAAGGGGCTATATGCACAACTCCACTACTTCCTAACTTAAGCCAGCTTCTTTGTCTCCTGTCTTTCATTATTGGAAGATTTGATTAATCCAGGTGTGCCTGACCCCAGTAACCATGAGGACAAGCGCCAGACACACCTGGATTCATTAGTTTGTCCAGTTATGGAAGACAGGAGGCAAAGGAGCTGGCTTAAGCTCATGTTGTAGTAAAGTTGTGCATAAAGCCCATTTGTAGGGTTTTTGTTTGTCCACCCAACTCTGGAGGACTGACCACAAGTTGTTTGGGCCTTGCTGTCACTGCCCCCACCCCCCACCCCCACCCTCAGGAAACTCAGTCACCCTCCATATCAGAAACTCTGACTCTCTAGCCAACTTCAAACAATCACTGAAAACGTACCTGTTTAACAATGCATAGCACTCCTGACCATTCATGCTTTCCCTCCTGTCCCAGCTGTGTTGTTGCTCTTGTTTGTTCTGTGAAGCGTCTTTGAGTTTCTTAAAAAAAAGCAGTATATAAGTCTGATGTATCATTAAGTTCTCGATGGGTTTAAGGTCTGGGAAGGTTTCTGGCTATGGAACTAAAACGTTTATGTTTTGTTTCCTGAACCATTTAGGAAACAAAATGGTTTGTTTTGGCCTCATGGCAAGGTGCTCAATCATGCAGGAAAAAGCATCATTAGTCACCAAACTGTTCTTGGATGGTTGGGAGAAGTTGTTCTCAGAGGATGTTCTAATACCATTCTTCATTCATGACTGTGTTCTTGGGTAAAACTGTTTGTGAGCCCACTCCCCTGACTGAGAAGCAACCCCACACATGAATGGTCTTGGCATGTGTTGCTGTTGGCATGACACGGGGCGGATGGTAGAGCTCACCTTTTCTTTTCCAAACAAGTTTTTTCCCGGATGCCCCAAACAATCGCAAAGGGGATTCATCAGAGAAAATCATCAGAGACCTCAGCAGTTCAGTCACTGTACCTTTAACACAATACTATTCTGTCCTTTTGCATTGAAAAGGGAAGCAAAGAAGTCATTATTCTATAAAAAAGAAAAAGAAAAAAAACATCAAGAAGTCTTTGCCTCACAGTCAGTGATGTCATACACCACCATCCTTTTAAAGCCAGTTGGTAAGACCTCTGTGAGAGCTGCAGTTCGGTGAAAACTCTGACCAACCCCTGCCATTCACACCAAAGGCAGGAATTGGTCATTCGCAGCATATAGAAAGAAGGAATCGATGCCTTTATGTCTCGTCTCTGTCCCTCCCCTCTCTCCGTCCTCCCGTGACCCCGCTGAGCACTACTCACTGTAAACAAATAGCTAACGGACTGCTAACTGCAGTGTGTGGACTTTTTACACTGCAGAAGGAGTTGGAGGTGAGTGGATTAAAGCTTTTAAAAACATGGTTTGTCAGCTGTTTACTAGCACGCTAACGAGCTATCCACTCGGCTGTTATTGTTAACCTGCTCATAAAACATCAGTGCACACGTCCCTGTGCTCTGAGGGTGTGGTTTTGGGTAGTGTGATTTTTAAAAATGTTGCTTGCTGAAATCGTTTTTCCAACATTACCAACCTGTTTTAATGCATCCAGTCTGTTATTTTAACTCAATCAGGATGACAGGTTGATCTTCAGCCTTGTCCTCATCAACATTCACACCTGTGTTCATGGGAGAGCCACTGAAATAATGTGAGCTGGTCCTCGCAGCAAAAATGTTTTCTTTTTTGTCATTAACTTGCTTTTCATAGCAAAGATGGACTTTGCAATTACTTCATAACATTCTGGAGTATATGTAAACTGCCATCATAAAAACTGAAGCACAACACTTTATGCTAATTAATATGTTGTCATTCTCAAAAATGTTTAACCATATATTTATACTGTATATATATATATATATATATGTATATGTATATATAATTAGGGAGCAACAATACATGTGTTTGTATCAGTCAGGCAGCACTTTGCCGGTCATGTTCTTTGATTAGTCAAGTCCTTTTAATGCTTTGCTATGTGAGAAGCTCCATAACTTTGATCCTCCACAACCACCTGGATTTACGACTACCTAACAAACAGACCACAGTTTGTGAGACTGAAAGGTTGTGTGTCTGAGATGGTGATCAGCAGCACTGGAGCACCACAAGGAACTGAACTCTCACCATTCCTCTTCATACTGTACACCTCAGACCTCCAGTACAACTCTGAGTCCTGTCATCTGCAGAAATACTCTGATGACTCTGCAGTTGTGGGGTGTATCAGTGATGGACAAGAAGCTGAGTACACGGAACTGGTCAATCAGTTTGTGAAATGGTGCAGTAACAATCAGCTCATCTTAAATACCAGCAAGACTAAAGAGATGATTGTTGACTTCAGGAGGAGCAAGAATAAGCAGCATAGTCCTGTCTACATCCTGGAAGAGGAGGTGGAGGTGGAGGAGAACTACAAATACCTGGAGTTCAGCTGGACAACAGACTCGATTGGAAATGCAACAGTGACTACATCTACAAGAAAGGTCAGAGCAGACTCTACTTCTTAAGGAAGCTGAGATCATTCAACGTCTGCACCAAGATGTTGCAGATCTTCTACAAGTCTGTTGTGGAAAGTGCAATCATATATATACACGGTATATATATATATATATATATATAAATAATAAATAGCCAGTGCAGGAATCAACGCACATTATTGATCAACATTTTGGGAAAATTGTGAGATTAATCAACAGTTTTTGGCTGCCTCGACCCAGAACCATTTAGAAGTGACAGACAGCATTGAGCTGGTACTGGTGAAGGCTCGGGGAACCACCACGGGTTGGCGCTGGCTCATAATGTCCCTGCTACAATACCTCCTGTTTACATCCTGTTTATATATCATATCATACACACTCAAAAATAGAGGTACGAGACAGGAACATTTCTGTACAGTAGGTACATTCTTTACAAATGTTCTCTTAAAAGTACAACATCTGTCTTTATGAGGCCAGAAGTGTACTTATATACCAGGGGGCCCCAATTAATTTTCACAGAGGGCCAAAAAATTTTCTCGCTGCCAAGGCGAGGGCCAACTTTTTTTTTTTTTTTTTTTTTGAGGGGGGTAATACCAGCAGTAACTCCTGTGACATGGCTTTGTAATAAGTATGATATTACATGTACTGTATGATTAATAAAATGTAAAATTATATTATGTAATAGTAGCTATTATACTGTAATACTTTCAACTTCCATCCAGGCTACACCGCACTGACAACCTTAAAATCAGCTCTGCTTCATGATGTGTTCATGAAGCAGACTCCCCATTAACAGCATCAGTGTTTATATGGCACATGATATAATCAATCATATTAATCATCATGTGACAGCTGAATGCTGTAAAGGCACGATACGTTTCTCAATTTCATCACAGAATAATCAAGAATAATCATCAGTAAATGACTGAAACGTGGTTATTAAAAAACCCCACTGATGACAAAAAAAAAGTAAATTTTTGTTTAAAGTCCTAATGAAACCGTTTCATGCAGTGGAGTCGCTTTAAATATCCTTAAAGTTCACATCTCAGATAACATGCTAGAATAAACACCTACAGCTGATCCATTTTAAGCTATCGCGATGTGTATTCTCTGAAGGAGGAAAACCTCCGGCTGCTCCTTGAGGAGCGACTGCTTCCTCCTCCATCTCACTGATTAAACTAAAACAGACCTGTAGACCTCCATAAACTGCTGTTGGTTCTTACACCGGAGAAGACAATTTAAACCGGCCGATGGCCACGAACAGGACAGAGAAACCAAACCTAAGATGCATCTCAGAGTTGTGCTGCGTTCAAGACAGCTGGGAAATAGCGCGATCATCATCAGCCCAACAAGGATAAAACTATTAAAAGTACACGTGGGCTTCGTTACAAAGCCAATCTTAAAATCAATCAAATCTACTGTAAGATATTTTAGGGGGTTAAGAATGTTTCAGGGGCTCCAGTTCCCCTAAAACAGGCCTAACAACATCTTTGTCCCTGGTAGAGTTTAAAAACACTGATATTAGTGTCTGATTCTGAAGTGGTTTATGTGTTTTCTGACGCGAGCTCTGTCCTCAGTGCTGGAGCCTCATGCGAGGACGCGGGAGGGGGGGGGGGGATAGCGCAGAAAACCTGAGAGGAACACACACCTGCAGCTATGAAGCTATGATGCTGTCATGTTCACCAGGTAAGCCAGGTCTGGTCGGGGAGGGGGGGCGCCCTGCCTATGTAATGGTTGAAAACACTGAACTAGAATATTACATTGACTCACTGGGTCTGCGCGGGCCAGACATTTTGCTCTCGCAGGCCGGATGTGGCCCGCGGGTCGCTAATTGGGGATCCCTGTTATATACTATGAAAAAGGGGTCAATTTAATATAAAGTACAAATTTGTACCATTTCAACCCTAAGGGTGCCTGCAGCATTGAAAAATGTGCGTAGCTTGTACAAATAGCATTCCCTCTAAACAGGAGTATAATTATAGTTATTATATTGTGATTTTCATAATAATCATAGTAATCATAGTTATAATTACATGCATAACTATATATGTGTTTGGCCTAATATTTATATAATTATTAATTTATTATTAGCATCTTTGATTGTTGTCATAATCTCTATTTTATTGTCTTTTATTCATAATTTTAATTGGTTTAATTGTACTTTATTAACTCACACACCTTGATAAGGTACAAAAATGGACCAGGACTGAAGGTACAGAAATGTCTTTCAAAATGGAACACGGCCAGAGACAAGCTTTGTACCCTTTTAAGTACAAATTGGTACCTCTATTTTTGAGTGTGTACTGTACACCCACACTCACACATACACACATTATATACATACATACATACATACATACATACATACATACATACATACATACATGCATGTTTGGTTAATTGGCTCCTCTAAATTGACCTATGGCTAAACCACGCCCCCAAACGCGATGAGCCAATCACAGTGCGCACAGCTATCCCATACACTCTGAAATTCTCTGCTTAAACGTCCATTGAAATGCATTGAAGTTAGTCCGTTTTTGTTCGTTTTTATGTGTTCTTTTTAGTTTAAAATGGTCAAACGTGTGCATGGGGTACATGCAACTCCGATACTAGGTATCCTGAGAGGCTGGGTGACAGGGTGTATTCTTTTGCCTTTTACCAAGTCACATCAAGCCAAAGTTATGCGGCAGACCACAACATCAACTGAACGTGGATAAAATGAACAAGGATGTCTACATCTGTTCTAAGGTAAGGCAACATCGTATTCGAGGCAACATGTTGTCACTTTGCTTGAAAGAAATATGAAGTTACCTTCCCTAACGTTAGTTTAAGTTGGCTAACGCTAGCTAAACATGCTAGTTTTGGTACGTGGTAACGGTACATAAGACGCTGTCGTGTAGTACAGGTGTGGTGTAGTAACGTCGATAACGACACGCCTCTGGCTTCCAAGCTGCAGCCAGATTGCTCCGCTTCCGTGGCTGTTTGATCAGTTTTTGTCAGATGATCACGTTTTGGCACAACAACAGCCGTGCAGCAGTTTGGGCAAGAAACTGAGGGAGCGACACGAGTCACATTCAGAGATTCACAGGCTGATTTCTACTCCCAGTTTAAGACTTCTGAACAATTTCTTTTTGTTTGTTTGTATTGTTTTTATGTTTTTTAATTTATCTCGTCATGGTCTCTCTGTCTGATCACGCGTCTGCTGTCCGTGTTGACAGCTGTCATCTCCCGAGATGTCACATAGCGTCACCGAATGTTGTTTGTCCGAGTGAGTGGAGGGGGCGGGGCTTAGCCATAGGTCAATTGCCCCTATAGTTGTGAATGGTTGTCTGTGTCTCTGTGTTGCCTTGTGACAGACAGGCGGCCTGTCCAGGGTGTACTTGCCTCTCGCCTGATAATAGCTGGAATAGGCTCCAGCAACCCTGAGCTGGATAAGCGCTACAGAAAATGCATGAATTGTGGTCAGATGCATCGCGCTGTGTGCAGGTTTTTGCCCTGAACTGTGTGTACACACACAAAGGTTTATTTTCACCACATTTCTGCAGCAGTGTGTGCGTGATCATCTTTTTTTTTTTTTTTTTTTTTTTTGAGAAATCTCTGTGTGAGCTTCATGTAGAAACCCGATTTCCACTTCCACTGAGGCACGAAAGGGTGCAGACACTCTCTGGATTAACACATGAAAGCATCATAATTTACAACTAAATATGAATGATCATAAAAGCAAGAGCATGGAAGAAGTTTCACTAAATGCTGAACATGAAATCTTTTTCATTCTGTGCTATCACAATAAAAAGTGCTGAATGGAAAAATGACGAAAGCAACTCTGTAAAGTCAGAACATAAGACGCATGCAAAGGTAAAAGAGGAATAAAAAGTGGCTAAATTATAAACCTGAGTAAATGTGGATCAGGTCATCAGCTCCATCTGAAGCAATTACAACCTATTTGGAGATATGATGGGTACACAGTAAATCTAGAGGCACCCAAGCTTAAGAGTAAAATGAGTGGAAATGATCCTGCCTGATCATGTTTAATGTGCACAGTATGTGGTCTGAATAAAACGCATGCTGGGGTGTATATAGTCTTACTGTATGTTTCCAGTTCAGAGGATAATTAAGACATAAACAGAAGGTAATGGTAAAGTCACCATGAATGCTGAGGTTATCTGTAATGAAGGAGAAGTGCCACTCATCTGGATGAAAGCTAGCAGAGAGTGACTCATGGATCTGCCATCCGCTTCAGTTAGACAATAATTAGATGGATTTTAAATTATCATGAAAGTGATGATAAATGTTTAGAATGAAGATTGTTTTGACTAGATGTCTGCCCTTTCTTAACTCAGACTCAGACTCAGCTTTATTAATCCCGTTGGGATGACTCCTTCAAGGAAATTGAGTTCCAGTAGCAAGAAAAGAGATACAAAAATGAGGAAAAAACAAAAGGAATACAAAATATAAATATAAAAATAAGAAATAAGATAAAATGCAATAACTAACTATAATATAATAAAATAGACTCTTTAGATATACAATAAAATAAAAGTGCACATCAGGACCGGTAGGGGTTATTGCACAACGAGTAGGAAGGGAAAAAGAAAAGTGTCCAGATTATTATCATTATTATCCTCAGGAGTCAGTAACTTCCTCTGTCCTCAGACTCTATTTCCTCCCCCCCAGTGAAGAGTTATAGAGCCTGATGGCATGAGGGACAAAGGAGTTCCTCAGTCTGTTTGTCCTGAACTTGGGAAGGAGCAGCCTCCCACTGAACAGGCTCCTCTGGTTGCTGATGACAGTGTGCAGAGGGTGGCTGGCGTTGTCGATAATGTCCAGCAGTTTGTCCAATGTCCTCCTCTCTGCCACCGTCACCAGTGAGTCCAGTTTGGTGCCGACCACAGAGCCGGCCAGCCTGATCAATTTGTCCAGTCTGTAAGTGTCCTTCTTGGATGTGCTGCCCCCCCAGCACACCACAGCATAAAAGAGGACGCTGGCAACCACAGACTGATAAAACATCCACAGGAGTTTGCTGCAGATGTTAAAGGACCGCAGTCTCCTGAGGAAGTACATCCTGCTCTGTGTCTTCCCGTACAGGTGTTTGATGTGTACAGTCCAGTTCAGTTTATTGTCCAGCCACAGACCAAGGTATTTGTAGGAGTCCACGGCCTCCACCTCAGTTCCTCCTACTAGGACTGGTCGCGGTCTTGGTCTGGACTTCCCAAAGTCAATGACCAGCTCTTTTGTCTTGGAGGTATTGAGCTGTTGGTGGTTGGTGTGGCACCATGCAGTGAAGTCCGTCACCAGACTCGGATACTCCTCCTCTCTATCATCCCTGATGCACCCAACGATGGCTGTGTCGTCAGCGTACTTCTGAATGTGACACAGCTCCGAGTTGTAACAGAAGTCCGCGGTGTACAGGGTGAAGAGAGCGGGGGCCAGCACTGTGCCCTGAGGGGCTCCGGTGCTGCTGACCACAGTGTCAGACGTGATGTCCTTCAGCCTGACATACTGTGGCCTGCCAGTGAGGTAGTCCAGAGTCCAGTGCACCAGGTGGGGGTCCACACCCATCTTGCTCAGTTTGTCCTGGAGCAGAGGAGCCTGGATGGTATTAAAAGCACTGGAGAAATCCAAGAAGAGGATCCTCACAGTGCCGCTTCCCTTATCCAGATGGGAGTAGACTCGGTGTAACAAGTAGAGGATGGCATCCTCCACACCCACATCTGGCTGGTACGCAAACTGCAGGCGGTCCTGGACGTGTTGCACCTAGGGTCGGAGGAGGTTGAGGAAGAGCCGCTCCAACGTCTTCATCAGATGTGAAGTGAGTGCCACCGGTCGGAAGTCATTCAGCTCGCTGGGCCTGTTCTTCTTAGGGAATAAACTCAAGATGCTTAAAGATGCTGGGAAAACTCCAAAACAATGTCAAAAGAAATTTTGGGACAGTTAATCAAGAAATTCTTATTGCTAATTTTTATTTTTATATAGTAGCTATTCTTTATTTTTGATCAACCATATTGTCAACATCACTCCACAGTCAGAGGAGCCAATAAAAGGATTGAAACAAAAATGTATCACTAAAAAAAGTTACTGTAGGTATTTTGTGTTTGCTTATCATTGTTGGCTTTGATAACAGCGTGTTACAATAAACAACTGTGTGAAAAAGTGTTTGTCCCTTTCCTGATTTTTTATTTTTTTGCATGTTTGTCACACTTTCAGATCATCAAACAAATTTGAATATTAGACAAAGATAACGCAAGTAAACACAAAATACAGCTTTTAAATGAAGATTTTTATTGTCGAAGGGGGAAAAAAATCCAAACCTACATGGTCCTGTGTGAAAAAGTGATTGCCCCCTAAACCTAATAACTGGTTGTTCCACTTTAGCAGCAACAACTGCAATCAAGCGTTTGCGATAACTGGCAGTGAGTCTTCTACAGCGCTGTGGAGGAATTCTGTTCCACTCATCTTTGCAGAATTGTTGTAATTCAGCCACATTGAAGGCTTTTCCAGCATGAACCGCCTTTTTAAGCTCATGCCACAGCATCTCAATGGGATTCAGGTGGGGACTTTGATCCCCAAAAGTCTTGGGGATCATCAAGATGCTTTCTGGCAAAACTAAGACAAGCCTTTATGTTCTTTTTGCTCAGCAGTGGTTTTGGTCTTGGAACTCTGCCATGCAGCCATTTTTGCCCCCCAGTCTCTTTCTGATGGTGGAGTCATGAACTCTGACCTTAATTGAGGCAAGTGAGGCCTGCAGTTCTTTGGATGATGTTCTGGGCTCTTTTGTGACCTCTTGGATGAGTCGTCGCTGTGCTCTTGGGGTAATTTTGGTCCCCTCCAGGGAAGGTTCACCACTGTTCCATGTTTTCACCATTTGTGGATAATGGCTCTCACTGTGGTTCTCTGGAGTCCCAAAGCTTTAGAAATGGCTTTGGAACCTTTTCCAGACTGATAGATCTCAGTTACTTTGTTTCTCATTTTTTCCTGAATTTCTTTGGATCTCAGCATGATGTCTAGCTTTTTAGGATCTTTTGGTCTACTTAACTTTGTCAGGCAGGTCTTATTTAAGTGATTTCTTGATTGAGAACAGGTGTGGCAGTAATCAGGCCTGGGTGTGGCTAGAGACATTGAACTCAGCTTTCCAAAGATGTGATAAACCACAGTTAAGTTTTGTTTTAACAGGGGGGAATCACTTTTTCACACAGGTTTGGTCCCCCCCCCCCCCCCCTTACTATAAAAAATCTCCATTTAAAAATGCATTTTCTGTTTACCTGTGTTATCTTTGTCTCACATTTAAATTAGTTTGATGATCTGAAACATTTAAGTGTGACTAACATGAAAAACAATCAGGAATGGGGGGCAAACATTTTTTCGCACAACTGTATATTGCTGAAAAGCCTGATTACTCACCTTTACAACAAGTTAGAACCTAGAAGGATTGTCCATTTGTGGAATGAGAAACACAGATAAACATGTGGGTAGAATCTGGTACCTAAGTCCATCCTCCAGGATCATCACAGAGAACCACCAGAATCTGGGAATGGAGCGGATGTACGACCTGCTGTGAGTCCAGACCTTGACCCTGCTGAACACTTGTCGGATCAGCTTGATCATGCTCTGTGTGCCAGAGAACCCAACACAATCAGGCTTAACTTTCATTTCATTCCTCAACCAGGAGATGAGGAATGAGATGCATCCCACAGCAACGTGTGATCAGACTGGTATCCAGCATGAAGGGGAGGTACCAAGCTGTCGTGGCTGTATACGGATCTTCCACATGACTGAGGTCCCTGACAGTGTAAAACGAATAAAGAATGAATAAAGATGGCCTATAACTGTTTTTTTCTTCTCTTTTTTTCATAATTGCTGTGGGGGAGTGCAATCACCCAACCCACCAAGTAACTCAGAGTGAATACCAACTGCAGAATGTTGCAGGGGATTTCAGCATATTTTGGGGGGAAGTTTCCCCCACATTTAGCTGCCATGTGCATTCCACAGAAGCCTAATCCAAACAAGTTCTACCTTGTAGTAAAGATAACTAATCAGGCTTTCCATCCATGTATAATACAACACCAACTCAAATTATTAAAGAGGAGAAACAATCAACAAAAGACAAATTTCCCTACTTTTCATGCTAAGTTTATTAGTACTTTTACATGGTAATTATGCCTGAAAACACGAGCCCTCACATGAATAACGGCAACATAAAATACATATTCTCCAGCGCAGCACAGACGCATTCATCTACCTTTCAGCAGTGTCAGAAGCGCTACCTGGTCCACACCTGCTGTGGTGGAGAAATCAGTGGGCTTGGTTCACATGAAAAGATTCATACATATTGAAGCCGCAGCAGGTCTGATCCCGCCTTCATTCATAATCCATATTCCTTAAGAGCCCCAAGAACAAAATACCTCTTAGTGCTCAGCTTTGGCATTCATTACAATACATTCTCCCACTGTTGCCTTGTTCTGAGCTGCAAAGGTAGAGAGGGGTTGGAGGGATAAAGCTGTGTGGCCCACATATGATGCCATTATGCATGCAAGGCATAATTCATTTAGTACTGTGGAGGTTTTCTTTCGTCTTTTTTTTTTACTGAGCAGATAGATAAGGTCAACTGACAAAGCAGAAGGATTTGGCAGATTGCGAATAGAGGCAGAGTTTGATTATATCTGGCTCTGCTGCAACGTACGGAGTGTAGCTGGTGTTGATGAGGGGGTGCAGCTCTCCTACATGCGGTTAGTAGGACTGCGTTTTAATAAGAGCATTTCGAGGGCTGGAACGGTTTGCAGGTATAAAAAAGAGTGCAAAGTCATTGCACTGCAATTTCTAGTCAAAATATCTCATCACACTCAAAATTAGACAAAAATAGCTAAAGAAAATCATTTCAGTCAGATATAATAACTTTTTTAAGGTAAAACATCGTATTTCAAGAAATCTTATCAAGAAAATTTTACTTATTGTATTGGCAGAATTTTTTTTGCTTTTTACAAGCAAAAGCAAGACCTTTTTTTTTTTTTAAACTTATTTCTAGAGTGGTCAATATTTTTAAATGTAATTTAAATGTTGTGGAAATTGCAATAAACGAGGGGGAGACAATTTCTCTTTCACAAGCCTGTGGAAAAAAACAACAAAAGCTCCGGGAAACTCCGTGCTTTAGGGCCCAACTGTCTATGGTGAATTATCCTCATCCCCCCAGAATTCACCAGGAAAGTGGAAACAGAAAAAAAGAAAAACTTTAACGATGAGGGGAATGACGCAAGCAGTCTTTGAAACTCATCTGGTTGAGAGGGCATGGCCAACAGGGAAATTACACCCACAGGGTGCAGGGTGCAGTCGTAAGAAGAAAAGGTGGTGGCGTCAACCAGGCAGCGGTGGGGGAACACAAAAACCTGTCCGATTTCCGGCTGCATTTGAGATATTAAGATAAGATAAGATAAGATAAGATAGACTTTATTGATCCCAAAGGAAATTGTTGTGTCAGAGTATACAAACTACAATACCACACTACACAAAAACACAGTACAAATGCACAATTACCATAAAAACTAAAAAAAAAAAAAAGTGCTCCAGAGTCTGGCTCAGCATGAGGGTGAGTAGAAAATGAAGGCACATCATTCTGTGGGTGAACTATTCCTATAACATCAACTAACAACCCATGCGCACACAAAAAGTCAGCAGAAGGGAAAACTGACCAGGGCAGTGACAAAGTTCTAGTCACTGGCCACTGAAGCACATATCCACCGAGCATGTGCAGAAAATCCATGTGGGGGAATCGTTGGCGGCCTCGAGGAGGGGGGGGGGGGGGGGGTCGGCCACTCTCAGATAATTACTTATCTGAGGGTGGCTGAGATTTTTTTTGCTTGCAATAAGGAAAAAAAAAAAAGAAAAATCTGCTATTGGGGCAAGAAAAAATTTTTTTCTTGATAAGATTTCTTGAAATATGATGCATTTGTCTTAAAACAAGATCTTATATCTCACTGAAATGTTTCTTTTTAGGTAATTTAGTCTTATTTTGAGTATGATGAGATATTTTGACTAGAAATAAGAAAAATATACTTGTTAATATTTGAGTTTTTGCAGTGAACTTGATTTTAGCAGTTTTACTATTTTCTGTTAAATTTAACTTTAATTTAAATTATGATATAAATTGAATGTACTTTCACAGTTAAAGGTTTTCTGTGTTATACAATAGACGTGTTGATTTGAAGTTATCTTATATTTCTTTAGTATTTGTGTGATTCAAACTGACTCACATTCCTTTTTGCAAACTACAGTATACCTGCTAAATATGTTAGCAATGTGAACGCCTTCTAGCAAGAAGCTTCAAAGAGCTGCTATTGTTCCACTGGACTTTTAATCTGTCAGTTTATTAAACCAGCTAAATGTTCCCGTCTCCGTCTCCTCCAGCAACCTTTTCTTCCTCTTGTTACTGTCAGGATGGGAAGTTAAAGCCATCCTCAACAGCTCCCCGTGCAGATAGCGGAACGGCATGCGAGTAAATATTGTATACATGAGACTATATGTGTGTGTGTGTGAACATGTGAGTGATGGAGTGCTGATTAACAGAGTGGTGAGCGGCTGGAGGAGAGAAAGAAACAACAAAAAAACACAGATGCAAATGTGTTTGTCTCTCTGACAGTATGTCTCAATTAAGGCCCGAAAAGCCGGCTGAGCTGCCAGCTTCACTGACCCCACCCCTTCAACCTCAACACACACGTATAAACAGTGCATTGACACACTTCCTTAAAGCATAGTGAGAACTGAGAAGAACAAAGGAGCGAGGGAAAACTGAAGAGGATGAGGAAGAGAAAGGCTTCGGCGACGTGACAGCGGGGGGAAATTCTCGAGTGGGGGACCGTGCGGTAAATTGACAACCGGAGAGCAAGGCAGGACGGTAATGATAAGACCGGCTGGAGCGTGCGCACCACTGATGCCAGCGCTAACCGTAATGACAGCAATAATGGCAAACGATAAACACCCAGATCCACGTCGTTTCATACATCTCTGCACACGCACAGATGAACTTCCTTCCTCACACGTCTACGCGCACATATGCAGACACAAGTACAGAAAAACAGCCGGCAGTGAACACACTTTGAAAAATGACACAATGTGCAGTTGTGTGCAGCATGATAGGCACGAGTGTGTGTAGCCTCACATGCACGAACAGTCTCTCCAACCCCACCATGGCAGCGAGCTGATGGTGAGAAGAGCTTGATGATGGCTGGTGTGGCAGTGGCTGGCTGGGTAGCCATTTAATTAATCTCCAGACAGACAGTGGCATCAGAGAGAGAGAGAGAGAGGGAGGGAAAGAGTGTGAGAGGGAAGCAGAGGAAGAGTGAAAAGGAGAGCATCAGGGAGAAATAAAGACAGAGGCAGCGACAGCCATACGGAGACTGTGTCTGTCTTTCTGTCAGCCCTCAGGACACATCAGAAGACGCACTGCAGGAGTCTCCAAAAATCTGCGACGTGATGAATCTCAGAGGCCCGTCTGTGACATCGCAGAGGACTCCCAAGTCTCAGTTTATGGACTACGCAGGGAAGATGGATGGGCGGAAGTCTGAAGGGTGACACTGACTCTGGTGGAGGGAGTATGTTCCTGACTGTCAGCTGTGATGTGAACAAAATTCACCTGTAAACAGCATCAAACATTAACTACTGTATGACGTAGTATACCTGTACACAATGAAAACTTAAAAAACTGTATATCCCCACGTCACACAATCATTAAACATTAGTACATTATACAGTTGGCATTTCCAAATTCAGAAATCAATATGCAGTCGTCCTCAAAATTATTTATACCCTCCGATTAAAGAAGTTCATAACAGTAATTCAAATAACAGGAAACTAGAGAAACTATTAATACATAAAAATTTACAAAATTACAATTTAGTGAAATAAAATATTGCTCTTGAATTGTGGTTAAAAATAATATTTAAGAAAACAAACAAACAAAACTACCCAGACACATTGGAGCACCTTTATTAACAGTGAACCAACATACCTGTCAACAGGTGTCTAAGTCTTTTTGAACATTAGAGAAAACACCTGATTGCCTCAACGTGTTGCTCAACAAATTTTTTTACTTCGGAGCCCCATCATGCTTGTTTACTTGTTTATTTTTTGAGTGTTTGTTTTTGATATTTTGTTTGAACCATAATCTAAAATTAATCTCATGATTTTCATAGAATTTTTATCTATTGTTAATTCTATTTATTATCACTTTTGTCAATTTCCACATATTTCAGTGGCAGGTGATTTTTTTCCTTCTTGGATGATTGGAGGATGACTGTACATTTAATTACTGGTACTCTCTGGGTATTTATTGCGCGCTTCAGCATGAGGTCATGATCGGATGGCCGGACGTTCTCCTTCAGGATTTTTTTGGTAGACAGCAGAATTCATGGTTCCATTTACCACGGCAAGTCTTCCAGGTCCTGAAGCAGCAAAACAGCCCCAGACCATCACACCACCACCACCATACTTTACTGTTGGTATGATGTTCCTTTTCTGAAATGCCATGTTACTTTTATGCCAGATGTAATGGGACCTACACCTTCCAAAAAGTTCAACTTTTGTCTCGTCAGTCCACAGAGTATTTTCCCCAAAATCTTGGGGATCATCAAGATGCTTTCTGGCTAAACTGAGACGAGCCTTTATGTTCTTTTTGCTCAGCTGGGGGGTGGGGGATCACTTTTTCACACAGGCTCATGTAGGTTTGGATTTTTTCTCCCCGTACTAACAGAAACCTTCATTTAAGAAAGCTTTCAGGGATGGAGACAGGGAGTTACTGAAGACCACACAAAAACAACTGAAAACACAGACTAAGAAGTGCAAGGAGGACTACAGGAAGAAGTTGGAGAGCAGCTCCAGCAGAACAACGTGAGGGATGTATGGTCGGGAATGAAGAAAATCACTGGCTTCAAGCTAAAGGGGGACCAGACTGACGGAGGTCTGGACAGAGCTAACGAACTGAACATGTTCTTCAATAGGTTCAGTTCCCCCCTGCCGACAACCCAACATTCCACACACCCTCCATGAGCCCACAGCTTTCCTGTCCCACCTCCACTCTGTCACCCTGCACCTCAGTCATGGACCTGAACACAGCCTCATCTCCCTCCACATCAGGACATCCTGAGACCTCTTTGCCTCCACCTCCAGCCTGACTGTCTCCTGTGACCAGGTCAAGAAACAACTAGAAAAACTGAACCGGAACAAGGTTGCAGGTCCAGATGGTGTCAGTCCCAGAGTTCTCAAGACCTGCTCAGAACAACTATGTCCGGTTCTCCAGCACCTTTTAACACCAGCCTGAGACAGAACAGAGTTCCTGTGCTGTGGAAGACATCCTGTCTTGTTCCAGTCCCTAAAAACCACAACCAGCTGAACCAAATGACTACAGACCAGTTGCTCTGACATCTCACATCATGAAAGTCCTGGAGAGACTCTTACTGGCTCACCTCAACAAGCAAGTGAACACCTTTCAGGACCCATTACAGTTCGCATATCGTAATGGGCTTGGGGTTGAAGACGCCATCATCTTCTTGCTTCAGAGAGCCCACTCTCATCTGGACCAGTCAGGCAGCACTTTGAGGGTCATGTTCTTTGATTTTTCAAGTGCATTTAATACTATTCAGCCTGCTTTGCTATGTCAGAAGCTCCATAACTTCCAGGTGGATCCCTCCACAACCACCTGGATTTACAACTACCTCACAAACAGACCACAGTTTGTGAGACTGAAAGGTTGTGTGTCTGAGATGGTGGTCAGCAGCACTGGAGCACCACAAGGGACTGTACTCTCACCATTCCTCTTTACACTGTACACCTCAGACTTCCAGTATAACTCTGAGTCCTGTCATCTGCAGAAATATTCTGATGACTCTGCTGTTGTGGGGTGTATTAGTGATGGACAAGAAGCCGAATACAGGGAACTTGTCAATCAGTTTGTGAAATGGTGCAGTAACAATCAGCTCATCTTAAATACCAGCAAGACTAAAGAGATGATTGTTGACTTCAGGAGGAGCAAGAATAAGCAGCATAGTCCTGTCTACCTCCTGGAAGAGGAGGTGGAGGTGGTAGAGAACTACAAATACCTTGGAGTTCAGCTGGACAACAGACTCGATTGGAAATGCAACTGTGACTACATCTACAAGAAAGGTCTGAGCAGACTCTTCTTCTTAAGGAAGCTAAAATCATTTAATGTCTGCAAAAAGATGTTGCAGATCTTCTATAAGTCTGTGGTAGAAAGTGCAATTAGCTTTGCAGCCATCTGCTGGGGCAGCAGCATCAGAACCAGAGACTTGAAGAAACTAAACAAGCTGATCAAGAAAGCTGGTTCTGTGCTGGGGATAACTCTGGAGCCGCTGGAGCTGATCGTTCAGAAAAGAATGCTTCACAAGCTGATGAAGATGATGGAGGACACTTCCCATCCTCTCCACAACACGGTGAAGAATCAACAGAGTGTGTTCAGTGGGAGGCTGCGTCAAGTTCGCTGTAGGACGGAGAGATACAGGAATTCATTCCTGCCAGCAACCATCACCCTAAAGAACAAGACTAACTGACTTTTTGTTTATTTATAAAAAAAAAAAAAAAAAAAAAAAAAAGTGAGCTTTTACAATACTGAATTTCCCTTCGGGGATGAATAAAGTATTTTTCATTCATTTCATTTCATTCATTAAAAAGTGCATTTTTTATTTACTTGTGTTATCTTTGTCTAATATTTGTTAGATGATCTGAAACAAATAAGTGTGACAAACATGCAAAAAATAAGAAATCAGGAAGGGAGAAAACACTTTAACACAACTGTAACTCCTTGGAGTGACTCCACTTCTTCTATGACACGCTCATTTAAACTGGTTTATCAAACTGGTTTAGAACAGTTCATATACAAGGGCTGCATGTCTGTAGTGAAAGCGTTAATAAGAATGAAGATTAAACACCTGGGTGGGTTAGCGGTGTTTTCTTATCTAAGCTAATACAAACATATCCAGAGCACAGCTGATGCAAACACAGATGTGTAAACAGTAATCTATTCCGCAGTCACAGCATCTGACTTTAAAAGGATAAATCATTGACGTTATATCATCATAAGCTCTCTTGTACATCAGTAAACAGGATAATTGTTGCAAAAGTCATTAAAAAAACGGTTAAAAACTTTCAGATAATCAGGTGATATGAGCCAAGAATGAAACTTTCTAATTAAATGATGTTGCACCTTCAGTCTTCTTGTCAGGAAGTGCAGCAGTTTTTTTTTTATGTTACAGAGTTAAACTGCAGCTCAGCAGTTCTCTATGTGACAAACATGGCATCATAATTAGGTTTTAATTAGACCGTCAACAGGTAAGTAACATACTTTAGATTTAAAAGCAGTCTCTCAATGGATGGGAAAAATGCTGCTTCTTTGGAGCAATTTGAGAACAACACCTGTGTTTACATCAGGAACACTCAACTTATCTGGGGGTCACTGGAGGTAGAGTCTGGGAGAGGTAAATAAAGTACAACTGATTCAGTTTTCGCAACCTTTAATATCAACAGTACTTCAACATGAATGGGTTGGTAGGAAGAGAGGCTCCTCTTCCTGCCATAGAGCTTGGAACGCTTCCTCTCACACAGCTCAGCCATGTTTGGCTTGAGAGGAAGCAGCTGAGACCCTCAGTAGGACTTAAAGATGCTCAGCAGTAAGTTTGGACCTGTACTTCAGCCCAGTTCATGGTGCAAGAGATTTTCACACAGATATGTGATTCCAAAAAGACACACCAGCTCTGATTTATGAAAGGTTTGCATGCACTATATTGGCTATATTTAGCATGTTGGAAAAGCAGGTGATAACTGGCAGCTTTACGCACAAATGGCTGCGGTTTCTAAATGAGGACAACAGTCCAATGCTGCAGGACTGCAGACATGCTTCACTGATTCAAAATCATTTATCATGAGTGGTGAGGGCAACAAATTCAGTTTTCATAATTTAGTTCATTAACAAACATCACTATTCAACACATGTTTATTCTGGACAAATGAATCAGAACATTTGCAGCCACTGTAGCTTACTGGTAGTTAAAGCTGATATGAATTGTGCGTTGTTACAGAGGGTATGGAAAGTATTCAGACCCCTTAAAATTTTTCACACTGTTTCATTGTAGCCATTTGCCAAAATAAAAAAAGGTCTTTTCATTTTTCATTATTGTACACTCAGCGCCTCATCTTGACCGAAAAAACCCCCCAGAAATGTAGAAATTATTGGAAATTTATTTTTAAAAAACGAAAAACTGAAATTTTACATGGTCAAAAGCATTCTTTTGTCATCACAGAGTATCCAGGAACCAACTTATCACTGGTGCTTTCTAAAAACAAATCTGATTTTGGCTCTATCTTGTCACAGCAGTGAGCAGAATCCACCAAAAACCACTTTATCCTTCAAACATGCTTTGTAAATGAGGCGGGAGGTGTTCATCTTCCTCAGATTTAGCATTGCAGACAGCTGCCTCTTATATTTTTCATGTGTTTTATTCTCTGCCTGCATACTTGCCAACATTGGGTTGTGAAAAATAAGATTTTTTTCATCGTTGTATCGGCCCAAGGCGTAATTATTTGTCATTTCTTGCCTTGTATTTTAGACTTGATGAAGGGACCTTGTACTAAAAATGTTGTTTCTTTGACTCATTGAATAATTTTTAAGGACAATGAAAAAAGAGGAGTTTTGATTGTTAAAATGTGTATCAGAAGGCTAAATAATAAGGCAGTTACCCTGCAATGCATTTAGTGTGCAGCATTGCAGATCAAATTAAACAGTGAGTACCACTGACTGCCACCATAAGGATTAAGAACAGACTTACAAACTCTGGAGTAGGGATGTCAATTCCCACCAAGAGAGCCAATTCCATACACAGCTCGATAGGGGAGAGTGGGGTAATGCCATACAGTTTTTACCTAACTTCTAGCCAAGATAAAATGATATATCAGTCAAATTTACACATTTCCCTTTAAATCAGGATGTTTCCTAGTTATGGAAATGATCAGAATGTTTTTAGAACAAAGGGCAATGAAAATATGAATATTGTTTTTCAAAAAACGTGGTTTTGTGTCTCACTTTACCCCAACCTCGAGGTAAGGTGAGACAAACAAGAAAAATCAGTGGGGTAAAGTGAACCAGTTAATGGGTAAGCTGGTTCACTTTAAAATGACCATGGCAACCCATTTTTTAACTATTGCAGCTACACTGACAACCACACGTTCCAAAATTAAGCATGAAGGTCTCCAAAATGTCCTAGTAGATGGCTGCATTTATGCTGGACTTGATGAAGCTCACAGATCCATTCCTTATGAAGTCCTCCACACTTGAAAGGCCCTTTCCTGACCATCTTCTCCAGGCTGCTGTCAGCCCTCCGGCTTCTACACCATTTTCTTCCACACTTCTTCCTTCCACTTAACTGTCCATTAATGTGCTTTGAGACAGCACTCTGAGAACATCCAGCTTCTTTTGCGATCACTTTTTGTGTCTTTCCCACCTTGTACAGGGAGTCAATGATGGTTTTCTGCACAACTGTCAGATCAACAGCCTTCCCCATGATTGTGAATTCTTCTAAACCAAGACAGTAACTTTTTTAAAGGCTTGGGACATTTATGATCCACACATACATACGCACAAAGAGCAAACATAAAAATAATTTAAATTCGCTTTTGGTCACATCAAGATCCCACAAACAGCATCTGAGTGTGTACATCAGTGACGACTTATGCTTCGTCGTCTTCTTCTCGTGTTCTGCAGGCTGCACACGTAAAGGTTGCCAGATACTGTGTCAAATATCCTCCACAAGCTGAGTTGTTTCCTTCACTGTAAAATCGGGATATTAGCGGGATAAATTACTGATCGGAAGCATGGCTGGAGATGACGTTAAAAATCAGGAGTCTCCTGCGTGATTCGGGAGAGTTGGCAAGTATGTGCCTGCTAGATGTGACCAACACTGCAACGCTATCATGGTGTGCAGGGTCATGTGACCGCATGGCTATGCTTGGCTGGTGAAAGCGTGGCACACAAAAACATGCAGGCCACACTCACACTAAACTTTGATGTCAAGTAGGGGGCCACAAATTATCAACCAGCCTGCAGGTCTTATTGACATGGAAAAATATTTCATCTATCCGATAGAAATTAATCTGATCAGAGATACCAGCGGACATGTTTATATGGACATTTGAAAAAGTGATCTGATCAGTTGTTTACATGATGGAAAGAAATTTGATTGTAAAGCTTAATCTTTTGGGATTGTTTTAGCCCAGGGATGCCCAAGTCCAGTCCTCCAGAGCTGCTATCCTGCACATTTTGGTTGTGTCTCTTCTCCAACACACCTGCCTCCGCAGAGCTCAATGACATGCACATGAAGGAATTAACCATTTGATTCAGGCATATAGGGAAGGGTATGTTCTAAAAATGGCAGGATAGTAACTCTCAAGGACCGGACTTGGGCACCCATTTAAGCCATTCAAGCAGAGACCTACCCATGTGACTGACTGTTTACATCCACTACATATTGATCTGACACGCCCTTCACCTCCTGTGCCACTGCTGATGCTGGATAGGTTTTTGAAACTTTAGTCATTTGAAAGACACCCCACTGCTGCATCCTGTATCGGTGTTGTAACTTCTGCTAGATTGTCCTTAACACATCCTGCTGAACAACTTGGATCATGTCCCAAAAACCTCATCAGCACCACTCTGAGCTTGGCTCTGTTAGTGCGTGATCTGTGACTAATAAAACCTTGATGTTAAATGATTTTGTACTCTCCAAAAATCTGGATTTCCTGTTTTTCATTGAAACCTGGCAGCGGGACTCGGACCACTTGTCCCTCGCTGAACTCTGCCCAGATGGTCGCACCTTCGTTGGCCAGCTTTGGGCATCTGGTCGTGTAGGAGGTGTTGCTGTGATCTTCAGGAGCTGCCTCTCATGTCGCTTAGCAAACATCAGCCACTTCACATCATATGTGCTACAGCTGATGAAAGTTGGGAATAAGAAGCCTTTTTATTGTGTTGCAGTAAATCATCCACTTGGCTCAAACAGGCTGTTTTTAAAGGAGTTCCACTACCACCATGACCCGGTTCAGCCTGGTTATAGTTATTGACTTCAGCATGCATATTGGTGATGACTGTGATCTCTCAGTATGTGACTGGGCCCACACACGTCACACCCCAGGCCTGGTTATTACAGTACGAAGACTGCATCAGCTCCGAGGACACTTTTATCTCATCTCATTTTTAACTTCTGTTTTAATTAAACCCAAATGGGAACAAGATCTCAATTTTGCTTTTACAAACAAACAGTGGGATTTTATTCTTAGTCTCGTTCATACTACGTCAATGTGTGCTCCACGTGCACTCGTTCAATTAAAAATTGTTCACCATGCCCACCAGCCCTGCATCTTATGACACCCGCTGTGTTCATATCTGGTTCATATCCGTTTGCTAGTAAATGATGCGGTGCTGCAACCAATAGTGGGCTGGAACGTCACAGTTGCGTCCCAGATGGGAATCTTACATACTGCTGTTTCTGAGCCCCAGGACGCCTCTGGGCAGTGACGGCTCAAAAATGCGCATAATGAATGTTGCTGTGTCATCAAAATGAGTCAGAAACACATATTCTTAAAGGTGCTGTACCTGATTTTGCACACTTTCGAACCATGATCGAGGTGAACAGTTTAGTCTGAACTGTAAGCCCCACCCCTAACTCTCTTTACTCTCCCTCCCTCTAGACTTGCATGAAATAACGTGCACGTTTCATACTTATGCACAAAGAAACTCCAGAGAAAACTTGCATCTTCCAGTGAAATTACTGTTTTGGTTGCAGTCAATGGCTGCAGATCAGCTAAATGACATTTTCTGTCACTGTTAGCTTATCATAACCACAGTTATGTACAAAGATGCACAATTATGATGCGTTATGATGTTATAGGCTAACCGGCCACTTAGAGTGAAGGTGATGTAAAGCTCAGTAGTTCCAGCAGCCGAGAATAGAGAAATGTTACTCAGAAGAAAATTATTGAAAAATACCTGTCCAGTCGGATTACAGCACGTTTCCAGTCCACATTCTGTCCGAGGCGTCCAGCTGCTCTCTACCTTCAGTACAATCCACCCAGATTTACACAAACTTTATTCCTTCTTTGGTCTCTCCTGCGTTTTAAGTCTCTCTCTTCCTCAGTTTTGATGCTTTCAGGCTGTTTTGCTGTCTGAACAGTGACAGCAGCGCGACTTTCCCTTCGTTAGACACCATGCGGTTCTGTTTACAAGTGCTGCCATGCACGCGCTCGGGGAGGGCGCTCCTCGTTAGGAAATGCTAAAGGCTGCTGATTGTAAACCGGAATTTCTGTAGAATGAACCTCATTGGCAGAGAAAAGCGTCACGACAGCGTTAGAAACCTAAACTAAAAAGGCCTGAATTCATGCACATATGCAATCGATGAGTGATTTATTTTCATGAAATTACTTCTTTTACCACATATTATACCGTGTAGAAAGCATTTTTCTTAGAGAGATTAGAATAAAATCAGGTACAGGACCTTTAAGGTCTAGAGGTTACATTGTGTGTCTTTAACAGTTTCAAGCTGGAATTTAGCAGTTTAACCTTTTTTACTACATTAAATTGATACATTATTGGAATAGTTTTTTTTTTTATATGAAATGATATTATTTTTCCATTAAATAAGTGCAAATTTTTTCCCATTATTTTACATCTGGAATGTGAGTTTTGCTGTGAAATAATACAGAAAAACATCTACTGCACGTATTTTTTTACAGCATGATTTGTTACTTGAATTTGTGGGTTTCTGATAGATAACAAACATTGATCAGTCCTGTAGTGTGTAGTTAACCGTATGACATCACCTGTAGGATGGTTCCTTAGCTAGGCTACTACAAACTGGCTTAAACTGGTTCGTCTGTGAAGCCCTGAGATGACTTTGTAGTAAATTGGCAAGATACAAATAAAGCTGAATTAGAATGTGTCACATCAGAGCATGACCACCTGGTAAGATCTGACTAACCAGCATTACTGCTGCAGTTTCACTGAAAGCTGATCTGTGATTGCAGTGTGTGTGTGTGGGTGTGTGTGTGTGTGTGTGTTTGTGCTATTGTGCTACATGTACGGGCCTGCATAAGAGTGAGGCTGTGCTTACCTGTACATGGTGGATATGTCTGAGATCCCCTGGCGTGGAGGACCCAGTAACGGGGCTAATTGGGTGTAAGGGGAGGTGTCTCTGTTTGGGTGTGTGTGTGCGTGTGTGTGTGTGTGTGTGTGCTGAGACTCTACAGCATCAGCTGCACCTGATCAGGCTGCCTGATTAAGCTGTGTAATCTCCTGCATGAAACAACAGCTGACCAGCTCCCTGGGGTGCTGGCCACACACACACATGCACACCTGTGCTGGTGGCCATGACAGCAGGCACCTTGTGCTCCCCGAGGAGGGTACCCTCTATCACACACCTGGTATCTGCAGCTCGCTGTCTCAGAGGTGAAATCTTACAACAGAAAAACAGGTGAACAACGCAGCAGTGTGTGTTTTCCTCCGGTAACGGGTTCAGCTTCACGGCAGGGATTGTGGGAAAGTGAAAAGTGATTTCTAAATTGCTACTGAGACTTATGCACACACACACACACGCACACGCACACAGCCCAGCGAAAACATTTCAAACAGACAGTAAAATAAAGGTGATTGAAATAAAAGCTTATTCATTCATTAGACAAACTCAGGTTGTTCTTCCGTCTTTCTGAACTTGCCACGATTACCTGTAGTTCTGCTTTCTCTCGTGCTGTAATCCAGACTGACTCCATGGTCCTGAGACCTGGGCCCCGGGGGGGCCTCACCATCTGTGGCAGGGCTCCCTGTTCCTAAGTTGGGAGATCGCTCTATAAAGTGCTGGCTGGACCTGTGGGCTTATTGTCTGGAGTTAATGGAGCTAATTTAGACGGGTCTTTGACGCCACTACTCTCCACATGTTACAGAAAATCTCGTTTACCTTCAGTTCGTCTTTGGTTAATCGTGTTGCTCAAGCAGAACGCCTTTAGTTTTAAAGGATACGTTTTTTTTTTCCAACTTGGACCTCATATTTATCATATTACTGTCCAGAGGCTAGCATTAATACTTATAAATGCTGATAATCATCCGTATCCATACAGGACCAGACCTGGGAAATTTCACGTCATTTTCATCCAACAACCAACTCCTGAGAGCAATTTAAAGAAACTCTTATAATAGAGATGAGGATGTCATCTAAATGTTTAACATTTTAATTTTATGTTTGATGCTGAAAGTTTTTGTATTTCTGAAGCGAAGCCATCCCACATGAAAATATGGAGAAGAAAACGCTTCGACCAGCTGTTCTCATGCACTTTTCTGTTGTTTGTTTTTTGTTGTTGATATGGAGTATGCATGTTTATAATTTACAGGTGAGTGTGTGTATGTGTGTTCATGCATGTGAATGCATCAGCTGTGAATAGATTACTGTAATAAGGAAATATGTATAAATGTATATATATGTGTGTGTATGTGTGTATATATATATATATATATATATACACTGCCTGGACAAAAAAAAAAAGTCGCCACCAAAAAAAGGTCATTCACTCTAATACTTTGTTAGAGTCTGACCGCTGCACAAAGCCCTCTCTAGCACATCCCAAAGATTCTCAATGGGGTTCAGGTCTGGACTCTGTGGTGGCCAATCCATGTGTGAAAATGATGTGTCATGCTCCCTGAACCAGTCTTTCACAATTTGAGCCCGATGAATCCTGGCATTGTCATCTTGGAATATGCCTGTGCCATCAGGGAAGAACACGTCCATTGATGGAATAACCTGCTCATTCAGTATATTCAGGTATCAGTTGACCTCATTCTTTGAGCTCATACTGTTGCTGAACCTGGACCTGAGCAACTGCAGCAACCCCAGATCATAACACCGCCCCCACAGGCTTGTACAGTAGCACTAGGCATGATGCTGCATCACTTCACCTGCCTCTCTTCTTACCCTGATTCACCCATCACTCTGGAACAGGGTAAATCTGGACTCATCAGACCACATGACCTTCTTCCATTGCTCCACAGTCCAATCTTTATGCTCCCTAGCAAACTGAAGCCTTTTTTTCCGGTTAGCCTCACTGATTAGTTTTCTTACGGCTACACTGCTGTTCAGTCCCAATCCCTTGAGTTCCCTTCGCATTGTGCGTGTGGAAATGCTCTTACTTTCAGTATTAAACATAGCCCTGAGTTCTACTGTTGTTTTTCTTCGATTTGATCTCACCACACGTTTAAGTGATTGCTGATCACGATCATTCAGGATTTTTTTCCGGCCACATTTCTTCCTTGAAGATGATGGGTCCCCACTATCCTTCCAGTTTTTAATAATGCGTTGGACAGTTCTGAACCCAGTTTTAGTAGTTTCTGCATCTCTTTAGATGTTTTCTCTGCTTGATGCCAATGATTTGACCCTTCTCAAACAGACTAACATCTTTTCCAAGACCACGGATGTGTCTTTCCACATGGTTATTTAGGAAATGAGAAGCAACTCATTGCACCAGTTGGGGTTAAATAACTTGTTGCCAGCTGAAAGATAATCGCCCATGCAGTAATTATCCAATAGGAGGCTCGTACCTATTTGCTTAGTTAAATCCAGGTGGCGACTTTTTTTTTGGCCAGGCAGTGTGTATATATATATATATATATGTATATATATATATATAGTTATCAAAATTATTAATGCATTACAATTATTCATAAAATTGGTCTTATTATTCAATTTTAAGAAAAGTCAGCTATCAGTGGAATAATTTGAAATTGAAAAAAGTAACAATTCATAAATTTAAAAAAATATGGAAATTATGACATTGATTTTGAATTGTGGTAAAACAGAAATATTAAAGGAGCCCTATCATGAAAAATGGACTTTTAAGAGCTTTTCAGCATGTCAGTGTGTTGTTTCCTTATTAAGAAATGATTTAAATCGTTATTTTTCTTCATTCATGCATATTTGAGTAATCTACATGAATATTTAAACCAAGCGCTACCTCCCTGCAAACGGCTGACTACCCACCCCGTTACGTATGAACGTGGCACCAATCACGAAAGTCCAAATGCGCACGCTCAGTATCGTAGCAAGACGTCCTCTGTTGAACAGAAACTCAGAGAATCCTATACACACTCTCTCAGGAAGAAACTAACACCTGCAGGAAGATTTCCTCAGAGACAAACAGCCATCAGCTAACAGACGTTTGCTCCAGAGTTCAGGAGAATTTTCTTCCTTTTTTTTTTTTTTTTAAGCTCTAGAGGACAGCAAGTTGGGAAAAATGCAGTTACGTTCAGCGTGGTTATGTTCAGCGTGGGAGTGTATTTGTTGTACTGGATGAATCGACTTGCCAGAAGTGGTTGGATTTAAACTTCAGGAGCAGAAAAAAACCTCAACTTTGTGTGTGAACTTCACTCCTGACAACTTCATGAATCTCGGGCAGTAAAGTGTTTTTTTCTCTGGGATTACTTCTGAAACCTGACGCAGTTCCTGCTATAAAAACGCGCTTGGACAGACAACAACACTGGTGAGTCAACACATCTCTCAGCTCAATGCTAACTGTTAGGCTATGATTTGTTCGCTAATTTACTTACTTGTCAGGGGTCTCTGTGGTACTTCTGTGGTACTGCGTGTACTTCAAACTCCATATCAGACTCTGGGTCGAGCGCATACAGCTCCATAACAGGCTCCTCCGTTTGATCCCGTCGATCGGAGTCCGATTATCCATCAATGTTTCCAAGATCCATGTGAGTGCTGCTTAGCTCAGCGCTAACTGTTAGCCTATGATTTGTTCGCTAAATTACTTGCTTGTCAGGGGTCTCTGTGGTACTTCTGTGGTACTGCGTATACTTCAAACTCCATATCAGACTCTGGGTGGAGCGCATACAGCTCCATAACAGGCTGGTCTGTTTTATCCCGTCGATCGGAGTAATTATCTATCAATGTTTACTACTAACATCCACATGAGAGCTGCCGGTGCCGGTGCTACAGACAATTCTGTGACCCTTCAGAATAAGTGTCTCTTCCGGGGCGACGTCATGAAATGGGCGTAAAACATGCTGCAATTGGTCGAGAGCTCCGCGGTTCAGTACAGTCAGCCATCTTACTTCCGTGTTGGAAATTAGATGCATCGAAAAACTAATATTTAACACCAAATTAGTTTCCATAGTAACGATGGGAACATATCTAGCTTATAAATGCCTATATTTGACTTTTGGAACATTTGAAAAGCATGATACAGCTCCTTTAAAAAACAAAGAAAATAACAGGTAAACAAGCATGATGGGGCTCCTTAACTAAATTTTTGTTCAGCAACCCTTTGAGGCTATCAAGTCTTTTCTGTAACGTCCAATCAGATGTCTGCACCTGTTGACGGGTTGGTCCGTTGTTCACGAACAAGGTGCTCTAATTTGTGTGGGACAGATTTGTTTTTTGTTTTTTAACTTATTCTTTTCAGTTACAATAGAAATATTTGATTTAACTAAATTACCATTTACAAAATTTGTTTTTATTATTACTTTTTTAGTTTTTTGTTATATGATTTACTATTGCGAATTTAGCATTGTCTTTAATTTGTATGAATAATTTTGAGGACGACTGCATATTTAAAATCGTCTGTCTTCGAATCAGCTGTCTGTGAAATAACTTGAAATTGACAACAGTAAAAATGAGTTTGAAAAAAACTCATGAAAATCATGACATTGAGTTGTGGTTCAACTGAAATATTAAAAACAAACAAAAAATAAAACAAGCTAATGAGCGTGATGACTAAAATAATGTTGAACACTTTGATACAACACTGACTGTTCTCTGTAACTTTTAATCAGACTTCTGCATCTGTTGGCTTACAGTCATTCTCAAAATGATTTATACCCTCAAATTGAAGAAGGTGAAAAAAAAATCATCTGTCAGTGAAATAAGTTGAAACTGACAAAAGTATAGGGATGCACAATATTGGAATTTTGGCCGATATCTGATATGCCGATATTTCAAAACTCATGTGGCCGATAGCTGAAAAAAAAAACCAAGCAGTCATTGCAAATAACAGTTTTGATGTCCCTTTCAGACACTTTGAAAAATAGGGGTGGGAAAAAATATTGATACACTGAAATATCATGATATTTTCATATGCAAATATCAAATCGATATTTAAAAACACAGTATAGATCTATTTTACTTACAAAATCTCGCGAGATTTCATTGTTCTGTTACAAATTCTCAATATTTCTTTAATTCTCGTGAGATTTCAAAACAGAGTGATGAAATATTGTGAGATTTCGTTAGTGACATAGATCAATACTGCATTTTTTAATGTCAATATGATATCAGCATATGAAAATATTGTGATTTTTCAGTGTATTGATATTTTTTCCCACCCCTAGTCTTAAGGAGTTTTAAAGTCTGTAAAAAAGAAGTTTTTGAAGAAGAAGAAGAAGTTTTTTATTATTTATTAGACTTTGGAAACAGCGGGCTGATCGGTTAAATAAAGGTGGGTTGGGCGATGTCCAATACTAAATTTTAAGGTTGATATAGGCCGATACCAATAGGGGGCCATCCCTAGTAATAATAAATTAAAATTCTATGAAAATCATGACATTGATTTTGAATTGTGCTTCAAAAGAAATATTAAAAATGCACATGCAAAAAAATAAAACAAACATGATAGCCCTATAAAGCCGTATGCATCATATTTGATACATGCAGTTTCTAAAAAAAAAACTTTGCATCTGAGACTTTGCATCACTTTATGGTAAAAACTTTGCTTAAAACTCTGTTGAACACAATCTGATACACCTGATCGCAGGAGGCAGAAGAGTACACAACAATACTTTTGACATGATGCACAGCAATAAATGGTTTATTCACAAAAATGTCTTGTTCATTTTTTCCCCATATTTTGTTAAAGGGCCTAATAAAGACTTAAGATAAAAAAAAAAAAGAAATAGAATTTTCTCCCCATTTTTTCTTGGTTTTGGCTTTAAAGGGTTAACAAGCATGATGGGGCTCTGAAGCTAAAATTTTGTTGAGCAACACTTTGAGACAGTCACTGCAATCAGGTGTTTGTAATGTTCAAAAAGACTTCTGCACTTGTTGACAGGTATTTCGGTCCACTGTTCATTGGAAACATGCTCTAATGTGTCTGTGACAGTTTTGTTTGGTTGTTTTTTTTAAATTATTATTTCCAACCACAATTCAAAACCAATATTTTATTTCACTAAACTATAATTTTGTACATTTTAATTTATTATTAGTTTCTTTATTTTCTTTTTATTTAAATTATTATTGTCAATTTAGCTTTTTCTTGGGGTATGAATAATTTTGAGGAAAACTGTATTTTGGTCTACTCTTTATGAGCAATGTGCCCTAATTTGTCTCAGACAGTTTTGTTTGTTTGTTTTTTATTTATTTATTTTTTTAAAAAACAAAACAAAAAAAAAAAACACAATTTAAAGTAGTTGAATAACTATTATCAATTTTTTTAATGGAAAGGTGTGACTAAATTGAAGGACAACTGTATATATACACTTACAGATAGATAGAGAGATAGATAGATAGATAGATAGATAGATAGATAGATAGATAGATAGATAGATAGATAGATAGATAGATAGATAGATAGATAGATAGATAGATAGATAGATAGAGTTGAATCTTTGTAAATATGCCCACTCTCTCCACAGATCAGACCCACTGTCGTGAGCCTGCATGCATGAGTTGTTTTCCTGTTTGAAGCTGAGGAAAATTCCTGAAGATTATTCACAAATTATTCAAACATTACAGCATGCACAGCCCCACTGGAGGTATCTGATGCAGACACACACACACCCACACACACGACTCCAATAACTTCCCTCCCTCAGCGGTGTGCTGTGGGAGCTGGTCAGCGGTGTCAGTCAATTGATCGAGCATAGAGGAGGAGGAGGAAGAGGATGAGACGGAGGAAGGAGCTGCAGGCCATGAGCAGCAGAGGAGTTGAAGACCTATCGGAAATCAGTGCACCGGGGGCATTTCTTCCCCCCGTACGGGCCGACTGTGCACACAGACAGCTGCCACAGCCCTCTGCATCCAGCCCCATCGCACACTGAGAAGGAGAATGTTAACCTTGCAGCGTCCACGCTGTCAGCAGTCTGACGCTCTTTTCAGCAGCTACGATGCTCCAAACAGGAACACGGGGAAAGCGAGAAAAAAAACACGCTGATGAGGAAAAATATGTGATTTTATTTTGCCATGTTTTTCATTACACTGTCAACAAATGAGGCAGTGCATTCAGGCTGTGGTCTGTGTGCATCTCACTATGTTCATCTACTTACCTGCAGAAATGACCACATTAAATGTCTTGCAAAAATAAAAAAAATATACAATAAGTCAACGTAAAAGCATATTGTCCATATCAATATTGAATTAGCACAATAAACACAGTAAAGTGTGGAGTGGACAAGTGCCAGTATGAAAATTTCATGTCATGATTATTGTGACGAAGATGATGTAAGTATATTTTTCCAGTTTCTAGTCAAAATATCTCATTGCACTTAATATAAGAGAAAATCACCTAAAGAGAAACATTTCAGGGAGATATGGGAACTTGTTTGAAGACAAATGCATCTTATTTCAAGAAATCTTATCAAGCAAATTTCACTTGTACTTGCAGATTTCTTTTCCTTATTACAAGCAAAAAAAATCATGGACACTATTAAAATAAGTTGAATATATATATATATATATATATATATATATATATATATATATATATATATATATATATATATATATATATATATATATATATATATATATGAAGAGTTCTTTTTCAAAACAAGTTAAAACCATTTAGAAAAAACGGAGTTAGCTGCCGCTGCAAAGAAACTCTTCATTTACTTTTAGAATATTTTCACCAAATCACACTCACATGATGTAGAGGGCTTTAGTTATGCCAAATGGAGATAGGAGGTTTGTACCAGACAGCAACGAGAAGCAGTTAACTCTGTTTTTTCTCATTTTGGAAAATAACTCTTGGAAAAGATATATATATATATATATATATATATATATATATATATATATATATAGCTTGTAATAAGCAAAAGAAAAAAAAAGAAGAAAATTTGCCAATGGAACAAGTGACATTTTCTTGATAAGATTTTTTTTTTTAATTAGATGCATTTGTCTTCAAACAAGTTCCTATATCTCACTGACATGTTTCTCTTTAGGTGATTTTGTCTTATTTTAATTGTGATGAGCTATTTTGACTAGAAATAAGAAAAATATACTTGGTAAGATTGGAGTTTTTGCAGTGTACGTCTTTTATTACCTCCGCAATAACAGCATGAAAATTACACGTCATGATTATTGTGACTAAGATGATCATGATTATCAATTCACTGCAAAAATTCAAATCTTATCAAGAATATTTTACTTGTTCCACTGGCAGGATGTTTTGCTTATTGCAAACATTTTTTTTCTTTACTTTTTTACATTTTTCAAGAATGACCAAGAATTTTTTGCTTGTAATGAGCAAAACATTCTGCCAGTGGAACAAGTAAAATATTCTTGATAAGATTTCTTGAAATAAGCTGCATTTGTCTTAAAACAAGTTCTGATATCTCACTAAAATGTTTCTCTTTAAGTAATTTTGTCTTATTTTAAGTGTGATGAGACATTTTCACTAGAAGTTAGAAAAATACACTTGGTAAGATTTGAGTTTTTGCAGTGTATGATCTCAGTATTATCGAAATGTGTTCAAAATGTTCTAAACTTACTCACTGTATATACACACTAAAATCATTTCACCAAATTTTATTTTATGAAAAAACAAGCATAATATATAATAAATACATAAATAGATCAAAATAAATAAATAAAAGTTTAAATGAATAAAGTTTCCTTCTTATATCTTTAAAAAAATCCAAAATACATCCAGACTTTGTTCTTTTTGTCCAAAAGTTGCAAACTGTATCTGAGGAAATACTGCTGCTTTGCCAAACAATGAGCAGCATCACGGTGAGGCTTTCAAAGTGTGATGATAACGATTTTCCAACAATTAAAATCTGAAACGGCAATACTCACCGTCAGGAATTATATCACGATTTGTCTTTAATCGTAATTGTTACATCCTCAGTGCAAAGACAGTTATTCATGATTTTAAGTTTAACTCGGCTATGATGATAAACTTGCAGAGAAGAGTTCAACGGACCAAGAACGTGTTGATGTAAATCTACATGCTGACAGAACATAGTCTGATTTACTCATCTACTGTATTTATTTATGTATTTATTCATTCATTCATTCTTGTTTAATGTTTAAACAGAAAATAATCATTAGGAATAATTTTCATGATGAAAATCTGACCTAAAACTTGAACAATTTTCCCCCAAAATCTGAGGTTTTTCAGATCAGCCATTAAAATAAAACCAATATAAACTTAAAAAATGAAGAACCACGTGTGTTACTGGACATTTTTTCCTCATTATTACGATCATATGATGAGTTTGTAGTAGAATGAGACAGTGACTGATGAGCAGTTTAAGTACCTTTACAGACAATAACTCCTGAAACGGTTTAAAACTGGCAGATCTGACTGCAGAGTTCAGAGACACACCAGGAGATGCGTTTATTTCCCCTGCTGCATCACGCATGATTCAACTCTCGGCTTTTTTATCCAAATGCAAAGAACCTTTTGGCCTCCCTCTTTCCCAGAGAGCGCAGACTTCTATAGATACAAGACAACAAACACTCTCCAAACAACATCTCCAAAGGTACAGTGTGGTTAATTAGAGCCTATTTATAGACTTGGGGGGGGGGGCACTCAGCGGCTGCAGTACTGGACGGGGCCTCTAGATGCCAGTGTGGTGTCAGTAACCGAGGAGCGGGGGACGGAGGGAGCGGGTGATGGAAGTGGTGGACGAGCTGGTTGAAGGTGAGGAGGAGCCAATTTTCAGAAGCGACTGGAATCTCTTTCCTTCTTCTCTCTGCTGTCGTCTCCAGCCGCACCTCCCAGTTCCTCCGAATCCTGCGCTGAATTGTGCCCCTCCGTCCTCGCTGCCTGTTTTCCAGCATGTGATGGAGGTAGACCGTGGTGTGGCAGACTTGTAGGCTGCCTAATTAATGCTCTAGAGCCTGGGAGGTGTGTGTGTGTGTGTGTGTGTGTGAGTGGAAGAGAGTGCATGTATTTGCACTACCAGTCACATGTGCACAGTGTGACTGCATGCACGCAAGCATCTGAGGGGTGTGTGTGTTTATGTGTGTGTGTCCCCCCCGCCACCCCCACCCCTGGGGCGTGAAGCAGACTGCAGGGGCTGGTGCAGGAACAGAGCTGGGATCATGGAGGCAGCACTGCAGGCATCTGCCCCCAGGAAGCAGCACCAGCCCCGCACAGCTGGCACCGAGGCCTTCGTGAGCCAGGAAATGGCACACCTCCCCGACAACACCCTCCCTCCCCACCATCAAACACACACACACACACACACACACACATACACCCTCTTCAAACTGTTCATCAAACAAGCAAACCTCACAGTTCCTTTTGAAAATGAAGAAAAATGGTGGAAATGGGGAAGTTTCATCTGCTTTTTGGTTCAAAATATTCTGGGAGATAGCTTACATGATTTAAAAAAAGAAAAAAGATGTATGATATGATGAACGTGTGTTTCTTTTTTCGTAGTCTTGTGATATTCATTCTCCTCCATTTATCATTTACCATCGGCAAAAGACGCGGGGCTTACTTAAGATTCTGTTCATCATATTTACATACAAAGTTCTTTGGGGAATTCAAAGATGGACAATTTGACAATTACAACAGCCCCCCCCCCCCACTCCTCCTCACACCGAGAGCCGTGGATTCCCATAAGAATACACCATGCATGACATAAATGCACTTCTGTCTCTGTCTGCCTCCTCCTGGCTTTCATGTAAATGCAGTTTGATTTATTGTTTGCATGTGTTGCGAGTGGGTGTTTGTGCAAGCTTTTACTCATGCACGGCCGGTGTGCACGGTGGCAGCTTCAACTGAGACGGATCCGCATCTTATGAAGCGCTTGTGCGTCCATCATCATGTGCAGCCAGGAGACAACCAGCTGACAGAGCGACAGGCCCTCACCTTGGATGACTAACATGCTGAAGAGGCTGCTCTGGGCCTGGCCGCCAGGACACGCAGGGCGCTAACAGGCCGGGGCCTCAGCCATCCTCCGCACCCACACACAGGCAGGACTGCAGGGTACAATTAGGCGGACAGGACGCCATACCACTGCTCACCTGTCAGCCAGACCGGCGACGTGCGTGGGGTGCAAATTGACACGAGTGCCACAACCAGGCCGACAGGAGATCCACGGCGGGGACAAATCTCCCTAACAAACCCCGGTGTCCTGTCAGTCAGCGCCGGGGCCACCTCTCGCTGACCCCTCAGACCAGGCGTCGGGCTCCACCTCTTTCTCGGCACTCCCCCTCGCAGATGCCGGCTACCACGGGCTCTGTCACTGAGCTGAGATGACACGGTCACATGCAGGCACTGCCAGCACCACCATCAGCCTCTCAGTCATTACCTTCCATCAGCCGACCAGAAAATAGACTGGTAGAATCTGTAGGGGGAAAATGACCTAAAGGCCTGACCTGAAAATGGCACAAATAGCTGAGAGATGGTGCTTCTCGCTCCCTAAAATAATAGTGTGTGTCAGCGCACCTGGCCACTAGCCACTGGCCATGTCAGTGGCTCCCAAACGAGCCGCTGGAGCAAACTAAACAGAGATCCCGCTGAAAATTGCCTCTTTTTTCAGAGCTGCAGCCGAAAACAGCACTCAAGATTCAAAGTTTTCTTTTTTCTTACAAAGTTGGTCATTACTGATAGAAATCCCCCCCCCAAAAAAAAAACTTCTTTCTGTTGTTGGCGGAGGAAAAAAAAAAAAAAAAAAAACGTGATTCCTGACAAAAGATTACGGCGAGCAGGGAGCAGGAACTCGGCTAATCCAGCAGTCTGACTGCAAACTGCCATTTGGAATGTAGCAAAGCTAATGCACCGCTAAATTTACTGACGTTTGCACTAATCCATTTAATTCTCTTTTAAGGGGGAAAGTGTTCACTTGAGTGAGCGGCGCGTTTTAATGTTGACGATTTAAAGACGGACAGAGTTATGGGAGCGGACAGATCCACGCACGCAGCCGGCCGGCCTGGTCCAGGATGCTGTGGGTTAGAGGGTCGCAGCGGTGAAGGGTGGGGCGAGCGTCGGAGGGGGGGTGCTGGAGCTTCCAGGGTGGCCGTTTGCTCCATCTCTCTTTACTCTTTTTGTTTCCATCTGAAAATAGAGTTGAGGTTTGCTGAGGAGGAAGGTAGCACTCAATTAGGCTTTCCGTCTCCTTTAACACAAGTAATGGTTCTCCATACTGGGGACTGTATGAGAGCCAAATGCTGGGGCTGTATGCAGGGCCGGTCCCCCTGGCGAGGCGGGCTCATCCCAGCCCATTGTTCTCTATCAGTGGACAAGGCTGATTCCTGTAATTAGCTGTCAGCGCAGAGCCCTCAGCAGCTTAGTGCTGTCCGCTCAAATCAAACTAATGAAATGCAATCCGCTCAAATGTCCTGGATGCATATCTGTAACAGGCCTGCGCACACGAGAGGGGAGGCAGGGGGAGCCTGCGCCACGGCAGGGAAACATCCCCCCCTCACCAAACTTAGGATTCAAATCCACGCTCATTAATCCGTTAATTCAGCACATTTTTGACAGCCAATTAATGCGGATGAGGAGTGGGTGATCTGGGCAGGACAGGAGGTGCCTGAGCACGGTAAGAGGACCAGGCGTGAGGGGGTGAAGGGCTAGTGGACCCCAGCATCACTCAACCATTTCATTCTCCACAGTGATCCTGGCAACCAACAAGCCTCGGTGTAGTGATAATTCCCTGCACGACGGTAGCACTCATATTTATTCACTTAATCCGTGCATGAGACAGCACAAGATATTTTAGATTTTCCCTCAAGAGAACAAGAGCTCCGCCGCGCTGCCAAGATCTTTCATGCTAAATTTGATAATTTAATGTTAGACTTATTCTAAAACTTCCATGTATCAGAGAGCCAGTGTGTGTGTTATGTTTCTTGCAAAAGATGAGCTGATTTTTTTCTTTTCTGTCCGGTGGTGTGAGTTAAAGATGTAGGCTATAAATAATGCAAAAAAACCTCACTTTTATATGTATTTTCTTTGTAAAATAATAGTATTTGGCAATGATGTTACAAGATTTAAACACACACAAACACGTCACCTGGATTTTGCAAATCAAACTGAATATGTCAGAGAAAAAGTTACAGTAGTTGCGCCCATGTGCGTAGTTAATTTAAATGTATCAGCAGTAAAACTGTACAATTTTGTTCAATTTCAATGTTTTTCAGCTCACAAACACAGTTTAACTTTATCATTTTATTCCAGATTAGACAGATCATAGCCGGGAAAGTTTGCAACGATCACTATTTCTAAATCACTAAATTTGATCTTAGAATAAACTGTGATTTGATCTTAACAGACTAATGAAAAATGTTGAATTTCTTATCAAATTAATATCTGGAACAGAAATTTATGAGAAAAAACAACCAGTCCGTCTGCAGACGATATTATGATCTCCTTACATGATCCAGTGGAGTCTGTTGGACGGTACAGATTTTAGAGGAATTCAGTCTATTTTCCAGATATAAACTCCAAATCAAAACCATAAGGAAAATAAATCTTTGGTGTGGTAAACAGAACTAAAAACATGAGAAATAACTGTAAACAACCTGACATTAATATAATAAGGACATAGAAAAGTGATTCACGGATCCACTGGCAGGTGCTGTAAAAATAAATAGACCCGTCTTTGCAAGATTTCCACTAATGAAATTCTATAAATAGGGAAAACAACTATAATGCTATATTATTTTGCATAAGATGGAAGTAGGAAATGTTTTATTTGTGTTGCGTTTACAGCAGAAATCAGAATTAGACCAAGATTTCATCCCGTTACCTGACAGCGTGACCTGCCCACAGTCCTCTAAAAGCACGCACAGAAACCACAGAAATGTTTTCATTCATCATTAAACACTTTGTGATATTTAGCGTTTTCACCAGCAATAGTCATGATCGAGTCAGATTTATTTAGATTTTGCCAAATCCAAACTAGAATCCAGCCTGGAGCTGTTCAGCGTCAGCAAGGAGAAAGTCTGACAGCAACAGAGTCGAGGTTGATGAGCGGAGGGAGAGGAAAGAAAGGCCACAGATGCGGCGACTTTACCCGAGCAGAAAAAGGAGGAAAATGTCACATTAAAATCGTAGATCATTACCTTTATTGTTATTATCATTATTATTATCATCTTTTTATAGTTCACGCTGAAAAAAAGCAAGAAAAAGCATTTTCTTCCCTTTTATTTGGACAAAATCAAGACTTTAGACAAACGGTTGAAATAATATAGAAACAACTGGTCAGAATTTGAATCAATAATTACAAACAAATTTTTACTTTTACCCAAACCAAATGCTACAGCATGTTCATTTTAGGGCCGGCCAACGATTAAAATGTTTAATTGCGATAAATCGATAAAATGTTTGGATTAACTACGATTAATCGCATAGTTATGAGCAGGATTTTTTTATTCTTTAAAAATACTTCTATATGAAGAAAATACTTTTGTTTTACAAGTTAAATCCTAAAAACCAAGACAGAAATCAGGGACCAGTCCTGGACTCAGACCTGAAATCAGGGACCAGTCCTGGACTCAGACCTGAAATCAGGGACCAGTCCTGGACTCTGACCTGAAATCAGGGACCAGTCCTGGACTCTGACCTGAAATCAGGGACCAGTCCTGGACTCAGACCTGAAATCAGGGACCAGTCCTGGACTCAGACCTGAAATCAGGGACCAGTCCTGGACGCAGACCTGAAATCAGGGACCAGTCCTGGACTCAGACCTGATACCAGGGACCAGTCCTGGACTCAGACCTGAAATCAGGGACCAGTCCTGGACTCAGACCTGATACCAGGGACCAGTCCTGGACTCTGACCTGAAATCAGGGACCAGTCCTGGACTCTGACCTGAAATCAGGGACCAGTCCTGGACTCAGACCTGAAATCAGGGACCAGTCCTGGACTCAGACCTGAAATCAGGGACCAGTCCTGGACTCAGACCTGAAATCATGGACCAGTCCTGGACTCAGACCTGATACCAGGGACCAGTCCTGGACTCAGACCTGAAATCAGGGACCAGTCCTGGACTCAGACCTGATATCAGGGACCAGTCCTGGACTCTGACCTGAAATCAGGGACCAGTCCTGGACTCTGACCTGAAATCAGGGACCAGTCCTGGACTCAGACCTGAAATCAGGGACCAGTCCTGGACTCAGACCTGAAATCAGGGACCAGTCCTGGACTCAGACCTGAAATCAGGGACCAGTCCTGGACTCTGACCTGAAATCAGGGACCAGTCCTGGACTCAGACCTGAAATCAGGGACCAGTCCTGGACTCAGACCTGAAATCAGGGACCAGTCCTGGACTCAGACCTGAAATCAGGGACCAGTCCTGGACTCTGACCTGAAATCAGGGACCAGTCCTGGACTCTGGCCTGAATTTCAACCTCACATTAAGACTGTTGTGAAGTCAGCCTGTTATCACTTAACGAACATCTGGAGGATTCACGGTTCTCAGGAGGATTTCAGCATTCCTCTTTAGTGGACTAAACTACTGGAACTCTGTCCTTACATGTCTCCCTATAAAGTCCACCAGACAGTTGCAGTCAGGGTTGTTTTCATTAATGATGACGAAATCATTTCATTGATGCCCCTTTTTTTGATGACGATAACGAGACGATGACGAGCTAAACATGTCTCCATAAATCCTGAAACATGACGAGACGTGTGTGTATTTTTCATTGACAAGGTGATACTGAACAAAAATGTTCGTGTCTGGTCTGTCAGACGTTCATGATGCAGAAAATTTCTGCTTATTGTGCATTAATCTGCCTGTCAAAAGCTTAATAAGTAGCTGCATCCTCTTCTTGTTTGGGCATGCCGACCACCCCTTTGGCGTGCAGCCGCATGCATCAGAGTTCAGCACAGGTTTTACTGACCACATCCGTTCGAACCCGAACCGAGACCCACTAACCGCAGCTCTCCCTGTCAAACCTGACCTGCACGTCAACCCATTAAATGACTAAATCTATAAATTCATTGTAGTCGCTGGCATTTTTCCACTTAGGGGCTTCATTTTTTTGATTCAGAGATTTCTGCGTAGAAGATCATCATCCTGGTTTTAACTTTGTTCTCCGTTCCTGCTTCACATCACCAGCAGTGTCTCTGCCTGCGCTGGAAATCATCCTGATGTGTAAAACACGTCATGTCTACAAACAAAAAAGAAACTTAGCCTCACAGCGACCTACTTGAACCTGAACCGTGATATTAATCTTTCTCATTTCAATCGCTAAACAGCGTTTTTGCTGGTTACCCGTCGGGTATCAGAACTGTTGCAGGACTCTGGTGCACATATGCACTACACACCTGCGGTCAGAGATGCAGGTGAGGCAGCATCAACCAGCTCCTTGGTGGTCAGAAATGATGAAATGATTATGGACACACTTCCAATAGCCTATAATCCATCAGAAAGAAAACAGAATGTATTGCAGGCGATATTATAAAAAGGAATAGTACGCCCACAGAATGATGTGCCTTCATTTTCTACTCACTCTCATGCTGAGCAAGACTCTGGAGCACTTTTTTAATATCTCAAATGCAGCCGAAGATCGGACAGGTTTTCTTTTTCCCCCCAACTTTCATATAATGGAGTTCCCCGGCGACTGATCCAAAAAGGTTCATAAAAGTCCACAAAAACTTGTCAATATTCCTCCAAACTGCTCGTCCAATGTAATCCAAGTGTCCTGAGTGGGTAGCGTCCAGAATTTACTCAAAATGACATCATTTAGTATATTTTTATAGCTTAAACAGGATAACATTGCTCTTTCTATTTGCGAGGTCATGTGCGTTCACCACACTACGTAAGCTGCTGCGTTCAGCGCCTTCTCTGCCCATAATGCAAGCGTAGAAGAAGAAATTTGCTGTTTACATTGAGTCAAGAGCAAACGAGCTGCGGTCGGACAAACACGGGAGGGGTTGGCTATTGATTTAAAACAAAGAAAAAGAGAACGTGTGATCCCGTCTGCCGTGGCTTCCATATTGTCGTGAACTCACATCGGCGCGCAACACTGAAGTAAGATGTATATAAAAATATACTAAATGATGTCGTTTTGAGTAAATTATGGACGCTACCCACTCAGGACACTTGGATTACTTTGGATGAGCAGTATGGAGGAATATTGCCAAGTTTTTGTGGACCTTTATGGACCTTTTGGGTTCAGGCACCGGTGAACTTTATACGAAAGTTGGGGGAAAACAAAAACCTGTCCGATCTCCGGCTGCATTTGAGATATTAAAAACGTGCTCCAGAGTCTTACTCAGCATGAGGGTGAGAGGAAAATGAACGCACATCATTCTGTGGGTGTACCATTCCTTTGATATAAAAATGTAATAAGGTTCATTGTTTTACTGTATGAATGACACTTGATCGAAACTGTAACCTCGATTCCAATTTCCAATACTTATTGACCTGAATTCAAACTTTTTTCTTTTTCTTTTCTTTTTTTTTAAAATGTAGCCTAACTGACTAAAACTAGACTAAAACAATCAGATAAAGAAATGACTAAAATGTGAAAAACTCAATATAGTCACTGAAAAGATGCTCCATCAACTGGTAGAGCAGCAGTTAAAGGGTTACAGGTGATAGTGAGAGGCTTTCTGACTTTAATTTATCCATAAAATGTAAGTTAATTCTATTCCAGCAACCCAGAAATTCATTTTCCCCGTTGAGCAGTGTCATGATATTAACTAGCTTCATTTTTATTTAATGTTATAGCGAGGTCAGTGAAGTATGGGAATTAAAAGATGGATTTGAAGCTTTCGGAGTACGAGGTCCGACGTTCGCCCATGTTGGCTCTCCTCCTATCAGCTGGTGCCGACTCATGTTTATTAATGGCAGAGAAATGAAGGGATGTTTCCGTTGTTCCGCAGCTTCTGCTGATCGGAGCAGAAAGCCACTCAGCGTATTTGTGTTTACATGTCTCACTAACATTGTTTAAATCCCATTTGTTGTGCATATTAACGTGTTTGCTGTATCAAATTATGCTGTCAGTCACCTCATTCATCTCCTCCTCCACCTCCCCTCCTCCTCCTCTCCTCTGCTGAGCCATGCAGGCGTTTGTGTTTGTGTGTGCGTCTGTGTGTGCGCTGGATGATGTGGATATGATGGAAGCCTGGGGGCATTAAAAGCACTCAGGGTTTCGCTGTAGTGTTGGTGGGCTCGCGGTCTCCAGCGAGCCGTGATCAGATGGGTCTGGGCTGCACGGGGACTCGGCCTCGGGCGCTCGACAACACCGCCAGCCCCGCCATGTGTGAACACTTGTTCTCTTCAATTAAAACAGTCATCTGAATATTCAAATCACTTTGCTTAATGACAGCTCTCCAGCACGCACGCATGAAATCCAACAGGGGGTCAATCAGCCCCCAGTTGGGGCCTGGATGGGCTGACTGGGTCAGAGAACCAGCATCCACAACTTCTTGCAGATATCTAAGTAGCCTTCAAGCAGGACTTAGAGGGACTGAAGTCAGCTGGTAGAACAACGGCTCTCATTTGTCTGGGATGTGACAGTGACAGAGAAAAGCTGGATGACGAGCAAAGTTCATGTAAAATGTATGGAGTTCTGGATTTATGCAGGTTTAAGACTTTACTAGCCAATCGCTTCTTTTCTGTCTCAATATTTTGATGGCAGCAGCGGTAACCAGGCGGTCAGGTGGAAATGACTGACGCTTGTTTTCTGTTGTGAGAAAGCGAAGCAATCAGATCTGAACTCTGGCATATTTTAGGCTAATAATAATATACACTAAAAACTCCTGGGTCAAAAATAACCCATGATGGGTAAACAAATCTAACCCAAAATGGGTTATTTTTGACCCACTGCTGGGTTGAAAAGGGACCAACCCAGAAAATTGGGTTATTTTTTGACCCAACTTTCAAGTTGAAAATTTGACCCAGAAATTTGGTTATATTGACAACAATGTGGGATTATTTTAACCCAGATGTTGGGTTATGTTAAATGAACATTGGATTATTTTAATCCAGAAGTTGAGTTATGTTAAATGGATATTGTGTAAGTTCTCCTGTGTTTTATTCACAAAAACTGATTATTTGGTTCAAAAGTGTTTTTTCATTAATCAGTAATCACTCCCATCAACAAATTGAATTGCTCCTCTATGTTCTAGAAGTTGCCGTTTGATTCAGTCATTTACAATGAACGGGTATCGGTGGAGGCTGCCATTTCGTATCGCCATGTTTTAAGTTCGGGAGAAGTGTGATGTTAAAATGAAACTCATTGGACACACCGGTTATTTTAATCCCTGAAGTTGAGGGGGTAAAACATGGTTAAATGAAACAATTCGATCATCGCCTTGACAACCGAACAGATGTGGACTGATGTTAACTGTAACATGATGGATCACGTCTTCACCACAGAAGTTGGGTTATGTTAAATGAACATTGGATTCGCCGGCCGAACGCAGCATGAAAAGTCAGGGTGCTCCCGATTACACAGTGTCCCTTTAAATGAACATTGGATTATTTTAACCCAGAAGTTGGGTTATGTTAAATGAACATTGGATTATTTTAACCCAGAAGTTGAGTTATGTTAAATGAACGTTGGATTATTTTAACCCAGAAGTTGGGTTATATTGACTACGATGTTGGATTATTTTAACCCAAAAGTTGGGTTATGTTAAATGAACATTGGATTATTTTAACCCAGAAGTTGGGTTATATTGACTACAATGTTGGATTATTTTAACCCAAAAGTTGGTTTATGCTGAATAAACATTGGATTATTTTTACCCAGAAGTTGGGTTATTTTGACCAAGGCCCAATCCCAATGTTCCCCCTACTTTCACCCACTAGCCCTTACTCACTACCACTAGCCCTCACCCACTATCACTACACCCTCGAATTGAAGCCACAAGGGGTAGGGCTTTGTAATCTTCCCTAGGAAATGGGACACTACTCGCTGCATTTACGTTCAGGCATGTAATGGGCCTTTTCCACTGCCCGTTTTTGTATTCCTTCCACACAGCATGGCATGCTTTATCTGCTTTCCCCACTGGGAAAACCTGTTACGAGCCATTACAATTTTCCGCAACCGTTTCAGAGCTAGCTCTAACCGTGCTGAACCTACACAAAATGTGACGTACCTGATGGCTCTTCACTGATTGGCCAAAGGAAGTTGTCGTCATATGCGTCATACGTGTTTCGCCTCACCTCTTCTAAAAATATCTGGCTCTGTTTTCAGTGACTACAAGCAGTACAGATGCAGGCATGAAAAAGTTCCGCCTTTTTCTGCCAGAAGTGGTGCAGTAATAGTGCACTATTACTGCAACATCACTGGCAAAACGATTTGTCTCGCGAATACGTCATCACGCACGGTGTCCAAACTTGTGGAAACGTCCTTGTTCCGGGTGTTCATTTATGCTCTGAAATCGTTTCCCCTGGGCACACAGGCGTTTCTCTGTGCGATTGAATTAGCAGACAAGTCGCTGGTAAGTGGCTGGCAGTCGGCAGAAAGGGGAACTTTTTCATCCCCGCGTCTGTAAATTCATACCCACTACCCCTCGTTATGTCCACTTACCCTACATGGGAAGAGGAATTGGGACAGCACTACCTTCACGGGAACACACACAGGGGGCAAAAGTGCTTGGTGCAGGGGGGGGGAAAAAGTTCTCAGGATGGGGGATTGGACCGGGTAAAGTCAAGATTCGATCCAATCTGTTGGTTTCCTAACTAGGCTATTATGAATCTGACCTGAATTTTTCTGTCTGTTTAAGCGCCCTGAGGTGACACTGTCATGAATGACGATATACAAATAAAGTTGAATTGAATTCAATTGAATTGAAAAGTAGGGCTCGTGGGATGCGTGGGGACCCCCTAAATGTTGGAATATTTTAACCCAGAAGTTGGGTTATGCTGACTATAGTGTTGGGTTATTTTAACCCATCACTGGGGCAACAACCCAACAACCCAAATGTCTGGGTTGAAATAATCCAGAAATTAGTTGGTCCCATTTTTAACCCATCAGTTTGACCCAGAGCTTTTCAGTGTGTATGTAGAAAATGGCATGCTAGATCATGTTATCCATTCTTTCCATTTGACGTCTTTTTTGTCCCTGTTTTTCCTGGCCTACCCATCATACAACAAAATTTTGTGTAATTGGAACCTGTTGTACTCAAATGATGACACATTGGCATCTGGTGACATGAGAAGAAAACATTTTTATTTTTCGAATTATGTTACTGCCTAAATCAGTGGTTTTCAAACTGGGGGTCGGTACCCCCTTGTGGGTCACATGATAGTTTAAGGGGGTCGCCAAATGATTGTGAAAGAAATTTTAAGAAATGGAGGCTACATTTAACAAATAAAATTGGGATTTTTGGGCCAATGAAAATTTACACATTATTGCAAAGAAATTAATCTTTGAACTTAGACATTCAATTTTTAAATTATTGCATAAATAACCAAGTTATGTCTAATGCCATGTTGAAAATCTGAATTTGGCATTATCTCAGCGAGAAAAGCTGATGTTGGCCATGTGGGTACTTTGTCACAGCATCCACCAGAAAACATTTATCATTTATATTTCTTTTATTTATTGATAAAGTTTCTGATAGTTTTCAAATCTTATATTATGTGTTTGTTTGTTTTGTTATCATTGAGTGTCAAAAAACACCAACAAAAATCATACTTTTGGTCATATACACCAAAGAACAGTTGTGCTTGAAAGTTTACCTACCCTTCCATTAAAGACGGAAAAAAATCAGCTACCAATGAAAATAGTTGAAATTGAAAAAAGTAATAATAAAAAAAAAAAATGAAAAACATGACACTGATAAATAAATTGTGGTTCAACAGTTTTGTCTCTGTTTTTTAAAACAAAAATTCAAAATCTATATCTGATTTTACTAAATTATAATTTAGTGAATATTTACTTATTGCTTTTTTCAGTTTCATGTTATTTTAATTACCACTGTGAATTTAGTCTTTTCTTTAATGGGGGTGGGGGTTAGGGAGGTATGTAAACTTTCAAGCACAGCTGCATGTTTTTTTTCGGGTCATAGCTGGAAAAAGTATGAAAACCACTGGTTTAAATCATATATGATATGTTTACATCTCAACATGTATAATATAAGAAAAAGACAACATAGATATAAATTCATTGTTATACACAGAAATGACTGCATTAGAATTGATTAAATGCATCAGTTCATCATGTCTCTCCATCATGTAACATCTGAGGTTCAGATCCCACTTGGTATTTGTGTGTGTGTGGGGAAAAGTGTGTGTATGTGTGTGAATATGATGAGATACGGCAGGCTTTAGGCATTCATCCTCGCACCGTCACACAAACTGATGGAAGTGTGGTCAGCCGTCAGCAGCCACCAACTCTGCAGGATCATTGAGCGTGCGCCGCTCTGAATGAGCACATACACACTTGAAATGTGCTGTAATCACTCACCGGACATCATGTTTGTGGGTCCGTACCCAGTGGATTCTTTTCTTCTTATACAACCCAAGGAAAATGCTTTCTGGCTTATTCCCTGGCACTTCTCTGCTCTATTAGGTCTGTGCATTGTTGGATTTAGACAATCACTAAAACACTTTTTTTCCCCCTTAAAATAAGGTCAGACATGCACTTTTTTTTGTTTTTGTTTTTTTTATTTAAAATGTGACATTAAGGACAGACTTAAAAAGTTATATGCCTGAAAAGTAACATATTAATAATGTATAAAAATGATAGTATTACAAAGGAATATACTTTTATACTTATAATACAAAGCAATAAGGCAAGGAAAGTATACAAAGTAATCATTGATTCACACTTTCTTTTGCCAAATACACACACAACAGTTTTGTAGAGGCCAAATAACACATGGAGAGAAAAATAACTGAAATACCAGCAAGAGGAAATGAATGAATCAGTCTGAAGTAGGGATGGGCATATCGATGCCCTGTTGTTACCCAGTTGATACTTCAATACCAGCCAGACAAAATATTAGAATCGATACTTGTTTGAGTATCGCGATACAGACACAAAACATGCAATTTGTTTCCACTTCTGAGTGTTTTAGGCACTGAAATCATGTGAAAGCAGCCAGATTCTAACTTCTGTGTCACATGATGGTGGTAGCCTATCAGATGTCATGATGATGTAGCTACTGTTAGTGATGATGATGATGTTTTGGTATTTTTCAGTACTTTAATGCAGGTTTTTGCACATTATGTTTTGGTAAATTTATAATATTACTAGGGTTGTTCGCTATAGGCTTTTTTACCGATATCTGATATCCTGATATTGTCCAATTCTTAAATTCTGATATCCAGTATCAATGATACCAATATATGCAGGAAACTGTGAGGTTATATCTATCATATTTTGAGAAATACAACTATATTCTGCTTTGAGAGCAAAGATCCCAAAATCTCCTTAACTCAGCCAGAGGAGTTCATTTTGGACATCTGGCTGTCTCCATATATCAGATACTAGCAGATATTAGCCAACATGTGTCTAATTCTAATGTTTCTGATAACTTGGTAACTTAACCAACAACTTAAAACCAGACATATTATCAGCAGCTTCAAAGAAAGTCAGTTTGTAGCAGCAGCAGCTGCACCGTAGTCACATGACTCTGAAAGGAATGCTGGGAAATGAAGTTCTTCCACAATAACAGGGACTTTTATACATGCTGGACCGCTACTAATGTAACAAGATCTTGCGAGATGTCATTGCTCCGTAACAAAATCTAATGAGATTTTACAACAAAATTGCGAGATTTCATTTTTCAAAATATCAGCCCATAAAACCAATACCGATATTTTCCGATATCACATTTTAATGCCAATATTTGCCGATAATGTTGGTAGGCCAGTAATAACCGACATAAATATTACTATTACATTTCATATTTGAACATTTTCCATTGAATAAATTTAAAATAATTTTAACCTGTACTTAAGTTATTTGATAATTGAATGAAGTTTTTAATCTTATGTTTGTTTAATTTACTTATCGATATAATTTATTTTTGTTTAAAAAACATTTCTTTCCAGTACTTCTTTTCTTAAGTTTCACTTATATCTAATATTGCCCTTACTTTCAAGATATTAATGCAAACTGTACAATCAAGGGTTTTATTTTAAGGGACAAAAAGGTATCAGTATCAATATCGGTATCTATGAAAAAGTACCATAAACTACTGGTATTGTATTGACAGAAAAAATGTTGGTACCGCCAAAATGTGAGTCTAGAGGTGCAGCAGATCCATCTCAATGTTCAGATTGTGTAAAGACTGGAGAAGAATCTTATATGTGATTTTCTGTTAATGACCTGACATGACTTTCCAGTTTGCAGTACCTGAAAATATTTTCATGCATACCAGTATCGCTGTTATGGAGCAGCAGTAAGGTCAGGAATACAGGCTGTTTGTGATCCTTTACATGGAGCTGTGTGTGAGTATTTTTTTCCTTTGTCTCCCAACATGTGCACGCGCAACACTGTACATAGTCGTCTGAGCTCATCAGAGCATCTGGGGAATTGAAAAAGCAGTCAAGTTGTTCACTTGAACCTGGCCATATTGAGGCCTGGCCGAGCAGGCTCAGGTATGGCAGCTTTTAAATACAGCTCATTACTCATTACTGCTGAGCCCGGGCCCTTTAATTTGTGGAGCTTGGCAGCTGGACCACCTGGCCACACATTAAACACTAAAGGCTGCTCTCCCTAATGGCCGCAGATTAGATCATTACCTTAACAAATCAGAGAGAAGCCTGCCTGGGTCGAGCTGGCAGCTGGGAGGGACACAGAAAGAGGAAGGTAAACACCGCTTGGGTTTACATGTGGTGATGCATGTCCACGTGGTTGTGAGTCAGTGTCCACTGTTAATTTAGTTTGCCTATATGGCACCACTTTATCACCAGTCATTCTGGTTCTACTTCATAACCTGGCACTAAAGGGAAAACAATGAGAAATTCTGAGGGAAAAAAATGCATAAATAAATGGAAAAATGTGGTTGTGTAAGCTGGATGAAGCTGAAGTTGGCATCCATGCTGGTGGCTCGTCAGGTCTGCAGTGGTATAACATAGGGGAACTTTTTCCTGTTGACATAATATCAGTATTTTATGGTACTTTTTCATCGATACCGGTATCGATAAAGATAGTTTTTGTCCCTAAAAAGAAAATCACATGATTGTACAGTTTGCATTGAATCTTGAATGCAAGGGCAATATAATATATAAGTGAAACTTAACAGAAGTTCTGGAAATATAAGCTTTTAAAACAATAATAAATTACATTGATGAGTAAATTAAACAAAAATAAGATTTGAAAAATATTTCAATTATCAAATAATTTAAGTAGAGGTTGAGATTATTTGAATTTATTCAGTGGAAAATGTTCAACTATAAAATGTAATAGTAATATTATAAATATACCAAAACATAATGTGCAATAACCTGCAATAAAGTACTGAAAGAAACCAAAACATCGTGATCATCACTAACAGTAGCAGCATCAGCATAACATCTGATAGGCTACCACCATCATGTGATCAGAAGCTAGAATCTGATAGGCTACCACCATCATGTGATGCAGAAGCTAGAATCTGATAGGCTACCACCATCATGTGATACAGAAGCTAGAATCTGATAGGCTACCACCATCATGTGATACAGAAGCTAGAATCTGATAGGCTACCACCTTCATGTGATACAGAAGCTAGAATCTGATAGGCTACCGCCATCATGTGATACAGAAGCTAGAATCTGATAGGCTACCACCATCATGTGATGCAGAAGCTAGAATCTGATAGGCTACCACCATCATGTGATACAGAAGCTAGAATCTGATAGGCTACCACCATCATGTGATACAGAAGCTAGAATCTGATAGGCTACCACCATCATGTGATACAGAAGCTAGAATCTGATAGGCTACCACCATCATGTGATACAGAAGCTAGAATCTGATAGGCTACCACCATCATGTGATGCAGAAGCTAGAATCTGATAGGCTACCACCATCATGTGATGCAGAAGCTAGAATCTGATAGGCTACCACCATCATGTGATACAGAAGCTAGAATCTGATAGGCTACCACCATCATGTGATACAGAAGCTAGAATCTGATAGGCTACCACCATCATGTGATACAGAAGCTAGAATCTGATAGGCTACCACCATCATGTGATACAGAAGCTAGAATCTGATAGGCTACCACCATCATGTGATACAGAAGCTAGAATCTGGCTAGGTGTGTCTCATGTTGAAGTGCGCAGACTACTTAGGCTACGTAGTCCGCACACTCCGAAGCAGCCTCCTGAAACGGTAGGCTGCTGAAATGGGACATCCTAGCAGATGGGAATTACCCATAGTGCTCCACTCTCGTTGCCTGTAACTGCAGACTCCACAGCTGTCTAGTTATGGCTTTCTTTCCGGTTATTCCTTCAGCTACGTTGTCAGCAAAAAAGAGAAAGAACTAATAAATACATTTTATTCCTTTTCATTTATCTGTTGTTACCTGAGCGTGGACACCCCACAAACTCGTGAATAATATCAAACAAAGTAGATTCTCTGAGGCAAAAACTTTCTTTATTTCTTTCTTTTTTATGCTTGCCTGCACATTTTAAAATTATCTCAGAGATTATCTGTTGTTTCTTACCAGTAAACACTTCATTTAACACTGAAAAAACCATGAATATAACCAAATATTACACTTGTAGCTCTGCAGCAGCTCTGTTTCTCCCCTCACGAGTTTGTAAATTCTGCTTATGTAAATAAAGTTAAAAAAAAAATCTTGTGTGCAATAAATTCTGGGATAGGCGAGGCCACAAAGGATACATATGAGGGTGGGGATATATGATATGAAAAAAAAATTGAAATATTTTAAAAGAGATAGGAAATGAAATGCAAATGAGAAATGGGGTTAATGTGTGTTTGTTTTGTTTTGGAAAAAAAAATGATTGGTTTGTTATTAATTTGTGAATGTTTTTTGGTGAGAATATAATAAAATATATAATTTTTTTTATTTTATTTATTTTAAGAGAATTGGTGGTTTAATAAAATTTGAAATTGGAAAAAAATTTTGTAAAAAATAAAAATATATATAAAATGAATGCGATGTATCCTTCGTTTCAGGCCAAACGGAGTGCGGGTTTGGAGGCTGGATTCGGAGGATCCTCCAGACGTTTTTGAAACGGGACAGGATTTGGTGTGCTGTCGTGACGTATGCAGCCGACGAATCCGCACTTCGCAGTCTGCAGACTTCAACATGAGACACAGCTGCTGCTTGTCGCTACATTATCCGTTCGGGAAGCACAATCAACATCAGCTCATCTGCACAAGTGCGGAAAGGAAACCTTCTTGATGCCGTTTGAATCTGCTGGATTTAGGAGAATAATGTCTGATGGAGGGTTGAACGTTATTGATTTTGAGGTGATGATTGTTGTTATCCCTCAAGTTGCCAATTGTATATTGAAAAATATTATACAAACATGATTTTCTTATTTGGAATAACAAAAAATAGAAGTCCTTATACTAGGACTGGGAGGAAAAAGAGAGTTTGGGCCATCGTTCCATCGTTCCAAATGGTGACATTTTTGATTGCACAGATTTTAATAGCAAATTCAATTTAGACTGTCCACAGAAACAGTTTCTGTCTGTAGTCCAGGCAGATCCTGTGGCTTTGTTAAATCTGGTTCCTGTCTGGGGGGCGGCTGGTTGGCCTTTTTTTTTTGAACTGAAGGGGTTAAGGACACAGTTTGGTTAGTCTGTTGAGGGAAAATAGAGGTTACTTAAAAAGGTGGGAGTTAAGAGCTTAAAGGAATGTTTCAATATTCTGAGACAGCATCTGTATTTCCAACTCTTTTTACTGATACAACTTTATGGATTCCAAATGCAACAACAAATTAATACCTGTGTGTGGTAATCTGACAATTTAATCGGCAACTTTAAGGGATCAAAATCACATCTCAACAAAAATTTTATTCCACCAACTCAGCAAAGATGGTTCCACCAACAATCTTTGAAAAAGATGTGAAGGGAAACTAAACCATACACTATTTTCTGCAGCTATTTTAATTTCATTACAGCATTCCATCACCTCCAAATCAATAGCGTTCATCCCTCTCTCTGTTACTGTTTTTTTTAAGGATGGGAGTTTTTATTTTCAGGACATTATTTTCCTAAATCCAACATATTCAACAGTGATCCGGGGGAATCCTCCCGCACATGTACAGATGAGCTGACATCACAGATCGTGCTTCCTGGACAGATTGTGCAGCGACATGCTATCACATTATTTCATTGCCTAAAACTCTCAGAAGTGAAAACAAATTGCATGTTTTGTATCTGTAAGCGATATCACGATACTCAATATTTTTCTGGCTGGTATCGAAGTATCAACTCCAGGGTATCAATCTGCCCGTTGTCTTACGATTCAGCTTCACTCCTCTCAAACTTAATCCCATTTTTCTTCCTCTCATTATTTTGTATTTCTGGGTGATTTTTGCATCACAAAGAGCCTTGCACACATTGGTGTCTTGGTAACTTTACATCTCTTGGTTTCTGATTTTGATTCTGATCAAAGCTAATTTGATCCCAGTTCCAGAGGGTCCTGTCTCCAGCATGTCCTGTCAGATCTATGTTAAGGTTATTATTGAAGACACACTCCGTCAGTCAAAAAGTACCTGAACCAAAAACTTGTGCTGAGATGGAAACAGACAGAAACAAACTCGGTAAGGGGCACGAGAGGGAGAAATCCAGTGATGTATATGACATGCTATATGTTCAAGCTAGCCTGTGTGTGTGTGTGTGTGTCAGCATGAGGTCTCACCCTTGTGTATGAAAATGCGTGTATGTGTGTCCATCTGAATCTGCAGCGGATGGAGCAATGCCTGTCCCCGGTCTGCAGACTATTCCTTCTGGGTCAAAACTAATTGGTGCGGCAACGTTGAGACTTTTGCTCTGATAATGACCACAAGCACTTGGGCTGCTTTCGCATGACCGACCCAGCGCTGCCGACCTCTCCCTCCTTCCCCTCTCCCAATGTCTCCCATCTCCACCACTGAGCACGCTTACACAGGCCAGTGCCCGAGCAAGTGATGTGAAGGGGAGGGGAGGGGAGGGAAGGAGGGGGGGTCGCAGCCAGATTAGTTAGAAGACAGTAAAATGGAAGGTATTCATTAGGATGCTGTAAAAATCATCCAAAAGCAAGAATGTGGTAGAAATGTGTGGTTGCTTTAAAAAGGCACATGAACACAGCTTAAAAAAGCAGCCAAATAAGAATGTGTACATAATAATAAATATAAGCTGGTAGAGCCTAAACTGTCATCCACCACGTACAAGGCAAGGTTATTATAGTAACTAAAACTAATGAAAAAAAAAACTAAAATTGAAAAAAGATTTTTGTTAACTGAAATAAAAATAGAAATGACAGTTTTTTAGAAAATGATAATGAACTGAAACTGTATTGTATCTTTACAAAACTAACTAAAACTAACTAAAATGATTGCAAAAACAGTTTTAGTCTTTGTAAATTTATTTAATACATAAGCCTCTTGGGTTGATATGAAATCTATTTCTATTTAATCTGTTTACTTTTTTTTTTTTTTTACTTTTTCTGGTTTTACTCTGAGTGGCTTTCTGATGTTTTTGAATGTCATACCAGACAAATTTCCATAATTTACAAAAAAAAAAAATAAAAAAAAATCAAAAACTAACACTGAAACTAATAAAAGCTAAACTAAAACAAAGCATTTTCCAAAAAATAAAAACTAGCCAACCTGCTCAAAAAACAAACGAAAACTAACTGATTTGAAAACAAAAAGTCAAAATTAAATAAAAACCGAAACTAATTAAAAATCCAAAACTATTATAGGGTGATGGGGGTGAATAAGGGAAGAGTTTTTAAGATAGATAGATAGTGTTAGTTAGTAGGGGTTCAGCAATACCAAAAATTCTCAGTTCGATACTTTTTTGATACAAACAAAAAATTTAAATGCTTTTCTTCAGCCCACTGTGTTCATCAGGGTCATAATTAATGCCTGCCTCAGCTTTCTGCTGAGCTAAAAGTCACTCCAGGCCGTTTTCTCAGCAGATCGTCGCCGTGTGCGCCTGATTTTTGATGTGTTTTCTGCCTCACAGGTGAGGTGAAAATCAAATGTTTGATATTTTTACTTCATGAGGTGAAAAACTCACTGTGCGCTCAACTTGAGCTCTGCTGAGGGCAGAAGATCTAGAAACCAATCAAAACGCGTCCGCAGATCACATGATTTCAAGATGGCAGCCATTTGTCATCACGTTAGAAAACTTGACTGATATTTTGCAAAAAGATCCAAAGACTGAAGGCAGAAAGGTTTTAAGGATCTTTTTGTTAGAGACTGAATTGTGTTACAGCATTTAATTTTTATTTATTTTATTTTTTTATGAAGTAAATTGTATGCGACGTACTGTACTAAAGTATAATCATACCTGTTGGTGGCGGTAGTGCACCTCCATTCGCTAATCGGGATTTAACTCGAAAGAAGAAGTCATGTAAGAAAAATGAATGAAACTTAGAGATGAAAAGATATTTGAAAAAATTTTTTTTTTAAAAACACAGCATCATTACAATCTAAAGTTAAAATACAATAAAATATCTTATTTCTAAAAATGAAGAAGTATTAAGAGTCAAAGAGCTGCAGGACTTGGTTCAACTTTATATCCGAATGGAATCATCCTGAGGAACGCTGTCCTCATTCTGCTCACTAGCTGCTTATCCAGCTTTTAGCAGTGCAGAGAGTTTAATACATAATCAGTCACTGCAGTTCTAAATGAGAAAAGCAGATGACTTACATTTATGCATTAATTCATGACACAACCTACTTCAGAGCCTGCATTAACAGCAGCTATTCAGACATGTTAAGCAGTAATAACTAAGGCCCAACCCCAATGTTCCCCCTACTTCCAACCACTAGCCCTCACTCACAACCAAGTACACCCTGGAATTGAAGCCACAGGGGTAGAACTTTGTAATCTGGCCTATGAATTGGGACACCACTTGCTGCATTTACGTTCAGGCGCGTAAGTGACTGCGTAGTGACGTTTGGATTAGGGCTGGGACGATTCGTCGACGTAACCGATTACGTCGACGCAAAAAATACGTCGACGCAAAATATGCGTACCGATGCGTCGTCAGACCAAAACAAAGATGGCGGCGCCATGCGACTTCAGACGAAAACAAAGATGGCGGCGCGATCTCCGCGAGTGGCTCTTCTAAGTTTCCAAAGTGTAAGGCAGTGAAGGCCCACACTCGTTTATCGAAGGTATAACTATATATTAGCGATGGCGAATCCGAAGCCTAATGAGACATGAGACAACTTCCGTGAGATGGACGCCATGTCTTCAGACACGTCAGGCCTGTTTGAGACGGTCAGCATGAAGCACGAGCTCCATCTGCTGGCCGTGGGTGGAACTGCAGCTAATGCCGGCAGCTGTCTCGTCTCTGACTGAATATAAAGTCACGTTCTCAACCTCATATTAGTGTTTCATCTGTTGGTAATAGTATTGTGTCGTCACTTCTGGGATAAATAAAGAATTTTTAATTTAATTTCCAAGTGATTGGCACCCGTATTTAGCATTAACAGAATGAAGATGAAGATGCACTTTTTCTGGAAGCTAGACCCATGTTCAATATAATGTTCAACTCTGAATGTTTACTTATCTTCATTATCTTTTGTTGGAAAATAATATCTGTCTTAGCTTAAATCCTCCAAGTTTACATGATCATATTATTTCAATAATGACTTTTTTTTTATTATTATTTTCATGTAAATGAAAGAATTAAAAGCCTGTTTTTCAGTCCGCTGTGTTTTCAACATAAATTTTACATTCTGTTGGTTCATGAAAAACTCCATGACAGGCTGCTGGCTCCCACTGCCTTTTTATTCATGCTCTTTTTTTACATTTTAGATATCTTTATCAGCATATATAAATTGCTGTCTGTCAATTTATGAGGAGATAATCGATAATCGAATCGAATCGAGTCGAATCGAGCTAAAAAAGTGAATCGTTAGATAAATCGATGCATCGAAAAAATAATCGATAGATTAATCGTTTAAAAAATAATCGTTTAACACAGCCCTAGTTTGGATATATGTCTCACCATAACAACACACCCAGCAACAACACAGAGTTAATAGTTGCGGTTGTTTTTCTTTTTTTTTTTCATAGTTTATCATGCTTCGGTTGATTAATAAACAAAGCAACCACAAGGGGGAGAAGTCGTTATGACGACTGTTGTCTCTTGTAAACTGCCGAAAAGCCTTCACAAGCTTTTCATTAGTATTAAAGACTAGCTAGTGTGGCTAGTCTGGCTAACGTTACAAACAAATATGTAATTTGTACATATGTACATTTGTGAGTTTTCTTCTCTGAGTCCTCTCGCTCTCTGGAGGTTGCTATTGTTCCCTTTTCTCTGGCCCTTCTTCAGCAAGTCAGCATCTGACACCCCTCAGTTTGGAGGGCTAGATTCACTACCCCTCGTTATGTCAACTACCCCTACATGCAAAGAGGAATTGGGACAGCACTACCTTCACGGGAATGCGCAAAATCTAGGGGTAGGGCTAGTGGGTGTATCGGGACGCACCCTAAGAGTATCTGAAATGTTCCTTAAAACATACAATACTTTGTTCCTTCTCTGCTGGATTAACACACACATTCCTCAACATAATCCTCAGCAGAGGTACAAAAGTAAGTGTTATCTTAAAGGTGCTATACTGTAGAAAATGTTTCGGCATTTCAGAAAGCAGAGACTGTTAGCAAGTTTTTGAATAATGCGCATGAGGAAGACCAACCTGCTAGATTCCCAGCTCCCTCCTCCGGCCACAGAATAATGTGCATGAATAACGTGCACTCCAGTGTTTAGCATTGATTCCCATCATGTCACAAATGCAAGTAAATGGAATGTCGTTGTCTGAACGACGCTAACTGCTAGCAGAATGATGTTAGCTTCCTACTGTAAACGTCAGACGAGTGCACACAGCTTCCGGGAGGCAGTATTGCTCTCACAATCAATCACTCTCATTGATCAGTCTCAGCTATTTCCTGTTGAATTGACCGTCAATCACTCTTACTACGGTAGTAAAAGTGATTGACAAGCCAGTAGACAAACGAAAAAGTTAAGGAATGCAGAGATGATTGGCAGATGTTTTTTCAGTCCCGTTACTTTCACAGCTGATGTATGATAATATTTATACATTTAAAGCTTTTAATTAATTATAGCATATAGGGTAGTGAACCCAATTTTACAGAATATTGCAAAAATTATTGAAAGAAACATCTTCTATAACACCTTTAATGTAAAGGTGCAAAATCAATCAATGAGCCTCAAACTTACTGATGTTAAGGGAATAGTACACCCACAGAATGATGTGCTCTCATTTTCTACTTACCTTATGCTGAGCAAGACTCTGGAGCACTTTTTTAATACCTCAAATGCAGCCGGAGATCTGGGGGTGTTTTCCTTTCCCCCAACTTTCATGTAATGGAGTTTACCAATGACTGAACCAAAAAGGTCCATAAAAGTCCACAAAAACTTGGCAATATTCCTCCATACTGCTCGTCAAAATGTAATCCAAGTGTCCTGAGTGGGTAGTGTCAATAATTTACTCGAAACAACATAATTTAGTATATTTTTATAGCCTAAACAGTAGAACATCTTACTTCTACGATGTGCGCCAATGCAAGTTCACGACACTGTGAAAGCCACGGCATTCAACGCGTCTCTGCATTGAAGAGAAAATTGTGCTCTTACACTCTGCTAAGAGCAAACAAGCTGCGGACAAACCGGGACAAACACAAAAGGGGTTGGCTATTGACTTAAAACAAAGAAAGAAAGACAGAAAGAATGCGCAATCTTGTCTGCCCCAGCTTCATAGTGTCGTGTTGTGAACTCAACGGCATGCATCGTGGAAGTTAGATGTAGTACTGTTTAGGCTAAGTATATTAAATGACGTCGTTTTGAGTAAATTATGTGACGCTAACCACTCAGGACACTTGGATTAGATTGGACAAGCAGTATGGAGGAATATTGCCAAGTTTTTGTGGCCTTTGTGGACCTTTTTGGTTCAAGCGTCGGTGAACTCCATAATATGACAGGCAGCCGATAATGAAAACCTGTCCGATCTCCGGCTGCATTTGAGATATTACAAAAGTGCTCCAGAGTCTTGCTCAGCATGAGGATAGAAAATGAAGGCACATCATTCAGTGGGTGTACTATCCCTTTAAGTTACAAGCTCTCTACAAGGTGTGCGGAGTTATCTGGCACCAGCACTGTAGCAGAACATTTCACTTTGGTATATTGTTTAAGCTGCTTCTCCGACCTTCTCAAAACACTTATCTTTTGCAGAAATGTTCTTCACCAATCATCTGATTAGAAAAAATGAGAACAAAGTTTGTTTTCCAGCAAAGACCATGGACTGTTTTCTGATGGGTTTCTGCATAAATGCTTCACTTGACTATGTTAGGGTATCCTTGTTTCTTTCCCCTTACTTTCCTTCTCTCTTTTCTTTCTGTTCCACTCCTTATCGTTTCTTTAATTTTCTCTTCCCTCTTGTCAGGCCCAGCAATATTATGTAAAATCCAGTTATAAACAAGCATAAAATAAAATAGAACTAGAAAAGAACTAGAAAAGTGTGCAGACCTCCGCCAAGCAGCTTGACTCCTTTATTTTGTGTTTTCTGGATCATAGTAGGCTATCAGGAATTTTCTCTGGATCCGGACTATTTAGGCATTGGTAAGGAGGTTTGGTGTTCACCATGGGGGGTCGGTCAGAACACACAGGACTCGCTTGTACAATTAACTGTCTTTACTGGTCACTCTTAATCACAACAGCACAGTAATGCAACAAACGGCAGGCTTACAGGTGAGGAATTCCAGGCTAGTTAAGGTGAATTCTGGATGGAAGTGAGTGTGGTCTATAAACACAAAAATACAAAGAAGCCAAAAAAAAGAAAAAAGGGGGAGGGGGGGGGGGGGGGGAGAAGAGGAGGAAAAAAAAAAAAAAGGAGAAGAAGGGGGGGGGGGGAGGGGGGGGAAAAGGGGGGAAAAAAAATGAGGAACATTCGTTTGACAAATAAACACATTCAAGGTTTTAATTATTACTAATAAATCCCTTCCTGTTAGGACTAAACATGCATATGTGTTCAAGGCTAACAGTTACAGTAACTGGCATGTAACAGGTCAGCTAGCTTAATAGCATAAAAAGGCACATGGTGAATGGAGGAACACTTCTGAATAAGCAAATCAGCTAAATAACATTAAAGTTTAAGTTTAAGTTTATTTTTTATATAGCCCTTTAAAGTACCCATTAGACACAAAAGTTCAAACAGGGGGGGTAAAAGAAAAACCCCTAAATAACATTAAAGGCTGAATTAACATCCTGTTCTGGCAGAAATACAACTAGTTACTTCCAGTTCTTCACAGATGCACACAGTTCACCATATTCAGCTGCTAGAAGTCTGTCCAACAGTCTTCTCTCCTCGTGCTCACTGCTGCTCACAAGTTTCATTTCTGCATTCTGACATCATGTGCTCAGTAGCACAGCTGCACACTTCTGCCACAAGGGGGCACTCACGTCTCATCAACAGCCTTTCCAACATGGCCGATCTCACAATGATGAAGAATCGTTCAAAACATTCCTGGATACAGAAGTTGATCCGGATCACCACCAAAATATAATGGGTTCGCTCCTGGGCTGAGAGACACGGCTGGTGAAAATTTCAGGTCAATCTGTCCAGTGCTTTTTCCGTAAAGTTGCGGACAGACAGACAGACGGACAAAACGCAACTGAAAACATTACCTCCTTGGTGGAGGTAATAAAATAAAATGAATAAATTCAGTTCAGAATAGGAAAAGTCTGCCCCTGGATAGGAGGTAGGAAAAAATAGACTTATGATGAAGAAGTTAAGTCCCACATTTGTCCTGTGTTGTTTGATACTAAATTTATTTCAACCAACCAACAAAGTAAAACACAGAAGCATAAATTTTGACCCTGAGTTTGGTCTTGTGAGGTCGGGCCCGTCTTTAAAACAGTGTAATCCAAAACTCATGGAAATGATTTTTTACCCATCTCAGCCTTATTCATGCCACTTCTACAATCCCATCATCCTTGCAAGACCCCGTCCACCTCCCGCCCTTAACTGATGTGGATATCCATAGATTGGCTGCTCAGCCCCCACCTCATGGAGTCCTTTTCCCTTCCAGCGCTGAGCACCGCCTGGGTTGCTGCTGTGCAACACGACAAGAGCCCAGAAAGTAAACAGGAACATTATTTCACTCGACTACACAGCATGCAGCCCCCATTTAGCCCAGCAGCCTCCTCCTTTGCCTGAGCCTTTCCTCCTCACATCCCCTGTTGTTGTTTTCACCATCTTCTTTCACTCAAGCATGTTGGACTAAGGCTAAAATGCACAACCAGGGCTAAGGGTATAATCCAGTCTAATCCTGCAGACGCCTGCAAGGGGGAAACTGCAGTAACCGTTCTCTCACGAGGAGGGAGAGCAAACACATACATATGTGCACATATACATTCACTTTCTCTCTTTCATCGCATGCTTTCTTTCCTCAACACCATCCAGAGAGGCTGGCTAAGTGCGTGCACCTGGCAGAGGATGTATTTCTAGACCTGTTGATTTACATGGAACTTAAGTCACTCCAATGCACTGGGCTGAAATGTGTGTGTGTTAGGAGGCATGTGAGACATGCCGAAGTTCAAAGCTGGTCAGCCAGATTAGAAAGGGGGGTCTCAGGGGCCCGGGAGAGGCAGCAGGGAGAAGTGGGTCACCAGGAAGTGAGGATAAGCAAATCACTTTTTTTCCTAATCATTATAATGCACAAAAACGCAAACAATAAAGGGCCGGATCTATTAAAGGTTATAAAAACGTGAGCTATTTCATCGCAGAAAAATGAGCAAACCAATTTACCAGCGTGCAAAAAGTGGCAGAATCTTTAAAAGGTCATAAACGGCACATCCTGTCCAGATAGTACTTCTGCTGCAATGAATATGCAACATGGGATGTTTACATGCAATTGTACATGTGTTGGGAGGACAAAATGTAAATATATTAATTTAGCAAACAAAATGATTTATCAACCCTGAAATGGATTTTGTGGCTGGTTATTTGCGTACTTTTACTATGTTTGAAAAGCAGGTGCAAATGGCAGCTTTGTGCACACAAGGCTTCAGCTTCTGAGAGGAACAGTGATGGACATGCATAACTCTGATTGAAAATGACTTTTTATGAGCAGTGAGGGCAACTTATTTAGTATTTAGATTGTTGAATTCAATAAAAATCAACACAGCAAACACCACTATTTAACACGGCTTTAAAATATTCTGGAAAAATAAAACAGAACATTTGCAGCCACCATGGAGCTTAAAGGAATAGTACACCCACAGAATGATGTAGCTTTATTTTCCACTTACCCTCATGGTGAGCAAGACTCTGGAGCCCTTTTTTAATATCTCAAAGGCGGCCGGCGATCAGGAAGGCTTCTTGTTTTCCCCCAACTTTCATATAATGTAGTTCGATTGGGCCTGAGCCAAAAAGATCCATAAAAGTCTATAAAAGTCCACAAAAACTTGTCAGTATTCCTCCATACTGCTCGTCCAATGTTATCCAAGTGTCCTGAGTGGGTAGCGTCTAGAATTTACTCGAAATGACATCACTTAGTATATTTTTAGAGCCTAAACAGTTGTACATCGCATCTCCTACAAGCACGCCGATGCGCGTTCATGAAACTACGGAGGCCGCGGCAGACGAGATTGCGCGTTCTTTTTCTTTCTTTCTTTGGTTTAATTCAATATCCAACCCCCCTTGTGTTTGTCCCGGTTTGTCTGCAGCTCCGTCGCTCTTAACACAATGTAAACGGCTAATTTCTTCTTCTACGCTTGTCGGCAGAGTAGGCTCTAAACGCCAAGGCTTCCGTAGTTTCGTGAACGTGCATATGTGAAAGTAAGATGTTCTCCTGTTTAGGCTCTAAAAATATGCTAAATGATGTTGTTTCAAGTGAATTGTGAACGCTACCCACTCAGGACACTTGGATTAGAAATGATGAGCAGTATGGAGGAATATTGACAAGTTTTTGTGGACTTTTTTGGACCTTTTTGGCTCGGGTCCCAGCGAACTCCATTATATGAAATTTGGGGGAAAACGAGAAGCCTTCCTGATTGCCAGCTTCATTTGAGATAATAAAAAAGTGCTCCAGAGTCTTGCTCACCATGAGGGTAAGTGGAAGATAAAGTTACATCATTCTGTGGGTGTACTATTCCTTTAATAAGAGCTAAAGCTGGCATTAATTGTGCTTTTTTATTTCCCTTTTTTGCCAACGACACATTCAAATTTGGATTTTAGTGGCTGGACATCACAGGATCACCTGGCAGCGCGAGCCACTGAACCCGTTGGCATCGTGCCAAATAGTGCGCACCTCGTGCATAATATGTCAGAGACCATGTTCATGGCTGCACACACTTTCATTTATTCAGCAACTCCTGATTCATGTCCTCATAAATTGACCACTTCTGAGGCTCTGCACAGATACCTGTTGTATTATTCAAATTTTTATATTTATCATACTTATTTTTTTTATTTATTGATTTTTATTGACATTCAGGATCAGGCATTCACATCCAAAACATCAGATACACATACATCTTGCTTCTGTTGACTGTCCTAAATGCTCAAGTAGTATTTTTGTATTACATCTAAACAAAGGAAATACAACATAAAAATAAGAACTATGTACAAATATGGAGTGATCCTTTTTATGTAAAACAGTCACTTGTTTGTGGAAATAAATTCAGGTCTATAGGATCTGACATATTTGATCCAATTTTCCCATTGTGAAGCAAATGCTTCCATTTTATCATTAACAAATGCTGTAATTTTCTCCATTTTATAAATGGCCATTGTAATGTCCATCCACATGTTTAAGGTTGGGCTCTGCTGCGATAACCATCACTATTTTTGCAGGCCACCAGCAGGATATTTAATAAATGTTTATCTCTTTTTAACCAGTAGGTGTCCAAAAAACACAAGTCTTACTTTCAAGAGGTATATCACATTTAAAAACATCCTGGAGCAGTATGTATCTCTCTCCAAAAAGTCTTTATGACAGGGCAATCCCAGAAAACATAATTGTTTGCACTTTCATTTCCACAGTTCCTCCAACAGACAGGGGGGTTATTGCCATAGTCAGACTTCTGAACAGGTGTAATAAAGTACCCAATCAGGCTTTTTATCATACTTATTTTAAATTATATTTTCATTTTCCTCTTCCACTAATATCTCCATAGGGTCCTATCTCCTCTTGAGCTGTCATTTCTTGCAGTTCGCCATGTTGCAAACCTCTAAACACACAAAACCCTCATTTATATTGACTAATCCGGCCAAATGCCACTAGACCGTCCGCCATTGCAACATGGCAAATTATGCTAGCTTATGCTAACAGAGACACCTGTGGTGTTGCTGAGAGTTAATGACTAATCTGGGAGATATTGTGGATTATAACGTTATTTGCGCTGATCAGGGCAACGTTGGGACCAGAAAAAAACCCCAATTCTGTCAGAAACACAAACAGATCAGGAAGACAGAGTCCTGCAGTCTTTAGGTTCATCTGCAGGACATGTGAAGGCTATTTGGTCTGTAGGGTCCTTAAACAATACCAAAAATGTGATAAAATAGAAAAGTAACCACCTTTGAAAGGGTTTAGTTTTTTAAACTTTGATAAGTAATCACGAGATGTGCGTGTTATTCCAGTGTAGCTTGTCATTAAAGCCAGTTTCCGATGATGAATAATAGTTTAAAGTTATACCGTGTAACTTTTGACTCTGACATTAAGCCTAAAATGAGCACTATTAGATGATTTTTCGGGCGATATACAGTGACTGACATGTGTCAGCACTCTGAGCGGACTGCCCTCTGCAGAAACCAGACATCGTAACTTTAGAGATGCGGGCCGTCGATGAAAGTGCCATAAAGCAAGTTGCTTTACTGCTCCTCTTCCGTAAACACAGAAAGCTCTTCTTGTGCTACTTTCCCTCATTACTCGGAGCATAGTCATGGTGGAACAAAGTAAAAAGGGGAAAGTGATGTCTGCGCAGGCCAGAAAAAAAAAGAGGCAAAGGGATCACGGCAGATCAAAAACATGAGTGGACATTGGAAAAGAATTCAGTCGTTGGAGATTTCTGAAACAGCAGTGTGGAAGCAAAACCCACTCTCTGTTTGCCAGCGTATCATTAGACTGGTAAGTAAGTTTGGCTGTTGTGTAAGCGTACGAAAATGTGATGCTTTTCTTTATTTTTTTAGTCAGCATTTATTCAAAACAACATCAATCAGAGCCGTATAAGCTGCCGATATTTTCGTGTTAGCGAAACGCGGCTGGAATTACTGTAGACCAAAGCTAACGTGACTCCCTAAACATTTTGCGCAATTGTGGCTGGTTTGCAGCAATAAATGCGTTCTCTGTAATTCATATAAATATCAAAGAAGGAACAGAACGATCGGCAGTTTGCTTGGTTTAGTTGTGTGGTTTTCATACGCTGTTCAGAAGGAAGCAGAGCCACTGTAATGTCCCGTAATCTGAGCTAATCCAGACGTTCTCATAACAAACGTGAGTTTTGCCAAAGTTACCACTTCATTCAGTGCACAAAACTACAACTTGGTTTCGAGGGCGGTTTTGATTGCGCATTTACCTTTGCATTGTGCGTTTGTGTGTGTGATGTTTCAGCTATGTAAACATATATAATTAGAAACAGAGGCGCATAGCTCCGCCAGGGGCAGATCCTCCAATGGTGAAAAATCCTTTAGAAAATTCTTGAATCTTGATGGACTCGTTTATTTCAATATCCAAACACGGGAGAGGAGATTTAAATTTGCGTCATTGCCGTGAGGCCTGTGAGACATTGGCGCCGTTGCAGGTTTAGCGCTCCTAGTGGCCAAAAGTTACATCGTATAACTTTAAATTAATGATCTGATGTAAAAATAAATAAATAAATGTCAGAATACTTTAAAGATCTCTGGATAACATACCTATAGGTTATCATGACCTTAGACGATTGTCCAATGTTGTAAATCCAGATATTCACGCTGTTTCCATGTTGGTAGATACGAGGTAATTGGAACTTGTCCCCACCTTAATGGCGGCGCCGCAAGATGGCACCATACACAAAACACTTATCGGATTAGTCTATAGGGGCATTTCCAACACGTTTGTACCCGCTGTCATTAGCACCTTCAACGTTAGTAAACCTTCAGCCCCGCACAAAATTCTGGATTGCATGGGCAAATTACTACACAAAATTAGAATCTTAGTAGATCTGTCCCAAAGACTTGCAATTCAGTTTCTAGTCTATCTTTGTCCCACAGACTTGAGCCATTATCACCTCATTGCTAGCCAAAGGCACCTGAGGACTAAAAATGATCATATTTAACAGTGCAGCCTGGAAACTGGAGAAATATGAGTGCTCATATTTCATTTGGCAGAATATGTCTGACTTTGTATTAGCAGAAGATAAAGGTGCAATTGGTGGGGAACACCTGCAGTGTTGAACAGGTAAGTGAAGTTGAGTTGCACTGGTTAGTGCAGTCATGCATCACAGCGGGAGGCGAGGTTCAGCAAAGGAGTGGTAATGTGAGTACACCCCTACTGTATGCAGCAGTCATGGTGTCAAATATAAATGCATTTATTCACTTCTCTATTTTTTTCTGTTTGATGGCCTTTTGTACGTTTTCAGTTTTATTCACCTAATCGCATACAGTACATAATTAAATTACCTCATTAATCCAAGATAAACACAAACTGATGAGTGTTCTTTATCATCTCTGTAGTCCACAGCACTCCGTACTGGATATCTTTCCTTACAATTATTATTTTCTATCAAAGAGAAGCAGCTTTTATTTGCAGTGTGTATCAAGAGTGATTATGGTTGTACTCACAACTGCATCATAGATCTGATGGCTTTCTTCTTTGTTTTAAAAATGTGCATGGATAATTAAAGATTAATTCAAACTTATCTGTTGACTAATAACTCCCTCAGGAGTAAGTTTTCCTGCAGGTCCACACAAGGACAACAGCTGCTGCGCACTCAATCTTATTTTTAGGAGCTGTGTGTGTGTGTTTAATGGCAATACAGGTGTTGTCCTTGAATCATCATGATAACACTACACAAATCATTCAAGCAGGCTTTAAAAATAATCTTCTATGGTATATGGGCCTGGAAAGGTTGATTTGGCATTAAAAATGCGTTAAATCTAGGATACACAGACATTAGTTACTGTGGGAAATCTTCACAAAACAATATGAAATTACATTCATAAAAGCCTATTTCAAATGACAGTTTATAAATAAGGGGGCAGTGGACATTATATAATACTTGTATCGTTTTCTTTGTGCCTTGTCAGGGGACTGCAGATGTAAATTAGCCTAAAACTAGCTCATGTACGATGTATCAACTGGAAACATTTATGTTTAAAACTTTAGATGGCACCCAGTAACAATAATTATGATAATTAAAAATATAAAAGTAGCCTGATTTCTCCCCTTTGAGGTCCATCTATGCTCCCTTTATGAACGTAAATAGTTACACCCGTTTCAAACATCGCTGGTTGTTAGAATATATCCACTAGGGGGCAGCGCAGAGTTCAGAGTCCACCTCAGATTTCCAACATCAGTTTCAATCAAACACAAACGTGGTATCGGTGGATGAGATCATGACGATGTTCATTTTTGGAAGGAGACATAAAAGGAGGTAGTGCAATAGACGGCAGTGGTCTGTGTGGCCATTAGATGTATGTCAGCTTCTTCACCTTCTTTGTTCCTTTTGCAGGTCGCACAGAAGCTATACTGCTCAACGCTGTCTCCAGGGTGGTACTGCCCTATCCACAAGAGCCTAAAAAAAATGAATCAAATTATGTATATGAATGATGCAAAAGACACACAAAAGGCTCTGTATCCATTGGTAGCAGTGGTTCAAACCTATTTTTCCGAGGACCACACCTTCATGCAACTACCAAAAAGAAGTGAACCCCCTTTGCTGAAACTATATCCCTGTTTCCACCAGCAGGTCTGGGTCGGGTCAGGCCGGATCAGTCCACGGTTTTTTGCATCTCCACAGATAAAAACTGGGACGGGTACCCTTATATCCGACCTTATAACCCGGCCTACTTTTTTGGTACCCTTCAGTAGAGGTACTGATCTAACAGATCTATTGTGGCTGTATAGATCATCCACACAGTACTGAGGTCCTTTACAGAGTAAGATTAATAATATGTGTAAAAGTGGTTAGTATGTGTAGTTTTTTTCTTATTACTGTGGGGAAGAGCAATAATCCATTCCACCAAGGAACTCAGAACAAGAATGAAGACCAACAAGAGAACAATACAGGGGATTTTGGTACATTTTTGAGGGAGCACTACCCACACGTTTAGCTGTGTTTCTCATTTCACAGCAGTAGCTACAATACTATCAAGTTATGCATGGTGAAAAGGTGGCTAATCAGGCTTTCCGATGATGTATAATACAACATCATGTAGTTAAAGGTTGAATATGGAACATTTTTATTAAAAGCTATATTTTTTCAAAAATAATACCTCCACAGGTCGTTTGGGGGTGTACAGAATGAAAGTACAACATTTCCCAGAAAAATTATATTTAGCCTAAAAATAATTATAAAATCAATTTTAACGGGTTCGATAATGGCATTTTATTTACGTCTATAAGCCAATACACGCCGCCATTGCAGGTTGCCAAATACGATCTCTGTGTGGAAACAATATTTCGGTCATAGTCAGGCTGGTACAGGGGAAAACCGTAGAGATGACGAGTGAAGCAGCTGCTTCAGAGCCCTGCAGATATTGTTATCTGTTTCTGAGGAGGAGTGACCTGAGAAGAGCAAAACCTGGAGTAAATTTAGGTGAAGACTTCACTAAATGGACCCACAAAAACGTTTTCCACGGAGTAAAACACGGAAATGGCGACTTTCCTGCTGGATCGGTAAGCTAGCTTGTTTGCTAACGTGGCTAACGTTAGCTGTCAGTTCTAAACTCCTCTGCGTTACTTGTTGGACATGCTGCAGACTGTTGGTCACTTGCGTATCAGCAGTGAGTCTGGCATCCCAGCGGCTGGAGTTGTTTTTCTGCCATTGCAACTACAACCTAGACACACGTGATGTCGCTGTTCTGTCCGTATTCCATATTCAACCTTTAATTAACAAAGCACAAATTTTCTTACTGTTTGTACTGTTTGTATATAGTGAGGTGTTCATTTCACCATACAGTGAAGTTCATCTCTTTGTGCTCATAGTACTCATAAATTTGACTTCAGATACTCTCCAGTGTCTTTTACCAAAGTCCAGAAGTTCCCAACGAGCAAGTCAAAAGACGAACCTTCAAATTTTGCCACAAAAGAAGGTAGCAGTGGATGTAAGACTTGGATTGGCAATCAGTTTGTAGCCAAATGACAAAATGAGGTAAAACTGTGCCACTTGGCCTGGAAGAGGGGATTGATGAGTGCACAGCAGCTTAACAGCAGAGATCTTATACCAAGATTGTCTTTGTGGCAACTTTACACCAGCAGGTCCCTGAAGTGTAAGCAGCACATTTGACCACAGAAACACTCTGTTTATCTGTTCCATATGTGGCTGGTTCCCTTGCAGATCTCCATATGCCGACCTCTGTCACAGCTATCACGTTCACTTCTCTTATCAAACGCTCTCAGCCCAGTTCCTCTCACACTTCATCTGCTTAATTTACTTTTTGGTTTCATCCTGTGGCACCCCAGTGAAGCGAAGGTGACACCTGAGCCGCCACCTGAAAACACAACAACAAATGAAAACCAATCAATCAGTGTTTGGGACAGCAAAGTGAAGTAAGGTGGAAGTATATATAGGGAGGGGGCTTTTAAAGCTTTATGACATTCCTGTGTAGATGGAGATGGGGGTTTGGTGGGGTGGGGTGGCCTCTGATGTTCCACAGTGGTCCCAGAACCCCACTTTCATTAGTGGACTGGCCCATAAAAGAGCACCCAGAGCACCTGACTGCCGGCCCAGCCAGCGCCAGCCCCCCTCTGCCTCCTTGCTTTCTGCCTGCCTCCGCCATGCCGCCTGCCCTATAAAACATCTGGTGACACAAGACCTCGACTGTTTCAGCTAAGTCTGCCCGCCACCCTCATAAACAGTCTCTGGTCTAATGCAAGACAGAGGTGGCGTGACAGTCCAGGGCCAGACAGACCAGATCTGGTGCTCACAGACAGAAGATGCTGTTCAGCTTCTCCAGCCCAGGAAGCACGAGGTCTGCTGTTTACTCTAACATCAGATAAATCAGAGCACGAATAATACATCAAACAGACTGGGGAAGCACATACACACAGACTTATTAAAGGTGACACTTAACAGCCTCCTTGATTGGTCCAGCGAGAGCTGAAACCTTTCCAGGTAACTCCACAGGAGGCTCCGGCCCTCGATTGGCCATCCACTACTTCTTAATCACGCTGCCATCCTTTGTCAGACTAAGCAGTCACTCACATCAAACAGAATGCAATGGACAATAAATACAACAGCTTATGAGGGGAAAAAGGCTGAACTCAAAGAGACATGTCTGTCCATATTTAATTTAAGGCCGGCTGCTTTCGAGGAGGCTGGGGCCGAGCCGATCAAAGGCCAGCAGCGTGCTGCTGCAGCTCCTAACCACTTAGCACCTTTTCACTGCCTTTGATCTGATAATTAAGAGGCTACTCCAAGAACAGGTGGCACTGATAAGTGTACTGCTAAACCAACAGCCGAGTGCATACACCGTCAAAGTCCCGTTGTATAACTGGATGCACAACAGCACTCAGATACAAAAAGACTCCAGCATGTCCATTCAAATCAAGCTAAAACACTAGCTAGCTACGTGCAAATAGCACAAACCACTCCAGTAAATGACAAGGCAGAGATGAAAGTCATAATAGTCCGAGCCTGATGGAGGATGTTGACTGCTGAAAGCATGGAGAGGAAACCAAAAACAGGGTGAGACAGAAAGGATTGTGGGGGAAAAGGTGGGGAGTTCAGGGCACACAGAGATGCCCCATCCATTACTGAATGTGATGGGCGATGGGGGCTCCGGAGGCGGATGTGGAACGACAGATCCCTGTTGTTTTGTTGGCTACGGAGGAACAGGAAGCAGAGGTGTGTGCACCGTGTCATTACACCAGCTTTGAAGATGTCCCTATCCAAGAGAAGAGGCTGCACATTAAAACACAGCTCAGGGGAATGCTCCAGACTCCCAGCAACAGACCAGAGCACGCCACATACTGGGAATAAACACATGAAACACCTTTTATCACAACCAGCTCCTGAAGACTACAATCTACCCAGGGCTCCCACTTTTTTCTTGAATTTATTTTCAGGACTTTTCGAGCGGCTGCAGTACAAGTCAAGTTATCACAACATAGACTAATAAATTCCACCCCAAGCTTTTGGAGAAGTGTTATTTGCTACAACTGTACCGAATACTTTGTACAATGATTATCAGAGACGAACTACAGACGAAGCAGACAAACTACAGTCGAAGCAGAGACGAACTACAGAGAAAGCAGAGACGAACTACAGACGGAGCAGAGACAAACTACAGTCGAAGTAGAGACAAACTACAGAGGAAGTAGAGACAAACTACAGACGAAGCAGAGACGAACTACAGAGAAAGCAGAGACGAACTACAGATGAAGTAGAGACAAACTACAGATGAAGCAGAGACGAACTACAGATGAAGCAGAGACGAACTACAGACGAAGCAGAGGCAAAGCAAAGATGACTCAGAGATGAACTAGAGACGAAGCAGAGACTAAGCAGAGACAAACTACAGTCGAAGTAGAGAGGAACTACAGAGGAAGCAGAGACGAACTACAGACGAAGCTAAGATGACGCAGAGATGAACTAGAGACGAAGCAGAGACTAAGCAAGCAGAGACAAACTACAGTCGAAGCAGAGACAAACTACAGATGAAGCTGAGAAGAACTACAGACGGAGGAGAGAAAACAAGAAAAGAAGGAGAAGAGAAGAAGAGGAGAAGCAGAGACAAAGTAGAGATGAAAATAGAAGAAAGATGAGAGAGACGAACTAGAGACGAAGCAGAGACTAGCAGAGACAAACTACAGTCGAAGCAGAGACAAACTACAGATGAAGCTGAGACGAAATACAGAGGAGAAAGAAAAAAGAAGTAGACAGGAAGTGGAGATGAAGCAGAGACAAAGTAGAGATGAACTAGATACGAAGCAAAGATGACGCAGAGACGAACTAGAGACGAAGCAGAGACTAAGCAGAGACAAACTACAGAAAAAACAGGCACAAACTACAAACTGAGCAGAGAAGAAGCGAAGATGAAGCAGAGATGAACTGGAGACGGAGCAGAGACAAACTACAGACAAAGCAGAGACAAACTACAGACGAAGCAGAGACGAACTAAAGATGAAGCAGTTTGCATTCAACCACATCGCAGAGAGAAAAATATGGAGGAAAAATACATTTTCTATGACAACTCAAGCTTTTCTAGGACATTTTCCTCTTTTTCTCATCTTCCATGTGTTTTCCATGACTGGAAAAATGTTCAATCATTTTCCATGTTTTCCAGGACATGTGGAAACCCTGCTACCCCACCACAGAAACTTTTTGTTTATGGCTGGGAAAGATGCATACAGAATATGTTTTCTGCATATGCAGAAAAAGTTTTTGAAAAATATTTATTACATTTTAAATATGATGGAATACAATATTTAATTTAATTAGACACACGGAAACAAAATAATGTCTTTATCATACACTGATTAAAACTATTCTTGCATTTCCTTTCATCTTATGAATCTTTTTATCATTTCTCTTCTCTCACATTCCTCCTGCACATCCATTATTTCTTATTGCTTGCGGCAGTGTAGTTCAAATGTAAATATAACTTCATATTACTTAAAAGTCTTTACTGAAGAAAACCCCTCTTTAAAAAGCACACACTATTTTCTAGCTGAGTCATTCTTCCAGTAACCTTTTAGTGTGTCAACTTTAACAGCAAAAATACACGACCGTCTGCCGGTCCTGTGGAGATCAATGGACAAGTCTCGCTGGGAATATGACTCCCATCTAAGTCCATGTCAGGAGAGGATGAGGAGGAACCAGTTCCACTTAGCACCCTTTTGAAGTGGTTTTAGGGTGGACAGTGTTTTGATGAATCACGCAGTGACAAATGAGGTAACGAGAGACAAGATGGAGGAAAAGATATCAACCACAGGTAGTGGACCTGCATCCTCAGATGGCTTCCATAAATCATTGCCCTTCCCAACTCAAGAGGAAAGATTAAGAAAAAAAAGTCCTCTTTGACACTAACAAAAATTGTTTGAGATATTACTGGATAGATATTCACACCAAAGGTGAATCAGCAATTGATCTTTGTGAATGTTAAAGGATAACTTTCCTTCTTTTTCAACCTGGACCTTATTTCTAGGAGTGTATACGTGCATTTGCTCACCGGTAAAATTTCTGCATCACTCTGACTCCTTCGGATGATATTACATTGAGTCCCCCTTCGGTGTACATCCAGTAAAATGGCGGACATATGACATTATCTGCAGCAAAACTCTTGATTTCATCAATGCTTTAGTAGAATGAACGAACGAATGAGTACTATTGTTCTGTGAGTTCAGAGTTTCACAAATTGGGTTTTTGTTGTTGTCTGGGTAGCGAGCTGCTCATCTCAGCTGTACCACGGAAGCACGCATTGTGAACGCGTAGCCCTGAAAAGTGTGTAGAACACCCTGATAACTAACGGAAAGCTAAATCTGGACTCACGGGACAATAGTACTCGTTCGTTTGTTCATTCTACTGAAAGTATCGGCGAAAATCAAGAAATTTTGCTGCAGATGTCTTATATAGTGACTGCCCCGCATCTCCCGTTTTACCGGCTCAGTGTAATATCTTCCGAAGGACTCAAAGTGATGCCGAAATTTTACCGGTGAGTAAATGCACGTATATACTCCTAGAAATAAGGTCCAGCTTGAAAAAAAAGAAAGTTATCCTTTGAAGCTAAAGCAAAGCAGAGCTTTCAAAACATGCAGGAACATGGGAGTGAAAAGACTTCTGTTCATGCGACTACAGACAACTATGTCTCATCATGTGGGTAAAACCTCCACAAAGAAGATCTCAGATGCATCTGAATCCTTTGCTCTCTGTCTGATTATTAAGGATGGGTGCCATTAAAAAAACATTCTGAAAAATACCGGTACCCAGACTGATACTTCCACTTCAATACTGGTTCCTTAACGATACTTTTTCTAATACCAACTTCATAAAATCAACCAAAAACAAGAAAAAAAGAAAAAATGCATGACACATTATCAGCAAATGGTCAATTTTATTTTTCAGCTTAGACAAAAAAGCAGTTTTCTAAAATAATATATAGATAAACAGTTGTGTGAAAAAGTGTTTGCCCCCTTCCTGATTTTTGAGTTTGTCACACTTCTATGTTTCAGGTCATCAAACAAATTTAAATGTGAGACAAAGATAACACAAGTAAACACAAAATGCAGTTTTTAAATGAAGATTTTTATTTTATCCAAACCTTCATGGTCCTGTGTAAAAAAGTGATTGCCTGCCCCCCCCTGTTAAAACATAAATGAACTGTGGTTTATCACATCTTTGGAAAGTTGAGTTCAGTTTCTCTAGCCACACCCTGGCCTGATTACTGCCACACCTGCTATTAATCAAGAAATCACTTAAATAAGACCTGCCTACAGGCTTCACATCATGCTGTGATCCAAAGAAATTCAGGAAAAAGAGTAACAAAGTAATTGAGATCTATCAGCCTGGAAAAGGTTCCAAAGCCATTTCTAAAGCTTTGGGACTCCAGAGAACCACAGTGAGAGCCATTATCCACAAATGATGAAAACATGGAACAGTGGTGAACCTTCCCAGGAGTGGCCGGCCGACCAAAATTACCCCAAGAGCACAGCAACGACTCATCCAAGAGGTCACAAAAGAGCCCAGAACAACATCCAAAGAACTGCAGGCCTCATTTGCCTCAATTAAGGTCAGTGTTCATGACTCCACCATCAGAAAGAGACTGGGGGGCAAAAATGGCTTACATGGCAGAACTTCAAGATCAAAACCACTGCTGTGCAAAAAGAACATAAAGACTCGTCTCGGTTTTGCCAGGAAGCATCTTGATGATCCCCAAGACTTTTGGGAAAATATTCTGTGGACTGACGAGACAAAAGCTGAACTTTTCGGAAGGTGTAGGTCCCATTACATCTGGCATAAAAGTAACACGGCATTTCAGAAAAGGAACATCGTACCAACAGTAAAATATGGTGGTGGTAGTGTGATGGTCTGGGGCTGTTTTGCTGCTTCAGAACCTGGAAGACTTGCTGTGGTAAATGGAACCATGAATTCTGCTGTCTACCAAAAAATCCTGAAGGAGAACGTCCGGCCATCTGTTGGTGACCTCAAGCTGAAGCGCACTTGGGTTCTGCAGCAGGACAATGATCCAAAACACACCAGCAAGTCCACCTCTGAATGGCTTAAGAACAACAAAATGAAGACTTTGGACTGGCCTAGTCAAAGTCCCCACCTGAATCTGATTAAGATGCTGTGGCATGACCTTAAAAAGGTGGTTCATGCTGGAAAAGCCTCCAATGTGGCTGAATTACAACAATTCTGCAAAGATGAGTGGAACAAAATCCTTCCACAGCGCCGTAGAAGACTCACTACCAGTTATCACAAACGCTTGATTGCAGTTGTTGCTGCTAACGGTGGCCCAACCAGTTATTAGGTTTAATAATAATAATAATGGATTAGATTTATATTGCGCTTTTCAAGGCACTCAAAGCGCTTTACAGTAGATCCATTATTCTTTCACTCCTCAGTCGTACTAGAGGAGTTTAAGGGGCAATCACTTTTTCACACAGGGCCATGTAGGTTTGGACACCCCCCCCCCCCCCCCCCCCCAAAAAAAAAAAAAAAAAAAATCTTAATTTCTGTTTAAAAGTGCATTTGTGTTTACTTCTGTTATCTTTGTCTAATATTTAAATTTATTTGAGGATCTGAAACGTATAAGTGTGACAGACTTACACAAAGATAAGAAATCAGGAAAGGGACAAACACTATTTCACACAACTGTATATAATATACAAATAGATCATTTTAAGTGCAACAGAATAGTTACAAGCAGGTAGCAAGCACTCCAGGTCACAGAGATCTTCGTGTAGGAGGCAGCATTCAGCAGTAAAAACATTTTTGTGGCCTTTTATCACAATTGTGAATTACTGATTTATTTTAACTTCTTCTGTCTTTACTTTTGGATTTTAAAAATTGCACCCATAATAACTTAATTTCTGGACACCCACTGATGAAATTCTGAATGTAAGGCTTGAAAATTTATCAGAAACCTAATGAATAAAGGGGATAAAATGATATTGATGGATCCAGGTCACTGCTGTAACAAATTACCTACATGCCCAAAATCCACCTCTCTCACAGAGGTAATGCCAAATTTGTATTTTTCATGCATTAACACACTCAATTTGACACCCCTATTAAAAATCCCAAATTTGGGTTAATAAATGTGGGCTGCTTTGTTTTGATTTTTTACATTAATTTGAAGGCCCCTTGATACTATCTTGGGTCCAAGCTACAATATGGACTTCTTTACCCTCTAGCTTTGACAGCTTGAGGTAGCTATGGCCCATTTCCACCAACGGATCTGGTTTGCGTACTGGTCAATATTCTTTTTTGTTTGTTTGTTTGTTTTTTTTTTGTTTGTTTCAAGATTATCTGACCCAATAGGGGATTATCACGCTTACCGGAAGTTCCCGGATTTTGACACTTCCTCTTCCGGGCCATGTTAACATCAGCCGTTTCTGCTCTGTTATACTGTTTAAATCGGATAAACTCCAAACATACTCAAGTTTTCATTCCGGACTGAAGTCATACTGGATCAAAAGCTGGATCAAAGCGATCGATTCGCCGCGGTGAAGGGCCGAACTTTATAATAAAACACACGTTTGTTTGTCGCCGGTGGGGCACAACACCGGCACTTCACAGCATGCTAGCATTAGCCAGCTAGCGTTTACTGACGTGCTTAACATTGTGCGTCTTAAAACACGCAAACATCTGAAAATCGGGTCTGTACCTCCCCGTTTCCAGTGGAACAACTGGGGACTGCCAAGAAAGAAGACGCTTTCAGATGCTTGTGTGTTTTCAGCCGCACAAAGTTAGGCACGTCATCAAGCTGGCTAATGCTAACCTGCTAACAATAGTCCGCCACCTACTACTCTGTTAAACTTTGTAAATCGGATAAACGCCAATGCCAAGTTTTCATTCCAGACTGAAGTGATGCTAAGGAAGAAGTGGATCAAAACGACCGATTCGCCGCGGTGAAGGACTGAACTTCATAATAAAACGACACACGTTTGTTTGTGGCCGGCAGACTGCGCAGTCGTGTTAGCAGGTTAGCATTAGCCAGCTCGATAACGTGCCTAACGTTGTGCGGCTGAAAACACACAATCATCTGAAAGCGTCTCCTTTTTTTTGGCAGTCCCCAGTTGTTCCACTGGAAACGGGGAGGTACAGCCCCGATTTTCAGATGTGTGTGTGTTTTAAGACGCACAATGTTAAGCACGTCAGTAAACGCTAGCTGGCTAATGCTAGCATGCTGTGAAGTGCCGGTGTTGTGCCCCACCGGCGACAAACAAACGTGTGTTTTATTATAAAGTTCGGCCCTTCACCGCGGCGAATCGATCGCTTTGATCCACTTCTTCCTTAGTATCATTTCAGTCTGGAATGAAAACTTAAGTATGTTTGGAGTTTATCCGATTTAAACAGTATAACAGAGCAGGAACGGCTGTTGTTAACATGGCCCGGAAGAGGAAGTGTCAAAATCCGGGAACTTCCGGTAAGCGTGATAATCCCCTATTGTCACACTTTTTTGGGATCCTTCTGTCAGAGTCCCAATATAACAGATCCAACCCAAAAGGGTGGAGAATGACACACTGCAATCTATGGATTGGTTGAAAGAGTAATGTCTGTGACTTGGCACTAACAACAAAGTGGGAACAGCACCATGTTTGAGTATACTGTATGGTGGGTTTTTGTTGTTTAGTAATAGTAATTTAAATAACAGAAAATAAAGAAACTATAATAATAATAAAATAATAATAATAATTTACAAAATTATAATTTAGTAAAATAAAATATTGCCTTTGAATTGTGGTTGAAAATAATAATTTAAACAAACAAAACTGTCCCAGGCACATAAGATTACCTTTCCCATGACCAGTGGACCAACAGGTGTCAGAAGTCTTTTTGAACATTACAGAAAACACCTGATTGCAGTGATTGCCTCAAAATGTTGCTTAACAAAATTTTAGCTTCAGACAGGGGCGTCTCCAGCCGTCTCCAGGACAACCTGGGCTTAGCCCGAATTTAAAAAAAATTAGACGAGTTTTTCTCTAGTCTTCCGCTACAAAAATGTGTTTTAGAAGGCAATAATAGACATAATGGAGTGTATAAATTGTCATTTTAATTTTAAAAAATAATAATTAACCACAAAATCTACAATGAAATGTTGACCACTATGTTGCTAAAACACGTGCACTGCACTCACTCAAAACAGTTCATACAGTATTCACCTTTTATCTTCTCTTTGACTCATCACTGACCCTCTTCATTATCACGTTCTCTTCTCACCTGCTCTTCTTATCTCATTATTTGCTCTTCTTTTTCTTCCTAATTTTTTCGCTTCTCTCCTATTTGTTCTCTTCTCCTCATCACTTGTTCTCCTTTTCTCCCACTCATTTGTTTTCTTCTCCTCATTTGTTCTCATTTTCTCCTCATTTATTCATTTATAGGTTTCACAAATCAGAAACAGTGCTTTAATTAATAACCTGCAGTCCCTAAAGAACATCTGAGTCCAGGTTTGAAAAGTCTACATTACAAAGGACCTCGTTTAATTTTGTTAGTAGAAAATTATTTGAGTGGAATTGCCCTTTAAGCCAAAATCGAAACAGAAGCTGGGAAAGAAGTTGCTGCTAACTTCAGCCTCGTTTTTTATGTTGGGGAGTTTCATGTTGACTTTTTCATATTGTTTTTAAGGAGAAAAAAAGAGTCACCACTGTGACACCACTGTGTAATTGTAACTGCTGCTTTCTCTCATATTTTCTGTCCATCTCCGCTCTCATCATGCTGATACTTTAATATGACTGCTGCTCTCTGCACATGCGCATACAGAGCTGACAAACTTACTTTAGCTTTGTCTGACATCAAAGACTGAGGCTAATCGGACCTCGGACTTAACACACGCTCGCTCTAACACCACACTAACAGGAGCTAGACTGGACCTTCGCGCATTTGTGGTGCGTTCAAGTACCGGTAGAAAGCTGTACTGGATTTGGATTTTGGATTTTCATCTGATTTTTTTTCAGAAAAAGGTGATTAAACAGTAAATTCATACCCGGGGCTAGACTCAAAACATTCGGGGCTGAAGCCCCGGGAAAATCGGCTGGCGACGCCACTGGCTTCAGAGCCCATCATGCTTGTTTACTTGTTTTATTTTTTGTGTGTTTGTTTTCAATATTTATTTCAAACCAACCAATTCAAAATTGATGTCATGATTTTCATAGAATTTTTATGTATTATTACTTTTGTCAATTTAATTTATTTCACTGACAGCTGATTTTTTGCTTCTTTTATTTGAGGATGTGAATAATTTTGAGGATGACTGTGTGTGCAGACTCCAGGTTCAGGTTTAACTTCAGACACTGTGGAAAGTACACGTTAAGATGTGTGTCCAGGTTTTCATAGGCCACCCAGTTGATTAATGCACTCATTGAAATGTTTATTTTTCATATGCACTTATTTTTGTTTTCATATGCTCCTTTAAGAAGAACCACTCTACACTTTGCTTTATTGTTTTGCTAACTACACATGAATTGATGTCACTTATGTGCAACTGATTGACAATATTTTGAAATTCATTTAAAATGGGTTCACTTTAGTCAAATTCCGAATTTCATCAATGACATATTGTGGTGCATTGTGGATTAAATTTATTGCAATATATTGATTATTGCAGAATCGTATTGTGATGTTATCGTTATCATAGGCAAAATATCGTGATAGTATGGTATCACGAGGTATCGAGTGATTCCCAGCAATATATCAGATATGATGAGAATATGCCTTCCTATGACAAAGGGTTGGTTTCTGCAGCATAAAGTTTTAAAAAATGTTATTTCTAATTATGTATTTTATATTTTAAGAGGTAAATATGAAAAGAAATTTGAAACAACTCAAGCCTTGGACATAGTAGTTTGAGCAGTGGCTATGTTTTGGGTTTCTACACATTATTTCTGCATCAGACACAGACTGGGTCTATGTTGCTTCGGTGAGTCGCAACCAGACCATGTAGCAACAGTCCGAGGTACGTCTTATTAAGTCCCACTAATTACTGAAGATACTCTGTGAGTAATTGCACTCCATTGATGTTGTACGCAACCTTTTCTTAAGTGTGGTCATTAAAGTTGAAGCCATCGTGCTCCTGCAGGGCTTCAAAGATGCAAAACCATAAATTTTTCCTCCCATCATCCATGCAGGTGAGCAGTTCCTCACTAGAATAATAAAATGTGCAATAAAATGACTATTCCTGACTATTTGAGAGTCCAAATTAAAGAAAATTTCTTTCAGTCATCCCTCAAATAATTTATTGGGTGCAATCACTGCCAGGCTGTTGTCATGTCAGAAATAGGTCAGAGTTTGTGTTCATGATAAACCAGATTATGAATTCCTTCCACCATTTTCAAATCAAGCTCCACAAACACGGAAATCCACCTCCTTCCCCCGACAGCTAACAGCACACGGGTGAAAAAAAGGTTTCGGGCGAAAAAGAGAAAGAAGGAGAGAAAAATAATTGGACCTTCCCTCCCCCAATCCTTCAACCTCCTATCCTGCTCGGCCACAGACATAATTAACACAGACCAAGTGTGGAGGCCTGGAGAGAAAATCTGCTGTTTGGACAGAAAAATGACCAGTAACATATTGTCTGTTTTATATACATGCATGCAAATACTGCTGGTTGCTCGTCCAATGTAATGAAGCCCTGTAAAAAAGCTGGCAAAGTCATTCATTCATAAAATCCCAATGTGTGACTATTACTCTAATTACAGAGCACGTCGGCCCCAATTAGCCCACTGCTTTTCCTCTGTTTCATTCTTGATTAACAGAGCCCTGGTAATTATAGGTTTCATGAGAGGGGGGTTTTAAGGCATTAGCCAGCCCACACAGCAAGCTGTTAACTCCATCCGTGTCCTTTCCACGCTGCAGGACCTTGCCGCACATCCGCGATCCATCCCCGCACCACCGAGTGCTTGGCTTTCTTCATCACTGTATTGTCTTTGTCTTACGCACCTACTTCCACCACAGCATGAGTTGGCCCTGGAGCCTTTATATTTCATAATAAAGAGGGGAAAAGAAAGGCTGATGAAATAAATTGAGAAAGAGAAAGAAAGTCACGGTGTCAGGAGCAGGGCTAAAGCTACGGCCGGCCCCGGCAGCAGTGCCATGTGTTAATTACACATGTAAAGCCTATTACATCCAGAGAGGACACCTGCTGGCAGGGGAAATGAGGCCAGCACCAACGCCTGCCACACAGTCAAATGAACCCTTGGTCTGCCGGGGAGATGATAGTACTCTGATTACATTTTCATACAGTGCCAGGATTGGAGGGCGCACTTAACATTCAAATCATTCTCCAGGGAGTCATCACAGGTTGAAATTGAAATGTTCCAGGTTGAAGGGTCATCACTTAGAGTGCTCAGCAGCCGCCGCGACGACAGGTCAGTGTCGCGGTAAAGGTGCTGCAGATGAACAGAGACCGAAATCAGCTGGTGTACAATGAAGTGTGCTCGCACACGTCTGCACATTCTTGCTTTTCTAACTTTGTGGAGTCTTGTTACTGACACTAACCATCACATCCAAGCACCTCCAACCTAATTCTGACCTGAACCGCACCATAAAAAATTTAAACAAAGTTGATACTTAAGATGTCCTTTAATTTTGGTTCAACATAATCATCCCTGAATATACAGTTGTGCTTGAAAGTTGACATAACCTTCCATAAAAGACAGAAAAAATCAGCTGCCAGTGGAATTTGTTGAAATTGACAAAAGTGATAATAAATAAAAATTTTATGAACATCATGACATTGATTTTGTATTATGGCTAAACAGAGATATTAAAAACAAACAAACAAAAAATAAAACAAGTAAACAAGCATGATGGGGCTCCTCAGCAACCCTTTGAGGCAATCACTGCACTCAGGTGTTTTCTGTTATGTCCAATCAGACGTCTGCACCTGTTGACAGGTATTGTTGACAAATTAAAGGTTAAATATGTAACTTTTTTTTTTAAAAAGCTATATTTAAAAAAATAAAAAAGTACCTCCACAGGTCGTCTGGAGGGGGTACAGAATGAAAGTACAAAATTTCCTAGAAAAATTATATTTAGCCTAAAAATAATTATAAAATCAATTTTAACGGGTTTGATAATGGCATTATATTTACGTCTATAAGCCAATACACGCTGCCATTGCGGGTTGCCAAATACGATCTCTGTGTGGCAACAATATGTTGGGCACAGTTAGGCTGGTGCAGAGAAACGGTGGAGACGACGAGCTGCTTCAGAGTCCTGGAGATGCTGTCATCTGTTTCTGAGGAGGAGTGACCTGAGAAGAGCAAAACCTGGAGTAAATTCAGGTGAAGACTTCACTAAATGGACCCACATAAACGTTTTCCACGGCGTCAAAATACAGAAATGGCGACTTTTCTCCTGGATCGGTAAGCTAGCTTGTTTGCTAACGTGGCTAACAAAAATGCTATTTGGAATGACTGTTTATTTTTTCAGCTTTAATATTGGTATCGATATCAATTATCGGCCATATGAGTTTTGAAATATCGGCAAATCGGATATCGGGCCAAAATTCCAATATTGTGCATCCCTATTTACTATTTTATGATTTTATCTTTACTATCATTTTATTTTTTATTACTCACCTGTACAGCACTTCGTTTATCTTTGGTATGTTAAAGGGCTTTATAAATAAAGCTTTGATTGATTGATTGATCTAAACGAACTCAGCAACAACTGAAATGTTTGATCACGTCTCATCACATGACTTTCTACGATTAACAATGATTGTTATGCAAAAAGAAATTCAAGGTTTAAAAAGTAGTGTATCGCACACTTATATTAAATGTACTGTTATATGAATAAAATTCACTTTTGGTTTTCAATAGGGATGTTTGATGTTGACATTTTTACTGATATCCAATATACTAATATTATCCAAATCTTAATTTTCAATATCCAATATCAATCGATACCCATCTATGCAGACAACTGTGAGGTTGTATCGCTCACATTTTGAGAGATACAACTATATTCTGCTACAAAGGTCAAAGATCCCAAAATAGTGTTAACTCAGCAAGAGGAGTTCATTTTGAACATCTGGATGCCAGATATCAGATACTAGCAGGTATTAGCCAACATGTGGCAAATTGTAATGTTTCTGATAACTTGGTAACTTAACCGACAACTTAAAAGGAGACATATTATAAGCAGCTTCTGTTATTCCAGAATGAATGAATGAATGAATTAAGTGTTCATTTTGGACATTGTGACAAAAACACAATATAAGACATGCCCTGTCAAGGGCTCAGCAAACAAATATTAGAAAACAAGATAAATAAACCCAAATATGAGTCCAAAAAGGATTGGGTAAAAGTAAATACTTATAACCCCCCCCCCCCCATAATTTCAAACAGTTTTATATTTCTACATTGTTTGTATGTGCACTCAAAGTTTTTAGATTTAAACTACCTCTTTAATTAAAGTTAAAAGAGGAGAAAAAAATAATATCCTCCCTCTCTATCCTTAAACATTTCTGTATATTACCTGGTAGTGTGTTATTTCTTGCCCTCAACATAATTTGCACCGTGAAATTAAATTAAATCTATAAATTTAGGTAATCTTGACTGTGGGAAAAGGAGGTTGGTGTGTTGCTGACATTCAACCTTACATATAATATTTCTCTCTGTTGTTGTATGATTAATGGATGCAGTGAAGTCATGTGTGTGTATAACAGTGACTTTTCTACATTCTGTACCCATGCTAATGGAACAAGATTTGCTAATGAAGAAATACAGGTATGATAAAAACCAAAAGGGATTTTTTCCTACATGACATTTTAATACCAATATCTGCTAATATTGGACATCACACGTTTTCAAGTACTTTAAACAAAAGCTGCATTTTAACAGTATTTTCTTCACACAACAGCAGAATATTTCTTGTAAATCTCACCTTCAACACTAATTTAATAAAGTAAAATATTGATGACAATGAAGGATGAAAATGCCCTGATTTATTTGTTAAAAAGAAACAGGTCAGTGTAAACTTCAAAGCTGTGTGAAGCTGCTTTCCTTTAAATACAATAACTGATGAATTTCCAGCCTTTGGGTGTTTTTTCCTGCTGGAATGGACCAAAGTTGGGATAACAATTGTAGATAGGGACGGAGGAAGCCATGTTTTCACAGATGAGGAAAGATAATGACATCAAACTTGTGCAAATATTCAGTTTATCTACACTTCAATAAAACTCCTGTTATGGCATAAGCAGTCATAGAAGAAGCATTGTATGATTAATATCAAGATGGTGGCATGTTTAGTCTTTGCTAAAGTTACTTGATTGAGAATATTTTCTTATAAAAATCTATATTCAAAGTGAAGATTTTTTAACTGTCTATAAAAGTTTTGTGTCAATCACTTGTTACTGTTAAAGACAATGATGAGAACATGAGAAAATACTGTTTTAACCACTTTTTCAAACTTAGATCCTTAGAATAAAAAGAAACAGAGTAAATCCAGTAAATCCGGTAATCCAGTAGTTTGAGCACAGCGTGAGTGTTCAGTGAGCACTTCTTCCTCCATGTTGATGGAGCAGAGCTGGAAGAGGTACGAACCTGTACATGACACCGGTTCACCCAAATGCTGTCAGTGGCTGGATGTGTGATGACAGCCATACCAAAGCCTGCACCCCCGCTGCTGTGACCTGCTGCTAGTCTGTATCTGTACTCAGTCAGTGAGCAACGGACTTTTAAAAGGCCTTTAAAAAATTATCATTGGCTTTATTTAAAAGGCACTGCAGATTTTCTCGGTGAGTCACCCCCTCAAATCAGTTCGGCATCCCTTTTACATCCTACCTGTAATGTGAGCTCTTGTCTTACCGCTTGCTCTGCTCCTTTCTCTCCCTCTCTTCCTAGAAAATGTCTTCTCAGTGCCCTTTAATGGTTGGTATGTTGATTTCTGCTTGCTACCATGTCATCACTTCGTGCGTAAAGCCAAGCTCAGCTGCAATGTCATGCAGCATCCTGGAAGAAAAACTTATGAAATGTTGTTTCTCAGGCTCAGGATGCTACTGGGCTGCGATGGCTCCGGAAAATTGCATAAGGATACTGCGTCATCAAACCATTCAGGAATGCAGAGAGCATCTGATAGCATGTTAACTTGCTGAACACTAATATAAAGACATATAAATGTAGTCATTTTCTGTTTTCACAGAAACTGATTTAGTTTAATGTGCTATAAGCAAGCTTAGAGAGAGAGTTAACAAACACTAGCCTGGGCCACTGTACTTTCTCATATAACAGATTGTTTTTCCCCTAACTGAGTCACCATCCCAACAGTGTTAATTTTGTTGATGAAAACTAAATGAAGATGATTTGTTAACGCATATTTTTCACCAGATGACAACTAGACTAGATGAGACTAAAACTCCCTAACTGACTAAATCAGTATGCTTTCTCATGGATTAATAAAGAAGAGATAAAAATGTACTACACTAAATAGAGAATGGGCTGAAATATATGCACATTTTCGTGCATGAACAAAGACAAAGCCACCTAATCGGCTCTTGCGCCGCTCACACACAGTGACACACCCCCTTTCCAATCTGCAGCAGAACAGAGAGCACTGATAGGAGGTGGATTCACGGCAAAAGGTTAAAAGTACAATATTAATGGTCATGCTTTGCACAGGCCTGAGAGAAAGAGAGGACATGATATATGGACATATTTTCACTATATTGAAGTGCAGAAAAAAAAAAAAAAAAACAACTTTTGCTTGATTATGGAAGATAAAGAATGTGGGGACAAGGTAGCGGAAAAAAAAAACCCGCAACAAACACGAAGAGACCCACAGCAGTTCACCACAAAGACATTGTGGTCAGTTAACAAAAAGTTTGATGGTGGTTGTTTATAATGTAACATTACACAGCGGCTGTAGTGCTCCAAAAGTAACGCTAAACCGACCGCAAACTAATACTGGCTAGCTTAGTAGCTTCGTAGCATGTAGCGATAGTAGCCACTTGTTCATGCGACATTGGTGGAATTAAACAAAAAACAAAGATAAAATGGCCATGCTGACTAATGCCCTGGAATGCGTACCCTTATATCCGACCCGACCCGTCCTACTTTTTTGGTACCCTTACATAGGGGTACTGATCTAACCAATTCGGACCAAAGAGGTGGAGCTTAACACACTGCAATCCTTTGATTGGTTGAAAAAATATGTCACTTCCTGCACGAATGGGCATAAAAACAAAGCAGGGATGACCCCTTTGTTTCTGTCTCATGTGGTGCAATGCTTTGGTTAAATTATTTCAAGGGTAATTTAATTAAAATTTTTTGTTTTTTTTATTATTTTAATAATTTTTTTTTTTAAAAAAAAAATATGTTTTATTATTTAATGAAGAAGGAGGGGGGGGCAGCGTTATATTTGGTGAGAGGCCCCCTTTTACAGGAAAGAAAAGAGAGAGAAAAAAGCGCGAAAAAGATAATAATTTCCCGAGGTTTTTCTGTGGGGGGAAAAAGAAAAAACAAAGAATAAGAGAGAAAGGAACGGCTCTTTTTTTTTGGGAAGAGGGAGGGGGGGGGAGGAAGAGAGGAGAAAAAAGAAAAAAACCGCCCAGAGAGGAGAAAGTTGTGTGGGGGGGTTAAAAGGTGTTGCACGGTGATGATGTCATGCAATCACATACTGTAGCAGCGTTATCCAGTTAATATTCCACCTCTGGAGTAAGGGGACAGTTTGCTGTGGGGACGCAACATGACATCAACATATCTATCAAAACCCAACAAGCCTGGCCCGGCCCAACTCGACCTGACCCAGACCCGTGTGTGGAAACAGGGCTTTTGATTCCAAAGTTAATGCTTGTAAATGGTCATAAACACAATCACATTTTATCAGAACGTGTTCCATCTCTGAATGTATTCCTCAAAATTGTGTTTTTCATCAAAAAGAGGAAAGAAAACGATAAGTGAAATCATTTTAGATCAAATGAAAATGTTCAATATTATTTGCTAGCAAAAAAGTAGAAGGGCATAATGTTTATCTTTACTAAAACCACACAAATTATGACTCGTCGGAGTAAAAGACAAAAATGCTCAACTTATACTCGTCTAAAACTTTAAATAAAAACAGAATGAGGTTGACGACTGTAAATGTGATAAAAAAAAATAACTAGCTAGCGTGATTGAAACTCGACTAAAACTGCTCCTTTTCGAGCTGGATAATCTGTAATTTATTGCTTTTTTCATTTGTTTTTTTCCTTTTATTACTGTGACAGTGTGGGGTCTTGTCATTATGCCTCCGACTGATCATGTGGCCTGGCTACTTGGCCACAGGGATGTCCCTTTGTCTGGATGGTCAGCAAGCATGACTCACAAGGGCCCAGTATTTCAAACATAATCCACCAGGATACCAGGTGGATTAGATTTTTTCCAGATCTGATCAGAAATTGGGTATTTCAAACGGGATTTTATCCTGAAGATTTAAATCCAGATCTGTGAATCCAATCCTATCTTTAATCCAGATTTTTTGCTCTTTTGGGTGTTTCAAAAGTTTGGGCCCAAATCTGGATCATTTTGATCCTGAAAATGGGGATTAAAATAATCCCACCTCAGAGGTGGATTTGAGGAGGATCTTGACGTGTGGAAAACAACGAGGTTTGCAGCTGCAGTCACGAACTACACATCTTTCACTCTGAATCTGCTTCATAAATCAACTCCTTTCAAACTGAGGAAATAATATGATCACGCAGAATCTTTAAAAATGAAACCACTCAAAGCATTTTAGGCAATAATACAGTTCCAACACTTTCAAACTTGTTCTGGAAACTGGTCTTTTTTGTCTCTTATACCGGTTGCATCCAGACAAACGCCTCCATGTCATTAAAAGGAAATGCTGCGGCACGTCGTTTAGGCTGAACGCACAAGAAAATGTCCTGGACAGATACAGTAACTTGGCCAACACCGCTGTATATTTCAGAACTTTTATGACTCTGTTTGCCTGGTGCATTCATTCATTCATTCATTCATTCATTGCTGCTGCTTACTGCTATCTACAAAAGCCAAATGTTCTCTTCTTCACTTTCTGACATCACAAAAACAATGAATAACGCCCCTTAGTGGCGACCCACAAACATCATTTCACATCACTGCAACAGGGATGAAAAGATGGCTGTGCGACAAACGAAACATCTACAACATTTCCCCAAATCTGAACATACCTGTGATTCCAGTCCATAATTTAAAATAAACAAAATCTGCACATAGCTCAGAATTTAGTGACAGTTGGTACAGACAAACCCTGCAAAGTTCAGTTTCTGTCACAAACTAAACATGTTGACGCTCCATAAATAAAAATGCTTGCATAAATAACTGATACATGTTTCATTTTCACATGAATTTATTACTTAAACTGCTTGTCCAGCATCTTACTCTTTACCTTCACCTCTTCTTGCTGAGCTGAGTAAGTCTGTCCCTTTCAAAGGACATTCTGCTGCTGAGTGTGCTCAATGTTCTCAATTGTTTCTTTTACTCAAGATTTTCATTTCTGCACTTCTTGCTGCCAAATAACAAAACACTTTTATTATTGAGCTTCCTTGATTTGTGTCTTGGACATTAAAATTTTTTAAATTACCTTTATTGGTATGGAAATGTTAAAAGTAGCTACTTACTTACTTTATTGCGGGGATCAATAAAGTATCTTTATATTTATCTTATTACGGACCGCTCTGTTTCTCTACTACAGCTTCTCTGTAGCTGAACAAACCTCTGAGTTAAAGGAGAAAAAAGAAATCTGACTGCCAGAGTTGTTTCTCTGACTGCAGTGATGGTTCAGCGTCAGCATTGACTTATACATAATAATATTGATCAGACACATTCTCATGACAAGTTTTTTATGTCATCATTCCTGAAAATAATCCAGTGGGAGGGACGGATTTGTAAGTCTCTATCTAACAGGATCAGGATCATTTTAATCCAATCCACCAAAGTTTGGAAATACCCAGATATCAATCTGAGATCCAAGGACCTGAATCCAAGGATTTGGAAATCCAGATCAATTTGATCTGGATTCAAAGTTTTGAAATACTGGAGTCTGAAGATCGAATCCCGCCCAGGCCCTCTGTTGCGTACCTTGCCACATTATCGTTTCTAAAAGTAACATGCATGCTTGCTCAGGTCGAAGATATTTTGTTTTATCTGCTCAAAATCAAGCATTCAATCATGTCCAGTCATGACCAAAAATAACTAATAAGATTAATTAATGATATGAAAATTTAATCATTCAAAAATAGCTGATAAAATTAACAATACAGCCCAACAGCTGTAATGCAAAAAAAGCAACCCCTGGTTTCATGGTCCAGACACTAGACATTTTTGAGATGAAAGACTGTCTCTTCAATCATTTTTTTTAACCCTGAGATTGAGTCAAAAACCATTCTAATTAAACCTGTCTTTTCTTCGATGCAATTAGTTAAAAAATATCCCGAGATAAAGATAAGAAAGGTGACTGTGGATCCCAAATAAGTGATGTCAACATACCATTTAAAATTCTCTCTCTTTTACATGAAATAACAGAGAGAACTGTTAATATGGGGCAACAAAGTGGAAATGTAAAGGAACGGCAAAACTTGCCCCTGTTCTACTTCTTCCAAAGCTGCACTACATTACAATGAACTGCCCTGGATTTAACTCTGTACCAAATGAGGCATGGTCTTTGGAAGGAAGTGATACGATCAACTTCACACCCATCAGGGGAGCTTGTGTACATCTTGCCTTGGGTCTCGCATCCTCATACATATTCAAAGGCCTTTCACAGTTCATTATAAACTCACAAAATCTCTGCTCCTTCCTATCCTAGATGGCCATGTTACATTCATTAAAAGGGAAGAATACAAAGCCTCCCCAAATTATAACGATACAAATTCCTCATGCAATTAGAATTTAACTATTCACCGTCTCACATCTAGGTCTCGCATCAGAAAACATCAAACGCAAGTCTGCCTAATGGATGTCTCTCTACGTTGCGCAATTAACACTCAAGGACAAACAATAAAGAAGAGGGAATCATAGATGTCTGATGTTTAGTTTTTTTAAGGGTTTTTTTTTGTCCTTCAAGGCCATTTGATATGCAGGTCTAAAAAGTAAACACCTTTGTTTTCCTCTATCAAGAGCGGCCCCCTGAGAGGAGATAAAGCCATGCAGATTGGCTGCAGTGTTTGCTAAAGATAGACGGAAACCAGAGAAGTGTGTGGCACAGATTAAATTCACAAAATCGTTCAAAATATCAGATGCAACGAAACAAGCCAGCAACTTTTTCATGCAAATCTTTCACTGCAAAAACAGTCTATCTAACCAAGTTTTACAGTCTTACGCTCAGCAAAAACTGTCTTAACGATCTTGATTTGAGAGTGATAGACTTGACAAGAGCAGGAGATGTAAGATTTTTAATCCTGTTTTGAGAGTATGACTTTTATTTCTTTGTAACTGAATCCTAAAATTGGTTATTGTATATGCAAATTAAGTTAAATTATCTCACAAAGACACTGTTTCAGATCACTTTGTCTTTCACTTCCAATCTTAGCTGTAAAAACTTGTTTTAAAGTGCCAGAGGCATGAAATTCCCGGCGACTTTTGGTCCATTTTTAGTCAGACTCTAAGTACTTGAATACTGTATGATCATTCGCCGTAACTCCGCCTTGTCATAGAATAGCAGGCGCTACGAGTTAGCGCTACTGTTAGCACCGGCATACATGGCCCCGTCCAATACCCGCACTTCTACCCTTTTGCCCCTAGAAAGTGGGTCTCGTTGGGGGGGGTGGGGGGTGGTACTATTCTGGGGGGGGGGGGGGTGTTGCTTTGCGTCCCCCACACTAAGTAAGCTAAGCTGAGTAGAATATTATAATAATTATTGTGTGATTTTTAAAAAAGGGGGAAAATGTGGGGGTCTGTGGGGGGGAAAAAATACATAGAGTAAAAATTAAAAATTTAATCTTTTTGAGAAAAAAAATAAGAGTGTATTTCTAAAAAAAATAATTAAAAATCAAAAAAAAAAAAAAAAAAGTGTAAAAAAAGAAAAAAAAATTTTATTTTTAATATAATATTAAAGAGGGAGAAGCACAACAAAAAAGGAAACTGTACATAAATAGTTTAGTTTATTTGACCCGGGAAAAAAATTCCGGGCAAAAAAAAAAAAAATAAAAAAAAAAAAAAAAAAAAAAGAAAAAAAAAATAAAAAAAAAAAAAAAAAAAAAAAAAAAAAAAAAAAAAAAAAAAAAATAAAAAAAAAAAATAAAAAATAAATAAAAATAAAAAAAAAAAATAATCCTTCTGTCAACTTAAAAATAAAAAAATAAGAATCGGGTCTAAATCAAATAAAAAAAAAAAATTTTTATTAGGGAATTGGAAAATTTGAAAGCCAAAAAAAGAAAAAGAAAAAAAGAAAAAATTAATAAATATTTGAATAGTTAAAGCATACAGTGAAGATGGTCAGAGGAATTCTACAGAAATTAATAAAAAAATTTAAAAATTTAAATTAAATAATGGAATAAATAAAAAGAAAAAATTAGAGAGAAAAAAAAGAACCTAGGGGGATGACTGAGGTTTGGTGGGCGGGACCAGAAGGCACGCTTACTTCTGTTGTCATGGTGCTCTGGTGGAGAGGAGGGGAGTGATACCTGGAGACATTCACCCATACACTCAGCATGACCCATGACCCGAATTCAGTTAACATTTTATACTTAAAATATATTACACCAGTTCTGCTCGTTAGATCTGTCTTCGTCTCACCGGAGCGGTACAGAAACAGTGATGACGATGATGATAATGATGATGATAATGAAGGCCTAATTGCCTATGTACACAGCCGAACACTTGCGCACAACGGGAAGAATTATAATCTGGAATCATCACAAACATCAGTTTACCTCAGAGATAAAAGACACGAACATGGTGAAATACGTTTATTAGAAACTTTGTGTTTCTTCGTGGTGGCTGGAAGCCGTTATAACCACCTGAGGAGGAGACGGAGCTGCAGGGAGATTTTCTGTTAGTTCGGTCAGCACATTCCTACAGAAATGAAATCATCCACAAGTTTTTCAGTGGGGAGGACAAAAAGATTGCTGTTGTCCTTCGTACACCAGGTACCGAGCAGTTTTGATGTGAACGGGACACCATGGTGTCGGTTTGTTGTTGTAGGAGGGAGGGATTTGGACAGTGTAGTTCGGGGGAGGGGGTAATTGGCTGAAAGTCATGGCGTCACAAGCTGCGCAAGGAGTAAAATAGGTCGAACTGCCAATCAACCTGTTTGTGAATGCTAACTTCGCCATGTAGGCAGACACACCCAAGGAAAAGGAAACGCCAATCTATAATTTAACCCCTTAGGGGACATAGGCAGGCTGGGGAAACTAAAATATATGATCAAAAACCTCCAAAAACGCAAATTTCATGCCAGGGGCACTTTAAGACCTCGCGTACCAGTTCATACACAGGTTTCTTGTCTAGAAGTCAAATATTTTTTTGTGTGAAGTGGGAACTAGCTTAAAATAAGCTGTGAAGCATTCATTCCAAGTTTATTATTAAGTGAAAAACACCTAAAACTAGTCTGGTAATGCTTCTTTTCAGTGTTGTTGCTTTCTAATTTTAAGCGAAAAGATCTTAGAACAAGAGAAACTAACCACGAATTCAAGAAGTGGAAGCAAAATGTGTGATTTTTGGCTATTTTGAGCCGTTTTTCCAGTGCAACAGTTTTGGGGATTGGGCCGACTCTTGGCCAAATCGTGTGTTGTGCGTTGTGGAGTATACAAGTGAGTTATGAGAGGCGATTGGCGCCTCACGCCGAGCTTCCGATCAGAAATTGTGGGTCACAAGTAATTTAAACCCGTTTGATATTTTGGTCGTTGCTCGTGAGTGAATCGCATGTTGAAGCGGTGCCACGACCAGACTGAGAATTCTTTCCTCTATGATTTTCACATTTCACATGTGTGGAACAAAAATGGAAGGAAACCAGAGGCAGCATGGCGACCCGGGTTGTCATTTGGATGGAGTTCTCATTATACTGTACACCGTACAGCCCACGTCTGGTCAGCAATTCCTCGTCCACACACGACCTTGTCGCCTTTTCCTTTTGGCAAATTTTTCACAAAAGAGTGCAAATCGCCAAGGCAGTGCATTTTTTTGGTGATAGCATGCTTGTTGCAGTCATCTTCTTCTACTAGCCTACCTCTATTTATTGTGTTGCATGTCATGTTCAAGACCCCGACCTGTCATTGAGGACGTACAGTGTGTGTAGTCAGATCGCATCCGAGCATTGGTTCGTATAGTGTGAGGACATACATCACAAGCTGTGAATTTTTGAACCCTGTGATTGATTTGCACAATTTAAGTTGGGGCTGCGAGCAACGATTGAAAATATTGCACAGTGTATCCCAGGCTTAAAGGAATAGTACACCCACAGAATGATGTGCGTTCATTTTCTACTCACCCTCATGCTGAGCAAGACTCTGGAGCACTTCTTTAATATCTCAAATGCAGGTGGCGATCAGGAAGGCTTCTCGTTTTCCCCCCAACTTTCATATAATGGAGTTCGCCAGGGACCGAGCCAAAAAGATCCATAGAAGTGCACAGAAACTTGTCAATATTCCTCCATACTGCTCGCCAATGTAATCAAGTGTCCTGAGTGGGTAGCGTCCAGAATTTACTTTAAACAACATCGTTTAGTATATTTTTATCGCTTAAACAGGAGAACATCATACCTCCGCAAAGCGCGCCCATGCGAGTTCACAACACTATGGAAGCCACGGCGTTGAGTGCCTACTCTGCCAATAATGCAAGCATAGAAGAAGAAATTTGCTGTTTAAACTGTGCCAAGAGCGACTGAGCTGCGGACAAACACAAGATGGGTTGGCTATTGATTAAAAAAACAAAGAAAGAAAGAACGTGTAATCTCGTCAGCCACGGCTTCCATAGTGTCATGAAGTAAGATGTACTACAGTTTAGGCTATACTTAATGATGTAGTTTCAAGTCAATTATGGACGCTACCCACTCAGGACACTTGGATTACATTGGAAGAGCAGTATGGAGGAATATTTTAGTTTTTGTGGGCTTTTATGTACCTTTTTGATTCAAGTGCTGGTGAACTCCATTAAATGAAATTGGGGGGATACTCCCCCCAGATCTTCAGCTGCATTTGAGATATCAAAAAAGTGCTCCAGAGTCTTGCTCAGCATGAGGGTGAGTAGAAAATGAGTGCACATCAATCTGTGGGTGTACTATTCCTTTAAGACAGCAGCTCAGGTGGTATAACAACTTATCCAGTAGCCACAAGATTGTAGGTTCAACTCCCATGCCATCCTGATCAATCAGGCCTTTGGTAAAGTAAAAACCTTTGAGAATTTTCATTCACTTACACTGTATTTGGCAGGTTTTGCACGGTGTCTTAAAATCGTTCCTTGTAAGATTAGAAAGAAACAACACTGAAAAAAGCATTACCGGACTAGTTTTGAGGGGGGTTTCACTAAATGAGGGGCATGAAATGTGTTTTACAACTTGTTTAACAATAATTCTCCTTGTCTAGAGTAACTAACTTTATTTTCCACTTACCCTCATGGTGAGCAAGACTCTGGAGCACTTTTTTAATATCTCAAATGCAGCCGGCGATCAGGAAGGCTTCTCGTTTTCCCCCAACTTTCATATTAGGGATGCACCGATGCATCGGCTGGACATCGGTATCGGCCGATTTTTGCCTTGTTAACTGCCATCGGCCATCGGCCAATAAAAATGACATTTGCCGATGGCAGTGGCCGATTATTATATAGCCTATATATATAAATGATTTACATGTGTCATCTACGCTGTTCTTAAGAAAAACTCTTTTTTCCCCCTCTTTTTTGGGCGGGTGCGGGGAGATACTGGTAGAAGGCATCCGCGCACTTTCCTCAGTAGAGAAACAAAGATGGTGGCGGTCGTGTGGCAATATTTTACCGTTTAAGAAAAAGATCAGCGTTACGCAGTTTGCAGTACATGCTTCACAAATATTTTTTATTTGGCCATGAAAATAATCTTCTCATTGAGTATGTTTTTGTTTATTCGGCTAAAACCACTCAATTTTGTTGGGCAATTTACTGAAGCATTCTTTTTAGTGATTATCAGTCCCAGGTTTTTGAAAAGTTTTCAGAAAAGAGCTTGTTATAACTAATGTAAACCACAAAGTGACATTAAAGGTTGTTTCTGTTTCATAAATTTCATAAAGATTGAATTTGTGCTCATTCAAGGACAGACTGATGAAGAGCTGAAAGACTTGTAAATTTCTGTGGCACAAAGGAAGTAATAAATAAAAATAGAAAACATCGGCCATCGGCCAAGTTGTTATGTTAAACATCGGTATCGGTATCGGCCCAGACTTTCACAATCGGTGCATCCCTATTTCATATAATAGAGTTCGCTGGGGTCCGAGCCAAAAAGTTCCATAGAAGTGCACAGAAACTTGTCAATATTCCTCCATACTGCTCGTCCAATGTAATCCAAGTGTCCTGAGAGAGTAGCGTCCATAATTTACTTGAAACAACATCATTTAGTATATTTTTAGAGTCTAAACAGTAGTACTTTCATGAAGCATGCACATGTTCGTTCACAAAACTACGAAAGCCTCTGCGTTCAGACCCTACTCTGCCGATAATGCAAGCGTTGAAGAAGAAATTTGTTGTTTACACTGTGCTAAGCACCAGAGCTGCAGACAACCTGGGATAAACACAAGAGGGTCCAAGAGGGGTTGGATATTGATTTAAAACAAAGAAAGAAAGAAAAAGAGAACGCGCGACCTCGTCTGCCGTGGCTTCCATAGATTCATGAACGTGCATCGGCGTGCTCGTAGGAGATGGGATGTAGTACTGTTTAGGCTCTAAAAATATACTAAATGACGTTTCGATTCAATTATGGACGCGACCCACTGAGGACACTTGGATTACATTGGACGAGCAGTATGGAGGAATATTGACAAGTTTCTGTGTACTTTTATGGACCTTTTTGGCTCATACCCCGGCGAACTCTGTTATATGAAAGTTGGGGGAAACGAGAAGCCTTCCTGATCTTGTTCTGTGCTGGGGATAACTCTGGAGCCGCTGGAGCTGATCGTTCAAAAAGAATGCTTCACAAGCTGATGAAGATGATGGAGGACACTTCCCATCCTCTCCACAACACGGTGAAGAATCAACAGAGTGTGTTCAGTGGGAGGCTGCGTCAAGTTCGCTGTAGGACGGAGAGATACAGGAATTCATTCCTGCCAGCAACCATCACCCTAAAGAACAAGACTAACTGACTTTTTGTTTATTTATAAAAAAAAAAAAAAAAAAAAAAAAGTGAGCTTTTACAATACTGAATTTCCCTTCGGGGATAAATAAAGTATTTTTCATTTCATTTCATTTCATCTCCGGCTGCATTTAAGGTATTAAAAAAGTGCTCCAGAGTCTTGCTCACCATGAGGGTAAGTAAAAAATAAAGTAAAATCATTCTGTGGGTGAACTATTCCTTTAATTATCTTACCCCACTGGCAGATTATTTCACTAGAATATAGTCTTATTTTTTTTATTCATATTAAGACCACAAATTTTTTCATTGTTCACATAAGTGGGATCACCTCAGATCTTTAGAGATAACTGTAATAAGAGTGCAGTAAACTTTGGAAAGAGGAGGAGGAAAAAAGTGCATATACATGTGTGGATGCTTGTTCCAGCGAGACCCTGGCTGTGCAGATCAGTGTATGTGTGGATGTTAGATCAAGCCAGATGATGATCTGGTTGACTGGTGTTAGCAGAGCTGATCTCACAGTTCCCGGCTTGTGGAGAGCTGAACGCCAATCGCCTCTCCTGCTGCTTCCCAGACCAAGCTGGCTGTTTCTAATGAGACAGGCGGACAGGGAGCTGTCACACTGATGGGGGCACCTGACACATGAAAATGAGACCCCCCGATCCGCATGCTGGGATGGAGAAAGAACACTGGGAGGGACCGGCAGGGCGAAGGAGCAAAAAGGGGGGAAATAAGGGGAGGAGGAGGGCGGCCTACCAGCTGTCAGAGGACTGAGTGACAGGTCAAGGAAGGTGGCTGAGCAGCAAAACTCCTCCGAGTGACAAGAGACGAAAGGCACATCTCTGCATGCACGGCAGTGGCCGCTAACTCTCCTGTCTGACTCGTCTCTGACGTCTGACAAGCCTACAAGGACCAATCCTGTTCCTCTCAGAGACTGTTCAGCAGCCAGCAGAACATATATCCCATTGATCTGCCGTCAGAACTTCTGGGGCTCCTGTTACCTCAGCCAAAATTGAAAGTGCCAGTTTTTCTTATCCAAATTCCTCCTGCTATCGCTCGCTTTTGATTTTAACTCATGAGAGTTACAGTGGCTCCAGTGACGTTTACCATCTAAATGTAGCAAAGCATATCCGGCTATTCCTCCAAGATGCCCTGCAGACATGCCTTTCTGAGTGATGACTGTGGGATTATCTCTCCATTACAGTGATTCTATTTGACAAGCCGTTCTGTCACATCTCAAACGGCTGCTTCCCTTGAAGAGCCAGGTGCTCTCTGCGCGTCGCTCACATCCGCAGATTGCAGGAGATTTGAGACAGCCCCGTGTTACGTTTCATCTGCGGGGGAGAAAGCAGCGCTCGGTCTCGGCGACACTCCCATCCTTCAAGGTGTTCTTGTTCCATCTGCCGGAGGGTCCGGCGGGAATACTTCTCTCTGAGCTCCTTCCTCAGTCCCAGCGAGCAGCCTTTCATGTCAGACAGGATACCAGACAGGAATCCCAGCTAGCATTCGGCTTCACTTAAGACTTACATGTTGACAGAGAGAAAGAGGAGTGTTCTCTTATCTCTGAAAGGTCTCTTTTTCTCTTCCTTTTTTCTCCTACACAGCCCATACTCAGATCCCAAACTCAAAACACATGCAAGAGGCCCTCAAAATACTGTAATTACAGCAGTAAGAAAAGAGCTCTACAAGGCAGACTCATGCTTTGCATCCATTTTACTCAATTTATTTCCTAACTGATCTACAAAATACCAATTAAATCAAACATGCTGAATAAACGGGGACTGGAAATAATCTCAGCTATTTATGAATGAAAAATACTTGATTAATCCCAATATAGACGCCATTTATGAGCCTCACATGTGTAAAACACGGAGTCTGTATATTTTCATATTTTTCAAATGGTTTTCAAAAAATTTAAAGGTCAACACGCAAACTTATCAATGTACTGTTGCATGTGTAGGTAGGTGTACATGCCGATGTATGTGTGGATATCTACAGAGATATGTGTGAGGGGGGTGTATAGAATATGTATAGTGCACAGCAGTACGAGTAAATATGTAAAAATATGTATATATGGGTAGTGTGTATGAGACTGCATTATCTTTATGTGGAAGGACTTCTTTTCTTTCTTTTCTTCTTTGTACTTATTTTGATTTCTTAAAGACAAATGTGATGTGATGCTATGTTTAATTAGAAAAATTGTGACTAGTAAAGAGGGCAGGACTACATAATAGGTTACTTCATTCTGCTCCTTTTTGAGCTCGGTAATTATTTTTTCTTCCTTTTATTATCATTTCTAAAAGTAACATGCATATCTAATATCGATAGAAGATCGAAATCAATCAATCATGTGCAGCCATGGCCAAAAAAACTAAGATTAAAGGCGCTATAGAAGATGTTTGGGGATTTCAGAAAGCAGAGACTGTCAGCGAGTTTTGGAATAATGCGGCAAGACCAACCTGCTAGATTCACAGCTCAATCCTCACAGAACACCGTGCACGAGCCACTCCGGTGTTTAGCAGACAGCAGCTACAGATGCTCCATCATGTCACAAATGCAAGTAAACGGAATGGCGTTGTCTGAACGTCGCTAACTGCTAGCAGAATGATGTTAGCTACCTTCTGTAAACATCAGACGAGTGCACGCAGCTTCCAGGCTGCAGTGTTACTCTCACCAATCAATCACTGTCATTGATCAGTTTCGCCTATTACCAGTTAAACTGACCGTCAATCACTCTTACTACGGTAGTAAAAGTGATTGATGAGCCAGTAGACAAAGGAAAAATGTAAGGAATGCAGAGATGATTGGAGGATGTTTTTCCAGCCCCATTACTTTCACAGCTGATGTGTAATAATATTTATTATATATTTAAAGCTTTAATTCAGCGGTGGGGAACCCTTGTCCTCAAGGGCCGGTGTCCCTCCAGGCTTTCCATTTCTCCCCACTCCAGCACACCTGATTCAAATCAACAGTCAATCAAGTTCTGCACAGAGACTCATTGATTTGAATCAGGTGTGTAGGAGCAAGGACAAGTGGAAGACCTGCCGGATGAGGGCCAAGGTTCCCCACCCCTGTTTTAATTAATCATAGTGTACGGGTAGGGAATGTTGGTTAAAAATTTGGTCTAAACTGATCTGAGATCTGAGACTCTTCTTTTGAAACGCTTAAAATACTGGTAAACACTGGTTAGATTCCCAGTCCATTGCAGGAATAACACAGAGAAACAGAAAAGCCTGGTTTAAACCACCAGTGCCAGCCCAGCTCAAACTGGGAACCTTGCTGTGAGACAGCGGTGGTAACCACCTCACCACTGTGCAGCCCAGCTGTTTACAAGTGATGAAAATAATATGATATCGTAATATTGCAACATGATGGCTTATCTGGAACATGCATAGATGTAATAAAATATTTAAAATTTATCATTTTGATCATTAATTAATTTCTGCACAAGCAGTTAAGGGGATTTTATACATGGAAACTGCAACTTCTCAAAGGAAAAACATCCATCCATCTATCTATCCATGTTCTATTGGTGCTTACTCCTGTCCAGGTTGAGTAGAGGGTGAGAGGCGTGGAGCCAATCCCAGTAGCTATTATGCAAGAGGCAGAGTACTGTATACCCTGGAAAGGTCACCAGTCCATCACACAGCCAGCATAGAGACAAAATACACTGATGCTCTTGATTGGTTGTAAAAATATACACTACAGAGGTATCTGCCTGTGTAGACACATAAGACTGATGTAGATGGTACCAATCAGGAAGCCTCTTCCATTCACCCTGATACTGAAGAGAGTTTTGGCACATTTTTTGAGCGTATGCAACAAGTTTCCACAGAAGCGTGATCCTTACAACTAGGGATGTCCGATTTTATCAGCCTATTGATATTATCTGCTGATACTGGCATTAAAATTTGATATAGGAAAATATCAGTATAATTTTTGTGGGCAAATATTTTAAAATAACGAAATCTCACGAGATTTTGTTCCATCAGCGTTGGTCCAGCATGTATAAAAGTCCCTGTTATCAAAAACACTAGCCTAATCTAATTCTGAATCCTATTGAATTTAAATCAAAGCTTGAGGGTGGAGTTGGGGAGTCAGGAGGTGTCACTTTTTTTTACCTTTTATTTATTTTTATTTGACTCTATTATGTCACCCCCTCTGATCAATTACATTCTTCCAATCACATTTTCAAAACAAGATATGTATCCTACATTTGAACACAAACTAACACCAAATTAATAGGCGCATTCGGACAGAGAGGTTGTAAGAACGCAGTTTCTATAACTACGCCCCCCGAGTTTAGTTATAAGAACTACCCTTCACCTTCAGTGTGCGTTCGCACGTGAGGGAGGGCCTCGTTAGGGACCATGAGTGACGCAATCGTTGCAACAGTGACAAATTTATGCCCCGGCAGATCTAATAAAAACTGAGGTTTCTCATCTCTTTTATTCAAAGCCATTATAAAAGCTAACTTACCAGCTTTCCCTCATCACGGTCATTTGTATCATGTAACGAAACAGCCCCCCCGTTGGAAAGCTGCCCTAATGTCTTGTTTACGTTTCGTTCAAGTCCGCCCCGGACACTTTAGTGGACGGACCGGGGTCCGTTCACTAAAGTGGCGCAGATTGTACTGACACAATTTGCAACTATATTTGGGTTTTCCATCTCTTTAATTCAAAGCTATTTTAAAAGCTAACTTACCAGCTTTCCCTTGTTTACCTTTTGCTGAAGTGCACCCGGAACATTAGTGGGCGGTCCGTCCACTTAAGTGTCCGGGCGGCAGCTGCAGATTCTACTGCTATACTTTACAGCTGTGTTTAGTCATTAAATTAATATGAAAATAATTGCTTTTGGATGTTTCAAAATAGTTATCAATTTGGAGCGTGTGCCATTGTGATCGATTCAATAATGAATTGGTACACTCCTATTGTAATAATTCTTGTTGTTATTACAATCTCAGTAAACAGTTAAACAGCTGTGAGACTTTTAAAATATGGTGGGGCTGGAAGAAGCGGAGATCACGCAAGGGGCGCGGCTTGCCAGTTCCACCAATCACCAAACATCAGTTCCTATGGAACCCTGAAAAGACCCTGCCTCGGAGTAGGAGCTAAAAGGTTATAGGAACTGAGGTCCGAGGTACCTCGTGCCTATATGTCCGAAAGCGCAAAAAAACGGCCCGGTTCCCGAAAAGGTTATAGGAACTTAAAAAGGTTCAGTCCAAAAGCACCTAATGAGGAATTGATTATTTGTGAATGTCTGTGGAAATCACAAAGGAATCACGTCACTCAGCAGCAGCCCAGTCAAACCCACACTGGTGCATGCGCTGTACCAGTAACGTTTAAGGTACTAGAGGCAGGAATATTAAAAATAACAAACATGCATGTCCATTTTTTTTATACTAATGGGTGATGAAGCGCCACCCACGTCTCTCTCCGTTGCCTTGAACAGGCTGTGTGCTGCAAAATGCACTGCAATTTGGTGTCTGAATTTCCTGCACTGCCCTGCGGATGTGACGTCAAATGACGCTACATCCGCAGTTTTGATACAGGAAGAAGACGGTAGCCGTAAATTTAAACACTGTAAGCGATTGTTATGGATTCTTCTGCCGTCAGCAAACGATCCAGATCAACTGAAAGACACTAAAATGTGGAACTACGAAGAAAAAGGTTAGTAAACATCATTATAGCTTCAGTTTGTGCACGCTCCTGTGACAGCTTGGCTCGTGGCTGCAGTTACCTGAAGCACCAGTCAGTTTCATTTCTTAATTTTGCCTCTACTCCCTTTAAACCAGCACACATCATGCTGCGTGGCTTAATATGAACTGTGTGTTACATATTATAATGGATTTATTGTCGTATGCTTTGACAAATAGATCAAACTTTCTGAACTTGGCTCAGTTTAGCGGTACAGCCACCTTCACTTTAACATCTCCTCCATACTGCTTGTCCAATGTAATCCAAGTGTCCTGAGTGGGTAGCGTCCGTAATTTACTCCAAGCGACATCATTATAGTTTTTTTTTATATATATATATATATATATATATATATATATATATATATATACATACATATATACATACAGTATATATACTATACATAGTATATTTTTATAGCCTAAACAGTACTACAGTACATCTAGCTGCCGCAAAGCGCACCGCTGTGAGTTCACGACACTACGGAAGCTGCGGCAGACGAGATTGCACGTTTTTTTTCTCTTTCTTCCTTTCTTTTTGATCAATACCAACCCCTCTTGTGTTTGTCTGCAGCTCGTTCGCTCTCAGCACAATGTAAACAGCAAACTTCTTCTTCTACACTTGCATTATTGGCAGACTGGGTGCTGAACGCTACGGTTTCCGTGGTGTCATGAACTTGCACTGTTTAGGCTATGGAAATATACTAAATGATGTCGTTTTCATTAAAACATGGACGATACCCACTCAGGACACTTGGATTACATTGGACGAGCAGTATGGAGAAATAATTTTTTTTGATATACTGTTGAGATCTCCGAGGGGAAATTAGGGCTCTGCATTTCACCCATCTCTGTACTGTGAGTACCAGAGAGCAGTGGGCTGCTTCTTAAAGCGCCTGGGGAGCAGTTGGTGGGGGTTGAGGACCTTGTTGCGTCGGACTTGGGTCGTCCGCACCAAAGTTTGCGGCATTACCACTAGGCTACGCACTCCCCCTATTGCCAAGTTTCTGTGGACTTTTATGGACCTTTTTGGTTCAGTTACCGGTGAACTCCGTTATATGAAAGTTGGAGGAAAATGAAAACCTGTCTGATCTCCGGCTGCATTTGAGATATTAAAAAAGTGCTCCAGAGTCCTGCTCAGCATGAGGGTGAGTAGAAAACGAACGCACATCATTCTGTGGGTGTACTATTCCTTTAAAGAACTCCTTCCACTGAAAACCAGTTTAACTTGCTCCTTTTGAAATATGGAGCGTTGCCCCTGGTTACTTACACATGCTGCGCTTGCAAGTGGTGCGCTACCTCCACCGGCTGTGTTTCCTCTTCATAGAAACAATACAGAGAAAGGAGCGAATCAGGAGAAGCCTTTCGTTCCTACGTCACATCAAAAATGGCGTATCCCACGTGGGTTCATATCCGCCCATGGGGAGGGAAGGTAACCCTCCCCTCCGCACTAGAAGTGAAGACAGCACGACTGTAGCTGCGGAGTTGAGAAGCTAATTAGCTAGCTGTTTGTTAGCATGACAGAGCAAACTTATTTGTGTGCTCTGTTACACACACAGAGCGGGGGGAGGAGCTTCCTTCATACATTCATTGGAGGCAGCCAATCAGACGGAAATTCATGAGAAGGACCCGGAAAAGCCTCCCGTTGGACCACAAGCCTCTCTTCTAGTATACAAATACAGCTGGATACTAAGATACCAGAAGGTTTTTATAAACAGAAACGATGCAGAATGCATTTATTAATAATGGAGAACACAGAAATATTAATGAAATGACCATGAAAGTAAATCTTTAAATATCCAAACCGATGAGTTGACATGAAGGTAAACTTGACCTATTAAACTGAAAATGATGTTTTGAACCAGGCTGTAAACATGTTTATTTCTGCTGTAAACATGTTTATTTCTGTTGTGAAGTTGGTCTTTTCTAACATGGGAGTCTATGGGGATTTGCTCTGTTTTGCAGCCAGCGCCTAGCGGATGAGGGGAGAACTACAGTTATTACGCACTTTTCCATATTTCTGCCTCACTGTTAGCCATCGGAGGTTGCCGCTTGGTCAGGTACCCTTGAAATTAGTTAATTAATTTATCTCCATCATTGCAGGACCTGCGATGTGACTATTGCGCACATCACATGTACATTGCAATGACGAAATATAATAGAAAAAAAATAAAAATGCTGAAACGATATATTGTGCAGCCCTACTATCTATCCATCTCAATAATACCAGCTAGTGTTATTAACAGGAATAAATAATCAAGCAAACACAAACTTGCATATTTTTTGAGCCATGTTAATAATATTAAAAACCAGTGACACATGAACTGAGTCAGACTGCTCATCTTTGCACTGTTTCATGTTCTGCTGGGAATTAGCTGGCTCCAATGTTCATGTTGTTATTTTCATATGAAACATCTTCCTTAAAATGTTGCAGATGAACCACATTCACCTCATGCAACAGCATTTCTTGACAGCAGCGCAGTCACACATTGTTATAACCAGCAGACATCTAAAAGCAAAGATCAATACACATTAGTGGGTTAAAAGACACTGCACTCAAAATACTTACGCTTTTTCAGGGGACAAAAACATGTATATGTTTTGTAAGACGTGGTAGAGCCATTGCTGGGTGAGTGGGGCTTGAAAAGCAGAAGATTTTTGTCTTTTTTTTTTTCACACACAGATGTCTGACAGCACATGGACTGCTGCAAATAACAACAACGAACTGAATGGAATGGATTTTTCATCACAGCAGAACTAAAATGGACAAATTTGAAGAGTGTGAGAGCAGAGGTGGGAAGAGGGAGAGGCCGACGTCCCCGGTGAGAGCGGGAAATGGATTCGGATGACAAAAGTGGTTGATTTAAAAGAAAAAAAAAGCAAATAAACATGTTAGAGAGACATGGACAAAGATGGGCGTTAGAGCAGCTGGTGAAAGGAGCAGGAATCAATACACGGGCTCCAGTTAAAGCTTGGCTGGAGAGATGGTTGGACTGTAGAGAAAGGTTGTTAAAACGTTGTGGAGCTGGGAGCAGTGAGGGTTATCTGTCAATGAAATGTGTGTGTTGACTGTGTGTGTGTGTGAAGTGGGCAAGGAGATGTGGCCTATGAGGCCTCACCTCTCCAGTGAAGTGGTAAATCAGCCATCAGCCATGTGACAGGCTCAGTGGCCCCCTGCTCTGCCCAATGAGACATGACCCTCTCAGCCCTGGCCCCGCCCCCTCCTCCACGGAGCTTTGATATCCCTCCTCGCTCCACTGACCAACCGATGGGAGGGGGTGCACCCGCAGCATTCCTCCAAACCAGCAGAATGGAACAGCTGAATATATCCCATCATGCACCAACAACAACAAAAAAGCCCACAGGAACCAGTGTGGCCTTTGGAAGAGAGGGGATGGGAGGGGTGAGGGGAGGGGAGGGAGGGAGTATTCACTCATCCCCTTCAGCCTCATAGAGCGGGTCATCAGCCCAAACCGCCAATGACCCGATGGGATCCAGCAACTGCTTCCCGTCTGCTGGCATTAGCGTGGCCAGCGGTGAGGGTAAGCGTGCTGCGCTCTGAGGCCGACACACACTGACCTGGCCACAGCTCACTGCCCACCTCGCCGGGCGACCACAGACACAACACAGCTGTCAACAACACACAGACAAACATTCGGCAAACAAAGACACCATACTTCTCCTAAAGCCAACCCAAAACACGTGTTCATAGGTAAGATTTCACATCGTTTTCAGTGAAGCTGCTGTGGATTTGCTTTAAAGTGAAGTCAGAGCTGAGCTTCTCACCTTCTGCTTCCTGAGAAAACATTTTAAAGTGACCACTTTAAAAATATTGAATGCTTACTAAATGTATTCATTTTGCAAGTAATGCTACAATGCTTAAAGGAGTCATCACCTGAAAATCCCACTTTTTCATGTTAAAACATGTGTATTGGGGTAGGAATTGAGAAAAAAAGTGCAAGAAATCTAAGAAAGAGAGGGTGGGTTTGTTTTTTAGCTTGATCTCTCTCTTCAACCAAGAATCGGACAGAGGGGGGGCCACCACAAGAGAAGGTGATGCGCCTCCGGCTGGGGTGGTGATGATTTTCGTCGGGTGAGAAAGGCTGCTTAATTAGCGCTAAAAAAAAGTAGTTGATTGCCTGGGGGGGGGGAGATAAGGGGGGATGGGTGAAGTGGAGAAGGGGGGGGGGGGGGGGGGGGGAGTGTTGTAAGTGGTTTTGTTTTTCATCAGCTTCTCCGCAAGAGCGTGGGCGGAATGAAGGCGGGGGGGGGGGGGTGGTGGGGGGGGGGGGGGAAAGGGGGGGAAAAGGAGAAAAAAAAAATAAAGAGAGGAGGGGGGGGAGAAAAGTAGTGAAGATGAAAAATTAAAAAATATAAAAAAAATAAAAGAAAAGGGAGGTGGAGAAGAGGAGGGAAAAGTAGGAAGAAAAAAAAGAAAGGTAAGTAACAAGTGTGAACATAATAAAAAAATTATTTCACTTATTTCTTCAATCCATCAACAAACCAATAAATATTTTAATTATTTTTTTATGTTCATTATAATTCATTATTCTATTAAATCTTAAAATTTGCTACGTTCTCGTGAAGGGTAACGGAAAAAAATGAAAGTGACTAGATAAAAAAAAGAAAGAAGGAAAAAAAAGGAAAAAAAAAAAAAAAAATTATTAAATAAAAAAAATAAAAATAAAAAAAAAATGAAGGAAGTAGGTTAATACTTTAAAGTGTTTACATCAATTGTGGCAGAAAATATACAGTAGCAGAAATATGTCTCATATTAGCATTTCCACATTAGAGCTGATTACATCTTCATGAATGTTGTATAGTTTGTCTTTTTGAGTTATTCTTATTATCTTTTATTGCTTGCTTTTATTGGTCTTGGACCTGAGTAAATTTTTTTCGTATTGTTATGTATAAATGTGAATTGCGTTTTTACTACAAAAAGTTTTTTTTTTTTTTTTTTCAAAACTAGTTAAAAACAATGGTGACTGATGTGCAGTGTGTCAGGTACAAAGACTGTAAAATATATATAAGAAATAAGAGCTGAGCTGCTTGAGCTCAAGACAATCTTCTGGTTCCTGAAAAAAGATTTTAAAGTAACCACATTAAAAATAAATCATTAATAATATTTAATAAAAATTTTAACTGTGTACTAAATTAATTCATTTTGCAATGAATGCTACAATGCTAACTACTTTACAGCATCAACATCAATTGAAGCAGAAAATGTAAAGCAGCAGAAATCACCTCATATTAGCATTTCCATATTAGAGCTGATGCCATTTTATATATATATATATATATATATATATATATATATATATTATATATATATATGTTCAGGTCAGATGATAAACTACCTTTCTGAAGCTCATCCATCCATCTATCCATGATGGCATCCATCCATCCATCTATCTTTCATACAGCCTATGCCAATTCATGGTGATGGGGAAACTGGAGCCTATCCCAGTGTTGCGTTTGGACCCATGAGCTTTGCTGTTCTCCATTCTCTGCACTTAAAAAATGTAAAAATCTCTCAGCTAAAGCTGACACTGTTACAGTTTGTGAGCTTCCAGAGTTACAGGAATCATTTGGCAACTTTAGAATGAAGCATCAGACAGGATGGCACTTGCAGTGTCAGCTCCGAGTGACAGAGCTGACTGAGCTGGCAGAGCAGACGGCGTTGGTGTTTGCAGTATCTATGGCATCAGCATCAGAGTGAAGTCACCAGGGCGCAAGTCTCTGGAGGCTCAGGAGCAGGCTGCATATGTGCTACCTCCGACACCTAATGCCACCGGCTGCATGGAGCGCAAACACTGCCTCCGCCTCGGCACTGTCCTCTGGGACACGAACACACTGTTGCACTCGCACGCATTCAGCTTGCATCACTTCAGAGCTGAAGTAAACCAAAACCCAGCGTCAGAGAGAGACAGGGATTAAGGAATTAACTTCCACCCGCCAGGTGGAGCTGAGACTTTTCAGGGGATTAAAAACTTGATTTAAAAGTGCAGTGCAAGAGCTTCCTGTGTGCACAGGATCTGATCTCTGACAAATAACGTTGCAGAAATAGTTAGAATTTCATGGACATTCAGTTGTTTAAGCTGCAGAGGAAACAAACTATTTAACCCCACCAACATGATTTCTAACATATTTAAATCCTTTGTGAATTTGAGATGAGACTTTTTAATTGGAAAAGTGAATAATCAAACAGAGCTCTGTCCAGAACAGGATAATGCTGTCATTACACTAAAAAGATGAGTATGGAATGATGGGAAGGCCACAAAAAAGAGAAGAAATCTTAAAAAAAATAAAAAAACTAAAAAAAATTAGACCTCTGCAAAACACTTAATTTATTTTTTTTTTTTTTTTGGATAAAAATTATGGAATTTTTTTTTAAAATAAATAAATTTTGAAAAAATTAAAATCCATTGAAATTTTTTTTTAAAATTTTTAAACAAAACGATTATTGAAATATAAAAAAAAAATAAAAAAAATAATAAAAATAATAAAAATTGAGGGAGTGGGGGGGGGGAGAGGGAAAGAAAAATTAAATTTCTTAAAAAAAACAAAAAAAAAAAAAAAAAAAAAAAAGGAAAAGGAAAAAAGAAAAGGAAGGAGAAAAAAAAAAAAAAAAAAAGGAACATTTGTTCGACAAATTAAACATTCAAGGTATTAATTATTACTAATAAATCCCTTACAGTTCGGACTAAACATGCATATGTGTTCAAGGCTAATAGTTACAGTAACTGGCATGTAACAGGTCAGCTAGCTTAATAGCATAAAAAGGCACATGGTGAATGGAGGAACACTTCTGAATAAGCAAATCAGCTAAATAACATTAAAAGCTAAATAAACATCCTGTTCAGGCAGAAATACAACTAGTTCCTTCCAGTTCTTCTACTGACGCACACAGTTCACCATATTCAGCTGCTAGAAGTCTGTCCAACAGTCTTCTCTCCTCGTGCTCACTGCTGCTCAGAGGTTTTATTTCTGCTTCCTGACATCATGTGCAGCTGCACACTTCTACCAAAAGGGGGCACTCACGCCTCATCAACAGCCTTTCCAACATGGCCGATCTCATAATGATAAAGATTCCTTCAAAACATTTCTGGATCCAGAAGGTGATCTAGATCACCACCTAAGTTTAATGGGTTCGTTCTTGGGCTGAGACACACGGTTGGTGCAAATTTCAGGTCAATCCGCCCAGAACTTTTCCGTAAAGTTGCTGAAAGACAGGTAAATAGAGAGACAGACAAACAGACAAACCAAAGCTACCAAAAACATTACCTTCTTGGAGGAGGTATTAAGTGAGTAATGTACAGTGGGGAAAAAAAAGTATTGAACACGTCAACATTTTTCTCAGAAAATATATTTCTAGTAGAGCTATTAACATGAAATTTTCACCAGATTTCGGATGTCAACCCAAGTAATGCACACATACAAAGAAATCTAAACATTTATGTCCATAAATTAAGTTATGTGTAATATAGTGAAACAACACAGGGAATAAGTAAAAAGCAAGTTTACTAAAATTTGTTTAATACTTGTGTTTTTGTCATTTGTTGGTGATTACAGCCTTAAGACGCCTCCTGTATGGAGAAACCAGTCCAACACATTGCTCAGGTATGATTTGGGTCCATTCTTCCACACAAATGCCTTCAAATCTTCTGTGAACTCAGATCTCCAGTTCTTTCTAAAGATTTTCACTTGGATTCAATTAAAGGTTGAATATGGAACATTTTTATTAAAAGCTATATTTTTTAAAAAAAAAACCTTCAAAAGGTGGTTTGGGGGAAAAAGAAAAAAAAAAAATATTTCAAAAAAAAAAAATATTTTATATAAAAAAAAATAAAAAATAAATTTTTATTGGTTGATAATGTAATTTTATTTACTTATAAGCAAATACAGCGCATGAGTTTCCAAATACGATCTTTGGGGAAAAAAATATTTGATAAAGAGGTTGAGGGGGAAAAGGGGAGAAGGAAAGAGAAGAAGATGGTCAGAGGCTGGAGATATTGTTATCTGTTTTGGGGGGAGAGAAGAGGAAAAGAAAAAAATAGAAAAAAAAAGAAAAATAAAAAAAAAAAAAAAAAAAATAAGAAAAAAAAAAAAAAATTAATGGGGGATGGAATGGTTTTTAATGAAGTTGAATTATAATAACTTAACTGGGCAATTCAAGGAGCTTTATTTTCTTTTTCTTAAACCAGGTGAGTGTTTCTTGGCTGTGTGTTGGGATGGTCGTCTTGCTGAAAGATCCAGCGTCTTTTCATCTTCAGCAGCTGCAGATGCAGCAGATTCTGGTCCAGAATGTCTCTCTACTTTTCTCCATTCATTCCTTCTTCAATGATATGAAGTCTGCCAGTACCACATGCTGAAAAACAGCCCCCACCATGATGTTTCCACCTCCAAACTTTACTGTTGCTATAGTGATTTTGGGCTCAAATGCAGTGCCATTTCTTCCCCAAACATTGGTGTCTTATGACATCTGAAGAGTCCGCTCTCCCATCTGACCAGACTATGTTTTCCAGAATCTCATGGGTTTGTCCAGATGTTGCGTTGCAAACTTCAAACGAGCATCAACCTGCTTTTTCTTCAGAAATGGAGTCTTGCATGGTGTGCGTGCATGAAGTCCATGGTGGTTGAGTGCATTCCTTCTTGTTTTCTCTGAAACAACTGTACCTGCTGATTCCAGGTCTTTCTGAAGCTCTCCACGAGTGGTCCTGGAGAACCTTTCTGATTATTGTTCTGACTCCTCTGTCTGAAATCGTGCGAGGAGCACCTGGCCATGGCTGGTTTTTGACGATGCCGTGTTCTTTCCACTTCCTGATGATGGTCCCAATGGTGCTCACTGGAACTTTCAGAAGTTTAGAAATGCACCTGAAACCATTAAAAATGTGACTAAAAACAATAATCTTCCATTAAAACTACAAAATAAAACAAGTAAATCTGTGATTATTTGGTTTTTTTTTATGTATCTTTGCAGTTCTTGATCCTAACTTTTTTTATGCTAATACCCATCTTTTATGAAATACTAAGCAGCCTAAATAAAACCAAAGATCCCATGTTAAAAGACATGAACTGTATTTTTACATGAACTGTGATTTGTTTTTATCCTGCTGTTTCAGAGTATTATTCTGACGTCCTAACTGCTGGAGTCAGTGCAGCTATATACAGTAAAAATTGTAGATCTGATTTACAGTTTTAAAAAGTCAGTTTGTTGAGATCAGCTAATTGAGACGTTCCTTTAACTAGTTAATTTAGAATAAAGTGGTTAAAAGGAAGATTTTGTAATGCTTTACATAATAATAGTCTTTAAAACTTGTAATTTCCCAAAGTCATTCCTACAAAAGAATAATGATAATATCTACATAGCCAATAATTATCTCCAGTAGCAAATTAAATGGTTGTAAATGGATGAATTTCTGTGGAAATGCAAACAAAGAATAATTACCACTTCCACTCCAGGGCACCAAGAAATCACCACCGAGTGGAAGTGGAGCAAACAGCCCACGTCGACGCTGCAAGGCTCCTCTGCAACATGTAACCGCCTTCATTCCTATTTATAGTGTACTCACATATCGTAAACAGCTCATTTGAATTGGTCCGCTGCCAAGCCACTCTCGCTCCCTCTTAACAAACAAACACAACTACAATATTGTGAGTCAAGCTGTTGTTTGTTACTGGGCAGCAAGATGACGGCGGCTCTGTGACTCCCTCATCACAAACCAGTGTGTAGTGACCTGACCCGCTGCTAAAGGAGTGTGTGAGGATGCTGAGGATGGGGAAGGAGACATCAAACTCAGGCAGATGGGATGAAACAATGGCACAATGCAGCCTGTCTGTGACAGCCTGCACCGGCTGATCAAGGCTATAGCAATTTACTGGCGATGAGAGGAAATCTTGCAAACACCAAATGTTACCAAATAGGAGAGCTTTGCTTTTAAAATGACTATAATTTGTCTCCTGACAGGTTCTATATGAGCAGTTTCCTTTTCTTATTAACTCCTTTTAGGATCCAGCAACAGTGTCTTTTATTTTCCTCGGTATTGTTCTTTATTAAGTGGAACACAGAACATTACTCAGTGACATGTCAACTCCTGCAATTTCCTATGTAGGCTATGTTGTCTACATCCACTTAGCTAATTAAGACAGTCACAGCAGTGCAGATTTCAGGGCAGATCAAACAGAACTATGTTGATATGGGAAACAGAGGAAGACTAGTCTCCACCGACTCTGTTATATCATAATCCCCGTTCCTTCAGCCTGATTAAAACATTTCAACAAGAGCCTGGGTTGCCTACTGAGGTAGCGCCGTAGTTAGGCTTGGTGTAGACATATCACAGCTCCCTCATTAGTGAGAGGGGATTTCATTTGGAATATCTCACCGAGCACTTTGAGAGATGCTGCTGTATTTACATTTAAAAGATCCAAAGTGGCCGTCTGAAGCTAGCTACCTCTCTTTCCTTAATTGCTGGCTTCAGTTGTCCATGAATACATCCACTTTATTACTGGCTCTCATTACTGGACGGTACCGAGGAAAAGTCTCTTTCTCTTCTTTCTCCATCTCTGCCCCCCCTCCTCCTGTCTCCCTCTGTAGCACGGCAGGACCACATCAGAGTTCTCCCAGTGGCCAAAAGACGCAAACAATCGAGAGGGATTAGACTGTAATCCTGTTTTTACTTTCATCTGCCACATATTCAAAGGGGAAGCTCTGTGAAGCATGGAATTCTTGAAGGATGTGCTCCATCTAAAAATAAGGGGAAGTGAAGTAAACAATGCAACACTACAGGGATTACAAGTTTTAAATGACAAGAAGACAATGAGCTTGACAACAGATTTAGACTTAGTCTTCACTGAATAAATCTTTGCTCAACAGTGGATTAAGACAGTGAAAGATAGTATTGAAAAGTGAAGAAAGAGATTAGTTTGTTGCATTCTGGAGATGTGCATTAGGTGCACATGCACATCTCCAGAATGCAACAAACTAATCTGAGGTCGAGGTGACACGCGTCTTGACAGACTGACAGTAGTCAACTCCATAAATCAATCAAGTAACTTCGCTGCCCTCCAGAACTTTGTCCCTTTCTGCGGACATCCAGCATGCATAATCTCCGGTTTAATCCTGGTTTCATTCATTGTGTTCAAACTGAACCAAAACAGTTTGTGTATAAGCACACAAACAACACACTTAAAAAAAAAACCAAAAAATTGGGAAAAAAAGGGAAAAAAAAGGAAAAGAACTAAACAAAAAAAAAAAAGATTAATTACCCCAAAAAGGGTCCAAAATAATCAAGATTTTTTTTAAAAAAATATTATTTATATAATAATCAAAGGAAAAAAAACCAACAGGAAAAAAAAAAAAAAGAAAAGAGAGAAGAAAAAGGAGGAAAAAAACTATGACAGAAGCTTAGAATTGTCTATGGCAAGTAAAACATACAAGTTAAAGGTTGAATATGGAATACGGACAGAACAGCGACATCATGTGTGTCTAGGTTGTAGTTGCAATGGCAGAAAAACAACTCCAGCGGTTTGGTTTTTTCAGGCTTTCTCCCAATACAGCAAGTGACTTACAGTCTGCAGCATGTCCAGCAAGTAATGCAGAGGAGTTTATAACTGACAGATAACACTAGCCACATTAGCGAACAAGTTAGCTTACCGATCCAGGAGAAAAGTCGCCATTTCCGCATTTTGATGCCATGGAAAACGTTTATATGGGTGCGTCAAGTGTAGTCTTCACCTAAATTTACTCCAGTTTTTGCTCTACTCAGGTCACTTCTCTTCTGAGATGGATAACAATATCTCTGGGGCTCTGAAGCAGCTGCTTGACATGCCGTCTCCACTGTTTCCCTGCACCAGCCTAACCGTGTCCAACATACTGTTGCCACACAGAGATTGTATTTGGCAACCCGCAACGACGGCGTGTATCGGCTTGTAGATGTAAACATAATGCCATTGTTAAAATTTATTTTATATTTATTTTCAGGCTAATTATAATTTTTTTTTAGGAAATGTGCTTTCATTCTGCACCCCTCCAAATGACTAATGGAGGTTTTTATATATATATATATATATATATATATATATATATACTATATATTTATAGATATACAATATATAAGGTTATATATATATATATATATGAGGAGAGAGAAAAGGGGGGGAAAAAAAACGTAGGGAAAAAAAGAAGGGTAAGAAAAAAAGAGGGAAAAAAAAAGGGGGGGGGGCGGGGAGGGGGGGGGGGCGGCCGCACGGCGGGGGGGGGTATGCTCAAGTTTTATAGGAATTACAGTGTATTTCTTCACTAAAAGGAGAGCAAAACACTGCTCTGGAGGCTTTTCTCAAAGGAAAATATGTTTTTGCTCGTGTTTTCATTGTTGCTTTGTTAGTAGGTCCTTTGCTTCGTTGGTCTGATTGGTTGATTTGTCCCGTCTATCACCAACATAGGCGGTGACAGACAGATGCCTTGTCCAAACAGCTAACCAGTATTTTCGCCCCTTCCCAAAACTACTAAGACGGATGGTTCCCAGATGAATATGTGGAGCAAATCCATCTGGCAGAGTCAGGTTAATGGGACCTTACACTTCTTCAAACCTTGATTATTGATTTAGATCCATAGATATCTGTAGTTTCTTTGTTTTTCATAAACTAGGCCCAGTATCCATGTTCATGATGTGTTCAGCAAACTTTTTGTGCTTTAAAACCCCACTACTGAACTCTGGCATATTCTTACATTTTTGCAACCCCTAACAGTGACTACAGCCCCGTATCTACCAACATACCCCAGTACTGTCAGGAAATGAAAGAACTTCTGATAACTCCCGACGAATGTTTAACTCTCTGCAATGTCATGCTGCATCTATGGCTTAAAGTGGTGGAGACAGCGAGAAATTCAAGGTTTCTCCACATTAACCTGCTCCCAACCAGGTCAGTTTCAAAGAGTCTGTTACTCTGATAACTGACCGGGGGTTTAAGTTGCCCGTCTTTGTGGGTGGTGGTCAGGGTTAAAAAACCCAGGGTTTCATTAAACCTGCTTCATGAAACAGGCCCCTGCAGATGAAACTAAAGGCTCCAGGACACCATCGACGTGATCCGTCTGTGTTTCTGACTGAACTATTCAGAGCCAATAGCATTACATTTCACATATCTTCCAGATTAGTCATTAACTCAGCAACAGAACAGCTTCTTGTCTCTTAGTCAGTTAGCGTTAGCTAGCATAATAACATTATGTGGTGCATCATTTTAAGCTGGACGGCATCATGAACAAAAACCAAAATGTACTGTGTTTTTGTTGTAGGGAATGCAATCCAGTTATTTCTCCGCTGTGACAGCATGTCATTCCCCCTCTCCTCTCCCTGATACGAACATCAGTGGACTGAGCTGCACTTTGCTGCTCTTTGTCCACTTTGTCAAAATGTCTATGATCTTCTCATTCACTTATTACCATGATTAAAGTTTTCCACTGCTGTTCCAACGAAATGCGCAAGTCCTTCCAGATTTCCATGATATTGTGAGGAAAATAGTCTGATTCTCTTCTATTCTAATTACACATGTACAGAAATGCACCCTAAGCAATGGCGGACGGCCTGCTTGCAGCCATTGCCCAGATTACTCTATATTCTATACTCTGGGCTGGCTCCGTCTCTGTCGTCATCCCAAGACGGAACGCTCTGCCCCATCACTGCTCCTAATGTGGAGTGTTTTAAGTCCCGTCCTGAGACGCACTTCTATTCTTTGGCTAATTGTTTGATGTGTCTTTTATCTTTTTAATTTATCTTTGATCTTTTATCTATTTTACTTTTTTGTTACTCCTACTTTTAGTTTTTGATTATTTTATGATTTATCAGCGCTTCCTAGAGATGTAGCACTATCTCTTGTTTATTATTTTTTCATCAATTTGAAACTGTTTGTTGTTTAAATGTGCTATAAAATAAAGTGGATTTGACTGGATATTTTTTCTCAAGTCTTTGTAAGTCTTTGTTAATACTTATAAATCGGTTGCCTTCTTGATTTTCTAAGAAACCATTATTAAAGTCAAAGTCTGGTCCATCTTGTCTAAACATTTGTATTTTCACATATCAAATCACAATCACACATCAAAATAACAGCTTGGAAATTTCAAGTCTGCATGTGTTATTTTGTTGTTTGTTAGTTGTGTTCAGTTTTTTCCAGTTTTTGTGCCTTCGTCTCATCCCAACCTTGGAGATGAGAGAAGAATCAAATTTGTAACTTTTCCCTGAAATGCAGCAGATGCAGTCGCATCAAGTTTCTGAAGAAATGCAGCTAAGCAGTTGGTGTGACTCCTGTGGGCCCAAGAGTTCAGTGCTGAGTAATCCAAACCAGTGTGCATCACTGCTCCACTCCCAGAGGGGAGATTGAGACTGCCATATCAAAACAGGAATGACCTTGTTTCCCTAAGCCCTCCTCCCCACACCCCTCCTTTCCATCACACAAACATATCGCTGCATGGACAACTAACATCTGACCCTCGTCTCTCAACACAAGCAACACATGCATACGCACGGGCCTAAACAACACGAACACTCTAACAGCATCGTTTGTATGTGCGTGTGTGTATCTGACAATATGAAAAGTGCCTCTGAGATTGGATTTCATCAGGCAAAAATGTGAAGATATTACATGTGTATCATTTAACACATTCTTTGCAGAGTGTAGCGCAGGCTGCGTTGTTTAACTGTCAACACTGCTCGGCCCAAAGCCCCAGGATTACACAAGAGCTGACGGCTGTCTGTCAGATGGACAGGAAACCGGAACACGCCAGGCTTCAGGAGAAAGTGAGTGTTAAGTGCATATTGCATTTCAGACCTGAACTTTAAGTTTTTGTGTGTTTTTTTGTCTTTTCAAAGGGCATGTTTGGTGGAGATGATGGCTGTACAAGCAGACACCTGGCTGTCTGAGTTGTCGGTTCTTTGGTTTACAGCTATCAGGAACTACAAGGACCCACAGCTGCCTTCTATGAGTCTGGAAGCTGGGACAAAACTGAAGTGAACCAAGAGATCATGGTCACACTGTCCGTATACCAATGCAATCAAAAGTGTTGTGTTTAATCTCAGATTATAGCTGCTTCTTTGTTCCATTTTGGAATAAGTTCATTGAACTAAGTGCAATGAATAGTGATGAGTACATTTTTGTTTTCATATCAGTACTGACTGACACACACACACACACCTAACATAAGACAAGCTTCATTTCATAACAGAGGTAAATTTCATGTGTCTCTCTTTTGGTATTTTACACAAACCACATCCTTGTTTCATTTTCGGAGGTTATATGAAATATCTGGCCAAATTCCAATTTTCATTCCTACCCCTAGCCCTTCCCCTCTGTTTCAAGTGCTATGGATTGAATTATTCCCCTAAGAAATGGGACAACCCTTCAAAATCCTCTTGTGTCACCAATAGTTGTCCATGGCGCAGTAAACTGACATCATGGCTGTTTCCAGAAGAGTTCGCAATGCCGTCTGCAGCAGCAATAATCTACCTTTCCTGTGCAATTGGATTATTTTTTCGGCTTTGGTGCCTGAAAAATGTAAAAATGAAAGGAAGACGCCTTTGACTCAAGCTTTGAGGGGGAGGGGGGGGGGGGGGGAACAGCGTTATGTTACAGACACGAGCAGATGAACATTACGTTACGAAACTAGCAATTTTTTTTTCACAGTTGTAATAAAACTGTCTGGTTTCTGGTTATGTCTGCATAGAGGAATGTTTAGCTTTTTGGGCGTTTCCCACCTTCGCCCTCTTTGCTTTGTGTGTGTGGTGTTTCTCCTCGAATATTCTTTTATGGGGTAAATCCCAGCTTCGGGAAAATGATTGGCGGCATACGTTCTCGGGGTTAAATTTTAACCACTCTTGCCGTAAACAAAACCAAGCCAACATGAATGACCCTCTTTTTCAATAAAAAAAAACCACCTTTTTGTTTTTTTTCTGTATGTTTTTTTCTTTTTTGTGGAAATTAGGGATTTAGTTGGAGCCCACAGGGCGTTGTGTGGGTTTTCTCGGCCGCCTGCCTATCATATGGACGGGCTCTCTTTTTATTTAAGTTAATTATTGATTTAAATCTATTTTTATTTATTATATATAAATAAAAATACCTCTTTTATTATTTATATTTTAAAATTATGTTATACTTGACCTATTAAGAGTATAAGGAGGTGGGATGGGGATAGGGGGGGGGGGGAAATAGGAAGCATGGAGAATCATAGGAATAAATAAAAAAGGGGTCAGGGGTTTAGGGGTGGTGATAAAGTTAGAAATCCTGATGCACAAAGAGTGAATTTTAAAGATTTAATTCTAGTTACCAGGTAAGGAAAAAAGGAGAACTAATTGAGCAAAAAACTGGGAAAAGGGGGAAAAAAACATAAAATTATTTTTTTGAACCAGGCTGTAAACATGTTTATTTCTGCTGTAAATTTGGCCTTTTTTAACATGGGAGTCTGTGGGGATTTGCTCTGTTTTGCAGCCAGCCCCTAGCAGATGAAAAATAACTACAGCTTTTTTGTAATTTTCCAGATTTCCGAGTTGGGCTTACAGTTGGCCACCGATGGTGGGCGCCTGCCTGTGAATGATATTGCATCATATTGGCAGGAGGTTTCACTGTAGAGCTGCCACAAATGATTATTTTGATAATCGATTAGTCACCGATTATTTCGGCGATTCGTCAACGAATCGGATCATACAAAAATTGTAGTATATTTACAGTACCAGTTAAAACTTTGAACACCTAACTGAATCTAATAGAAAAACATGTCTTAACTTTTTACTGGTGGTGTGTGTTTATTTATGTCAATATGCACTTCAAGAAAAGTTGACCCCAATAGCTACGACAATGCATGTGCTTCAAGGACAGAAAGGTAGACAAGGCAGTGGAAGGTACAGCGGCAGTTTTGAGAGGAAAAACAAAGCTTAAAAACAATAAATGATTAGTCCGTTATGAAATTAGTGACTACTGACTATAAATTACTGACTATTTTGATAGTCAACAATTAGTTGGTTCATCAACTAATCGTGGCAGTCCTATTTCAGTATTGTTAATGTATTGTATTGTAATGTATTACTATTGTAAAGCACTTTGTGCTGAATTTTCAATGTTTAAAAAGTGCTTTAAAAAAAAAGATTTGATTTGAATCTATAATAACGGTTCCCTTTCCTTTCCTTTCCTTTCCTTTCCTTCCTCCTTTCCTTTCCTTTCCTTTCCTTTCCCTCCTTTCCTTCCCTTCCCCTTCCAGACACCTGGGATCCATCTTGTCATGGGTCCAGCCATCACCCAGATCCCCTTTGAAAAGCTGAGATGGAAGTGAGGTCTTAAAACTTTATGATGAGAGTCTTGGTACCACATGCCGTTTCAGTAGCAGCGCTGCTGGCAGGCCCGCCGATTTATGACTCATGACACACATATATTTAATTTGTAACCAAACACTTCCTCTTCACCTCAGTTTCCTCAGAACTCTGGGACACATTTTGTTTTCTTAGGTCAGAGGTTAAACAAAGGAAACATAGTGCTGGCGAGCTGAAGGACCAGGGCTCAGAGGCTGTGAGGGTCACCTCCACCTCTGAGGAGGCCAGAGCGTAGAAAAGTGGCAGACAGATCAAGGTTAAAAGCGTAGCTGCGATATCTGGCAGAAAAACTTCAGGCCACTGCAAAGATCTTCAAATGGACGAGGACAAAGAGTCTGATTTTCCTTGTATGACAACAGCTAAGCATAACATGCTGGATCCACCTCCTGCTCCTGCTTGTTGGACGTGACATCTTTACAGCCCCATTGGCCATAAACCCCCTGAGGGGCGGGCCTAAACACAGTTACACGCCCCACTAGCTCTCCACCTCTGTGCGGCCATGTATAAACATATAAGTTTATTTTGTGTGAACGTCCCGCAGCGTTCACTGCTCGTCTGCTTCATAAAGCTCACATCATCATGAGCAGAGTTAACCACTGCAGACATCAGAGGAAAAAAAAAACAAAAAACAGTACAGACAGACATGATGCAGGAATACGTTACTGATCAGATGTTTGTCTCATTATTTATTACTATACTGGTAAGCACAATAAGCTATAAATGCATTTACAGCAAGGGTTCATGTCCCTAACATTGTTATGGACATGAACTGAAAGTTTCATGCAGAGGTCCCTGGAAGACACTTTTTTTTTTTAAAAAAACTTGACATTTAATTATTTGCAATATCATGCATTGATCAAAGGAACTTTGTGAAAGCTGTTTATAATGCAAATAATCTATTCAGGGACAATAAATCAGAGTATATACAGAAGTTTTTAAGTTGAATTTTATACCTTTTAATACCTTTCTTTAATACCTTCACAACATTTTTGAAAACTAACATGTCAACCAGTGACTGAAAAAAATGGGGAAATATAGGTGGTTTCCCATTTACAAACATTGGCAGTTGCGTGTGCAACCAGGGGGCAAAAAGTCTGCCACCGCAGTGGTTTAATCCGACATGGTGACCATGATGAAAGACTAAATAAATCATGTATCTGAATCTGCAGAAGTTATCCGAGAGGGTTTTCTGAAGATCAGTCACTTCTACTGTCCTATTATCACCATTGTGACTGTTTACATAGATTAATATTTTAATTTTTGCAACCGAACAAATACCAGGACTCAAACATTATATTTTCCCGACACTTTCACGTTATTTCATGACCTCATCTGCATTAAAAGGCGAGTCTTTCATGTAAACACACGTCTTCTCATCGTTCAATGATGCTTTTCCTGTTTTCTTGCCCCCTGGTTGCACGAGCATGCTATCTGTGACATTGCTTGGAAACCCATCTGTAAGGTCACAGAGTGGCACAGACCTGCCAGGGGCGCCCGCAGAAATTTTTTTTAGGGGTGGCCAGAGAAAATAGCAGGGTGGCCAAAGGTTATTAAAGGATAACTTTTGTTTCTTTCAACCTGGGCCTTATTTCTGGAATTTATACGTGCATTTACTCATCGGTAACATTTCTGCCAAGTTTTTGCTGACTTTTATCGACCTTTTTGTTTCAGGCACCAGTGAACTTCATTATATGAATGTCGGCGGATAACGAATACCTCCCCAGATCTCCGGCTGCATTTGAGATATTAAAAAAGTGCTCCAGAGTTTTGCTCAGGATGAGGGTGAGTATATAGAAAATGAAGGCACATCATTCTGTGGGTGCTGTGTCCCGTTAATTGCACCGTGTTGTGTCTTTCTTTCACTCTCACTTTTTTTCGGAGGTGCGCTCCGTGGACGCAGGCTCTTTGTCTCTTCTATAGGGGATTATCACGCTTACCGGAAGTTGCCGGCTTTTGACACTTCCTCTTCCGGGCCATGTTAACGACAGCCGTTCCTGCTCTGTTATACTGTTTAAATCGGATAAATTCCAAACATATTTAAGTTTTCATTCTAGACTGAAGTGATACTGGATCAAAAGCTGGATCAAAGCGATCGATTTGCCGCGGTGAAGGGCCGAACTTTATAATAAAACACACGTTTGTTTGTCCCCAGTGGGGCACAACACCGGCACTTCACAGCATGCTAGCATTAGCCAGCTAACGTTTACTGACGTGCTTAACATTGTGCGTCTTAAAACACACAAACATCTGAAAATCGGGTCTGTACCTCCCCGTTTCCAGTGGAACAACTGGGGACTGCCAAGAAAGGAGACGCTTTCAGATGATTGTGTGTTTTCAGCCGCACAAAGTTGCTGGCTAATGCTAACCTGCTAACACGACTGCGCAGTCTGCCGGCCACAAACAAACGTGTGTCGTTTTATTATAAAGTTCGGTCCTTCACCGCGGCGAATTGGTCGTTTTAATCCACTTCTTCCTCAGCATCACTTCAGTCTGGAATGAAAACTTGGCATTGGCGTTTATCCGATTTACAAAGTTTAACAGAGTAGTAGCTGGCGAACTATTGTTAGCAGGTTAGCATTAGCCAGCTTGATGACGTGCCTAACTTTGTGCGGCTGAAAACACACAATCATCTGAAAGCGTCTCCTTTCTTGGCAGTCCCCAGTTGTTCCACTGGAAACGGGGAGGTACAGACCCGATTTTCAGATGTTTGTGTGTTTTAAGATGCACAATGTTAAGCACGTCAGTAAACGTTAGCTGGCTAATGCTAGCATGCTGTGAAGTGCCGGTGTTGTGCCCCACTGGGGACAAACAAACGTGTGTTTTATTATAAAGTTCGGCCCTTCACCGCGGCAAATCGATCGCTTTGATCCAGCTTTTGATCCAGTATCACTTCAGTCTAGAATGAAAACTTAAATATGTTTGGAGTTTATCCGATTTAAACAGTATAACAGAGCAGGAACGGCTGTCGTTAACATGGCCCGGAACAGGAAGTGTCAAATGTTTCAACTTCCGGAAACCGGAACGCGGAAATGTGATAATCCCCTATTGTTCTTGCTTGTTTACCCAGTGTTGTATAAAGTACCCAAAAGCCATACTTGAGTAAAAGTAAAAGTACCTTACTGGAAAATGACTCGTAAGTAAAAGTGAAAGTCGCCTGCTGGAATATCATTTGAGTAAAAGTAAAAAAAGTAGTAATTTACTGTACTTAAAGTGTTGATGACACGACCTTAACTTCAAGTAACTTTGCCATAAAACAACACAGCAAGACAAAATAAGTAGTGCAGTTAGAAGTTAATCAGACATGTATTTACATAAATATCCGATGTTTAGGAGGCTCAGCTAAAGGCTAATAGCTTCTCAGTCGTGAAACGAGCCGCCATGTTGTGACGTCGGCGACGGTACAGAGTTGCGGTCCGCCCATTGACTTACATGTATAATCTAAGCCGTGGAAAACATGAAAGATGCTCCAGAACAACTAGATTGGAACTGATTGTGTGGTGGGATCATCAGCCAGTTCAGAAAAGTGTGATAATGCTGAGGAATTTGGGAAAATCACATTTTACAAGCTAGAACCGGAGTAGACCTGTAGCCAACTTTCTACAGTCTGTCTCCACCCTCAGCTCCACTGGTTCAGCTAAAAGCCTGCAAGACCATACCGAGGGAATTGGAGCTGTAAGGAGTGACCCGGAACAACAAAAAACAGACAACAGACCCCCAAAAGAGTTTGACATACATTAGAGCCAGGCTGACAGAAATGAAGCACTCGTCCCCTGTGTTAGCTCACAGCTAACAGCAGCCGCAAGCTAGCCGCGGTAAATAATTAGCCTTTAAAAATGAGAAGATAAAAACTTACATGGTTCCAGTGGAGTTTTAAATAGTTCCCGTTTATAAGGATGGAGATGGAGGAAAGGGTGCAGCTTTGGAAGCAGCTGGAGGAGAAATGATGAGCAGAGACATCCTCATATAACCGAGCAGCAGGTCTCTGCCGATAGCAGGAGCTGTATGACCGATGTGATGAAGCAACGATGGATGAAAAAGAAGATTTCTGGGGAGATGATCGCAGTTTCATTGTGTTAGAAGTCTCAACACGCTGGTTCTTGAACTTTCAGTAAACAGATGCTCTAGACGATCAGAGAGGTCCGGTTGCTGCCTGTTTACCGGTGAGTACGACTCATAGGTACAACTCCGATCTGCTTTTCCTTATCCTCTTCAAAATAAAATCCGAATCTGTAGAATACCTAAATAAACTAACGCTGCACTTACGAGCTTTTAACCATTAACTTTCAACACAATTTGAAGGCTGAGTTGTTACTGTTTTTCTGTAAAACTAGAAAAGGAGCTTAAAAACCGCAATGAAGCCACTTCAATGTAAAATGAGCAGCGAAGCAGAGTACTCTCCGTTCTCTCGCAGACGTCATATCCGGTTTCGGCTCACAGCGCCACAGTCTGGTCAGAAAAGCAGCGATGTTTTCTAATAACTCATCTATGCAGCTGCGCTTGTTTATGTTACATCATCATGAAGGACGTTTGGGTCTATAAAACATGGCAAAAAATGTCAAAAACGTGTCATCTGCACTTTAAGTATTAAAAGTTAAAAGTACTGTTGATAAAACGCAATCAGAAATTTGAGTTTAACATTTTCTGTTTAATTTAGTTTTTAAGTTTTAATTTGCAAAGTGTAAAGGAGTTTCAATACCTCCTTACATAAACCCAACCATATAGAAAAATACTGTAGCTACACACAAACACATCCTTACAGACCTGTGTGCATAACTACCAACATTCATACCCACGTGCATTCAATATAAAATCATTCCTAATAAACTCTTGGTGCTCGGAGGTGATGCAACAAAACAAAAAACTTGACTGGTTGAACTTTAACACGACTGCAGTGTGACAGCACATGAACTGTCCATCCAGTCATTACTGAACCCTGAAAAATGTTTTGTTCAACCTCAAAAGAAGTTGTTTCTCAAAATGGCGAGAACTCAGTCTCACTCTTCTTGGGCTGAAGACCAGACCAGTGATGCTAAACAGCCTTTTGCATGCTGCTGAGGCAGGTAAAGGTGTGTTTAGCTTCAGAGACGGCTGCACAAGGCTGCTAGTGGTCCCACTATAACAAAACAAAGATTGTACATTGGCTATAACGTTCCTTGTTATTTTGTAACAAGTAACTAAGATGCTCAGGTAAATGTAATGGAGTAAAAGTATTGATTTTTCTCGGAAAATGTAGTGAAGTCAAAGTAATTAGAAATAGAAGTAGTAAAGTAAAGTACAAATATAAAAAAATACTACTTAAGTAAAGTAACAAAGTATTTTTACTTAGTTACTATACAACACTGTGTTTACCAAACACTTACCTGTGCCACAGGTTTGGTATATTATCTTTCTTTTTAGTCACAAAAGAAACAATTCACGCATATATTTGAACAATAACTTTATTGGATCAGGACATCAGCATAAATGAAATACTCCTTACAAAAACCCAAAATTACATTTTGAGCCGCAGACTCTTCTATCTTACACAGACTAAGTAAATAAGTGACTTCCTACAGCTGCCAACATAGTCGTCACTTCAAAACAGGAGCTGATTAGTGGAAATCATTCGCCAAGAGGAGACTCAGGCAGATGTGGCGCAATACCACCAGGCAAGTTTTATTTATTTTTTGTTTTGTTTTTTTGTTGTTTTTTTGACGATGGTGTAAGTCTGCACAGCCTCTCAGGTGATCCAATCGCCTATCTGCGACTGACATTGGCCAACGTCACATCCCTAGCTTGCATCCATAGATGACAAGAAATCTCTCCAAGTAACCAAACCAGCTTCCTTCCTTGTCGTCGCTTGGCTGGTGACACAAGGGTTTGTTGCTTCCTCCGTTGTTAGCTGTCAACAAAGTTTCCTCAACACTGCCACATAGTGTTCTGACACTGAAAAACCGAGTGTGTCCGAGCACTGGCATGTGAATGCAACAGAAGAATCAAAGATCCCGGGCCAGACACAGGCTCCAGCATGCCATGTGAAAAAACCCTCGCAAATGATAGAAACTGCCTGTGGCCGGGCAAAAGAGATCCCCCATCTTTGCTGTTTCTTAGGCTACTTTCCTTTTTCATCAGTCTGTGGTTGGTTGTATTGCCATTTACATGTTTAAAAATATGCGAATGAGGGACCCTTAAGTCCCGGGTATTGGCTAAACGCGTGGTTGTTTAAGCACTTGCACAGCTTAGTGTAGAAGTGGTCTCAGAGTTCTGCAGAAACCAACTGCAAACCTCTATGAACTGAGCTACGTTACAGAAGAGTCGAATAAAATTCCTCCATTTGAATAACTTCTTGCTGCTAAATGGGGTTCTAGCAGCTATTGAACTGTGGGCTAAGTTAGTCTCCTCTAAAATCTTTTCAAAAAATAATTTTTTAATCAAATTTTTCCAAAAAAGAACCAAACAAAGGGGAATAAGAATGTAGCTCAAGAAAGCAAGACTGTAAGTCACATATAGGCTAACTACAATCAAAAAGATTAACCATTGATGCACATCATTTTTTTATGTCAACAGGTTCCATATACTTGTAATATGATGCTCCAATTTAAAAGACACAAGTAAATCTTACTTTGTTGTCACAGTGCGTAATTGTATTCATGTATAATGTAGGGGTGACATGAGACAAAATCACATTCAGATAGCATCATTTTTTTATGTTTTAATGTTTAACCCATGAAAAAACACCTATTATATATGGTAACTAAAAATAAATTCTTTATATAAAGTCAACAACTGCTCTAATTTACTTTTTTTCAGTGTACAGTAAAAAGAATAACAAGCAGTTTGATAGTAAAACTCCAAAATGAAGATACAAATCAGAGCAAAACCAGGGAAAAAGCAAATTAATCCAGTTTGGGACAAACCCATAACAGAGAAGAAGAGAGTGCAGGCTCAATGTCTCCTCTGAGTTGGCTGTAAAACAGAGATACACATTTATTTATATAGATGTAAATGTCCATTCTACACAAATAAAAACACAATCAATCTCTAATGGAACATTCTACTATTATATTCTATTTCTGTCCATTCATTTTATCATATTCTTTGCTTTTTTAACTTAAAAACTCAAAAGCAGCAGGAAAAACTTAACTTTATGAGTTCAATTTGTCAATATAAAAAAGTTGCAACAGAAAAATGAACATTAACACACATTAAAACATTTTTATCTCCACTTGATTGCAACGGATACTAGACACAGATACAGAGAATGAAACTGTTGTCTTGGCCTGACACCAGCGAGAAAGTGAGAAAATGTGACTGTGTGATTTTGGATTAATCTACCCTTCCATCAGGTGGACTGTTGGACTGCATAAAATAATTTTTTATACTGCAAATCGGTCCATCTAGACACAAAGAAAGAGAAACAGCAGCGAGAGAAGGCATATCTTTATATGGCAGGAGGAGAGGCGGCCAGAATCCCTCTCCACTCCATCTGCTCGGCTCAAGGAGCTGCCAGCTTCTGCTCTGCAAACGCTCACACATCCACTCATTACATGGAAATCCACACTAGTCCACACTTTCAGCTGCTGTGTACATGTAATCCTGTTTGCGATACGAGGTGACATGGCTGCACTTCCATAGCAGCACGGCAGAATTTACATTTGTTATGTGATAATACGATGTATCTAACATAAAGGTATCTGCTTGACAGCTTAGCAGTGTGCAGTCCAAAAGCTCCCGCCAGCAGAGCCGGGCTCCACGCTGCAGCCACAGCTGAGGCAGAGGTCTGGGCTGCTCCTTCAGAGCTGTCTTTATGGGCCATTGTTCACCATATGGAGCGCGTTAAAGTCGGGGACAGCAGGTAAATCACAGGCCTGAACCCAGTACTCACTTCAGCCCAGCAGAATGGAGGTGACTGTGTCACCAGCCTGTGTGTGTGTGTGTGTGGAGGAGAGAGAGTCAGGAAAAAGAGGGAGTGAGTTCATTATGTCCACTGTGGTTAAAGTGCCGGTTTGGCTTTGACACCAAATGAAAACCATCCATTCATCCATTTTTTATTTGAGGTCGTGGGAAATCAGTGGTTGAAAATTTTTCTGTGAATAAACCCAGACATTTACCGCATCCATTTAAAATGCAGTTGTTTTTTGTTTGTTTTTTTAAAGACTAAATTCTCCACTTTTGTTGCCGTACTGCTAATCTTTACATGGTCAAAGAGCCAGCCTTTCACTCTTTAAGGAATAGTACACCCAAAGAATAATGTGCATTCATTTTCTACTCACCCTCATGCTGAGCAGGACTCCGGAGCACTTTTTTAATAACTGAAATGGTTTACTTATCCCCCAAATTTCATATAATGGAGTTCACCAGCGACTGAACCAAAAATGTCCACAAAAACTTGTCAATATTCCTCCACACTGCTCGTCCAATGTAATCCAAGTGTCCTGAGTGGGTAGCGTCCAGACTTTACTCAAAATGACATCATTTAGTATATTTTTATACCTAAACAGTACGACATTGCAGTTTCTACTTGCGCATTCGTGCACGTTCACGACACTACAGAAGCCGCTGTGAAACCGGGACAAACACAAGAGGGTCCAAGACGGGTTGGATATTGATTTACACAAAGAAAGAAAGAAAAAGGAAACGCGCAATCTCGTCTGACGTGGCCTCCGTAGAGTTGTGAACTCACAGGGGCGCGCTTCGCGGCAGTTGGATGAACTGCTGTTTAGGCTATAAAAATATACTAAATAATGTCGTTTAGAGTAAATTATGGACGCTACCCACTCAGGACACTTGAATTACATTGGACGAGCAGTATGGAGGAATATTGACAAGCTTTTGTGGACATTTATGGACCTTTTTGGTTCAGTCGCCAGTGAACTCCATTATATGAAAGTTGGGGGGAAAACGAAAACCTGTCCGATCTCCGGCTGCATTTGAGATATTAAAAAAGTGCTCCAGAGTCTTGCTCACCATGAGGGTGAGTAGAAAATGAACCCTCATCATTCTGTGGGTGTACTGTTCCTTTAACGCATCAGTCTGGAGTCAAGTTTTTTTTTTCTTTTTTTAGATGAAGCTGTTGTGCACACCTCTCTATCCTCCCTCCGCCCCCTCCTTCCCTGCCCCGTTGCCGGGCTGCTCGCCAGCAGGGGGGCCTGTAATCCCAGCAGCACCATTGTGTGGACCGGCAGGTATTTCCCCCGTCGCCGCTGAGCAGCGGACTCAGCTGACTGGCAGCGCCGTGGGAGCAGGAGGAGCTCTCCTCCTGAAAGCTTGACTTCCTTACTTCCCGTCTGTCCACCCGCCTCCACTCCAAACACAACCATAAAGACAAAGCTGTTCCTCGCCCTGATCTGCTACCGAGGTTTCCCCAGGTTTATGTTTCAAAGCCACAGTGTGTGAAAATGTGCTCATGTGTGCGAAGGTAAATTCCTAACCTTCTTTCAGCCTTAGAGACGTCCACTTAGTCTCCAGCAGCTTTCCATTCAGACCAGTGAAGGGGTACATTTATTTAATCCGGACTGATCTATCCAAACCAGCCAGTGGTTAATGTCCGAGCTAGACTGGGCGCCTCCTCTGACAGACGCAGCTGCAACCTTCCAAAGGTTTTCAAAGTGAAGTTGGGAGGCTCCCAGGGGCCCTTGAGGGGGATTCAAAAGCAACTCGGTAAGTTCAGTATTTATTTCCAGCATTTACTCTTGTTCAGCTCAGTCTTTTACCATTTAAATAAGATTTTTCAAGAGTAAACCCTACTGTACCATGAGAACAGGAAGTTACTGTTGGGGATTGAGCGATTCAGATTTTTTTTACGGCTGATACCGATGCTGATATTTTCTCATCAGCCGATGGTCGATACAATCTGCCGATATTTGGGCGCAATACTGCATTTGACCCCCAAACTAATATAACGAAGAGCAAAATGGAAACCAATTTTACAACTTTTTTAGTATACAAAGAGAAACAATGCACTTTTAAGCAAATGTTAAATAGGAACATTAAATTTGCAATAGATGGGTTTCCCTTTTACAAACATTGACAGTTGCGCACGCAACCAGGGGACAAAAAGCCTGTTTGTCCTGCAGTCTACAGCAAAACACGCACCCATGTCATTCATAAAAATGTAAAATAACCTGACGAAACAAGCAGAGATCGTTGTGTTTTAAATTATATTGCATAAATGTGTATTTTGATGATGAGTAAAAAGATCCAAATGCAGCATTACTGTTTCCTGTTTCTATGATCATTAAACTAACTTGACAATGGCGTCAACATCTGGAAACGGCATTTTTCTTGTTAAAACATGGATATTATTCGTGTTGGACCTCATTTGAAATTTGCCTGAAAAACTTGACTTAGAAAGCGGCTTAAACTTTCATTTAGACTCTTTGTTAAAACCAAAATAGGCCACAACAGTCTGCTGTCTGCAGCAGGTTCGGCTCCGGTGTCGTCCTCACCTCCTCCATACAGGAGCAACTTTCACTAGTTTGGGATTAAACCAGGCAAAGATGACATCATCACTACATTTGGAAAGGAGCTGATTCCAGCTGTTAGGGACTAACACGCATTGCTGTTGGAAAGTTTCGCTGCTTGTGTAACATTCTGCTTTAATGTGTATGAAATCATAGTGGACAGCACACAGATTAGCTAACTGCTAACAAGCTAACAGTATAAACTCAAACACCATCTGATTTACGACCCCATACTTCGTATTAAATCTCTGGGATGCGTTGTTTTGCAGTGAGAATGTTTGTAAATGGCTCCAAAATCAGTTTTTTCTTCTATTTATTTTCCGTGTGTGAGCAGAGGACGGCTGTCACACACAGCTACAGTATTTACAGCTTAAAGTGTTGTGATGCAGCCGTGAGCCGTGAACTGATAAATTACTGGCCGCAGCCCTGATACTGGTATTAGCATCAGTCTCCTGAATACAGCACAGGAATAATTTCTGCTGGTTTAATCTGACATGGTGACCATGGTGAAAGACTAAATAAGTCAAGGAGTCTGAAGCTGCAGAAGTTATCCAAGAGGGTTTTCTGAAGACAGTCACTTCTACCGTCCTGTTATCACCATTTAACGTTTGGATTTTTGCAACCGAACAAACACCAGGACTCAAACATTATATTTCCCCGACACTTTCACGTCATATCTTGACCTCATCTGCATTAAAAGTCGAGTCTTGCATGTAAACACACATCTTCTCATAGTTTAGTAATGCTTTTCCTGTATTTTCTTGCCCCCTATCTGTGACGTTGCTCAGAAACCCATCTATTAATATATAAAAAAGAAACAGTGCACTTCTAAAACTGTTAAAAATATTGGCCAACACAGCTGATGTATTGGCCTATACTGATACCAGAAAAAAAAAACACTAAAAAGAAATGCAAATATCGGACTGAAATGTCGGTCAGAAAATGTATCAGTCGATCGTTACTTTTGATCAAAAAGTGCGTTAAAATACAGGTTTTGTAGGTGAGAGAAGACACATCCTTTAGCCAGACTACAGTAAAACTCATGTTTAGGTTCTGAATTGGGATAAAAATTAGGGATGCCCAATATTATCGGCCAATATCAGCATTAAAATGTGATATCGGAAATTATCGGTATTGGATTTTTTTTGGACCGATTTTTTGAATAATAAAATCTCGCAAGAACTTATTGTTCCATTATCTTGTTCCATCAGCAGCGGTGCAGCATGTAGAGAAGTCCCTGTTGTTGTGGAAGAACTTCATATCCCAGCATTCCTTTCAGAGTCATGTGACTACGGTGCAGCTGCTGCTGACTTGCTTTGAAGCTGCTTATGTCTGGTTTTAAGTTGGTTAAGTTACCAAGTTGTCAGAAACATTAGAATTAGCCACATGTTGGCTAATACCTGCTAGTATCTGATATCTGGCAGCCAGATGTCCAAAATGAACTCCTCTGGCTGAGTTAAGGAGATTTTGGGATCTTTTCTTTGAGAGCAGAAAATAAGTGTATTTCTCAAAATATAAGCGATTCAACTTCACAGTTGTCTGCATATATTGGCATCGGTTGATACTGGATATCAGAAATTAAGAGGTGAACAATATCAGATATTGGATATAAGCCAATATCGAACATCACTAGTAAAAATGTTTCTGTAAAATGGTGGCAAGATTTTACAGAACAGATTAGATTACTTTTGTCCTCAGAGATGTCAAAGTTAACAGCATTTCTGTGGGTTTGACTGAAAACTTGGCCACATTTGGTTTTATGTGAATTGTGCTGAAGTTTGTCATAAAACCCTCATCTATATCTCAGCCTGCATCTCATACAGCTGTGTGTTGTCTCTAAGAAGCATCAGCTGTAAACATAATGCAGTTTTATCAAAATAACCACAAGATTTTCCAAACTCACTTATTTTGTTAAAGGATAGCTTTCTTTTTTCCACCCTGGACCTTATTTCTAGGAGTTTATATGTGCATTTATTCACCGGTAAAATTTCTGCATCTCTTTGACTCCTTGGGAAGATATTGCATTGAGTTGCCCTTCCGTGTACATCCATTAAAATGGCGGAGACGGGGCAGTCACTATATAAGACATTATCTGCAGCAAAAAATCATTGATTTCATCAATGCTTTAAAGACACAATGGAACTTTTAGCAGTTTTCTCAGTGACCCCCCTATCGGCGGCTAAACTAGCATCCATCTTGTATGGTACCTGCACTGTGATTCGCTCCAGCCAGTAACCGACAGTCTTATCTTGACTCTTGTTCTGTCCCTTCCCCTCTTCCTTTTCCTCTCTTCCTTTAGTGATGTTTCCTTGAGTTTCTTTACCGAATCCGACATGATGCACGTTCAAAACACCTGCTGTGTTCATATCTCATTCATATCCGTTTGCTGGTAAGTGACGCGGTGTTGCAACGAGTAGTCGGCTGCAACGTCACAGTCACGTCCCAGATGGGAATCTTACATACTGCTGTTTCTGAGCTCCGGGACGCCTCTGGGCAGGGACGGCTCGGAAAAATGCGCAAAAACGAATGTTGGTGTGTCAAGCGAGTCAGAAATATATTTTTAAGCTCTAAAAGTTACGTTGTGTGTCTTTAAGTAGAATGAACGAACAAATGAGTACTATTGTCCTGTCAGTTCAGAATTTAGCAAATTGTGTTTTGTTGTTGACTGAGCTGCTCATCTCAGCTGTACTATGGAAGCGAGCATTGTGGATGCGTGGGCCCGAAAAGTGTGTAGAACACCCTGATAACTAACGGAAAGCTAAATCAGGACTCACAGAACAATAGTACTCGTTCGTTTGTTCAGTCTACTTAAAGTTTTGGCGAATATCAAGGAGTTTTGCTGCAGACAGTGCCTTCTATAGTGACTGTCCCGTCTCCGCCATTTTACTGGATGTACACCGAAGGGCGACTCAACGTAATATCTTCCGAAGGACTCAAAGTGATGCAGAAACTAAACCGGTGAGTAAATACACGTATATACTCCTAGAAATAAGGTCCAAGTTGAAAAAAATTTAAGTTATCCTTTAAGGATGGTGCTGGTTGTGGCACGTGTTACAGGAGAACTACGGTCAGGTAAGTCGTGATCCGCCCATGCTAGCGTCCATGCTAACGCAGGAAGGCCATGCTGAAATCAAAGAGTCTGACCGGGGCTCTTTAAACAGTGGCACACTACTGTAGCTGCCTGTTAGAGGTTGTGTCCTGCTGCCTGTGGCCTTTGCAGCCCTGGTGGGGCGCATTTGTCCCCCCTGCACCGCTGCCCTGCCAGTTGGCAAGCCTAAGCCAGGAAACTGTCAGTGTCGATTGAGTTGAGTGGAGGAGGTCCTGCTAAAGGAGCCTTGCTAGTTCCAAGGCCCACCTCTGTTTCCAAAGCATGGGAATAAAGAGCTCTGCATTCCACAGGTCTGAGCTGCCAGCTTTCCCCCTGCCCACAGTTCACAGGGAGCCCTGAATGAGATTAACAAAAGCGTTCTGTTGGACCCCTCTTGGCTGGCTTCCACATCAACAGCTCGCAGGGTCAGGGGTCACACTAACTACATTCATTCCCAGCAGACCCCTTGCTCCAAACACAAGCTGCCAGTCGCACAAACTCCCAGCTTTCCCTCTAATCCCCCGAGATATGTCTGATCTCTCCACATGTTTCTGCACAATTAAAGCAATATCACACCTTGCAAATGGAACAGAGAGAACGAGAGCGAAGCTGGACAGAGGGGAGAGAGTGAGAAAAAAGAGTGAATGGAGGGCAAAAGACAGGAGGGATAAGAGAATTATTAATCTGCTCGTCTAAGGCACTAACATGAGTCTGCACCTGATGAAATGCTGCAGGCTTCATGGATGACTCACACACCTGTGTGGTTATTCAGCGGATCAGTGATGCACATTTCAAATTCGCCATCCTTTTTAAGTTTCCTCTACAGTGAGTGTTTAAAACTTAAATCTGGTTGGTTGTGCAGGCTCATAAATACGTCTGTACTGGACATCATCTTCCATCACATAAAGTTTGTAAGATTTCCCAATCAGTTAAAATTCCCATTCCTGCAACTCCGTGTCGCTGTAACTCGCTTCGGTTAACCTCTGCTCTGCACTTACAGGATGTGTTTCTACAGTTTCTAATCCATCCCCTTTTCTTGTCATGCTCACAACTCTTCCTCATGTCCTTAATGTTGATATCCAGAAAAGTATTGACAGGGCTGTGTCACCACTGTATGGCATCTCCTCTTTAATCTGTAGACATCTGGGAACTGGGAGGTGAGTTGCAGTGCTCATGGGACAGAAATGTTCCAGTCTGATCTGACAGGATTTGAGCAGCTCAACAGTTCTGGGCTTTGTGGTTTTTATGATGTACCAAATGTTTTCAGTTGGTGAAAGTTCTGGACTGCAGGCAGACCAGTCCAGCATCTGGACTCTTAAAACGAAGCCACGCTGCTGTAATACAGTTTAGCTTAGACTTGCTGAGTTATGCAAAACCTTTAAAGGTGTCATAACCTCGTGTTTTACATACATAATCCTTCTTAAATTATCTTCAAATAAATTTTTGATTACAGTTGGGTTGGAGGAAAATTTAATTAGCTCATTTTAACCTCTTTTTATCCCCAACTTTTGTTTGTTGCGAGAATACGCACGAGAGGGGGGGGGAAGGGGCAGGGGGGAGGAGGAGAAAAGGGGGGGGAAGGGGGGGGCCGGGGGGGAGGCCCGCCCTTAGACCTGTCTGTAAGCGCGTTCACGAGGCAAACGTCAAAGCTAAAACAAAGTTTTATCAGGACAGAGCAGGTGAAGGAAACTATGTCCCAACAGAGAAAAACGTGATAAAAACGTAACGGCACGGTTGATGGAGAGGATCCGCGGAGTTATAGGGCTGGACTCTGATGAATATAAGGAGCGGACGTCTGACGTGAAGTTAACCAGTGTTAGCTTTTGTAGCTACATTAGCAGCTTGTCACGTTTGTGTACCACTGTTTACTGGCCTCTTACACAAAAGATAATAAGTTGCACAAGCAGCAACACTTACCGACTGCACATCCTCACTGATAAATATAATCCACTGGTCCCTGGTAGTGCTGTCCCTCCTGTTACACTGAAAACTGCTGAATTTTTGCCGGAGCGGCTCAGCATGGCAATTTTTTTCCCCTTCCTCCTCGTCGTCGTCCTCCTCTCTGACAAAGCTGGTCATTAAACGCTACTCTGCGGCAGGTAATTAGCTGCTTTCAGGTGGTGCTGAAGAGGCTAGCTTAGCAGCTAGCAGCCTCTGTAGATCACGTCATTCAGAGAAAAAACCCAAAATGGCGTACTGTGGAGAGCGCGCTCTTGTGGCCGATTCTGGTGAGAAGACGAAGCTACTTTCACTCTCCGGAGTTTCTGGCACGTTTTAACTGAGGTCCTGTTCCAATACTGTACACACGTTTCAACATGAAAAAGTGAGATTTCCAGGTGATGACTCCTTTAAGAAAAAGAAGGGAGCAGATGTTGCTCTGAAACCTGCGTGTTGCCTTTTAGCATTGATGGAGCCTTTCCACATATGCAAGTTGACAGTTCCATAGGTGCTAATGCAACTCTGAACGGATAACAACCCTCTTTATTTCAGAGGATGAAGCTGATTTCCGACAGAACAGTTTTCTATTTTGCTGTAAATGAGCTTTGTTCCGGGGAAGACGGCGGTGTTTCTGGATGTTCCTCTTTACATGTTGGAGCTTTTATCTGCATTTATGGATTTCAGGGTGAACTGTGATCACTGACAGGGATTTCTGGAAGACCTCCTGAGTCCATGCAGTGATTTCCAAGAGAGAATCGTGTCTGCTTTTAAGCGGGCAGCATGATCACAGATAAAAGTATCCCATGTTGATTTGAAAGATGTTTCTAGATTCTCTGAATCTTATGAGGGATTTCACAGATGAGGGATTTATAAATAATGGCAGCAAGTTTGCGTAATTTTTTAAAGTAAAGCCAACTAGAATATACAGTGTATAACCATTGATATATCGATATGGAGACCGATGCGTTTTGTCCCTTAAAAGAAAATCACATGATTGTTCAGTTTGCATTGATATCTTCAATGCAAGGGCAATGTTAGATATGCGTAACATTTGAGAACAGAAGTACTGGAAAGATGCTTTTAAACAGTAAAAAATTATATTGATGAGTAAATTAAACAAAAATATGACAAAAAAATTCTTTCAATTATCAAATAACTTAGGAAAAGGTTCAGATTATTTGATTTTTTTCAGTGGAAAATGGTCAAATATTTAAAAAAATGGTAAATTTACCAAAACATAACCTGCATTAAGGCACTGAAAAATACCAAAACATCATCACCATCACTAACAGTAGTGGCAGCATTTTGACATGTGATAGGCTCCTACACTGAAAAAAAGGATTTTTCAGCCTTGTAAAAATCACTTTGATGTGAGAAGTAAATTGTGTGGTTGTGAAAGAATACTCTTAAAATATATTTGTTTCAATGTAAGATTTTCAGTTTGATGCAAACTGAAAATCTTACCAATCACTGACAAAGTAAAACACAATGGCAAAACTGATGAATACGAATAAAGGTTTCTTGAATTTATCTTGTAGAAATAACTTGTAAATGCAAGTAAAGTTTACTTGAAAATGACCCTTGTGAAATTTACTTAACATTTCTGAGTGCAATTGCTTTCCTAAGATTTTCTAAGTAAATCTTACTCTTCAGTTTTTTTTTCAGTGCACCATCGACAGAAGCTAGAATCTGGCTGCTTTCATCATTTCATTACCTAAAACTCTCAGAAGTGAATACAAATTGCATGTTTTGCATCTTTGCAGTGGTATCTCGATACCAAAACAAGTATCAAATCCGATATTTTGTTTGGCTGGTATTGAAGTATCGACTCCATGGTGTCGATATGCCCATCCCTACATTTAACATGATCATGAACTCTACTTCTTGCTCAGGAAGAATCAGAAAGCCTTTTTCACCCAGCACCCCCAGAGTTCCCTTTACTAAGAGGTTGTAAGTGGTATTTAATGATTTCCTTGCTTAAATGAAAAACTTCCCAGTCTTGAGGTCATTTCCTTTCATTTCTTTCTGTGACACGTTGTCTAATGCATAAAGAAAAACCCCGTTTGAGCTTTCAGACCTTTGACCTTTTTGAAGCACTTCATAAAATCTAAAGATAAACCTATTCACTAATAGCTAATTTATAGCTAGTGGGTGCATTAAACATAAAAGTACTTAAATATTTAACTCTATATAATGCTGACTAACCAAAGCTGTGTTCACAAATGGCTCATTACAGAAGGATTTATAGAGAACTGCAGCTATCTTCATGACAGAGAGGTAAAAAATCATAGTCATCATCTGCTCTGACATTCCCTCGTAGATTACGGAGTACCATTTGGCCCTAACCTGTGCACCTTTAACTGTAATGTTGTCATTTCAGTAATTAAAATGTTTTTGTGTTCCTGCCCACCAAATAAAAAAGTCACTCCATATTTCAGCAAACACCTCAGAGGAGGGATTTCTGCCTCTTCCTCCATCTGAAACCAGTTAACCCAAACAGCAGCGCTGAACTGAAGTGGACATGAGCAGATCAGGAGGAGGACGGAAACGGTGAGCGAGCAAAGATATAGAAATGTTGGCGAGGTCGGTGGGGAGGTGCGGGGGGTTGTTCACAGAGAGGATCATACGTTACTTTTTTTCTTTTCTTCCTCAGTATTTCTTGTCCTTGATCTGCAAGCTTTTCTTTAAGCTGGATCCAGCCCCCCCCCCCCTCCTCCCTGCCGAGCCCTGAGCCCAGAGGAGGGGAGGCCTCGGCCAGCTGCAGGCTTCACTGGAACCCTGCACGCAGAGGTGGAGGGGATGGTGAGGGATGGAGGGCTTTTTTTGGGGGGGGGGTTGCAGTAGATTGAAGCAGAGTCACGGTGAGAGAAAGAAGTCAAGAGAGGCGGCTGATGACAGCATGAGTGCAGCAGAGGAAATTGCACTCAGAGACACAACACGGGCACCCTGAGAGATTTAGTTTCAAAGCAGGAAAAAGAGCCGAGCGTTTTCCTGCCGGTCCGCTTCCGCAGCTCAGGCCATCCACGGACAGTCAGCAGTGGTCCAAGCAGAGCGTGGCACGCCAGCTTTACATGGCAGCACGCTGTGAGACGGCTCACATACACCTGATTTACACTGTCACTCTGCAGCAAAGCATCGCTTCTGTCACATAACTCTTATTTAGATAACAGGCTAATATTTCATGTTAGTGATCCTTTATGAATCAATTATAATAATGACATAAGAAACTTGAATTTCAGTTGCTGAAAATACCAAACATATTTGAAACGCAGAGGTTTTATAAATCCAAGTCAACACTCTTTATTTAATTATTTACAATATGTAAGACATCAAACTGAAGGACAACCATTGAAAATGTTTTTAAACGCACCACAAAGGTGATTTCTCATAAATTATATTAACAAGTAGCAGATTAGCCCAGCTATTAACATAATTTATGAATATTATCATCTTGTTGATTATTAGTTAAGAAACAAACAGAAAAAAATCTGATGAAAATCTACAAAACAGATGAACAAAATTTGTTTTAGCAAAATTTGAAACATTGCAGCGATGTAAAACAGCGAAAACATTTATTTTTCCAAGATTTGAATTTTCCCGGAACATTAAATAAATTCATGAAAACTTTAATAATCCAAGTAGAGAAGCATTATAAGGTCATATTATAATAAGAGATCGGATCGGATATTGGCTCCGATATTGACAAATTAGCTGGACTGGATATTTTCATTAACATCATAATCAATGTAAACTTTCTTTTTTGTTAAAAGATAAAATTGAGTTCAGTTATATCAATGTTAATTTGTTACTTTTCTTTAAACAAGGCTAGATGTTTATGTGAAGCCTGATGCCTTCACTCACACGGCAAGGAATGCAGTTTATTCATTCAAAAGTATCGGATACCGATCAGGTATCGGCCAATACGCTCAACCCTGGTATCGGTATCGGATTGGATTGGAAAAAACTGGATTGGTGCATCTCTAATTATAATATATATATATGCCGTATTTTCTGGACTATAAGTCACTATTTTTCATAGTATGGCTGCTCCTGCGACTTATAAATCAGCATATCTACAATTTAACATATTTTCAGGTATCAGGTCATGCTGACTGACATGACCCGAGGATGTTTATCCTTCTTTACCATGATGTTTATTGTCATTTACAGGCATTAACTTTGGAATCGGAGTGATTGGAGAATTTTTTGTAGAAACAAACTGGATATGAATCCAAAAATCGCCTTATTTGAAATAAATAAATAAATAAAACTTATAGTCCGGTGTGACTGTTTTTTTTCCTCTTCATGATGCATTTTTTAACTGATGAGACTTGGAAAATACGGTACATATATGCGTGGTGTGTGTGTGTATTTTTATATACACTCTTTCTTCCATCTTCCTTTTGTGTTTTAAATGCAACAAAATGTGATCTTTTAATTATCAGTGATGCATTGATCCTCAGGTTTTGCAGGGTAAAATGACTCATGTGAGATTTGCATGTCTAAGTTAAGGGCTTGATTGAGACAAACATCATGAGTCTCTGATTGTTCCTGAGTCCAGATGAGGTGAGATGTGGTCAAACACTCTCAGGCTGCCATCAACAGAGGGCGCTAAGACTCAATATGTGGATCCACCAAATCTCCACCAGAAATGCTGTGTTTGTTGTAGTTTAATATTTGATGAGTAAAGTAATATATAAAAGTAAATAAACAAATAAAACGGTGGAATCTGACAAAACTGAATGTGTAAATCAACATAAAAGAGATAAATCAGATGATTTAAAATAGATTTGAAAACATGGACATGTGAAGAAAAAGCATTCTGCTTTCAGGACCATCAGACTGAGGAAAGATCCAGTTTCTCCAATCAGATTAGCGTAAATTAAACTCTGAAAAAATGAAAAAGGGGAAGATGACAGACATCATCTCTGGGAGAACCAGCAGCATTACCATAAGGAGCAGCTCCAACACGTGTAACCAAACAGTCAAATCCCAGAGATGGTGTTTTATGATCTGTTTGATAACTTGTGTGAAACAGCACTCCCTGTTCATTTATAAATCCCTGGTAATCCCCGAGAGGTACTGACAGCTGATTTAGAGACGCCCTGGGCTCCATTGGTGAAGATAAACTGAGGTGCTTTCTAGCAGCGAGTTCTGTGGAGAGCCTGGAGAGTCTAAATCACTCTTTAAAGAGACAAGGAGCCTCAGTTACAGTCGCGGGGGGCCAGCAGTGTTGCAGGGCCACTGGCTGGCCTGCGTGCTGTTAGCTCTATACCAAAAGATGTGCCCCGGTGTTGGCTCAAAGTTCCCGGTTTCTCCCAAAAGTTTCCTGCAGGAAAGAAAAGGAGATAATTCATCTATCTAATGGGAGCCATAAATCCCCATATTAACTTCACTGCGTCGCAAAGGAGGGCACAACCTGGAGAAATAAAAGACAGATGAGGGCAGGGAGGAAAAGAAACATATTAAAAGGTGGAGGAAGAGTGAAAATGGGAGGGGATGGTTAACAGAAGACAACAAAACGTGTAGGAAAGATCTGGGTTCACATGGAAACACGATCCAGACAATCAAAAGAAGAGGCAGGAGGGGCGCCACAAAGGGAGACGGGGTGTAAGGGACGGAGGGGTGACGGCTGGGGTGAGACAGGAGGCGAGAGGGGCCTGGTGGCAGGGCACAGGCCTGGGTGGTGCAGCGCTAACAGGCCCCCGGGGACCCTGCGCTGCAGGACCATATGGGGAGCAGTGAAAGGGAGAGGAGCAGTGGGAGCCCCAGGCTGACAAGCCACCGCTGCCCCTGCTTCAGCTGTTCCCCTGGAGCCCCGGGGACCTGGGGATTAGAGGCGCACAACAAAGGCAACACATACAGGACACACACACACACACACACACAGTGGATGGCAGTGGAAAGAGGGCATCCACTTATAGTTCAACAAAAGCTTGTTACATACTCCACGAGAAGCAAGAACTTTGTTCTTGTTCTCGAGGCTGCAAGAACAAGAAAAAAGTTCTTGTTCGGCAGGGCATATTTACTCCCCGAGAAAAAAAATCTCCCGAAGTCCTATAGGCCCGCCCACTCCAATATTTGACGCTGAATAGTAGTGGTCGATAGATGGCAGAAGCACGGGATTGATGCATCTGGATAGTCAAAGACGCAGAAGAAGAAGAAGACGCGCTAAGCATTTTGGGAACCTGATCCAAACAAGTAACAACACTTTGGTAGCACGCTAAAGGCAGCTATGGCAGTTTATAAGTTGATGGAGGAAGAAGAACAAGAGGAAAGAAACATGTTCTACGCAGAAGAAGAAGAGGATCTGTTGTTGTTACTGTCGATTGCTGAGATGAAAAAGAAAAAAAGGAAAGTAGGTGGCATGTTCGACCACTCAATACAACGAGGGCTGAGCAAGGCGAGTACAGCGTCTTGGTACAACAGATGAGGGCAATGGACGATGAGAGACACTTTACTTACTTCAGAATGTCTGCCAGGCGTTTTGCGACCTCGTTCATCGAATCACGCCATTCATTCAGCATGCACCCACACACAGCATCCCGATCTCTATCCAGGAGAGATTAGCGGTCACACTGCGGATATTAGCTTCTGGGAGCTCCCAGAGCAGTGTGGCCGCCAGTTACAAAATGGGGTTGACGACCGTGTGCTCCATTGTTTCTGAGGTGACCAAAGCTATCTGGTTAGCTTTGAAGGACGACTTTGTGGCATTCCCCTCACCAACACAGATGATCGATATCGCTCGGGACTTTTGGAGGTGTTGGAACTTTCCCAATTGTGTGGGGCCATCGATGGAAAACATGTGAAAATTAAAGCCCCACCACAAGCAGGAAGTGACTATTATAATTATAAAGGCCACCACTCTATTGTGTTGATGGCGGTGTGTGATGCACGCTATCGATTCACAATGGTGGATGTCGGTGCCTACGGAAGAGAGCGATGGTGGAGTGTTTGAACAGAGCTCCTTTGGGTCTGCACTCAAGAAAGGGCAACTTCCTCTGCCACCACCAGCACATCTCCCTGGCCAACGATCAAGGCTCCACATGTGTTTGTGGGAGATGCTGCATTCCCTCTGCATGTAAACCTCACCCGTCCTTATGCAGGTATGTTGTTTTTTGGTTTAATGTAAACATATAAAATGATTGTAATTTAGTTAAGTGATGTAATGAATAAAAATGGAAGTGTTAGCAAATCTGCATCTACGGTGGAAGCTGACTTATGCTTGATATGTAACCAAAAATTGGTTTGAAATATGCTGCTCATTTATGTATTCATTTTCTTTGTCTTGTGTACAGATCGGAATCTCACAACAAAGGAGCTTGTCTTCAATTCCGCCACTCCCGTGCCAGGCGTGTGATTGAAAATGCATTTGGAATCTTGGCAGCAAGATGGAGGATCCTTGGGCGTCCAGTGGAGTGTTTTCCAGATAAGCTTGGGGATATGGTCAAGGCCTGTGTTGCCCTTCACAACTACCTTGCCTGCACAGATGCTGCTAATGCTCCAGGTGTGAGATACATCGCTGCAAACTTTGCAGACTCTCTGCCGTTTCTGGAGAGCTGCAACATGGGGAGTGGAGGAGGCAGGTGGAAGGAGACAGCAATCTCCAGGATGCAGGGAAACTCTCTGGAGTCAGAGCATCTAGGGCAGCACACGCCACAAGAAATGACTTCTGTGAGTTCTTTCAAACACCTCAAGGACTTGTGCCATGGCAAGAAGACATTATCCGGAGGGTGTCTGCAGTAGTTAATAACTAAAACATTTTAAAAGTGACTGTGACTATTACTGTTAAGCTTTGCCAAGAGGAAAATGCTTTTCCCCACAGTCTGTAATTTTGGTTGGTTCCAAAAGGTATTAAATTTGTATTTTGAAAAGAAGTCTGCTACTCTTGCTTTAGTAGTTTGCTCAGTAAACAAATTTTAAGGTTTGTCGAATGTTTATAGCCTTGTATGAATGAAGAGGTATAATTTAAAGTCAGGTTTATTTTTTCTTATGTAGTACCGAATCACTTCACACTGAATAAAAGAACTAAAAATAGAACACAAAAAAAAAACAAGAATAACTGTAAAAAGTGAAAAGTATAAATAAAAATATGTGGCACATGGTGAATACTTCGCTAAAGTAGTATAGTACACCCCAACTGGGAACGTTTTTGTTAGTCTCGTAATAAGGTTTTGGGTTTCATTTACTCGGATAAAGTTTGGTGGCAGTGAACGCATGAAAAGCCACATGCAAGACATATCTACCAATGGGTCCATTAGCTGCAACATGGTTCTCTTCTCTGCCGCCCTTCCTCCCTGCAGCTTCCGTTAGCTCTTCTTCTATCCAGTACAGCTAATGCAGCTTAAAAATTAGAGTTGGTGCTTCCGTTCCTCTTTTAATCTTGATTTCTTGGTGAAGTAGGGGATGTAGAGTAGTGAAGGAGGGGACTGGAGTTGATGATAGAAGGAGGATTGGGAACTGGAGTAGATGATCAGAAGGAGGATTGGGAACTGGAGTAGAAGATAGCTGTACATAGTTATGTGTGGGTGGAGCATAAAGCTTGAGGACTAGTGCAGAGAATTAAGATCCTCATGAAATAGAGTCATTATTAAAGAAAGGTTGCATGAAGGTCCTTTTAGGGTCTGGTCCATGTCCTGAAAAAGCACGAGTTGAAAAAGTATTAGAATAAGAAAAATAAAAAAAAAATAATATAAGATAAAATACACATTTAAAAGTGGTGGCGAGAGATCATTGGCATATTTTACTTTTGAGTACATTCGCACCAGTCCTTCTGAGTCGTGTGCTATTCACGTTAACAAATAATGAGCTGATTAAATGAGGGCATACATATAATCTTGAAAACTTCTGGGTATTAATGATGCTGAGATTATATGGTTGGAACGACAGCTTACCTCTAGAGAAACTGTAAAGTTGGTGGTCGTTTCACGGTGTTTTATGTGTCTGTCAAGCCACTGCAAGGACAATAGAGAGCTGGTACTGCCGTTTTTCCTCCGGAGTCACCACTCTTCTTCTGCTGGCGCGACGCGCTTAGAAATTTGTCACGGGGTGCGCCATTTTTTAAGACGTGCGGTGGACAAAGTCTGAGCGTCTCTTCCACGATTGTTTGCCATTTGTTGTCCTTATAGATTTTATTGAAGTGTTGTAGAGATGATCATACTTCCTCCCGCTCGGCTAGTTGTTCCTCAAAGTTTCCATTGTTTCTTCCTTGTGTCGAGTAGCAGGTCTGTCGGTCCTGGGCTTCCTCAGAAAATAAAGGTTCCGGCTTGTTCATCCCGCCCTTCAAGTTTCTGACCAATCATGTAATACTTCTCGGTCCCCGAGAAGAAAGTTCTGCCGGCCGAGGGGACAAGAACAAGCCGCCGCTGCCTAAATCGTCCGGAGAAAAAATGCGCTTTTGTTCTCGAGGGACAAGAAAAAAGTTCTCGCTCTCGTGGAGTATGTAACAAGCTTCAAAGACAGGTACACACTAACACGCACACACTCCTATGGACTCTTTCACGTACAATTGATGCAATGCCAAAATACAGCAAAAAGCCCAGAGTCCATCTATTTGGTCTACAACAAAGAAAACTCTTATCAGCCACGCACACACACACCCACACGCACACAGGCAGTAGAAGACAGCAAGGCCAAATACTGTCCACTTAGAGTTAAATGATGGGGCGACTAAAGGCTACACAATACACACAAGCAGCAAGTACAACCAGTTTCACATGAATACACACTCACATGAGCACACGTAGGGTGTACTCAGCTGATACAACGGAAGTTAGCAGCAACACGTGCTATCAACGCTTCGAGGGATTATTCTGCTCTCTAACAGATGTAACAACACTGGAAGGATAAATACGTTAATCCAGTTCATATTAGTCCTTTTTGGAAGTGTTAGCTGAAACTCTGCATCACCGTCTCGTTCACAGGGATAAGAATGACAACCAGAGCATGAAAAAGAGGAGAAAAGCATGTCAACTGTAACAGTGTGGAACTGGAGCTTTGACCTGTAATATAACCGAGCAGGTCGCTGCTATCAGCAATCTAATGCAGTTAAATGTGGTCTGATCTGATGAAGTTATTTCAAAAGATAGATTTTCCTCACCTCTTGGCATTTTACCACAATTCAAAGGGAAGCAGAAGTCCGAACGCAACATCTGCTGTCCTGCAGCAGCTGCAGTTAGAGAGGAAAATGTTAGCCAGCTTAGATTGCTTTGCTGCAGCTCGCATGAAGAGGCTGCAGAATCAGATCTATTCGGATTTTACTTTTAGTTTCTAAAAATGAAACCAAACAGTGTCTTATTGTCTCTGTTGTGACAGACTTGCCTGAGCGACCTAACACCACAGATCCAGGCACGTGCACAAAGACAACCGAACGGGTGCCTGAGCCCTTTTTGCCCTGATTAATACAAAGTGCCCTTTTACACTCTGGGTTTAGACAGCAACAGAAAACATCATGTCTTAAATTGCTGTAACTCTTAAACTGTTCATGCTGTGGACGTAACTCAACGGATTCTGGAAGCTGAGAATCTCGTCTTTGTGCTTTCAGCTTTGGCTGAGAGCTGTGTTGTGCTGTGTTGACATTTGTAGCAGGGGAAAATGGAGGATCAGAGGGAGATGCAGTGGGTGACTGCACTAGCAGGTAGTGTTTAGCTGTGCTTTGGTGGTGTTTTGGGCAGTGTTTAGTTGTATTTCTCTCAAGAGTATTTGAATTGTTATAAGTAGACTTGTCGGGTTTTTTTTTTTTTTCAATTTTGAGTTTGAAAGTTTTCCTTTCTTTACAACATAGAAGCTTTTACATGTTAACATGCTATCAGTGTCAAGTGTTGAAGAAATAACAATATCCAGGCGTTCCTGGTGTTTCCAACTGCCTCTCTATGGCCAAACAAGCACCTGGAGATATAATATATAGTCAGCTCTCCCACCATCTGACCAATCACGAGGCCTACTGATGCTTTGCCATTTTTGTTTATCAGCTTACTCTTGTGGTGCTCATGGCAGTTGTTACTTTATTGAGCAGTTAAAACCACAATAATGTAATTATTATATTATGTGTTATTATATTGCATATAATAACAGCAGCAATGATTATAATAATAATAATAATAATAATAAAAAAAATAATAATAATAATAATAATAATAAAAAAAAAAAAAAAAAAAAAATATATTTGGTGATATATAACATAAAGTTGAGATGATAAGACTTGATGGACCTGGTCCTTGACTATGGGTGCTTTCACACCAGATAGCCCGCTAGACTCGGTCCGATTGGGGACTCGGCTCAGTTGGTGGGTGGGGGTGATCTCCCGGGCCGAGATCGTGTTCATGCTTTACTTCAGCCAAACGAGCCCGAGTCTGGTCACCTAAAGGCCCATTTATGCTCGATGCAGAAGACGGATACGCAGACGGATGGACAGTTTTGTCCGTCGTCTGCGTCGGTTACTCAGGTTATTTGGTGCGTTTTAGAGGGGCTTGTTGGTCTGTCACTTGATGCAGAAGATGGAGCAATACCACCGGTGACCAGAGGGTCAGTGTTGAGCGATGTAGCTGATATGCAGGAACAAACCAGAGAAGAAGAACAGGAACCGGAAGAAAACAACACAAAAACGGCCGACGTTTAATCGCCCTGAGAAACAAGACGCCAAACAAACAGAGAAAAGCATCTGCAGACATCGCTGGAGCTAGAGGAGAGGCTGTGTGAGTGTGTCCGAAAATACACGCATATCTACGTTACCGACACCAAGCGGTGTAAACTTACATCAAAACAGGGAAATTAATAATGAACTTAGCACTGCTGCCTCATGGACAAACGGACATATGACCCATAGAAACCCAGAGGACGCATGGAAGTATAACAACAGCGACGCTTGACAGCACATGAAACGGACGTCACCGTTTATGTACGTTAGGGACCATAAATGGGCCTTAAGTTGCTACTTCTTCCAATCATGCCTGCATCTGTATTATACTATATTATATTATACCGTAGTATACTGTATTATAACTGAAATAGTTTTTTTTTTTTTTTACTTTAGTGCAGCACTGGTCTACTGTGTGCGCATCACAGAGCCTCCATTTTACAACTAATTACTTTAAAAACTCCATTATTTCCATGGGTCCTTATAGGAACTAGGACGTTTTCTTCTGACTTATCAATTAAAACTTTCACGTTGTTGTCTTCATTTGACCATGAGCCATTTCTAAAGAAGTCCAACACACGCGTTTGTTTACAATGCTGAACGCTTATAATCTTATACACTAATATTAACTTATGCTGAACCAAATGCAGTGTGGCAGTTGCAGTCCCCTTCCTGCATTTGGTTCGTACTAATCCTACCTAGACTCACATTTGTAGGTGGACCGAGTTTGCTTCTTTGGTCCGAATCAGAGTCGATTTGCGCATTCACAATACCCCCAAAAGAAGCAGACTTTCAGAGCAAACGGACCCTGATTCGAATTAAAAAGACTGCGTGAATGTGCCCTGTAAGCACCACTAGATAAGACTGTAAATGAAAATCAGTCACCAACATAATCTGATCTGATTGTTATGTTAAAAACCATATGATGTGTTTTATAAATAATCACCAACAGTTTTATTTTACTCTGCCCTTTCCAGACTCTGAGCTCCTGCCCACCTACAGTAAAACCTTGTGCACGTCCCTGCACCGATCACTCATCATCCGCCCTCTTAGCCTTGACATTACTGAGAATTACTGTATTGTTTGATGCAATCATCCTGGTTCCAAATGTAAAATGAGGGACTAGACTAGTGTAGTGTAGACTAGAAAAAGAAAAGTTTCCCTTCAGTCCCGATCCCACTAAGAGGTCTGGCTTAGGACAGGACAGTCTGGGGCAGTTTGCTTCAGTAAACCCTGATTTCGGTTGCACTTCTACAGCCAACTGCACCCCTGACCTGGTAGGCGGGACATAACCTGGATAGCAACAGATGCCTCAGCTACATATTAGCATTATGTGCTAGCAGCATGGCGACTTTCATGAATTATAATGAAGAACATAATACAGAAACAAAGGAGGAGAATGGTGGACATCCAGCAGTTTGTACTCTTTCTTCTTGGTATGTGGCTTTCAAGAACAAAAAATCCACCGTATGTTTGAACATGGAGCTGCTCCTGCTTTGTTCTCACTGCTGACTACTGGCTTTAAATGTTAGACGGATGTTTGTAAAATGTTTCAGTCTGGTCTTTTCCCATGTTTCTCCCTTCACTGTTGATGTTCAGGTCTCACACTTCAGGAAATGTCAGTGATTGAAGTGGCACTTTGTGGACAAAGTGTTGACAGACTGGAGCTTTAACTGGACAAACATGTTGTTGTGGTCCATGTTGCTGCTCTGGTGTGTGTGGTTGTGATGCATCTCCGCTTCCCCTCGTGACCATGATCTACACCTGCACCCTCAGTGGCAGTATTTATTCCTGCTTGGCCGTCCAGTCATTACCAGATTGTTGGTTTACCCAGTGGTAACAACAGTCAGCAGTTTGTAGAAGCAGCTTGCTTCAGTTTGATTATTTCCCTGAGTTTTTGCTAATCATTGTTCGTCTGTCCTTCTCAGGGATCCAGACCTGCCGGCCTGCCTTTCACAGCTTCACGTCACCTCTCTGCAGCCCCCTTCAGTGGATTAGAATAAACCGTTTAGCTTTTTCTCAGCTCTGTGTCCACAATTAGATCCTGGTGTCACCCTTAAATCACAGAAAAATACTTTTTTTTTTTTTTTTGGACAATTAATATAAAATCATTTTCAAAAAACCACCATTACACCAGAAGTAGTGGATTTAGGTAATTAAATCTGCACTATATACAACTTGTGGACATGCAATTACAATTTGCTGGGGGAAAAAATCAACACTCTTTGAATGTCTGAATTAGGTTCATTTCAGTGACAGGCCACTAACAAGAGCACAGGACTTTTATAGACCCTTTTGGCTCGGGCCCCGGCGAACTCCATTATATGAAAGTTGGGGGAAAACGAGAAGCCTTCTTGATCGCCGGCTGCATTTGAGATATTAAAAAAGTGCTCCAGAGTCTTTCTCACCATGAGGGTAAGTGGAAAATAAAGTTACATCATTCTGTGGGTGAACTATTCCTTTAAAGTTGTACTTCCGTGGTCATTTCATTCATATTTCTGTGTTCTCCATTATTATTGAATGCATTCTGCATCATTTCTGTTTAAAAAAAACTTCTGGTATCTTTGTATCCAGCTGTATTTGTATACTAGAAGAGAGGCTTGTGGTCCAACGGCAGCTTTTCCGGGTCCTTCTCATGAATTTCCGTCTGATTGGCTGGCTCCCGTCAGTGTATGAAGGAAGCTCCGCCCTCCGCTCTTATTTCGCTACAGACAGGAAATAGAGCCGACAAACAAGTTTGTTCCGCCATGCTAACAAACAGTTAGCTAATTAGCTTCTCAACTCCGAAGCTACAGTCGTGCCGTCTATACTTCTAGTGTGTAGTGGAGGGTTACCTGCCTTCCAATGGACAGATAGAAACCCCACGTGGGATACGCTATTTGCAATGTGACGTAGAAGTGCAAGGCTGTTCCCGATTCGCTCTTCTCTTCGTATTGTTTCTGTGATGAGAAAGCACAGCCGACTGGGGGGAACGCAACGCTAGCAAGTCAGCATGTGTAAGTAAACAAGGGGAAACCCTCCGTATTTCAGAAGGAGCAAGTTAAACGGGTTTTCAGTGGAAGGAGGCCTTTAAAGGTTTGCGGGCTCCATATAAGCTTTACAGAGAGTAGCTCCCCCAACTGGGCATAATTCGCAGAGACATGAACTACATCAAATCTTCCCTTTAGGGCTCAATTGATTTCTCTTAGTGTAATCTCTTTTATTGATTGGTCAACTGACCTTTTGTCCCAAGATTTGAAGCACTGCCTTCCTGTTTTTAATCAGTGTTCTGCAACTTTATGGGTTCATGTGATGACGAATTGTAGTGGGGAAGAAAAAACACGTGGTTTACCTTTTATTCAGGTGCTCGCATACTGTTACTCTGCAAAATCAAATAAAAATGTTCTGTTTTTTCCTTCATTTTGAATGGTAGGAAAACTGTTTATGTACATGGGCAAAATAAAAATTCTGGAGGAATTTGAAAAAAAAAAGAGAATATGAATGTGATTAAAGCTATGCTTAAAACACTACTGTTGAAAGCAACCTTCATGACTCCTGTTTTATAATTTCATTATATCACTGAATGATCTAATTGTTTGCAGTATTTGAAATCAGCATCCTGTAACAGACAAACGTGCGGTTATGCCTTTAAATTTCACCCCAAAAAGTTTTAAGGGGGCTTGAGGCAGGAATTTTTTAAAAATCCAAACTTAAATGTCCCTTTTTTTCATACTAATGGGTGATGAAGCGCTAAATAGCAAAAATAACGTTTCCACCCATGTTTCTCTCCGTTGCCTTGAACAGGCTGTGTGCTGCAGAATGTGCTGCAATTCGGTGGTTGAATTTCCCGCGCTGCCCTGCGGACGTGACGTCAAATGACGCTACATCCGCAATTTTGATACAGGAAGAAGCCGGTCGCGGTAAAATCAAAAACTGTAAGCGATAGTTATGGATTCTTCTGCCGTCAGCAAACGATCCAGATCAACTGAAAGACACTAAAAAGTGTAACTACGGAGAAAAAGGTTGGTAAACAACATTATAGCTTCAGTTTGTGCACGCTCCCGTGACGGCTTGGCTCATGGCTGCAGTTACCTGAAGCGCCAGTTTCAGCAGTCGCGAGTTTCGTTTCTTAATCTTGCCTCAAGTCCCTTTAAGTGTCAAAATCTAGTAAATAAATTTCCACCACTGCAATTTGTTTTCTGAAATCAACCAAATGCCTCTGTTAATGGCTTATTGTTTAAAAGCTTCTGCTCACAAGATATCTCCTATCTGTACAAGACTGAACACATCAAGTTCATTATAAAATCCATTTTTTTGACGACATATGTTGCAACACTCAGTATGAGCAGGTCAGGCAACAAAAGCTCTTACTGGTTACAAACAGTTTTTCAACATGTTTGAATTTATTGAACATTTGTTAATAAGATATTTTGATTGGATTTTTACTAATAAAAGGTTTATTTGCACTTAAAGACCCACAACGTAACTTTTAGACCTTAAAAATCTGCGTTCCTGACTTGGTTTGATGGCATACCAACATTCATGTGCATTTTTGAGCCGTCACTGCAGCGGCATCCTGAGGCTCAGAAACTGCACCATGCAACTTTTGGATCAGGGCCGTGGCATTGCAGCCGATTATTTGTTGCGCACCACATCACGTACAAGGAAATGGATATGTACCAGATATGAACACAGCTGATGTTTTGAATGCGCATCATGTCATATTCGGCAAAGAAACGCAAGGAAACATTATAAGAGGAAGAGAGGAATGAACAGAACAAGAGTCAAGATAAGACTGTCTTTGGCTGGAGTGAATCACAGTACAGGTACGATACGAGATGGATGCTAGTTTAGCCGCTAGTAGGGGGGTCACTGAGAAAACTACGAAATGTTTTGCTGTGGGTCCTTAAAGTAATGACTGTATTTACCAGGGGTCTAACAATTCGGTTTAACAATAATTAGTTTCATATCAAGATTCATGGTTTCTGATTCGATTCATGGATGATATTGGTTCATTAAGAACGATATGATCCGACACGGTTCAGTGACTTGAAATTGAATCAGAAACCATGAACTGCGATATGAATCAAATCCTTGTTCAACAAAATTGTTACACCCCTAGTACTGCATATACTTACCTGGTGGGATATTTTAGCTGGGATACTTTCTTCTGATCACGGGAAAACGAGGCTGAAAGAAACATAAGTAGTTGTTTTAGATACTGTGTCAACATTGAAAGCATTAACTTTTATGTGCAATGCTTTCAGTGCTGTTTTCAATTTGTTTTATTTCATTCCTCTGCAAGGTATCAATCTTTTATAAAATAAAAATGACAAAAAGACAAGGGATATTGAATATTAATTGACTACCGATAATATCAGCCGATATTGGCATTAAAATGTGATACCGGAAAATATCTGTGTCGCTTTTTTGGACCAATATTTTTAAAAATGCAAATTTCATTGGTAAAATCTTGCAAGATTTCATTACGGGACAACGAAATCTCACAAGAACTTGTTACATTAGCAGTGGTGCAGCATGTAGAAAAGTCCCTGTTATTGTGGAAGAACTTCATTTCCCAGCATTCCTTTCAGTCATGTGACTACGGTGCAGCTGCTGCTGCTACAGACTGACTTGCTTTGAAGCTGCTTATAATATGTCTGGTTTTAAGTTGTCGGTTAAGTTACCAAGTTGTCAGAAACATTATAATTAGCCACATGTTGGCTAATACCTGCTAGTATCTGATATCTGGCAGCCAGATGTCCAAAATAAAGTCCTCTGGCTGAGTTAAAGCTATTTTGGGATCTTTGCTCTCGGAGCAGAATAGTTGCATTTCTAAAAATATGAGGGATACACCCTCACAGTTTCCTGCATATGTCGGTATCATTGATACTGGATATCGGAATTTAAGAGTTGGACAATATCAGATATTGTTAAAAAAGCCAATATCGAATAGTTTTTACTCTCTTTCAAAGATGCTTTCCTGCATCCATGAATGAACTGTTCTGGAGTCTCATTTATAAACGTTGCGTACACACAAAACGGGGCCTGAAACTGGCGTGCGCCAGTTTTCACGCAAAAGCTGTGATTTATAAAAAGCAAACTTGACGGGAAAATGTGCAGTCTCTCACGTTAACTCTGACCCATGCATACGCAGGTTTTGGAGACTGGGGAAACTGGCGACACAGATGGGGAGGTGGGGAACTGAAACCACACTGCATCATGACTCCCCTGCTGGCAGCGCGGGGTCCTGTCACTTGTATTTAAAAGATCTTGTGCCCTGGCTGCATGCCTACCAACTTCTCTGTTGGCAGAGTGGTTAGTGCATGTGACTTTTACACAGGAGACTTCAGATCGATTCTGTCCAGGCTCTCCTTTCGTTCTGTCACACTCAAATGTTTATTTCCCCCTTCATATCAAATGTCAATCGTATTGGCTTTATAGGAATCAAACCAGCAGCGTTATTTATGCTGCGGGTGAGCTGAAACTAGAAGAACCTTTCAAATAAATGAAAAGGTCCATAAGCAAACTTATATGTTAAGTCAACTTTTCATCAAAGTTTTCTCACCATCATCTTCATCTACCAATGATCATCATGGTGATATATTGACCACATTGATACATAGAATCTGAGTGCTGCAGTCAGACTGATTGATGTATAAACATATTAATACTGTGGGGTCACTGATGCTGCATCGGTGCTGCTGGAGGACCTACAGATGGGAAAATTAGAAGGGTGTGCGTTTTCAGGATTTCCTGGCCCAATGATGATGATGATGATGACCGGCTAATAATCACATTTACTTTTGCAGCGCTTTTGTCTATGAACAGGACCCAGATAGACCGACCACTAAAACCGTGCCCACCCCGACGCATCAGAGGGTGCTGACCACAGCGCGCTCTGTGGTGGAGCCATCAACCTCACCAAAGACCGGCGGAGGTTTTTGGAGGCGAGGGGAGGGCACAGGAGGGGGAATCGAGTTGCACCACACCAAACAGGTGTTCTGCACACAGTCGCTCTGACAGCGTTTCCTCCACAGCGACTTCTGGAACAGACCTCCGTTACATCATCACCGCCACAACAACCTGCAGTCACTCAGCAGACTTACGTTTATCTGTGTTTCCTGTGACGCCCAAATAAAATGATTTTGTGAGGCTCCACTTCACCAACAAGCTCCTCCACTTCAGTCTCTGCAAAATTGCGTTTTGTTGGCTTTTCGGTCGCCAGGATTCAGTTTTAAATGCCTCAGATCAGCTGGCTCATTTATATGCAGAAACATCCATGAGGTGCTTTTGCATTGACCATTTACGGTAGAATGTGGGTGTGTAGGAGGCGGGATATGAGCCAAATTCACCTGCGCAAACTTCCAGGAAGAGTGTGATTTATAAAGGGGAAATTGCTTGAATCTGTGCGTGCACAGTTTTATAAATCTGAATATTTTTTGGCGTACGCAAACTTTTGGTTTTGGGCGCAAGTACACTTTTAGTAAAGATCCTACGCACAGTTTTATAAATGAGACCCCTGATCATTAAAAAAAAATCTTTCTCTCAAATATGTATTAAAGCTACACATTAAATCTACACTTTGTATTAACAAATACACTGTTTGTGTGCACCGCATTAACGTGTGGCATGCAGGTAGTAGAAGGTAAATTTGAGCATTTTATTTAACTTTATATTGTATTAAGCAGCTATGGAAAGAACACTTGTTCAGCCACCTGCTCTGGTTGAGCTGCCAAGTTCCTGTCAAGCCCATTTCCAAACTTTCAGCTTAATCTACTCTGCTCCATAACTAGCTTGTGTGGAGGTGGAGAAAGTTACCTGCCTTGATCAAATAACAAAGTGGGGTAGTGTGTCTGTGTGTGTGTGTGTGCAGAACCAGATCGGAAGCTTCACACTGTTGCTAAATCTACCCCATGGCAGCGAGTACCTGCTGCCTGCTACCTCCGTCCCTCCTGTAGCCCGAGGCCATGAAAGCAGCCTTGGCTAACATTAAGCTGTATTTCCTAAGGCTCATTGAAACAGAGTACCACCTGTCCTCCTTTAATAACACAAAAAGTAGCTTTTTCCTTCTGTGTCTTCAGTCTTAACAAAGACAATGAGCCGCCGCTTCCCTTACATCGTTCACCGAGGTTAGGCTGGTGGGCAAACCCTCCTGCAGGCGTAAGAGGAGGGGGGTTGCGGTGTCTGCGGTGTCACGTCGTAGCTGCTTGTCAACCAACCGACCAGCCTCCAGTCTACACCAGTCAATGTGTTGCCTGTTTGCCATTTAGTCTCAAGTCTTCTCCCAATTCCCCCAGTTCAGCTCGGGATGACAAACAGCTAATTAATTTCCCTGACACCAGGAGAAGCAAGACTCAAGCTGGGGAGGAAGACTGCCGTTAGCAAAAAAGAGGTGGAAGAGGAGAGATTAATTCATGAGGCTAGTTTCTTCCCCCCCATCTCTCCTGGTAGTATTTGCATGAGGAGTTCTGGCTGTGGACTTCTGTCCTCTTCTCTCACTCCATCCTCTCTCACACACACACCTCTAATTCACATTCACCTTCTTCTCTGCATTTTCCTCAACTTTAGCCTTTGGCGCTCTCCCTCTCCAATGACCTCATACATCAATATGAACCAAAATACATACATTACACTCATTAAAATTCATATTAAATCTACTATATTCATAAGAATTAAGAAATGAAATAATATGGGGATGAACCACAGATTTGGCTTTACCTCTATTAGTCATAGAATGAACTTTAATTTACAACAACATATTTTCCACCCACAGATGCAGACAGAGCAAACTGTTTTTGACCACAAACAGCTTCAATATACATTTTTAAAATCTGCTCTGATGGAGATAAACAACTCGTGCACTTAATGTTTTTCTTAAAGTGAGAAGAGGGACTGGTTCAGTGAGGTGATTGATCTTGTTATGTCACCGCTCAGTAGCTTTATGGTCATTACATCACTGGGCCGTTTGCACCACCGTTCTGTCTGTATTATGATGTATTGTATTCAGTTCTGCACAGATGAAGCGGATGTCTCCATTTCCAGTCTGTCACATTAAACTGGCCGTAATTAGTTTCACAATCAAATTGATGTACAGAAAGGTTACTTTCGAGAAAAATTGGCGCTTTACTTTTAACGAGTGCATATATCATAAAGCAATCTGAGGGCAATAATCATTCATCATTATTGAGACAAGGAAGCTGCTTTGGGGACTTGGTGGCAGAATGGAAAACATATTTCCTTCAGTCTGGAGCTGAGGTGTTCCTGCTGCAGGGAGGAAAACACAGCTAAAATCAGGGTTTACCGTAATATGCTGCTGTTAGGTTCATTTTTTTTCATGTTTTGTTTTGTTTTGTTGCATCGATTCCCATCTTGTAAAAAGCCCCTTGTATCTCAGAGATGTGCACCGAGTGTGCTTTGGCATCTGAGGCATGACACATTAGCTGCAGCAGTGTTAGACATCCAGAACAAACATCCTCATCATTCAGAGGATTTGCATGTAAAACAATGAGGGGAAAAACAGCTAACTGTCAGGCTAAATCCCTGAAATTACATTCATTTATTGCTATATGAGACTATGAAATATACTGTGTCAATACGTTACTCACCACGATGAAAACCAACATTGAAGGATTCTTTATGTGTTGATTTGTGATGTCCGATGACAAATTGTGAGTCTGTGGGACTGAAACAGGGCAGTGTATTGATCTGTGGCAAAATTATACACACTCAAAAATAGAGGTACCAGTTTGTACTTAAAAGGGTACAAAGCTTGTTGCTGGGGGGTGTTCCTTTTTGAAAGACATTTCTGTACCTTTCAGTCCTGGTCCATTTTTGTACCTTATCAAGCTGTATGAGTTAATAAAGTACAATTAAACCAATTAAAAATGATGAATAAAAGTCAATAAAATAGAGATTATGACAACAATCAAAGATGCTAATAAATGAATAATTATTATATAAATATTAGGCCAAACACATATATAATTATACATGTAATTATTACTATGATCACTATGATTATTCTGAAAGTCATAATGTAATAACTATAATTATACTACTGTTTAGAAGTACTGCTATTTATAGTTATTGTACAAGCTACGCACATTTTTCAATGCTGCAGGTACCCTTAGGGTTGAAATGGTACAAATTTGTACTTTATATTACTTTGGACCCCTTTTCATAGTATATGTACACTTTGGGCCTCATAAAGACCAATATTGTACTTTTTAGAGAACATTTGTAAAAAATGTACCTACAGGTACAGAAATGTTCCTGTCCCGTACCTCTATTTTTGAGTGTATTGTACTTAATTTATACTAAATGATATTTTCGATTAAACTCTGGACGTTACCCACTCAGGACACTTGGATTACATTGGATGGGCAGTATGGAGAAATATTGCCAAGTTTTTGTGGACTTTTATGGACTTTTTTGGATCGGGCCCTGGCGAACTCCATTATATGAAAGTTGGGGGGGGGGGGGGGGGACAAGAAGCCTTCCTGATCTCCTGCTGCATTTGAGATATTAAAAAAGTGCTCCACAGTTTTGTTCAGCATGAGGGTGAGTAGGAAATGAAGGACCATCATTCTGTGGGTGTTATATTCCTTTAAAAGGGAGTTTTTCCTTTCGACCATCGCCACCACTCTGTGAAGCTCAAGATGGGGCATTGGACTGAAGTCAAGATTCGATCCTGTGTGTTGGTTTCCTCAGCTAGGCTATTTTCAATGGGCTTGAACGGATCTGTCTGTGAAGATCAGAGATTACATTGTTGTGAATTGGCACAAATTATAATTATACAATTTATAAAAATTCATAAATTGTCTGCAGGGTGGCAGGGCTCTCCCTTAGAGATAGGGTGAGGAGCTCAGTCATCCGGGAGGGACTCAAAGTAGAGCCGCTGCTCCTCCGTATAGAGAGGAGCCAGATGAGGTGGCTCGGGCATCTGGTCAGGATGCCTCCAGGGCACCTCACTGGTGAGGTGTTCCAGGCACGTCCCACCGGGACAAGACCCCGTGGGTGACCCAGGACACGCTGGAGGGTCTATGTCTCCCAACTGGCCGGGGAACACCTCGGGATCCCCCTGGATGAGCTGGTGGCTGTGGCTGGGGAGAGGGAAGTCTGGGCTTCCCTGCTTAGGCAGCTGCCCCCGCGACCTGACCCCAGATAAGCGGCAGAAGACGGTACGGTACGGTATAAATTATAATTATATGAATTATACATATAAAGTTGAATTGAATTGAACTGAATTGAAATAACTCATCAGGAGGCAAAAGAAAGTATTGATTAGGAGGGGTGGCGCCTAACCCGAATACGTTATCCAATCCAATCCAAACCAATCCACTTTATTTATAAAGCACATTTCAGTCAGAACATGTCTCCAAAGTGCTGCTGTAAAAATACCCAGCAATAAAATGAAATAAAATAAAATAAGCCAAGAAAACAAGTGTTGCTCTGTATAGCTCCACCAGCTCTCATTTAAAACTGTAAAAATACGTTCAAATAAAATAAAATGCACACATATAAATAAAATACGTGAAATATACTAAAACTAAATAAAACAGAATAAAACAAATCAGCTAAAACCATAAAAATAAACAGGATAAAATTAAATAGAATAAAATAATTAAAAGACACAAAGGACTACACAACTCACGTGGTGTTAAAAGCCAGAGAATAAAAGTGGGCCTTCAGACAAGACTTAAAACTGTGGGGGCCAGTGGGGGCAGTTCGAACATGGAGCGGCAGAGTGTTCCAGAGTCTTGGGCCGACTACAGAAAACGCCCTGTCGCCCCTGGTTTTAAGTCTCATCTTTGGGACCACAAGCTGGTACTGGTCCCCCGACCTCAGAGCGCGCGTTATTCAGAAAGGCATGAATAATGTGTTTATACTTATTTCCACAACTATTTTAAGAAATATTAATATTCGCAACCAAAAAAATTTTTTTTATCAAAAATCTCTCTTTCCTCATAAGACCACAGTACATGCCCAAATGAGTAGTGAGTGACATTCAGGAGTAAACAGTGTGACTGACACAGGCAGCCCACGGCTCAGCGAACAGTTGAGTTTAACAGCTTTGTGTTTAGCTCAACAGGTTGAGCAACCGCCCCATGTGCCATCTTAATCTGTCTGTAGTGCCAGCCCAGGTTAAATTCCCAGCCTTGGACCCTTTGCTGCATGTCATTCCCCACGTTTTTACAATTATTTAGAATTTTACTCAAACACAAATACTTTTCCCCCCTCAACAAATACAGATACAAATACTGGCTGCTTTGCAGAGCTCTATCGATTAGTTTTAAACAAACAATAACCATTTATCGTTCTTTAGTTGGGCAGTTCTGTTATCAGTCAGCTTGTATGAACCAAGTGGCAACCTCTGGTGGCCATTTAGGAGGCTACCCGGAAGAAGTCATTTTTTGTAGTTCTCCCTTTATCCACTAGGAGCTGGCTGCAAAACAGAGCAAATCCCCATAGACTCCCATGTTAAAAACGCCAACTTCACAGCAGAAATAAACATGTTTACAGCCTGGTTCAAAACATCATTTTAGGTTTAATAGGTCAAGTTTGTCTTCATATCAACTGTGCGGGGGTGAAATTTTTTTAACTCATCTGTTTAGATGCTATTTAATCTTGAAAGTACGCATAATTAAGGGAAGGTCCTTTTGATTGACATGCAGCAGACCGGAAGCCCGGCCTGTCAACTGGTGGCTCCTAGTTAGCTTCTTGTTTGCTCTCAGTAAGGTCTCAGGTTGTAGCAGAGTAGCAAAACGGCGGTTTATAGTCAGAAAATAGCAAGTCTAAGCGTGTCTTACCTTTACCCCACCACTTAAGTAGGGGGCTAATCTTCGTTAGCTCCTGTCAGTTTTTAGTTAGCTCGGTTAGCGTTAAGCCTAGACTACATCAGCTGTTAGTCATTTGCCCCATGGCTCGGAGCGGCCTTGCCTTTGCCCATTTTAGTATTTTCTGGGAGTGACGACACACTTGACACGGCAAGATGGCGACGGTGGGATATGCCCACCTGGCTTCACTTTTAGCTCTTCAGAAACCAACGGGTGACTTAGCAGGAGGTTCGTCCCTCTCTATTAACGGTCTATGATCAGAACGCAGTGGTTACAAACTGGGCTAATGTTGGTTGGATCACAGTAATCTGTCTTGAACTGATTGAGTATAAAATGTTGTAACATGACTATGTTGTGAATTGGCGCTGTGCAAATAAAGCTAAATTTAACTCAATCTGAGCAAGACGTTTCTGTACCTCACCTAGCTAATACATTATTTTACCAAATCTCTGACCAAGCATGTGAAACTGAAGCCTCTTTCAGCCTAAATTTACTTTTCTATGAGTAAAAACTCATCAATGACACTGGAGTGTGATCTTTTACTGTGACTGTGTTGAAGACACCACAAGATTGATCATATTTGAATCCCTGGATAAGAAAACTGGTTGGAGCTGCTTGCATTAACAGATAGACCTGCAAAAGTGGAGGTTGGTCATTTTTTAAAGCAACAGTTCGGTCCATGTCTTCAGTGGTAGAGTAAAACCTCCAACAGAAACCTTTTCCTTTCACCAATTCAAAAGAAAAAAGGAGAGCACCACTTTTAAAATCCTCATTTCATCAATGTCATTTAAAAAAAATAACAACATGAGTCATTTGAGGACACTTCTGGGAAGATATTTAATATTATTAGTTTGATATCAGATTTTCCTCTTTTAGAAACGACATCATTTAGTATATTTTTAGAGCCTACACAGTCGTACATCTTACTTCCGCGAAGCACGCAAATGCGCGTTCACGAAACTACGGAAGCCTCGGCGTTCAGAGCCTACTCTGCCGATAATGCAAGCGTAGAAGAAGAAATTCGCTGTTAACATTGTGCTAAGAGCGACAGAGCTGCAGACAAACCGGGACAAACACAAGAGGGTCCAAGAGGGGTTGGATATTGATATAAAACATAGAAAGAAAGAAAAAGATTTGGTGAACGTGCTTCGGTGTGCTTGCTAGAGATGCGATGTAGTACTGTTTAGGCTCTGAAAATATACTAAATGATGTCGTTTCGATTCAATTCTGGACGCTACCCACTCAGGACACTTGGATTACATTGGACAAGCAGTATGGAGGAATATTGACAAGTTTTTGTGCACTTTTATGGACCTTTTTGGCTCGAACCCTGGCGAGCTCCATTATATGAAAGTTGAGGGAAAACAAGAAGCCTTCCTGATCGCCGGCTGCATTTGAGATAGCCTATTTAAAAAAAAAAAAATTGAGATATTAAAAAAGCATTTGAGATATTAAAAAAAGCCAGAATTAAAGCCAGTTTCTGGCTTTAATTCTGGCTTTAAAGATGAAATGAAAAAAAATGAATGAAATGAAAATGAAATGAAATGAAAAATACTTTATTCATCCCAGAAGGGAAATTCAGTATTGTAAAAGCTCACTCTTTTTTTTTTTTTTTTTTTTTTTTAATGAACAAAAAAGTCAGTCAGTCTTGTTCTTTAGGGTGATGCTGCTGGCAGGAATGAATTTCTGTATCTCTCCGTCCTAAAGCGAACCTGACGCAGCCTCCCACTGAACACACTCTGTTGAATCTTCACCATGTTGTGGAGAGGATGGGAAGTGTCCTCCATCATCTTCATCAGCTTGTGCAGCATTCTTTTTTGAACGATCAGCTCCAGCGGCTCGAATAATATAAGATGAATTTGAGTTTAAATTAATGCTCCGATGTAAAAAATAAATAAATAAATAAAATGACAGAATACTTGAGAGATCTCCAGATAACATACCTATAAGTTATCATGACCTTAGACGACTGTCCAACGTTGTATATCCAGATATTCACGCTGCTTTCCATGTAGGCAGATAGGAGTTAATTGGGACTTGTTCCTTACACAATGGTGGCGCCGTAAGATGGCGCAACACACAAAATGCTCGTTGGATTCGTCTGTACATTCCTCCCGGGCAGTCTCAGTCCAGACTGTTCTCATTTGTGGTTCTATAATGTTGGAAGTAGCTGCCAAACACTGTCGGAGCAGGGATGTCCATCTCTACTTTCCAACACGACTCATCTTTTTGGAAATCACCCCCTCTCCTAACACCTTAAACACCCAAACACACCTTTATCCATATTCCTGTTCTTCTACTCAAACGTTGTTATTTAAATACTGTAGATTTCAACAGCCTTTTTACAAAATTCTTCTAAAATATAACATTTTCACTTATCCAACATGTATTCAGAGTTGCAAGTGTTACTAAATGAAGAGCCATTTGAGAATTAGAAGAGATTCTGCAATTTTATGCTCCCTTTATGTACGTAAATGTGGACGTTCATTTCAAATGCCACTGTCCTCAGACTCTCGTGGATCCTTTACGCTGGTACAGTTGTTTGGTCACGCATCCATCAGAAGGCAGAGTTTAGATTTTACCTCTAAGTTCTGTTTCACACGAGCAAACATGATGACAGCGGAGAAGATCATGTTTATGGACATTCTCAGAAAGAGACAAAACAAAGATGGCAGTGGTCTGTGTAGCCATTAAATGTTGCAGCTACCTCTTCTTCCTTGTTCCAATTATTGGTTGCATGTAAGCTACACTGTTCATCATTCCTCCCAGTTTGTATACTGTAGCTCCATCTGCTACGTCGGACTATGCATCAGTAAGTATTCTGCAAATGGACCAAATTGTGCACTTACATGAAGCAGAAAACAAATAAGTGCTCTGTATCTGTTTTTAGCATAAATGGAGCCGGATTTTTGAAACAAGCGTCATTACGGTTAATTACATCAGTTGCTGATACACCGGAGCTTTAAGTTAAAAGTACGATTTATAGAGCATTCACTTTTTTCTCTACACTTTTAACATTGTTGTCAGGTCTTAAACTGTTTGTCATCCAGATAACAAACATTAACTCAGTCTAAAAAATGTTTAAGGATTACATGATAAAATCCTATATTGAGACTGAAGATTGTTTGTAACCATCAAATGACAATGAATATTTTGTTTGCATCCTGTCGATTGTGATTGAGGACTTTTTTAGAAAATTATGATTCATAAAGCTCCGTTTGGTAAAGCAAAACTGTTCAACAAAATAAAGCAATCAGATTTCCATTCTGCTTGCTTCGATGCTGGACAGGACAAGTAAAAAGGAAAAAAAAAAAAGAAAATTATGATGTAGCCTACAGCTGTATATTGCACAGAAGTACTAGCTTAAAGGGGAAGTTCATTTTTGTTTAATGGACCCATTTTCTAGCATGAAATATAGTCATTTACTCACCCAGACAGTTTTGGTGTAACTTGAATTACTTCAGGAGAGAGGATTTACAGACTTTTACTTGTTATGGTGTCGCATAATAGTAACGTCATCAAAGTCGCCGCAGTAAAAATGTTTGTAAATAAGGATGAATCACCACAAAAAAGCTGCTTTGAGCTCATGGGGGTCCGACTAATGTTTCGTAACAAAACATTAGTGAAATGAAGGAGTTTGTGGCAGATAATGCCTTATTTAGAGGCTGTACGCGGTTGCCCCATCACTTCCATTATAATGGACATACACTGACCTCGAGTGGATCTGATCTCCCAAAGGAATTCAAGTTACACCAAAACTGTCTGGGTGATTAAATGAACATATTTCATGCTAGAAAATAGGTCCAGAATGAAATAAAACGAACTTCCCCTTTAAGTAAGAATGTGATTTACAGCGTGGCAACCTTTTGATTTTGTTCAGTTTGTGATATTTTGAAGGATTTCAGCCTATTCCTTTTCAGACATTTAATGGTGTATTTCTGTTTTGTCTGTTTGTTTTTTGTTTTTGTACTTTGTTTTTTTTAGCGTTCACAATATCTGAATAAGTTCAAATAAACTGAACTGAAACTGATTTCACCTCCTTAAGTTAGTATTGGTATTTAATAGTAGTAGAAAGTAGGGATGTAACAATGTCCGAAAAAAGATAATTCGTTATATAAATCCAAACAATTAGTATTACTATTTCAGATTTTAATGATTGTAAAACCGTGATTATTGCACTTGCAGACGACAGATCAGAACTCACATTTTTTAAATTATTTGTATTATTTATTATTTATCTACATTTGTATTTATTTTTTATATAAAAATAAAAAAATAATCAAAAATAGAAAAATTAAATTAATAAAAAAAAGAACGCACATATTTTTATCATTATTTTTATCATTTAGTTTTTGTTTTTATCTTTTACTTACAAAAAATAAAAAGAATAAAAGAATAAATTAAATTTATCTAAAAAAAAGAACTCACATACTGAAAATGTGCATACAACATAAGACAGCAGAATTGGGCCATACTGGAGTGAAACCATCAATCTGTACCAGCAGTGATTTTCCCAGTTATCTGTGAATGGAGGACAGTAAAATCATCTTGTGTATGTGTGCATGTGTGACAGTGTGTCCCAGTCGTGAGGGGAAGGTGAGAGGGTCGTCCTGCTCTTTGTTTTATTGCGCTGCAGCCTGCAACTGAGCCAGACTTTTAATTGCTGCGGCGGCTGTGGGAGGGGCTGGTGGGGGGGCTGGCGGGGTGGCTCGTCACCCTGCTGCCGTGAGCTGAGAAGCTTGGAGTCAGGGCAGGTCCTGATCTCCTCCCCAGGGACCCTGGGCCCCACCAAACTGTCACCTCTACCTCCTGACGCAGCACACCTGAGGCTCCCGGCGTTACAGCCACGCCTCCCCCCCCTGATCTCCCTCCCTCCCCTCCCCCCCTTGCCCCGCCAGCCCTCCTGACATTATACAGCTCACAACGTCTGTCTATACGCATCTGCTGATCAATAGGCTTGACTCGGAGGATATTGACGCTGGCATCGGCCTCATTGATCACATCCAGCCTGCATGGTTGGGTTTTCAAAGATAATTGGGCTCGGGAACCTGCCTCCTTATGAGTGACAGTGGGCTGAAATGATAATCAACTGGATCCAGTCCAAGTACAATCCCAGCAGGTCTGGCTGGACTCGAGGCAGGCAGCAGGGTTTCCTATTTTTAAAAGGATTTTAGCTGAGCTGTTGCCTCCAACAGACGCTCAGACATCATAAATACTGCATCTACAGCTATTGCACGGCATCACATGACAACATGTGCAAGAATTACACCAATAATCAGTCTGACACTGAACGTGGAAAAATTAAAATTCTTCCGAGAACCAAGTTTATTGATTTAATGCTTAAAGCAGAAAACAGAAGTGCTACAACCACTGCATCCAAAAAAAAAAAAAAAAAAAAAAAAAAAAAAAGGTCTTCCCCCTGGACTGTCAGCGCCCTCTCAAATTAAGTGTCTGAGAGATGATGTAAGGCTTTAATAAAGGCCAGGCTGCTGATATTGATACTCATTATTATGTGGCCTGAGCTAACCCCATTATGTTCCCATTAGGGCTAATAACACATACAGCTAACTCATTTGTTTCATTTAGTCATTCTGCATATACAAAATTAAATGACACTGAGTTGTAACGAAAGGAGACTGAATGGTTTCACTTGCTCTGTGCAAATTTTAAAGTCGTGACACATTCACAAAGATTTTTTAAGAGATGAGAATCATCAGAATACCTAAAGCTATCTCCAGCGGATAATGAGCGCGATTATGAATATTTCATATATGAAGAATTAGATTTGTAGCGTATCTCTTTTCTCCCTCTGACACACATTCTGCTGCTTTCCAGCAGGTAGCCACAACACAGCAGCACCAGAATAGCTTTGTGAGGCTGGTGAACTGGGTGAACGACAGCGAGCCCAGGGCATAGGCCTACATATTCAGTGAGAACAGGACTCAACCTGCTTTTGGAGGATGAAGGCTGCTAAAAATAAGCCAGAGGAGCAAAAAATCACAGAGAGAGAGAGAGGGGGGGGGAAAAGACAGAGAGAAGAGGAACTGCCATCAGCAGGCTGGGCTGGGTTTTGCCCCTCGCTGATTTAAGCCAGAAAGCTCCCACATCTCCACTGCTGCCCCCACTGCCCCTGCTGCCCCATCTCTGAGCCCAAACCCCCTGTGAGACACTGTGCCCCTGTGCTCAGGCTGTCAGGCCAGCACACCAGCTCGCTACCGAGAGGCATTATGCTAATGGGAGTGCCTCCTTCCCTCGCTCCCTCTCTCCACAGCCCTTCACTGCTCAGTGGATCGGCTTGCCTTAGGGCCCTGCTGCTTGTTTTGACAGAGCATCCCCTGATAGTTGGGATTAGTCCAGCTTGTTTGGCTAAACTAGGAGAAGGGGATCTTAGGCTACTTTGAGTTTTTGGAGCTCCGCTGGAGCCAGATGCCTCCTGCTTTTATCCCCACCAGGAGAGGGCCTGCTCCCCCCAAGGCCTGCCTACAGCCATGGGCAGCCATAACCATCCAGGCAGAGTCAGGACCCATACGGCACACACATGCAGCACAGAGAAACACTCCTGCACATAAACACACACTCCTTATACCGTATCCAGAAGACAAAATATTCACAATACATAAATAGTCATGTAACACCACGAGAAGAGAAGGCAGACAGCCCTCAACCCACAAGCGTCGAAAATACAGTTGTTACGAGTCTGAAACTAAAGATTCAAAACAACCATCTCAACATGAGGAAGAATTTCAGATTTTTCAATGAATTGAAATTTATTGGAAGGATAGTCCCCTGAGATGCAGCATCTTGTTTTTGAGGGGGGTCGTCAACACAGGCGAACAATTAATGTTTCATGTTTGATTCTATTCCAAGATCGAGGATGAAACACCAGGTTCCTGGCGCTTCCCAGGGAAACCTACTTACTCCTTACACGAGGAAGTGCTGTTTTACGGCTACATTCCTGCTCTACATTAATGGAGGCGTCAGGCTGCTATTCCTTTGAGAGAGGGTTGAACCTCTCTATTAAAGTGGCTGACCTGTGGTCGGCGGTTCAAACAGCCGGTATGCACATTAACGTCACATTCCCGGCGTTAGTGTCTGAAGAAGGAGGAAAGAGAATAAATAAGAGGAGGTGGGGTGATCTCCCTTTCAGCAGCCGTCCCCAACAGGAGGCCTCTGCTATATTTTATTCACTAATGTCAGGTGGGCTCAGGCAGACTCAGGGTCATCCTTAGACTGGCCTGCTCCCCTTTTTTCATCAAGGTCAGCTGGATGAAAAATAGAGCTTTCCCCCGTTAGATCGACTACAAAACACTGCTGCTGAGGCAAAACGCACGGAGATTTAGGAGGAGAAAGAAAAGGTACGGAACGGAGACGACGGATGAAAAGGATGGAGAGGAGAGGAAAAGTACAAAGACGGGAAATATGAGCTCATGAACATGGACAATGAGGGAAATGCAAGATGGGAGCAAATTGGAAGTGGAACTGGAGTGGAAGAAGAGATAATAAAAAACAAGGAGAGCAGAGATGGAGAAGAAAAAAAGAAAAGCAAAACAGATAATAGGATGAGGGAGAGGGAGGACAACACAACCCATAACAAGGAAAAGGAGAAGAGGTGGAGGAGAGGAAAGAGGAGGAAGAAACTAAGAGAAAAAGAGGCGAGGGGGGGTCTCATGAGGGCTGGGTCATGGAGGCCCAGGGGTGATGTCAGCCTATTAAACTGATTTCACAGGTTCCCTTAACGAAGCCTCTGGCATGTTAAAGGGCAGGAAGCATCCTATTTCAGCCTTTTCTTCCACTCCCCTTTAAAGCCGAGCTAGTGTGGGACTTATCGACAGCTACTGACAAACAGGCATGAAGAAGGGCAGCTGCTGGGGCACTCCTCTTAGGACCCACAACACAAGGTGGTATTCAGCCACGGACCTGCTGATCCTCAAAGCCCAGCCGAGCTCCATCCCCTCGCCTGGACAGAAACCTGATCCTGAATGTTGAGCAGTGCGCTTCAGCTGATGAGGGGTTACTCCAGGCCGATAGCGCTGTTGATATTTTTGGAAGGAGTCCACCAGAGGAGGGTACTTTGTAATGTGTCTTCAAATCTGACAAACAAGCATGTGCAAGATGACGGGTATGAAATATCAGGTTTCCCACTCTTTTCTTGAAGTTATTTTCCTGGACTTTTCCAGCTGCTACAGTACGAGTCAAGGTATCACAACATAGACGAATAAATTCCACCCCAAGCTTTTGGACAAGTGTTCTACAATTGTAGCTTATATGTTTTTTAACAACGAGGTGAAGAAGCCGAGACGAAGCACAGATGAAGCAGTGACGAAGCTGAGATGAAGCAGTGACAAACCCAAGACGAAGCAGGGACAAAGCCAAGACGAAGCAGTGACGAAGCAGAGACAAAGCCGAGACGATGCAAAGACGGAGCAGTGACAAAGCGGAGACAAAGCTGTGATGATGCAGAGACGAAAAGGAGATGAAGCAGTGACAAAGCCGAGACGAAGGACAAAGCAGTGATGAAGCAGGGACGAAGCCGAGACAAAGCGGTGACAAAGCCTAGATGAAGCAGAGATGAAGCAGTGACGAAGCAGTGACAAAACCGAGACAAAGCAGAGATGAAGCGGTAACGATGCAGTGACGAAGCAGTGACAAAGCTGAGACGAAGCAGAGATGAAGCAGTGACGAAGCAGTGACAAAGCCGAGACGAAGCAGAGATGAAGCAGAGATGAAGCAGTGACGATGCAGTGACGAAGCAGTGACGAAGCAGTGACAAAGCCGAGACGAAGCAGAGATGAAGCAGAGATGAAGCAGTGACGAAGCAGTGACAAAACCGAGACAAAGCAGAGATGAAGCGGTAACGATGCAGTGACGAAGCAGTGACGAAGCAGTGACAAAGCTGAGACGAAGCAGAGATGAAGCAGTGACGAAGCAGTGACAAAACCGAGACAAAGCAGAGATGAAGCGGTAACAATGCAGAGACGAAGCTGCCACAAAGACAAGATGAAGCAGAGGGAGGAAAAATCAGTTTCCAGGACAACTCAAGGTTTTCCAGGACATTTTACTCTTTTTCTCATTTTTCATGACTGGAAAAATGTTCAACCGTTTTCCAAGTTTTCCAGGACGCATGGGAACCCTGAATATCTGAAAACATGTCTGCTAAATTTATAGCAGCCTCTTTATAAACCTTTATCATTTTAGTGCAAACATAAAACAGTACATTCAGATTTGTAAAAGGACACTTTGCACGATTAAAATAACAATTATTGTTTTCATAAAACCGGATTTGCATTTCTTTTGGTTTCACAAGTTGGTGCATGTGCGTGTCAGTGTGTGTCGCGTGTACACAATCTGCTGAATCGTCGTGTCTGTTATTTGCAGCTGGCACTCTGTTGCCTTGCCATCAGTCCCTGCAGCATATGTTACCAGGTGTTCTCTCCCACCAAACGCAATCTTTCATCAAGGTAACCCAACTGCAGACAAATTAATTAGGAGAGTATCAATTCAACAGAGCCAGGCCCAGAAGTTGAAGGTGTGGCGTATCAAAGCAAAGACACAGATTTCTTGGCTCCTTTAAACTTGATTCCCCATGAAATTACCCCTTCCCATCCCTCAAACTCTGTCTAGCAGTTTTTACTTGATCCAAAAAAGTTCAGTCGATCAGAAATCTGCCAGCTTCTTTATTATAAGGTTCAACTGAGAATTTAAAATGACCAAAATCAGTTAAACTGACTAAATCTGGTTCAAAACAATTAAAAGTGTTTAAAAATTTGCAGGAAATTAGACCTGTGATTACATTTCAGACTAACATTGCAGAATTTCAACTTAAAAATAATTGATCTTGTGATTTTATTCCTTAAGTTGAGCAACTTACCTCCATTTATTTGCTCTTGTTTACTCTAAACAAACTGCCATGTGCACATGAATATGCACGGCGTTCAGTTCAGCAAGCTGTTTTAGATGTAATTCCCAATGCAGTTTGCCGTGAAGCATCTTCCTGGCAGCTACTTCCCCAAATCTCTGAATGGAAGTGATTGGTGCGAAGATCGCTCAAGCTTTAAAGCCACAATAACCGCATTTACAGAAAATATGCAGTACAGCCCCAGGAGAAGATTTAGCATCAGCTACGATGGTGTGTCTTAGTTCATCTCTAAAGTAGGCAGAGAACAACTGAAAAAGGTTCAAGTACAGATGCAGCTCACTCTCACCTGGAAACTTGTTTAAAAGTTAGTGATCACAAACTGTAAGCTATTAAGAAGTGGCCAAACTATGTGTGCACCAATCATGTTAAACTTTATTTAAATGGGACTGTATATTAATGAAAATAATTTCTCTGTAAATATACCGGATTTAGCAAGATGCTACTTTCCATCCGTAGTCCCATCCTTCCCCCCTCCAAAAAAACAGCAATACATAATACATTGCAATTACAATAAAAATAACAATAACCAAACGATTAAAAGCAAGAGTGTACAGTTAAATAATAAAGAAAATATGCATTAAAATGTCAGTATTAGGAATACTTTTGAAATACAAACTCTTTGGCCCTGATTTTCAAAGAATCCAAATAAAGACCGCTAATTTCTTTGCCGCGCAGATAAATCGCATGCGTGGTCTCTTCAGCGAATGCGGGTGACTTACAAAGATTACACACGCGGTCTGTAACAGGTGCAAACAGCAGTATTTAGATGGGGATTTAGCGTGCGCTTTGCCATGGAAAGTTCAGAAGAGTGTGTGGTAAACGCAAAATGAGATTCGCCCGGATAGAGAGATATTAGTTCCAGAGATATAATATGAGGCAAATAAAAACCAGAATATAAGATAAATAATATAATAACTATAAAATAAAAACAATGCAGCAGGTTTCCCTGTGGGTCGTAAGAACAGGCCAGTTTATAAGGACATGGATAAGGGGACGCTGTTGAAGATGGCCTGATATCACGCATGCAGTGCACGTTCTTTAGCACAATGCCAAGTACTGGACCTGCGTAATTACCCCCACCCCACGCAAACTCAGTAGAAAATAGTATCAATTGTTTGTGCCATGTTACTGTTTATTTTCACAGAGTTTTCTGTGGGGTGGGGGCCAACTTCATGCAGGTCAGCAACCTCAGAGCAGGTTTAGTTACAAGAACTACCCTTCCCCATCAGTTTGCGTTCGATTGTTTGACGCAATCGTCTGTGACAGAGACAAATTTATGCCCCAGCAGATCTGATACAAAACTGAGGTTTCTCATGTCTTTTATTCAAAGCTAGTATTAAAGCTAGCGTAACAGCTTTCCCCTCCCTTTCCCTTGTTTACCTTTTGTTGAAGTGCGCCCGGACACTTTAGTATAGTGTATAATTAAATTATTTATTTTTTATTTTTTTTTTTTTTTACAGCATTTCAGCAATGCCTGTCTTCTTTTTTTATTTTCAATTTATTCTGAATTTCTGTGGGTATTTCATGTTTTCAACTTTTCACTAAGTTGCGTACTCAGCTGCTGCAGACGCTCTAATGACCACCAGATTTCCATCCTCTGTTTCTGTCTTGGAGACAGTGCAGTGGACTTCTGGTTTGGATATAAAGGACAGTTTGGGCTTTATCTGAACAGAAATAAAGATGGCTGCATTCACAGTGCGTACAGTAAAAGAACAATGATGATGATGATGATGATGAGAACAGGTGAGTTGGTACACCTGAGAATTCATGCAGAGAAGGTTTCTGGCAGCAGACCCAACAAACAGTGGATTTTAAATGAAACAGGGCAGATCTGGACGACACCGCCATGTGCAGGACCGGACTTTGGTGTTTGTTGTGCTCTGATTAACAGGAGTTCCAGTGTTCTGCCAGATATTCAGTCAGAACATTCAGGACTGTTTACTGTTTTCAGGGGTTTCAGACTGGACTGGAACTGCCATCAGATTCAGCTATTTGGTATATTTTATTCTTCTTGTAATAAATGTGCACATATTTTTGCTTGTTTTCATATTTTTGCTGATACTTCTGCTTAAACAAGATTTATTAAAAGATTTACATCATCCTGCATGACATCTGTCTCGTACTTTCATAAATCCCAGAATATATCTATTTAACAGAGATGCATCCATATAGTTGAACCGTTCATATATTTAATCTCAGAATCAAAATATCCCAACAATAAGCCTGTCATTAAAAACAATCTTATCCACTCCACAGAAGATTCGAGGCAAATCATTTATAACTTCAGACTATCTGTGTAAATGCCGTGTTAATAGAATAATGTTACAAATAAAAGTAACCTGCATTTCGTTGCATTTCAACTGTTGCTGCTGAGACACTTTACAAAGTTTTACATCCTGGATTTGGCAGCAGAGTGATGTCTTTGCTGCTACATGCATGAAGGAATTTGATTACACAAATATAAAGTCTAAAATATGGGCACGTCTAAAAGGCATGAGGATATGTCGGATTTTGAAGATGATTTTGAACTTTTTTCATCAAACTAACTGTCATCATGTCTCTATGAACCGATATACACTGACAAAGGTAGTAAGCTGGTAAGAAACTAGTTCCTCAATATGTAATGCAAAATTTTTTTTTACTTTTTAACACGAGTTTACTAGTTGAACACGGCATTTACACAGATAGGCTTGATGATTTACCTTGGATCTTCTGTGGAGTGGATAAGATTGTTATTAATGACAGGCTAGCAGATTCCTACTGACTTCCACTAGCACTAGCATCAGCAACCTCCTGGAACTAGAATAACGGGATGAAATACATTGAAACTGTCTTCAGTGATAAGTAGTATTCTGGCTCACTTGTAAATGAGGCCCTTTGTCAAAAATTCTGAAATACCCCTTTAACCTGAACTTTATTCATTGTTTGTCAGCTTGCCGGATGAATGTTGTTTACTTGTGTTCTTTCATTGTAATGACCTCACCTCTCGTGAGCTCATCGGTAAGGACCTTTTCTGTGGCGTGTTTTCAGACTTGTTTTAACAAAGTTTACAGGTGGGAAACATGATCTCACAGCAATATGTGAAATGACCATAAATAGCCAAGGGGTCTCAACACTTATACTTGCGTGGTCCCGGCACAGAACCTTGGGTATAAGGCCAATAGTCAATGGTGCAGCTATGTTGTGGTGTCTGCAAGACTTCAAGTGCAGATTAGGGGTGGGAGATATTTTATGTTGTGAAAAAAATAAAAAAAAAATTCCCAAAAAAAAAAATTTAAATTTTTTTTTTTTTTTATTAAAAAAAATTTTTTTGGGTGTGTTTTTTGTTTTTTTAATTTTTTTTTTTTAAAAAAAGTTAAGTTAGTTTTTTTTTTTGTTTGTTTTGTATAAATAAGGGTGGAATTTTTAATTTAAAGATATTTGTTTGGTGTGTGGAGAGATTTTTAAGAGATGTGGGAAAAATAAAAAAAAGGAATAGATATAATTTGGTGATATTTATTTTTAGGGGGGGAAGAAAAAAAAAAAAGAGAGATAAAAAAAAAAAAAAATATAATTTTTTTTTATTTTTTATTTATTTTTATTGATAAAAAAAAAAATAAAAAAAATTATTTAAATTTATTTTTACTCCCTCCCCAGTGCTGATGACACGTTTTTGCCATTTTTTGCCATGTTTTAACAACCAAAACGTTTTTCATGATGATCTATGTAACAGAAACAAGCGCAGCTGCATAGATCAGTTATTAGAAAACATGGCTGCTTTTCAGCACATCTGACCAGACTGTGGCGCTGTGAGCCGAAACCGGACATGACGTCTGCCAGAGAGTCTTTGCAGCTTATTTTACATTGAAGTCAATGGCTTCATTGCGGTTTTTAAGTTCCTTTTTCAGTTTAACAGATGAGCAGCAATGACAGTCTTCGAATTGTATTAACAGTTAATGGTTAAAAGCTCGAAAGTGCAGCGTTAGTTTATTTAGGTTTCCTACAGATTTAGAATTTTATTTTGTAGAGGATAAAGAAGCAGGTCGGAGACAGACTCACCAGGACAAAGTAGGAGCCCGTCTGCTCGTCTCTCCTGTCTATCACATCTGTTTACTGGAGCTGCAGCCACCAACGTGTTGGGACTTCTTGCACAATGAAAATGCGATCATGTCCTCTGGTAGCTTCATCACATCGGTCATACAGCTACTGATCGACAGACAGCTGCTGCTCGGTTATATGAGGATGTCTCCAGTCATCAGATCTCCTCCAGCTGCTTCCAAAGATGCATCCTCCCCTCCATCCTCATCCTTGCAAACAGGAACTATTCAAAACTCGACTGGAACCATGTAAGTTGTTATCTTCTCATTTTTTAAAAGGCTAATTATTTACCGCGGCTAGCTCGCGGCTGCCGTTAGCTGCGAGCTCGTTTCTCCCACGCCTGGCTCTATCAAACCGGTGCAGTTCCTTATCAGTTGTTGGTCTGCTTGTGTTGTTCCGGGTTGCTCCTTACAGTTCTGGTTCCCTCGGTGTGGTCTTGCAGGCTTTTAGCTGAACCAGTGGAGCTGAAGCTGGAGACAGACTGTAGGGAGCTGGCTGCAGGTCTACTCCGGTTCTAGCTTGTAAAATGTGATTTCCCCAAATTCCTCAGCATTATCACACTTTTCTGAACTGGCTGATGATCCCACCACACAAACCAGTTCCAATCCAGCTGTTCTGGAGCATCTTTCACGTTTTCCACAGCTTAGATTATACATGTAACTCAATCGGCGAACCGCAGCTCTGTATGTCGCTGACGACACAACATGGCGGCTTGTTTCGTGACTGAAAAGCTATTAGCTGAGCCTCCTAAACATCGGATATTTACATAAATACACGTCTGATTAACTTCTAACTGCACAGAACTACTTATTTTGTCTTGGTCTGTTGTTGTATGGCAACGTTACGTGAAGTTAAGGTCGTGTCATCAACACTTTAAGGTTCTGGAACAACTAAATAAATATTACGTTTTCTAATGCAATAAAGGAAAAAATATATCTCTATCGTAGTTTCACTTAAAGGGACTTGAGGCAAGATTAAGAAACGAAACTCGCGACTGCCGCGATTGGCGCTTCAGGTAACTGCAGCCACCAGCCAAGCCGTCACGGGAGCGTGCTCAAACTGAAGCTATGATGCTGTTTACTCACCTTTCTCTCCGTAGTTATACTTTTTAGTGTCTTTCAGTTGATCTGGATCATTTGCTGACGGCAGAATAATCCATAACTATCGCTTACAGTGTTTCTATTTAACGTGACCGTCTTTTTCCTGCATCAAAACTGCGGATGTAGGTCATTTGACGTCACGTCTGCAGGGCAGCGCGGGAAATTCAGCCACCGAATTGCAGCGCATTTTGCAGCACACAGCCTGTTCAAGGCAACGGAGAGAAACATGGGTGGGAACGTTATTTTTGGTATTTAGCGCTTCATCACCCATTAGTATGAAAAAAAGGGACATTCATGTTTGTTTTTTTTCAAATTCCTGCCTCAAGTCCCTTTAATTCATTGTGGTAAACTATGAAAGTTTTGCTCCCGTGGTGGAAGGATTTAACTAGTAGACTTATTAAAGCATTTTTTTTCCCTTTATTTAAAAAAAAAACCCATAATAAAGTCATAAAAACAGTAAACTTAATGCTTATGCATGTACATGTGCCTTCTATAAAAGAAAAAGAATCTTGTGAATAAGGCGTATAAAACAAATGCATATCTTAGTGAAATACAACATGACCCTTCCACACTCTTTCCACCAGAATACTTTTTCATTATACAGGATAAACTGTGAAAATAACCCCCCCTGATGTAGGTTGTGTCTGTGTGGGAATTTGTGGGCTGAAGCTGTCGACTGCATCTTGTAAAGTGCAGCATTTCTCACAGTGGTTAGTGTGCAGCTAAATTCCAGCCACAAGTGACTGTTCACTGCATATGTCTTAGTGCTTTCAGACGACTGTTCTGGTTCTGCTGCCGTTCTGGAGTCTCAGAATTTTGAGGCTTTCTGGTAAACCAGCCCACATTTACCGTATACCAGTTTAACCAGAATTAAAGTGGGAGGACTTTATTCCATGGAAGTAAACAAAAGTATCTTGTATATTTGGTCAAATCACTAGGTTACATTTAGGGGGGAGGCAAAGCCCATGATTAACTACGGCGTGCCAAGGAAAGCATTTCATGGGAGGTGAAAAAAGAAGCGATTTTCACAAAAATAAAATGTCATGAACTGCAATTCAAATTAGTCGATAAAATAGATTTATTTATCATCGTCTGAAACTGGCATTAGAATTTGTAGGTGATCTCTAACCTCTGCACTGCCCTCTGGCGGATGTATCGTCTAACAACCATGCCAACGTAAAGCATACAAGAAGGTATGAGGGAAGTGATGTTTAAAGCAAACGTACCTATTTACATTTGTAAATGTAGCATTAATGAGGCTTTAGATTAAATTTAAAGCCCCCATTCCCCAAAAGTTGGATCACTGACTAAAATTTCAACAAAAACAGAATGCAATGATTTGCAAATCGTTAAAACCCACATTATCCCCAATAGCAGATTTGAGAAGCATGATAAAGATTTTCCTGAAGTTGTTTCCATGATTTTTAGATGTTTGGTGCAGATTGATGAGCCTCTGACCATACAGCGGGTGCATCTGACAGGCTCTGCCACTGAAATGCTGAAATCAAATGGAATTGATGAAGAACAAATTCAGTGCAGCCTTTTAAAAAGACCTAAGCAGATAATGATGTTAAATGCCACTCAGTGTTCTATCAGATACATTTCTGAGAGACATGACTCAGAGAAGATGGAGATGGCTGAACAAAACAGAGCGAGAAAGCCTTCCACGATAAGTGATTTCTCTTTTGATAAGGAGTCACCTCCTCCTCCCACCTTCCTTTGACTTCTCTCTCCTGTTAAATGTGCTATTTGTTTGCCAGGATTGAAGTAAGCAAATGTTCCTTTTCTTTCTCATGCAAGCGAATATGTCTTCATATAGGTTTAAGGACCCACTGACAATCACTTCATCACACAAACATCCACACTCACACGAGGGGGACTGGCTTTGTGCACTCACTGGTCGTCTCTCAGCTCTTAGCTAAATGGATCTCAGTGCCATCCCCCCAGACACCAGTGACCTTCAGTCATTTAGCAGGCAGTATGATATGAACACGATATCAACACCTGAACAAAGCACAGTGTAAAGCGCCACATCAAGCTGCTGTTTATTCATAGCGCAGTTGGTTGGGTCTGTCATCTAGAGGTCAGTCATTTGAATACTCTCCCCATTACGGGCAACCGCCGTCCCTTTGCCTTCCAGTTAAAACAGCCGCACATCAGCCACTTCAAAAGAGCCCAGCTTCAAACATTGCGTTTCCAGTGTGACAAACGTACTTCACAGCAACAGCTCTGACAAAATATGCAGCAGCTGCCTAACGTAAAGGATGAAACGTGTAAAAATCAAGACGGCGCAGCGCCTATGTCAAAGAGGAGACACAGAGAGGCAGGGAACAAGAGAAGGAGAGAGGAGGAAAGGACGGCAGAGAGATGGGGAAGAAGCAGACAGGAGATGGAAGAGAAAAACCCAAACAGGCTTTGTTTTAATTACCAGCACAGGAAAGGCGGAGAAAAGTGGAGAGTTTTGCTCGTTAGACTACCGCTTTGGATCAAACACTATATTTACATATCAGATTAAACCGCTCCCACAAACGGTGAGATCTGAGCTGGAAAGAAACAGCTAACGAGAAGAAGCCATCTTCCCGCACCGATCGGTGCAGGGAACAACACTGGCAAAACAACTCATCTTTACTTATTAGAGTGAGCTGTGTACAAAGATCTGATGAAGGCAGAACTGTGATTCACAAAACTAGTTAATGCAAAGGATACGGCACAAGTGAGCCAACAAACACCAATCACACATCACATCTCGGGAAAGGGGATTTCAGAAAACTGGAAGACAGAGGAGTGGACTAAAACCCCAACACTGAAACTCCTCACTGTGCCAGCCAATTAGAGGCCCTGGCAGGTCAAAGTGTATTATGGGAGGTGGCTGGAGTTCAGTAGTAAATACACTGTCAGAAACGACACCCATTCCTTTCATCCTGCCTTTCTTCTGCATCCTTTCTTCTCCCCTTCTGTGTAGGGAGAAGAGGTAGATTTGTGGCTCTGGGGATCCAAACGACCGGCCATCATTATTCCCTCTCAGTTGCCAGTCTCCCCTCAACCCCCCGCCCCCCAGCAAAGACACCACTACCACAAGGCCTTCTTGAGCCCCATCATCCCGTACACAAAGAACTACATGAGCTACTGCATGCAGAGGCTGCAGCAGCATGCAGAGGCCGAAACAGCATGCAGAGGCTACGACAGCATGCAGAGGCAGCAGCAGCATGCAGAGGCTTCGACAGCATGCAGAGGCAGCAGCAGCATGCAGAGGCTACGACAGCATGCAGAGGCTACGACAGCATGCAGAGGCTACGACAGCATGCAGAGGCTACGACAGCATGCAGAGGCTTCGACAGCATGCAGAGGCTTCGACAGCATGCAGAGGCTTCGACAGCATGCAGAGGCTACGACAGCATGCAGAGGCTACGACAGCATGCAGAGGCTACGACAGCATGCAGAGGCTTCGACAGCATGCAGAGGCTTCGACAGCATGCAGAGGCTTCGACAGCATGCAGAGGCAGCAGCAGCATGCAGAGGCTTCGACAGCATGCAGAGGCTTCGACAGCATGCAGAGGCTTCGACAGCATGCAGAGGCTTCGACAGCATGCAGAGGCTTCAACAGCATGCAGAGGCTACGACAGCATGCAGAGGCAGCAGCAGCATGCAGAGGCCTCAACAGTATGCAGAGGCTTCGACAGCATGCAGAAGCTTTCACAGCATGCAGAAGCTTTGACAGCATGCAGAAGCTTTGACAGCATGCAGAAGCTTTGACAGCATGCAGAAGCTTCGACAGCATGCAGACTTCAACAACATGCAGAGGCTTTTAACAGCATGCAGAGGCTTTAACAGCATGCAGAGGCTTTGACAGCATGCAGAGGCTTTGACAGCATGCAGAGGCTTTGACAGCATGCAGAGGCTTTGACAGCATGCAGAAGCTTCGACAGCATGCAGAGGCTTTGACAGCATGCAGAGGCTTTGACAGCATGCAGAAGCTTCGACAGCATGCAGACTTCAACAACATGCAGAGGCTTTGACAGCATGCAGAGGCTATGACACCGTGCAGAGGCTGCAGGAGCATGAAGAGGCTTTGACAGCATGCAGAAGCTTTGACAGCATGCAGAAGCTTCGACAGCATGCAGAGGTGTCGACAGCATGCAGACTTCAACAACATGCAGAGGCTTTAACAGTATCCAGAGAATTCGACAGCATGCAGAAGCTTTAAGAGCATGCAGAGGCTGCAGTAGCATGCAGAGACTTCGACAGCATGCAGAGACTTTAAGAGCATGCAGAGGCTTTGGCAGCATGCAGAGACTTCGACAGCATGCAGAGGCTTTGACAGCATGCAGAGACTCCGACTGCATGCAGACTTCAACAGCATGCAGAGGCTTCAACAGCATGCAGAGGCTTCAACAGCATGCAGAGGCTTCAACAGCATGCAGAGACTTCAACAGCATGCAGTGGCGTCGACAGCATGCAGAAGCTTCAACAGCATGCAGTGGCGTCGACAGCATGCAGAAGCTTCAACAGCATGCAGAGACCTCAACAGCATGCAGAGACTTCAACAGCATGCAGTGGCGTCGACAGCATGCAGAAGCTTCAACAGCATGCAGAGACCTCAACAGCATGCAGAGACTTCAACAGCATGCATAGGCTTCGACAGCATGCAGAGGCTTTGACAGCATGCAGAGGGAAAAGAGAGGGAAATGCAGAGGCATGCAGGAGCATGAAGAGGCTTCGACAGCATGCAGAGGCTTTAAGGGCATGCAGAGGCTGCAGTAGCATGCAGAGGTTTCGGCAGCATGCAAAGGCTTCGACAGCATGCAAAGGCTACAACAGCATGCAGAGGCTTCGACAGCATGCAGAGACCACAACAGAAGTAGTTTTGTTCCGTGTGGAATAAAGGCCTCTGAAGATGAAAACTACATGAACACAGAGCTGCCGTGTCTCTTAGCCATCACAAGTCAGCAAAGGACAAACAGCAATGACCGATTACTGAAACGCATGCATGTGTGTGAGGGACGTTTCAACAGAAGCAAATATAATACATGTATTGGAATAAGAATGGAAGTGATGGAATAACAATGGAAGTGATTGGAGCTAACAACCCGGATCATGAGGCGCTGCGATTTGAAACATATGTCACGTTGTTGCGCATCAGTGATAAAATCTAATAACAGTATTCCCTGACTGCACTGTATGAGTGAGAGTCAGACACAAAGCCCTGGCAGAGCACAGCTCCCCCGCCACCCTTCATCCCACAATGTCAGATATCAGCAATGCTAATGCCCAGGCAGCATCCTGCGCCGCGCTCCCTGAACCACTGAAAAGACAACCATTTAGGCTTTAAAAGACACACATAAACAAAAAGGGAAGGAAGAGATGAAAAGAGAAGAAAAAATGAAGGAAATCATATGAGGGGGAGAGGAAGAAAGAATGAAGGGAGGCTTGGATTAGGGGTGGGGGGGGGGGGCAAAAGAGGAAGTTAATTACGTATTCTGAACCTGGCCGATGTAGTCCTTGGGGATCTGCCTCCGCACCTCAGGATCTGTAAATAATTGACAGATAATATTAATTGGCTTTGGATTAGTGAGCAAGCTCAGTATCACACATTAATATTTGATCAGAGGATGATAGGGACCCTGGCAGGGGATCCGAAGGGGCAGCTGAGGCTGTTTTGTTGATTAGGCCAGAGAAGGGAGGAGACGGAGGCAAGTGGTAGAGGTAGCGGCAGCAGCAGCAACAACAGCAGCTCCAGACACACACACAGATGGCAACACACCCGTGATTTGATGCTCCCGTTAGCTCCAGGCTGCAGAAGCTCTGACTGCCAGCAAACTGCCTGCTTCATGTTTCGCCATAAAGACGGAGAACACAGGAAAACAGAGGAGGACTTTCAGAGCGACTTTGATTGCTTTTCGTTCTGTTAGGAAGTGTGAGTGCAGGCCGTTTTCCACCCACCGGATATGAAAGACCCACACTGGCCACGTTTCATGATCTAAATGCTGACTCACAGGATTTCCCAACTGACTGAAAATAAACAAAATATTTGATTTTTTTTCATGCAGAATTTAGCGGCTGCTCCAAAAAAAGTATAATTATTATTCAAACGCTTTTCAGCCTCTGGACAGGAACACAATTTGATTATATTTAATTTTACTTTTATTAAACTTAGGCTTATTTTTCTCTTTTTCATCCACTACGAATAGTAAGTTAAAGGAATAGTTCACCCACAGAATGATGTGTGTTCATTTTCTACTCACCCTCATGCTGAGCAAGACTCTGGAGCACATTTTTAATATCTCAAATGCAGCCGGAGATACAGGTTTTCGTTTTCCCCTAACTTTCATATCATGGAGGTGACCGGGGCTCGAACCAAAAAAGGTCCATAAAAGTCCACAAAAACTTGGCAATATTCCTCCATACTGCTCATCCAGTGTAATCCAAGTGTCCTGAGTGGGCAGTGTCCATAATTTACTTGGATTACGTTGGACAAGCAGTATGGAAGAATATTGACAAGTTTTTGTGACTTTTATGGACTTTTTTTGGTTCAGTCGCCGGTGAACTCCATTATATGAAAGTTGGGAGAAAATGAAAATATGTCCGATCTCCGCTGCATTTGAGATTTTAAAAAAGTGCTCCAGAGTCTTGCTCAGCATGAGGGTGAGTAGAAACTGAACACACATCATTCTGTGGGTGTACTATTCCTTTACTATCAAAACAATCTTTGAATAAAAAGTAGAATTAGGGATGTCTGATATTATCGGCCTACCGATATTATTGGCCAATATTGGCATTTAACTGTGATACTGAAAAAAATCGGTATCAGTTTTTGGGCCGATATTTTGAAAAATAAAATGTCGCAAGATCTTGGTCCATTAGCATTGTTCCAGCATGTTTAAAAGTCCCTTTTTTCCTGGAAGAACTTCATTTCCCAGCATTCCTTTCAGAGTCATGTGACTACAAGGCAGCTGCTGCTGCTACAGACTGACTTTCTTTGAAGCTGCTTATAATATGTCTGGTTTTAAGTTGTTGGTTAAGTTACCAAGTTGTCAGAAACATTACAATTAGCCACATGTTGGCTAATACCTGCTAGTATCTGATATGTGGTAGTATCTAACACCTGCTAGTATCTGATATGTGGAGTATCTAACACCTCTAGATCTATATGTGGAGATCTAATACCCCTCCTGGCAGCAAGATGTCCAAAATGAACTCCTCTGGCTGAGTGAAGGATATTTTGGGATCTTTGCTCTCAGTGTATAGTTGTATTTCTCAAAATATGAGAGATACAGCTTCACAGTTCTCTTCAAAAATCGGTATCGGTTGATATCGGATATCGGAAATTAAAGGTGCCATGACATCAACCACAAACCGACCACAACCTTGTTATTACCTGCAAGTTTATTTATTTTCTAAATGATAAATTTCTAAATGATAAACGTAGCTCACTGTCTGAAGCGCCCATGTTGCTAGCAGTTAGCCTTTAGCAAACTCCGATCGCTAGGGCAGCTTGACCTACTCTCTCTTAATAAGGTTATAGCCAAATAAGGTCATAGCCAAATAAGGTGTAGCCAATCAAAATGAAGTCAACGTGGTCTCCAGGTAAAGCTCCATATCATTACCGGACCCAACTCTTTTACTGAGGAAGTGAGGTCTGGCGTTTCAGAACAATACCCCGCTGTAAAAAATGCAGCAATGCCAAACAACATGAACAATTTTTACTGCTATTTCATCACTCCTTTAAGAGTTGGACAATATCGGCATATTGGTTATCGGTAAAAAAGCCTATATCGAACATCCCTAATTAGAATAATACTGCAAATAATATGATTAAGTGACTGACAGGACCAAATGACGCTCTGTACAAAGCTTGATTTAGAGCTTTTTACACGCATCTGCATAAAGGTGCAAAGCATCTGTTTACAGTTGGAAGGGAAAAAAAGGAGAGAAAAGTTAAAAATGAGGACTGAGCTTGAAGGCGTGCAGGGTTTCCTGCAGCAGCGCTGATCCTCAGAGTGGGAGAAAACAAACAAGGCAGATTTACGCAGCAAAACAAGCTGGCAGACATACATGCACAATTAAACTCATGGAGGCTAATTAAAGTGTTACTGGAAGCACGCAGCTAGAGTGTGACAACATAATGAAAGATTGAAGAGGGGAGGGACACACGGACAACCCCCCCCCCCCCCCCCCCCAACCTCAATACACCCACCCGTCCTTTCTCTCTGAAAACAATGCCACATCTCCCTTTCTCCACTCGCCTCCTCTCTCTCATCTACCATATGCTGCCATTTGTTTAGTCAAATCTCCTTTAAGCAGTGCAGCTTCGTGGCTCTGAGGCGCTGCCTTGCTACAACTTGGATCGCGCTCTACAGACGCATCGGCAGCTCATATCCCTCATGGCCCGTGTCACTCGGCCAGCTAGAAGAGTCTCCCGGGAGCAGCTTTTTATTGCTTTTCCACATCATTTGTCTGGCCTTTACAGCTAGCCCCCCCTTGAACCAGGGGAATAATCACAATATTTCAATTTAAAGATAGCAGGGGTGCGAGAGGGAAGGGCCAGTTTGATTAGGAGACTGTTTCTGCACCCTGCTGGGGAGAGGACACTGGTAGGATGAGTTATAGAGCGCCATGTGACACAAATGCCTGCTTAACTTTATCAAGGCACTTAAAATGACTTAAACTGCCCCCTCTTAATGTAAGCTGGATTTATTTGACTGCATGTGCCTGTCAGAATGGTTTTATTCTAATGTTTAGTTAATGTTTCCTGCTCATGTTTGCTTTGTTTTTTACTTTTTCAACAAAAAAGTGAAGATGTTTTTGTTATATTTTTTAAAATATTTGTTATATCAGAACTAAATGAACAAATTCTTACTATTATTGAATTTCCCTTTGAGATTAATAAAGTATTTTTCATTCAATTTCATTTGCTGCCAGCAGGAAATAAACAGGACTTTTTTATGGCATCTAACAACAATGGTCATTGAGGTTACTCGTCAACATGTTCTTTCTAATGTCTCAAGACAAATGATTACCCTTTAAAGGAATAGTACACCCACAGAATGATGGTCCTTCATTTTCTACTCACCCTCATGCTGAGCAGGCTGGAGCACTTTTAATTATCTCAAATGCAGCTGGAGATCGGACAGGTTTTCATTTTCCCCCAACTTTCATATAATGGAGTTCATCGGCGACTCAACACAAAAAGGTCCATAAAAGTCCACAAAAACTTGGCAATATTCCTCCATACTGCTCGTCCAATGTAATCCAAGTGTCCTGAGTGGGTAGCGTCCATAATTTACTCAAAACGACATTATTTAGTAGAGTTTTAGAGCCTAAACAGTACAACATCATACTTCCTATTTGTGCGTTCCTGCAAGTTCATGACACTACGGAAGCCGCGGCAGAGAAATTTGTTGTTTACATTGTGCTAAGAACGAATGAGCTACAGACAAACCGGGACAAACACAAGAGGGGTTGGCTATTGATATAAAACAAAGTAAGAACGCACAATCTCATCTGCTGGGGCTTTCGTAGTGTCATGAACTCGCATGAACGTGCAAATAGGAAGTGCGATGTTCTGCTGTTTACACTATAAAAATATAATAAATTATGTTGTTTTGAGTAAATTATGGATGCTACCCTAGGATGGGGGGGATTATGTGTATGTGTTTGGTTGGCGTGCGTTGTTAGAGGGTTGGGGGGATAGTATAGTTGGAGGTGGGTAAGTATTAGGGGAATTAAAAAAGTTGGTATAATATATATAAAATAAAGTGGAAAGAAATAGAAAATAAGTATAAAATAAAGAATGATTCATGGAAAAAAAAGATTAGATCGGGCTCAAAATGGGGGAGGTGTTTTTTGCTCTGAAGTTAATGAGCGGTAGGTTTGGATTAAAAGTCGCGATATTTGTGTATCGAAGTCGACCCAAGGTATCGATATGCCCATCCCTACTTAGGAAACTTGGATTACATTGGACGAGCAGTATGGAGGAATATTGACAAGTTTTTGTAGACTTTTATGGACCTTTTTGTTTCAAGCGCCAGAGAGCCCCATTATATGAAAGTTGGGGGAAAATGAAAATCTGTCCAATCTCCGGCTGCATTTGAGATATTAATAAAGTGCTCCAGAGTCTTGCTCAGCATGAGGGTGAGTAGAAAATGAATGAACATCATTATGTGGGTGTACTATTCCTTTAACGTCACGTTTAAATGGAGTTTTTCAGTGTCTAGTGGAAAATAAAAATGTTGTGTTAGATAATTAGAGACACTCACATCCTTATTTGCTTATGCACTCACTGTGTTGTCCAGGTTTAATGATCAAATTCAACTTTATTACAGACTCACAGTCCAAAGCCACAAGACAAGAAATCACAAGAAACATTTACATACATCAAAGACGGCTATACCAGTGCCTCCATAACGAGGACTGATATCGAACGCTGCTATGGGTAAAATCAACTAATGACGCCACCATTTGATTTGTGGACATCAATAGCTACAATTATGTTTTTGAGTATTTGTTGTTGGTCTTGAGGATGTTTTTGACTCATGTTTTTTCAGCTTGTCTTTTTTATAGGTGCTCCTAACGATTGTCTGCTGTGTAACATTTACAGCTGCCTCTAAATTTTATACTTTCCAATTAAAGAAGGAAAAATATAAGCTGTTAGTGAAATAAGTTGAAATTGACAAAAGTAATAATAGATCAAAAAAAAAATCTATAAAAATCAAGGCACCGGGGGTGATTGTGTGGGGCCGCCCGAAGGGCTCGCCAGGAGCGGCCCCGCGGGCGGCCTGCTGGTCTCCCCCTCCTCTCTGCTTCTGTCTTAAAGGCCACTAGTGCCCAAAAATCTTTAAAAAAAAATCAAGGCACTGATTTTGAACTGTATTTCCACAGAAATATTAAAAACAAACAAGCATGATGGAGCTCTGAAGCAAAAATTTTGTTGAGCAACACTTTGAGGCAATCACTGCAATCAGGTGTTTTCTGTAATGTTCAAAAAGACTTTCTGCACCTGTTGACAGGTATTTTGATCCACCATTCATGGGAAAGGTGCTCTAATGTGTCTTAGATTGTTTTGTTTGGTGTTTTTGTTTTAATTATTATTTTCAACCAAAATTCAAAAGCAATATTTTATTTCACTAAATTATAATTTCTTAAATTTTGATTTATTATTAGTTTCTTTAGTTTCCAATTTTTTGAATTACTATTGCAATTTTAGCCTCTTTTAATTGGAGGGTATGAATAATTTTGAGGATGACGGTATATGGGCCCCATCTGGAAAATGCCAGGGCTAGATGGGTACGAACTGGGCATGGGCTCAAACTGGGCTTTTTGTGTGGGGCCCTCTTGGGTTTCTCACATCATAGTGGGACCATTTTGTAACCTGCAAACAATCCAATATGGGGCCAATATAGCCCATTTCCAACCTTTATGGGCCCCACATGAAAATGAGTGCTGGGGCCTTTTCTACTGGCCAAAAAACCCATTTAAACCTGCGAACAGTTGGCTTTTAGTGGCCGTGGGGCAGGCTCACCGACCTGCAGTGACCGCTGTCAAACAATTTCGTAAGCGACGGTAAAGGAGAATTTCGCTTTTATTGAACCTGGGGTTTGTTTTCATATGTCCTTTCATATATGTGAGAAACGGAGAAAGAATTTTCAAGGTAGCTCCAGTATTTAGTCAGGCAGGCAGCCTAGCAGCCCAGCTAGTGATAAGTATGGGGCAACTGATCCCCGCATCCAAGTTCGCCCTAAAAACGTACTTTTTTTTCCACACTGAAAGGGCTCAGACAGTCTTAACGAGTGTCAGACAACATACTAGAGAGGAGAAATGAACTAAAGTATGATTGCTATCTGTTTTGGTGTCTGTGTCTGGTGTTTTGACTCGAGTTATTGCACAATTTCGGAATGAGATTTGATTTCCAGCGTCCCAAGATTTGGACTGGGACACCAAAACAAAGAGAGATTCGTTTGCGTCATTTCCGCGCTCTGTTTTCCGTTTGAACGAGGCTGGTCTGTTTTCTGAGCCTTTCAGTGTGGAACAAAGCACGTTTTTAGGGTTAACTTAGATGCGGGGGCAAGTTGCCATACTCTTATCATTAGCTGGGCTGCTAGGCTGCCTACCCAGCTAAATACTGGGTTGAATTCTTCTCCGATAGATGAAAGGATATGAAAAGCGGTGAAGTAAAATGGTTTAAAATTGGTTAGTGGGGTGATTGGACGCAGTAAACGCAGCCCGGCTGGCTGGTTTTACGTGATGAGGTTGGATGTGCTCGTATAACATACGCAGCGTTTTATATGATGTAGAAAAGAACTGTGATTGTGACATGACGCAGCAGCACAGAGAAACCGGGTTTGTTCATCCACAGAAGAGGCGATTCAGCGCCAGGTATCAGGGCCTGCGCAGGACTCCGCCATTTATGAAAACATCATGGACTGATTTCTGCCGCACTGATGACATCATCAACACAAACCCAGGGCGATGTACACAGACACAGCAGTGGTGACAGAGGCCATGCAGCTTGCCAGCATGGGATCACATCCAGCAATAGGAAAAGAGCCAAATGCTGATGGTGAAGAGAGTTGACCCGGGTTTGGAAACCCATGAGGACTCGCTAATGTCAGTAAAGCAGCATAACAGAAGCTGGATGTTTTCCGTCAGGTTTCGTTACAGGTGCAGCAGCTGGTTGTCTGGTTTCTCTGTTTTTATTTTACAGTTGTTGACACTGTTTTCTATTTGTTGCATTTTCCCCCTTTTTTCTCTTCTCTTTGTCCTGTTCTTTTCTCTCTCTCCTTACTTTGTTTTTCCTCACACGCAACTTAGCAATAGTCAAAACATAAAAGATACTAAAGCGCCGAGGAGGCTTTGAATCTGAAAAGCTTTATTTTTATTACATCTACTAAGATCCTCTTGGCAAAGTGAATTTATTCAGCAACATAACATGGCAGCCAGACCATCCTGCTAGGAAACTGGACAAAAAACAAACAAACAAAAAAAAACAATCAGATGTTTTTCTGCTGCTTTCCAATGTGTGTTTTCCAAAATCCCACAACTAAGTGGTACCAATGAAAAACTCTTGTCAAAACGCTTGTCAAGAAACAAAAAAAATGGAAAATGAAACTAAGATAAATATTTATCACTAGTTTTTCTAAATAGTTTGGTAACTGGGCCAAAATTTTCTGTTTTATTCTTCCTCCATGGATGTAAGATTGTTGATTTTTATACATTTTCATTCAGCAAAATGCAAAAGTAGATCCTGACCTACAAATTTAATGCGGAAAACCAAGGGTTTCACTTAAAGTGTGATATTGGGAATATAAATATCTTCATTCCGTGGTTATTTTTTTGGTAGAAAACATCTTTTTGAGACTCCAGTCAGAAACAGTTTTACTGTATAACCAGCAACTGTTTGGCCAAACTGAATAGCCTTGGGTCTATGGATAATAGATACACTGGAGAATTTATAAATACAAAAAAGTTTCCTCATTTCCATCTTCAGGCCAGAGTGGGATTTGAAAAACTCTTGCAAATACTGACATATTATCTCCAAGTAATTACAACAGTCTTAAAGCTGTGCTCAAACAGTCGCTGGTTGTATTGAACCTGTTCTGAAAATCCTGAACAGAAAAGTCTTCAGAAAGTGGCAGCAGGATATGTTGTGAAACCAGACACATCCTGGTCTCGTATACAAGGCCGAAGTTTGCACATCCCCGGCCCCACTCCTCATGTCTTAGTCTCTCCTCCTGGGATGTGAGGATGCAAGAAAAATAGGACATTCTTTCAATAAAACTGTTATTTTATTTCAAATTGACCTCATTCAAATTTTATAAACTAACGAAGCAGCATTGTCTGTCTATTGTTTTTCTTCCATATGAGATGATTCAAAATGACATTTCATTTCAAGTCCCAGTGACCTACAGCGAAAGGAGAAAAAAAAAAAAGCATTGCAAAGTACACACCGGTTTATCCTGGTTCACAGTTCCTCCAAAGAGCACGCCTCTGTCTAGATGCATCATCAGCAGAGGAACAATGAACAAGAATCAGGTTCTGAAGGTCACACTCAGCTCCTGTGACTGAGATTGGACCAGACAAACCTGCTGGTAGTCAAAGAGCTGCAAATGAGCCGCTGATTGTAATCTGTGATTGACATTGTTAAAAAAGGCATGACTGCGAGGCTCGGACTACCCATGTCATGTCATGTTAAAAATGACAAGTATTTCTCTGCAAGTCTGTTTCTTTTCCCCCGATATGATTAAAGCAACCCTTCCGATGTTGCATTAGTCACTATTTTTCTAACAGGGTAAAATGCTATGAATGAGGTAATGGAACTCTAAAATACAAGACAGACCCACCATTAATCAAAATAAAATATTATTCCAATCTCTAAATATTCAATAAAAACTCCAACCAATCCTTGAAGTGGGGTGCACCTCTAGGATTGTCCAACGGACCTGCCTGTCAGACCTTTGATTCTGCATTGGGAGGTGGAGGGAATGAAGGGGTGTGTCTTAGGAGTGAGGCGGGACTGTTTATATTCAAATAATCTTGCAGTGCTTTCTGAAATGCAAGATCGGTAAAGGTTGCTTTAAGTTTACATTGCAAACTGGAAAAAATGCCAACAAAGAGACAGGAAACTGAGTAAAATCTAATTAAAAACAGAATGTAAGAATGTGCAGCTTTCACAAACGTATATTTTATTCCCAGCAGAACATAAACAGCATTTCAGATGTTGAAACTGAGACATTTTATCATTTGATGAAAAATATTAGCTCAGTTTGAATCTCATGGCAGGAACATGCGTCTCGAAAACAGCTGGAACAAGGTGAAAAGTGGCAAAAACAACCAAAGCAGCATCTGACAGTTAATTAGGTAAATGGCAACAGGTGAGTAAAGCTATACTCAGTAATAAAAGGAGCATTTTAAAGAGGCAGAATCTCTCAGATATAAAGGTGGACAGAGGTTCACCAATCTGAGACAAACTGGATCTGAAAATTGTGAAGCAATTTCAGAAAAATCTTCAGCATAAAATTAAAAAGACTAGATTCCACCAGAGGAATCTCTGTAAGGATGAGACAGCACAGAAGGTAAACACTGGATGTGAGTGATCTCAGGGTCCTGCATTGAGCTGTGGACACACCAAACGCGATTTGGGCGTCAGGTTTACATGCAAAGTCAATGGCCAACGCGCGGCTAAGAGGTGTTGAAAACCCTGCGGCACGTCATGTGCGTATATACTTGGGCTGTCAACGAATATTCTAAATTCTAATATATGTTTGAATATTAATAAAAACCCAAGATACGAATGTGAAAATTAATATTCAAACTTTAAATAAACAGTGGGGAAAAATAGCTTATTTCAGGCCTATTATTATTATTAGGCCTACATTTGCTACACTGCTTTGATTACAGGCAGACTGTTTCAAGTTATTCCATGTTTACTACACCTTGCTCGAGCACTCGTCGTTCGTTAATTTCATTTCAATTTGTCTGGATCTTTAATTGCTCGCACAAATTGGGGGGGGGGGGGACTGCAGCAAGTTCATTTTCAGAGATGTTAATATTGAAATAAACATTAAAAAAAAAAAAAAACAACCTATAGACGAATCCGGCCAAACGCCACAACTAGACCGTCCACCATTGCCTGGGAAGCGTTTCTGTACATAATTAGAACAGATGAAAATCGGACTTCTTTCTTAACAACATGGAGGAAATTTGGAAGGACTGTCACATCCCTGGTTGTTGGAACAGCATTGGAAAACTTTAATTGTGGTAATAAGTAGATAAGAAGATCACAGACATTTATTTCATGAATATTTCTGCTGTCTGTGACAAAAGTGGACGGTGCTGCTCAGTCCACTGATGTCAGTGTGTTCATATCGGGAGGAATATCTGACACACAGAACAGAGGAGGAATAACTTGCTGCCACGGTGGAGAAAACACAGGATTTAATCCCCAACAACAAAAACATGGTAAATTATGGTGAAAACTCAATCTGACACTTTATTTCACGTATTTATGCGCCCGAAAATGATGCATTGCATAACGTTTTTATGCTAGCTAATGCTAACAGAGACAGCTGTGTGTTGCTGTAAGTTAATGACTTATCAGGGAGATATTGTGAAATATAATGTTATTTGCTCTGATCAGGGCAATGTTGGGACCAGAAAATAAAAACAGTTCAGTCGCAAAGACATAGAAATCACGGAGACGGAATCCTGCAGCCTTTAGTTTCATCTGCAGGACATATGAAGGCTACCTGGTCTGTACAGTCCTTAAACAATACCAAAAGCCAAATTTATGACAAAATAGAAAAGTAACGAGCTCTGAAAGGGTTTGGTTTTTTAAACTTTGATAAGTAATCACGAGATGTGTGTGTTATTCCAGTGTGGCTTGTCATTAAAGCCAGTTTCCGGAGATGAATAATAGTTTAAATTAATGCTCCGATGTAAAAAAAAAATAAATAAAAAAAACCCCATAAAATAAATAATAAATGTCAGAATACTTTACAGATCTCCAGATAACAAAGCTATAGGTTATCATGACCTTAGATGACTGTCCAACATTGTAAATCCAGATATTCACGCTGCTTTCAATGATGGCAGATACGAGGTAATTGGGACTCGTTCCCCAGGCAACGGCGGCGGCGCAAGATGGCGCAACACACAAAACACTCGTCGGATTAGTCTGTACAAGCACTTATGTCTTGTATTAGTTTGTGTTCCTGTTGGCACATTGCTCAAATGGATATTCAAATTTATTTGAATTATGTGTAAATTTTAGAGCAAATATTCAAACGTCATTTTGGAGCAATGTTGATAGCCCTAATATATACGTGTTTTGCGCAGTTGAGTTTCGAGATTGTGAGTGGCAGACGCCGGAGTTGGAAAATCTGAACTTTGGCGTCTTGACGCGGGGCGTCAACCAATCAGAACGACTCAATGTCATGACACAGACACACATTTTAGCCCATTACATAAACGTATGTAATGGGCTTATAATGCTGCTCCGCGTCAGGACAGTGGGACGTTAAACTGGGCCGGATCAGAAAGCTGAACGCGCCCCTCATCAGCGCGCAGCTCCTGGAGTAAACAATGAAACTCATCACACTCAGAACACACTGAATTATCTGGTGAACCCAGATACAGAGCAGAGATGCCCGATGACGACGTTCCCTAGTTCATCACATAAAGCCGAGCCGCTCTCTCTCCTGCATCTGCCATGGTGCAAACAGACCGGTGACAGGAAAAAAAAGGAGAGGCACCTCCCGGCGCGCGTCAGCGTGCCTTGACTGGACATCCATCTACGCATGTCGGGGGCGTCTTGAAGCTGGAAATCAAGCATCTGACTTTTTAGCGACGCAGCGTCCAACTTTGGGCGTCAGGTGTGTTTTTGACGCCCAAATCGCGTTTGGTTTGTATGCAGCGTTAGTGTCTATGGCGTGGGCAGCTTCCACATCTGTGAGACTCCATCAATGCTGAAAAGTGCATGCAGGTTTTAGAGCAACATCTGCTCCCATCCAGACAACGTCTCTTCCAGGGAAGACCTTGCAGATTTCAGCAAGACAACTTTATCAGAATAACTGTTAAATATCATATTCATTTCCTGCATTTTATCTTGTTTTTTTTTTTGTATTTTTCTGAATTTCTTTCATTGTTTTTGTAAGTTTGTTTCCTTCTGCATCCCACTGTAATGCTTTCAATGTTCTCCTTAAAGCATCTTGAGTTGTCCTGTAGCCCTATATGAAATGTGCTTTACAAATAAACTTGTCTTGCCTCACCTAGATACCAAGTGGACATAGAGCTGTACTGAACAGACTTCGTGCCAAGCGAGTCTGATTGAGTCGCAGCGTGATGACACGATTGCAGCCAAGCTTTGGGTTGGGTCACATGGACACTTTTGTCACGATTAAAACGTTCTCAAGTCCAGAAAAGGGATTAGATCCGTATTTTTTGCACCATGTAACCGCACCAAAAGTCTAGAACAGCTGTCAGAACAGAACAGTCTGGAACACTTGATGCAAGGGGGGCAGGAGGGGGGGGGGCGAGAGGAAAAAAGGGGCGGTGTCGGATCTCTGGCAGCGGTTGTTTGTCTTTCACCGGAGCTCCCTGCTGATGCTTCTCCCGAAGTAGACGTCCCCCGTGCACACTGAGCAATGAGACACACAGGACACGTTTCTGGGAACTTCATGCTGGCTCTCTCTCTCGGTCAGCATGCTTGACGCATGTACGTGCATACTGTAGATTGTCTATTAGTGACAGACATGGCGCTCTAACAGGTGGTGACGCCACCAGCTGGACTGGAGTTTTGCCGTCTCTTTCTACTTTCTACACAGCATGATGACAACGGTTTCGTGCTCAAAACGTTTCAGAAAACGACACAGACACAATGACAGAGTTGTCGGACCCCTGCTGCCAGAATCCAGATCGTTCAAGTCTAGTTCGTTTGAGGAAACCCATGCGACCGTGCCCTTTAAGTAGTTCCCGTCTATCAAGATGAGGATGGACTGATGGATGTATCCGTGGAAGTGGTGAGAGAAGGCCTGAGATGACAGGGAAACACCCGTTTCTCTGTCCATAGCTGCATCACTGCTGTGTAACACGCTGCTGGTGGAAGAATGTTCCTGCAGAGATGACTGCAGTTCCATGTGTTAGAAGTCTCACCACGCTGGTGGCTGAAGCTCCAACAAACAAGCTGCAGACTGAAGAACGTTACCGACAGCACCGTGTGGGAGGGCTCCAACTGGTAAGCTGCACCACTTCCAATGTAACCCGGACCTGTAGGAAACGTACATGAACTAATGTCGTCCTTATGAGCTTTTAAAATTGCACATGCATTCAAGATATTAATGCAAACTGTATAATTATGTGGTTTTCTTTAAAGGGACCAAAAGTATCTGTATCGGTATCGATAAAAAGTACCATAAAAAGAAAAAAAAAATTACCATAAACTATGGGTATCGCATCGACATGAAAAAGTTCAGTGTCGCTCATCCCTACCTGTAACATGAGCAGCTCAGCTGTTGGTGGATAATGCATTCACAACTCAGAGAGGAAACAGCAGTTCCTGATCAGTGAGAGGTTTCTTCAAGTAGGTTCAGGACAAAAAAGTAGGGATGCACGATATAATCAGCCCCCTATCGGTATCGGACAATATCGGCCTTAAAACTGAGTGTCGGACATCGGCCACCCCACCAATATTAAACTGATCAGGCTGCTGTTTCTAAAGTCTAAAAAAAAAAAGAAAATCTTCTTCTTAAAAAAAAATCTTTTTCACAAACTTTAAAACTTCTAAACAGTTTTTTTTAGGATGTTCCGTGCGAACAGTTTATACACGGTTATTTGTGTAAATAACCGTATATTAGGGCTGAGAAAAAATATTGATACACTGAAATATCTTGATATTTTCATATGCAGATTTCATATTGATCTTTGAAAACGCGATAGTGATCTTTTAACCTATGAAATCTCACGAGGTTTCATTGTTCTCTTACAAAATCTCATGAGATTTCATGGAAACCCGCAAGGTTTCATCACAGAATGACAAAATCTCGCGAGAGTTCTTGAGTAAAATAGATCAATACTGCGTTTTTAAATATCGATATGATATCAGCATATGAAAATGTGCAATATTTTAGTGTATCATACTCTCTCACCTCTTACCAAATATTCCATCTTTTGTTTTTTTCTCAGGGAGAATAAAATCCAGGTGGTTCTAGGATATAACGCACATATCCCATTAGTTTTGTTTGAACAACGGTCATAGAGTTTGACTTGTTATACATAACACAAGCTGATGTATTTTTCTCATTTTGCACAAGGAATGAATATTATTCATTTTTCAGCTTTAATATCGGTATTGATATCGGTTGTCGGCCACTTGAGTTTTAAAATACGGCAAATCCGATATCGGCCAAAATTCAAATATCGTGCATCCCTACAAAAAAGTCGTTTCTGCCAGCTGTCACTGTCCTCCAGAACTCACTAAAATGCTGCAATTTCCCCGAGGAGACAAATAAAGTTCTTTCTTTTCAACCACATACAGATCTGATCATCTCAGCTGGAAATTGCGGAAGTACCTGAAAGAGCAGCATCGCCATGTTTCTGTTTAAATTGCACAAAAATATAGTTGTAAGTCGAAACTTTGACAACTCTTGTCTATGCAACCTGTTGTCACTCCCAACTCATTGCATATTATACAGTATACCCCCCCCCCCCCCCCCCCCAAACTCAAACACGGACTGTCATAACATCACTGAATCATGGGACATGCAACGTGGAAACTATAAAACTATTATAAAAACTTTGATTAAATGAGATGTATTTTCTTTGTTTTTGGACATTTAACCATTACCCACTGTAGCATTAACCAGGCACTTTTATAATCTACCAAATAATAAACGAGAAGAGAGGATGTCCAAATCAAAACCTGATGTTCACCTGCTATGAGCTCCACTTTTATCCTCCTGATAAGCAGCTTCCTTGTAAAACTACAAAAGACTCCAGTTAACAGAAGCACATCTGGTCCAAAGAACATTTTTGCAAATCTTTATAAACTGTATATCTAGAAATGATCACACCGCTTTGAGTTTATTGGGTCGTTGTACAACTTTCAGTATGTGTTGCGAGTCTGTTGACAAGCCATGATCTAAACTGGTGGATTTAAGGGAAAGGAAAAAAAATAGAACACAAAGAGATGAAAAGCAGACGTGAATAAGGGCAATCCGTTTCAGAGAGGATTGCTTGAGACTTATGCATGGACCCCATAATCCCATTGCTCCATTTCATGGAGTTTTAGCCAGACAAGCTTATCCCCAGCTTCTAACCCCTCACATACTTCACTTGGTTAGATGGGAACCAGACAGAGGGAGAGCATGGGACTGATGGGAAAGTTCCGCAGGAGGGCTGCCGAGTCTCGTGAAGTTCTCTAATAAAATCTTCAAGTAAAAAATATTAAACTGGACATGTTTCAGACGGTGGTCCATTGGCCTGCTAACCCCAGGCTTTGCATTTACTAAGTTTAATTATAGTGTGCCATAACCAGAAGCCAAATGATCAATGTCAGCACATGCCAGCACAGGATCTGTTTGTTGTAGTGAATTAAGTCTCCTCGTGTGTTTAGTGGGTTAAAAGCAGACAGGAATCATCCTTATTGAGTAAGCTGACAGATGATCATGTAAAACATGTTTTAAAGTACCTGTGTCACAAAATTGTTACAAGTATTCACAGACAACCCATTTTTTAAGAAGAAGATTCACAATAGCTAAATGAAAACCCAACATTTAAGTAGCAAAGTGAAATGTTTTAGTAGATTTTCTTAACAAATGGAAGTAATGGATAAAGCTGAACCTAAATCATTCTGAATACAGGGTCTCACCTAACTACATAAATCACTATAACCCACATCCTATTAGGAACGACGCCTGCAAGCTGCAACCGGACTGGAACTTGCTGCTGTTGGCCCTCAACACTGCACTGCTTGTTGTTCAGCCCCTCTACCTTCCACCCATTAAAGGAATATTACACCCACAGAATGATGGTCCTTCATTTTCTACTCACTCTCATGGTGAGCAAGACTCTGGGGCACTTTTTCAATTCCTCAAATGCAGCCGGAGATCTGACAGGTTTTCGTTTTCCCCCAACTTTCATATAATGGAGCTCATCGGCGTCTGAACCAAAAAGGTCCATAAAAGTCCACAAAAACTTGTCAATGTTTCTCCATACTGCTCGTCCAATGTAATCCAAGTGTCCTGAGTGGGTAGAGTCCATAATTTCCTCGAAGAAACATCATTTAGTATATTTTTATAGCCTAAACAGTAGTGCATTGCAGTTTATATTTGCATGTTCGTGCGAGTTCACGACACTATGGAAGCCGGAGTGTTCAGCACCTACTCTGCCGATAATGCAAGCGTAGAAGAGATTCACTTTTACATAGTGCCAAGAGCAAATGCAAGTATACCCAACTGCAGCCACAGACCCATAGGTGTGTCATGAAAATGGGCGTGGTTGTACTCATGTGGGCGGGTGGTTGTTAGGGACAGGAGAGGGGTTAGGCTTAGGTTCCACTCACTCCAACGGTGGGCGTGGTTTGTAGTGGCTTCGGCTGCAGCTAGGTAATAGAGGCTGAGGAGTTGTCGTCACAGCGTGTCACCCCGCCCCTCCGAACCGGCGTTCCGGCATGTTTCTTGTACGCTTACTGAGAGCTACGTTGGTCGTGACTGGAGATGCTGGGTTATAATGTTGAGTGAAGGACTGTGCCAGCTCTTCGCAAGTAAGATGATAAAAGACAAAAAGGGCGAGTTACGGTTTTTCAAGATCTCGGTTTGAAAAAGAAAAAAGAAAAAGAAAAAAAAATAGATTGTAAACTGCTGAAGTGAAGGGGGCGCAAGTGGCTGACAGCTGCAGTCTGAAGGAAAGGGATCAGCAACATGCAGCATGCCGTGTGTTCTCAGCTAGTGATCCCTTTGTGACTGATAATTGTGGTATCCTTAAAAAACTACTCCGTGTTCTGTCCTTGAGATAGTTTTAATAATGAGGAATCAATCAGTACGATGTGCCCCACGATGAAGTCCTTCCCCACAAACGGCGTGCTAGTGGGGGAGCATGTGGAACATGTCTCGTGTTTGAGGAACCAGTAAAAATATTCAGTCATACAGTGTGTCTGTGAAGTGCTGCTTTGCTGTGAGAATGAACTGGACACTACGCCCTGGATAAGTCGTCTTGTTTGCTGTGCATTTGCAAACGTAGCTATGCTAAATCGTTGTTGTAAAGACTAGCACTCAAGCTAACATGAGTTGATGAAAACTCTGATTCTTTCTTTTTCTGTTTCTCGTGTGTTCGACACGCTGACTTGCTGCCTGCAGTTATTTTGGTCTTTCACAAATCAGCACACACTCTCACTGTTTTCTATTTTATAAATAAATGATTGACCCGTTAAATTCGTCTTCATGTTTCTGCAGCTCAAAATGTTTTCTTACTAGCAGCATAACAGTTAACTGTGTAAAAGGCAAAATAACACTTCCTAACATTAAAGAGAAAATTAAAATATTACCACATTAAACTGATTGTGAGCTAAATAATTCATGTGCGTGTCAGGGGACGGAGGTAAGCGGTCCGCTCTGTCCCCTCTGTCCTCGCTTGATGGGTCAGTCCGGATATGTCCCCTGTTTCAAATAAGTCTTTGTGCTAGACATTAAATTTTTCTGTCGTCTTTTCTTCTTTGCTCCTTTTCCTCCAATGTTAAAACTCCGTCGTTCTCGTTTTGACAGTCAAATCTGTACAAACATCATGGCGGCGCGACTCCGTTTCGCTCAGAATTGTCACGTGACTCCTTAGGCTCTATACTCAGCGACCGGGCTGCGGACCAACCACGACAAACACAAGAGGGGTTGGCTATTGATTTAAAACAAAGAAAGAAAGAACAAGAGAATGCGTGATCTCATCTGCCGCGGCTTCTGTAGTGTGGTGAACTTGCAAGGGGGCGCTTTGCGGCAGCTAGTTGTAGTACTGTTTAGGCTATAAAAATATACTAAATGATGTTGTTTTGAGTAAATTATGGAACTACCCACTCAGGACACTTGGATTACATTGGACAAGCAGTATGGAGGAATATTGACAAGTTTTTGTGGACGTTTATGGACCTTTTTGGTTCAGTCGCCGGTGAACTCCATTACATGAAAGTTGGGGTAAAATGAAAACCTGTCCGATCTCCGGCTGCATTTGAGATATTAAAAACTGCTCCAGAGTCTCGCTCAGCATGAGAGAGAGTAGAAAATGAACACACATCATTCTGTGGGTGTACTATACCTTTAACTCCGAGGCTAAATATCTTCAGTCATCGCTTTAGCATCTGAGAAAAAAAGATGCACAAGAAAGTAACATTATTTTCACCTTTTTTTTTTTACTATCTGCCATTTTCCTTTCTTTTATTTGTTGGAATTATGTTTCTGTTCAGTGTTGGCTAGTTTTTTGTATCCTTTTTGTTTTAGTTTACTTTTTATCATTCGAAAAAAGGTGCAAAAGAAGTGATGGCATCAGAGACCAAACTTCAGTCATATTCTTAAATAACTTACTAATGCTCACATCAGCCTCAAGTTTAATTTGAGGTTCATTTAACATAAGGTTACTTTTTTGTACTTTCTCTTTCTTTAAGGTTGATTTCTAACACAAGTTAAATGACATGTGGCAACGTACTCAATGAGGGTCCGAGCAGGATTCGGTCCCCAGATTCTCAGGTGAGGGGCATGTGCGCTTACCAGTCAGCCAAAGGGATATCCCCTTGGTCGAGTAGCCATGGCGCATGATCATTCACAGGCATAGTGGCAGGACCCCGCACTGTCACATCTCTCCCCCTCTTTTCATGAGCACATCCTCGTCCTTTCACACAGGCTGCCACCAATTAGGAATCCATGGAACCTCAGTGCTACATCCTGCCGACAACGCCAGAATATGGCAAAGTATGCAAGGACGGCCCGGGCAGGATTTGAACCATAGACTCCCAGCCTAGAGTCATGCACACAAACCAATCAGCTAAAGAAATATCCCTGTAGACAAGTAACCAGGGTGCATGATCAGTCAGAAGCACAGTGACCGGACTCCACACTGTCACCTACATTAAGTATTTGGGGAAAAAGTTAAACAAACTGACTGATAAACTTTTTTCAATTACTACTTTTCTCATACTGCAGCCATGAGACGGTTTAACACTGGAAGGCCAAAAGGTCGGCATTTGAGAAACTGAAAACAAAAACCATTTGACTGGATGTGGAAGAAAAAGAAAACAAAAACTGATAGAGGTCATCATCACAGAAGTGGAACCCGGCCACATGAAGAGGAAGTCTCAGTCTAACTTCACACACTGCTGCTTAACTACATTACTAATACCCTTGTAAATTCTCATTTCAATGTACAACTTCTATTTATCATAACTTATGTTCTCTAACAACACTGATATGACTGCACAGAGCTCTGAGTGGCAGGAGAAAACTCCCTATAATATCCCTGCATGGACTCTATTATCATGTCCCAAAGCTGTCCAATCAGTGAGTTATCTGTTATTCTGTATTACATAGAAATTACTTAGTCTTTACTAGTCTGCATCAACACAGTTAACCACCACTAAACTCTGTATTTGTAAAGTTAATTCACATAAATGCTCTAATATCTGTGCATGATGTTAGGTGAGCTTAAAATACTGATGACACGTTTTTGACATTTTTACCTCTGCCAAGGAGGTCATGTTTTAGGTGGCGTTGGTCTGTCTGTCTGTCTATCTGTCTATCTGTCTGTCGGCAACTTTATGGAAAAAGTACCAGACCAATTGACCTGAAATTTTCACCAGCTGTGTATCTCAGCCCAAGGAGGAACCCATTAAATGTTGGGGGTGATCCGGATCACCTTCTGGATCCAGGAATGTTTTGAAGGATTCTTTATCATTGTGGGATCGGCTATGTTGCACTGTAGCTGTTCTGGAGCATCATGTTTTCCACAGCTTTGATTATACATGTAAATCAATGAGCCGACCGCAACTGCTTATCTCGCTGATGTCACGTCACGGAGACGAGTTCTGCAAGCGAAGAGCTTGTTGCTTTTAGCCTCACCTCATGAACTTCAGATATTTACGTAAATACACGTCTGATTAACTTCTAACAGCACAGAACTATTTATTTTGTCTTGGCGTGTTGTTGTACGGCAAAGTTACTTGAAGTTAAGGTCGTGTCATCCAATATTATAGGCTTTCTTTCCTGTCTGAAACAATTCTTTGGTATCTTAATGTAATTCAGGAGTCATGGTTTGATCAAATCCGTCCTCAGTTACAGTTTCAGCTGCGCCGCATACCCTCTTTTTTATACCTGATCTCACAAAAATATGTGACATGAGCACGAACAGTTTTACTCATATACGTGTCCCCGACACGTAACTGCTTCAAATTACGTGTCACTGACACGTATAGCTGCGCAATGTTAAAGGTTGAATGTAACATTTTTATTAAAAGCTATATTTTTTTTTTTTTTAAATCCACAGGTCGTTTGGGGGGGGGTACAGAATGAATGTACATTTCCTAGAAAAATTATATTTAGCTTAAAAATAATTATAAAATAAATTTTTACGGGTTTGATAATGGCATTATATTTACGTCTATAAGCCAATACACACTGCCATTGCGGGTTGCCAAATACGATCTCTGTATGGCAACAATATGTTGGGCACAGTTAGGCTGGTACAGGGAAACGGTGGAGACGACGAGTGAAGCAGCTGCTTCAGAGCCCTGGAGATATTATCTGTTTCTGAGGGAGGAGTGACCTGAGAAGAGCAAAACCTGGAGTAAATTTAGGTGAAGACTTCACTAAATGGGCCCACATAAACGTTTTCCACAGCGTCAAAACACGGAAATGCCGACTTTTCTCCTGGATCGGTAAGCTAGCTTGTTTGCTAACGTAGCTAACGTTAGCTGTCAGTTATAAACTCCTCTGCGTTACTTGTTGGACATGCTGCAGACTGTTGGTCACTTGCGTATCAGCAGTGAGCCTGGCATCCCAGCGGCTGGAGTTGTTTTTCTGCCATTGCAACTACAACCTAGACACACGTGATGTCGCTGTTCTGTCCGTATTCCATATTCAACCTTTAAGTCAATGGGGAAGCTTTTCGTGTCCCCAGACACAAATTTTTTTTCTGCTTCAAATTACGTGCTGCTCCCACGTAAAACTGTGCAATGTTAAATCAACAAGTCCTCTAAAAAGATCACACCCATATTAGGTTGTTTGTGCACAAAAATACGGACTATATCATGTTTTCAATATCCACTCAGCTTATATATGCGATCCACAGTTCTTCTCACTTTGACGGAGCCTAAATCCTTTTGGGTTTTTGGCTGTATGTTGCCTGGAGAAACCTGGAATCGATCTCCCCAACTTCTGCATGACAGACACCTGCTCTGTGACCTAGTCTATTCCTCGAGAGCTGCTGGCATACAACTGTTAGAGGCATTTCTTCCCCAGCGTCATCTAAATTACTTCATGCGCTGTCATTCAGCTTTGCAGACGTAACGAGACAAGTTGCATGCCAGCAGCTCTCGAGGAATAGACTAGGACACAGAACAGGTGTCCGTCATGCAGAAGTTGGGGATATTGATTCCAGGTTTTTCCAGGCAACATACAGCCAAAAAACCTAAAAGGATTTAAGCTCTGTCAAGAACTGTGGATCGCATATAACAGTGGATAATATAGTCTGTATTTTTGTGCACAAACCTAATATGGGTGGGATTTTTTTAGAGGACTTGTTTAACATTACACAGTTTTACGTGTCAGCAGCACGTAATTTGAAGCAGTTACGTGTCGGGGACACGTATATGAGTAAAACCGTTCGTGCTCACGTCACATATTTTTGTGATATCAGGTTGTCTTTTCTCCTCCTCTGTCAAACGCACCTCTGGGTGCGTTGCGCGAGCAGCTACTGCAGCTTCATTGTTTCTCGTTTCTTCTGGTATTGTGCTGGACAGCATGCTGGTAGAGTCCTCCCTAAAGCCAGAGACCGTCTCAGGCTGGGAAGCGGAGCGGCGCTAGCTAATCAGGTATGGAAGTGGACGGTGTTCCAGGCGGAAGTGACTAGCCAGTGACGTATGAATAAAATGTGGAAGTCAGGCCGATTGTAAAAAATGCCTTATTTAAGTCTTAAAGACTCTTATTAACTCCCAATTCATTTTTTTAAGGGCATATTTAGTCTCTTTGTAAGTAACACCCCAGAAGACCATTTCAAGCACTCAGTGAAGTCAGTATGCATAAAATGGGCCCTTTCAATGGACAATTTTGTGTTGGACATGTTTCTTACAGCTGGGAAGATATACAAATTAAATGTAATGGATATTTTGAAAAAAATCGGGATCACATTCACACAAGGCTTCATCTGTGCATAAAAAGCTGAATTCTTGTTGCAGTACCTGAGGACAGAATATTCAAAGTCTGTGATTTCATGAAATGATTCAAAAACTGAGGCAGTTTTGCAGATTCTTTGATTTTTGATCAGCTTCACTTCTCTCAGACTCTGCCTCTCTAATAATTATGAAACAATCCAACGACTCCTCAACACTGGATGTGTTTTCACTGACCTGTTATGAAGGAAATATTGTTGTATTGTTGCCAGCTGGTTTCAACAGCTGGATTATTATGTGTGGAGTAATTCCAGTTTCCTTCTACAGGCTAAAACATGACCTTTAGATTAACTGGTGATTTTCAACAGTAGGACTGAGTGATACCATGCATGGTCCCCAACCACCACGACCTGCAAGAAATGGATGCATCTCTAAATCATTGCATTCTGATCTTATTAGCATTTTACGTAACATTGCAACACTTTTAAATTAAAGTTGTGTGTATTTACATATTTTTAAAGTATTAACTCAAATTAAACTGAGTTTTGACAGTATTTATAGTAGTTTTGACTAATTCAAATAAAGTAAAAACAAAAGCTGAAGTAAATTCTTATAACAGGCGCAACAAATCAGAGCTGAAGTAATATAGAAAGTTTTTGCCTCAAGCAAGGAACACATGAGGTTTCCTTCATCTGAGGAAGTTAGTGAAGCTGTCAGAGACAAAAAGAAAACTTTCTATCTGTTTTCATCCAGAGAGGCGGGATTGGAGGAGAGGGTGAAGTCCACGGACCTGAGGGAGGGGTGTTACAGTGATCCGGTCACAGCCTTTGATCCCTGGGATGACCTGAGCCACCACTGACTCTGGAAATGAACACACCAGAGGCCTGAATAGGACCCAATCCATCATTCCTCAGTCCTGCACCTTGTTCCTACTGTAGTTTGTGTAAACGTGAACATGCCACGCACACACACTCATCCACACAAACTGGAACAATCTGCAGGCTTAGCAACTCGCTAATTTGTTGCTTAGTGGAGCAAAAAGGCTTTAAATGTTATTAATACTGCCACACAAATGTGGCATATTCTTATATAATATAAACAAGGCAAGCAATTTAAACTTTAAAATTTCATAGACAAATCAAATGCAGCAAGAAAAAAAAAATCTATGATGCAACAAACTAAAACATATGCAGCTTAATGAATGAACAGAAGAAACTATGTCTCCATTTCCAAAAGATGAGTGTCTGAGCAGTGCAGTAGGGAGCACATGTTAAATCTCATTAGACTGAGCAATACCCAGAGCAAATTAAACCATTAGCCTCCGACATGTTTAAAAGAACACTTTAAGATCACTTCCTATTAAGGCTTGCCAGTAAACAGGCCTTTGAAATGGAGCCCTCAACTCGGAGCAGAGCAGTGTTGCAGACATCTGCCATACCCAGCCAAGCCCACAGTAAACTGCTTTCTGTGCTGCACATCGTGCTACATAACACTCCACATGCTCGTACAAGGGGAAAAACAAACCCTGGGGATTCATGGCCTTGTAGAGTAGAAGGCATAAAAGCAAGACTTTGTAGTTTGACATTGATGTCTGCACTGTTCATGTAGTCAATTAATAGATACGAAAATATTGCATCTGCATTCATTTGTAGCCTGGGTGGCCCCAGTTACCTCATAACCCGGAGCAGTTTTAAGTGCCACGATGCTGCCATTTTTTACTGAAAATAATTATTTACAAAATCAAACTATGAAAAATGTGGCGATGAACCTGCAGCTTTTTAATAAAGCTTTAAAGGATTTCTGTGTTCTGTTCTCCCTTCAACACAAAAATACCAAGAGTGTTTGCTCTGTCTCTTTACACAAAGAGTAGGTTTCTGTAAATTACTACCATCTGCTGAAGTTAGCATAATTCACTACGGAAATGGAGACACACCTCCCACCGTTTACTGAGAGGAACCCAGGAGGAGTAAACCTTAACCACCGTGTAAAAACACCACGTTTTAGATGCAGATCATTTTAAAAAGCCTGCATTTCTGCACAGTTCCCTCTCTTTACGTCTCACTCAGTTGGTCCACAGCAAAGAACAGAAAACTTAGCCCAAATTAGAAATTCCTTCATATAAACTTAAAATTTGTCAGATATTTTAAGGTAAGCTTAATGAAAAACATTAAAAGCAAGCATTGTTTTAAGGTGCTCCAGAATGACAAAAGAAATTTCACTAAATATGGGTATAGTTGACATAAAAAGTAATCAATAATCGATGTCAGTTATATCCCAAAAAAAACGATTATTTCACTTGCATTCAAAAGTAAAACCCTGAAGCTGTTTGCTCGTTGTTAATACTTGTCAATGGGTACAATTCCACTACTTCCCAAACTTAAAGGATAACTTTCTTTTTTTTCAACCTGGACCTTATTTCTAGGAGTTTATACGTGCATTTACTCACCGATAAAAATTTCTGCATCACTTTGAGTCTTTTGGAAGATATTACGTTGAGTCGCCCTTCAGCATACATCCATATGTATAATGGGAGAGACGTGGCAGACTATATAAAAAAATATTTGTAGAAAAACTCCTTGATTTCACCAATACTTTAAGGAGAATGAATGAACGAACAAGTACTGTTGTCCTGTGAGTTCAGAGTTAACTCTCCGTTCGTTATTGTGGGGTTTCTTGCACACAGGCCCCGCGAGTACCTGATGCATGTTGCTGCAGTACAGCTGAGAAGAGCAGCTCGCTACCTAGACACCAACAAACCGCAGTCCACAAAACTCTGAACTCACAGGACAATAGCACTTGTTCGTTCGTTCATTCTGCTTAAAGTAGAGTTTTGCTGCAGATAATGCCTTACAGAGAGGCTGCCCCGTCTCTCCCTATGGATGCATGCTGTAGAACGACGTCATCTAAATACTGTTTAAAGGACTCAAAGTGATACAGACATTTTATCGGTGAGTAAATGCACGTATAAACTCCTAGAAATAAGGTCCAGGTTGAAAAGAAAGTTGTCCTTTAAGGCAGCTACTTTGTTTCCTGTCTTTCTTTACTGGACAAACTGATTAATCCAAGTCTGCCTGACCTCAGTAACCACAACGACACTGGCCAGACACACCTGCAGTAATCAGTGGTGTTGTGCATATAGCCCATTTAAAGGTTGGATGGAATACGGACAGAACAGCAACATCATGTGTGTTTAGTTGCAACCGCAGAGAAATGAATCCCGCCGTTTGGGTGCCAGGCTCGCTGCCGATACGTCAGTGACCACCAGCCTGCCATATGTCTAACAAGTAATGCTTAAGAGTTTATAACTGACAGCTAATGTTAGCCATGTTAGCAGGCGAGTTAGCTTACCGATCCAGGAGAAATGTTGCCATTTCTGTGTTTTAATGCCGTGGGAAATGTTTATGTAGGTCCATTTAGTTTAGCTTCACCTAAATTTTCTTTAATTTTTTCTCTTCCTAGGTCACTCCTCTTCTTAGATGGATGATAATATCTCCGGGGCTCTAAAGCAGCTGCGTGACTTGCCGACTCCACCATTTTCCCCAGTACTAGCCTAACTGTGTCAAACAGACTATTACTACATAGGGACTGTGTTTGGCACAAGGGAATTCTGCGCCTTTATTCTGCACCCCTTTAAACACATGAAGGTTTTTTTTTTCTTTTTTTAGTGATGAAGAGAGATGAAGTAGCGACAAAGTAATGATGAAGTAGCAACAAAGTAGCGACAAAGCAGTGACGAAGCAGCGACGAAGTAGCGACGAAGTAGCGACGGAGTAGCGACGGAGTAACAACAAAGCAGAAATTAAGCAGTGATGAAGTTGCAATGAAGCAGAAATGAAACAGAGACGAAGCAGCGATGAAGCAGCGACAAAGTAGTTACGAAGCAGAAATGAAGCAGTGATGAAGTAGCGACGAAGCAGAGACAAAGCAGTAAAGTGGCAACAAAGTAGCGATGAAGCAGAAATTAAGCAGAGACGAAGTTGCGACAAAGCACAAACTAAACAGAGACGAAGCAACAACAAAGCAGCGACGAAGTAACGACGAAGCAGAGACGAAGTAACGATGAAGTAGCGATGAAGCATAAACGAAACAGACGAAGTATCAGCGAAATAGTTATGAAGCAGCGACGAAGCAGTGAAGCTACAGTTCAGTGTTGCTGTGTAAAGGCAGCTGAAAATAAACATACATGTGTAAAATGTTTAACCCATTTGCGTTCAGCCACAATGCAGAGAAGCAGAGGGAGTACGAATTATTTTCCAGGACAACTCGAGCTCTTCCAGGACATTTTACTCTTTTTCTCATTTTCCATGACTGAAAAAATGTTCAATCATTTTCCAGGTTTTCCAGGACATGTGGGAACCCTGATGATCTCTTGAATTACGTGATAACTCCAGTTGCTGAGTTGCTTCGGCAAAAATTCATCAGTTTTCAGTGTAACAGGAGGGACAGCACTACCAGAGACCAGTGGATTATATTTATCAGTGAGAATGTGCAGTCGGTAAGTGTTGCTGCTTGTGTAACTTATTACTGTATCTTTTGTGTCAGAGGCCAGTAAACGATGGTAGACGAACGGACAAGCTTCTAATGTAGCTACAAAAGCTAACAGTGTTTGGTTAACTTCATGTCAGACGTCCGCTCCTTATATTCATCAGAGTCCAGCCCTTTTACTCTGCGGATCATCTCCATCAACCGCACCGTTACGTTTTTATCACATTTTCTCTGCTGGGACATCATTTCCTTCACTTGCTCTGTCCTGATAAAACTTTGTTTTGACTTTGACGTTTGCCTCGTGAACGCGCTTACAGACAGGTCTAACTCTTGTGCGTATTCTTGCGGAAAACAAAAGTTGGGGATAAGAAGAGGTTAAAATGAGCTCATTAAATTTTCGTCCCACCCAACTATAATTAAAAATTCATTTGAAGATAATTTAAGAAGGATTGTGTAAAACACAAGGTTATGACACCTTTACAAATTATAATATTGACAAATTTAATGCTGTTAGAGATGTAAATGTTCTCGGTGTCTTCTTATATTGTTTTAAAATGATTATTTCAGCTTTGGTATCAGGAAAAATGAGCGATATGCATCCCTTGTCAGGAGAGATTCGGAACATCTCAGTCATTTTTGCATCCTGTTCCAGTTTCCTCCTTAAATTTGTGACTCACAGGATTTTTCTCCTCCTACAAAGTTTTAAAGTTTACAACATCTGTAGAGAGCAGAGTTAATTCTTTAGTGTATCACTTGTGTACTCTGAGGTCTTGTGTGGTTTGGATCCAAGCGTCGGTGGTTAGGCTCTGGGGAGTAGCTTGTCTGCCATGGTCAAAGCCAGTTCCATGTGTTGAGAGCAGTTTTAATAGGGTGTTGGGGAGAAATAACACTGCTGAGAGGAGCGACCATAGGCTCTCTGCAGGAGGAGTGAGAGACAGTTGTGCCAGCCACTGGTCACAATCACACACATTCACATTCCAGTCTAACTGGATATTGCCCCAAAGTCCCCCTGAGGAGATTAACCACAGCTGAGTGTTAACTCCTTCGACTCTGCTGGGCTACCTGCCTTCTACCAGCAGAGCTCCGCTGCAACGCCTCTGCAGAGGCTCCTTCCTTCCAGACTGCGCAGTCCCAAATAAAACTGTCCTATACAGTCCAACATGGTTTTAAAGACCGAACAGAACATAGCTCTTTTATAGAAGTCTGCTTTTTACAGATAAAGAGCGTTGGGCATGTTTGACTTTATGTGGAGGAATACCATGATTCACTTTCAACAGCGACCAAGATGACTGGATGTAAAATATTCTTTCAAAGAGAAGTTGAAGCCTTGACTAGGGATGGGATACCCTGGAGTTAATACTTCAATATCAGCCAGACAAAATATGGGAGTTGATACTTTTTGAATATCGAGATACACCGGACAGACACAAAACATGCTATATTTTTCACTAACGTTAACCCTGAAAGTTTTAGGCAATGAAATTATGTGTGAGAGCAGCCATATTCTCAAGTTCAAGTCATTTTATTATCCCTAATGGGAAACTTGTTGCGCAGACAGGTCTTCAAAGAAAAATACTCGCACACACTAAACATCCAACAGGATTGTCTATTAAAATCATCATTATCATCATATTAAGATTCTAGCTTCTGTGTCACATGATAGTGGTAGCCTATCAAATGTCACGATGATGCTGATACTGTTGGTGATGATGATGTTTTGGTATTTTTTTTAGTGGTTTAATGCAGGTTATTGACTTTCTGTTCTGGTAACTAAATTTATAATATTACTATTACATTATGTATTGGAAAGTTTTTCATTCTAATGAATTTAAATAAGCTTAACCTTTATTTAAATTATTCGATCATTTTTAGTCTTATTTTCTTTAAGACCAGAACTAAAAAGGGAGTAATTATTGTAATACGACACCGAATATATTCTGATATTTGACTGTTTTGTTGGTGTCTCTCACTGTTACCATTTAGAAAATAATTGAAAACCAACCACCTCATCTTTGCATCACTGATACTGTTGTAGTGTTTTATGTAAAGCACTCTGAATTGTCCTGTACATGAAATGTGCTTTACAAATAAACTTGCCTTGCCTAGTGTTAAGGAGTGGTAAAAGTTAACATCTTTGACAGTTTTAGTGTTAATTTACTCATTAATTTAATATATTATTGTTTTAAAAGTATTTCTTTCCAGTACTTCTGTTCACAAGTTTAATTAAATTCAATATTACCCTTGCAATCTCAAATATTAAAGTTGTAAACTTAATTTTTAGACCTTAAAAATATGCATTTCTGACTCGTTTTGATGGTACATAAAACATTCATTATGTGCCTAGAGGCGTCCCGAGGCTCAGAAACAGCACTATGTAAGTTTTGTATCTGGGACGGGGTCGTGACATTGCAGCCGATTGTTGGCTGCGCACCGTGTCACTTACTATCAAACAAATATGAACAAAGCGGGTGTTTCAATGTGCATCGGATTCAGCAAAGAAACACAAGGAAACATTACCGGAGGAAGATAGGAAAAGAAAAGAGGAAGGGACTAGGGCTGTCAACGTTTACAGTTTTTTCTACTCATGTAATCGGGACTACTAAGCGTCATGTACACGGTTACACGTCAGAGATTAATAATCTTTAGGTTGCAGATGGAGACGTCGCCTATGCATCCCACCCTAATCCCGCCGTCATACTGAACTCAGAGCAGAAACACTGCGGTAGAGCCAAAGTAAGATTATGGATATTTATCATTTTAATCCCCGAGAACTGAAACAATTCAACGGAAAAAATCTCTTTTATTAGGTGTGATCCGAACGGAATTCCTGCAGAAGTTTTCAAACAGCTGACATTAGCTGACTGGATGCAGGGATGTATATCCATGTTTCACGGCTGGCTGGGCTGACCCAAAAATACGGAAATGTTTTAGCTGGGAGAGAAGTAAGTCGTGTTCTGGTGATCAACTTTATGTAAACAGCGGCTAACACGAGCGGTTAGATCTTCTGCTAAACACATGCAGTTGTTACAGTTAGTTCAGATTCACGCTTATAACTTAATTTTGAGAAAATATATACACAAAACCCAGTTAGCAACAACTTAAGCTAGTTCTCCAAGCTTGCATTGAAACTCACCCAATACAATGTTACTGCACAGATGCAGTCAGCGTCTGGTCAGCTCTCCCTGATCATTAAAAGCATCTCTGACGATGTCCGTCTTCGCTAATCCATAGAAAGAAATATCTGTAACTCCCAGCTGCAGTTTATGGATCTCTAACAGCTTGAATTAAGTCGCTACAGCACCACCACCGCATCCCCAAGTCAACTTGAGGTGACGTGACAGGCTGTGGCTGCGTTTATTATATATAAAAAATATCAATGGAACATCGCGCCCCAGCACCAATTATGTATGCAGATAGTTTGTTATTATCTGAAGCTTTCAGGCAACATTACCCCTAAAAATACAGTGAGAAATTAAAGAGAAAGAGGAGGGGAAAATATATATGGTTATTGATTTTTTTTTCTAAACGGGTATGATTTATTATCCGTGTACCCGTTTACATGTGTAGACGTTGACACCCCTGGAAGGGACAGAACAAGAGCCGAAATTCTGTGTTATTTCAAACTGTATGCCAGGAAGTTGGATAAATGATGTTGCTAACAAGCTGACAAATAACTGTTTTTACTGTACCTTTTGAGCACATTCAATACATTTACACCAATACATTTTGTACCATTGGAATGTCTGTTTATTTCTCTTTTAAATGGGGCCACATTTGTAAGGGAAATGCATTTGTGGGATGAGCAGTAGAGTTAAATCACAACAACAAACTGGTACTTTGGTCTTTTCTGTCTGACTAGGGGAAGGACATCAGTTGCTGCCTGCAAATAGGTTGCACTAATTTCTGGATGTGCACAAAATGAAGCTTCAAACAGCTGCAAAATACACAAGTCAGTTGTGACGAACCTGTTTATATGCAAAGCAAGTTTATGCTTGGCCATAGTTTTTTCCTTGTGTTGTGCTGTTTATCTATCATAAATACATCTGTACTTCGGTGAACACATCAAGGGCGATGTTGGGTCCAGTGTCGTGTCCAGGGACATTATGGCTCCCCCAGACTACTTGATCAAACACCAACTTTCCAACTGGTAGGCATCCACTGAGCATTTTTTGGTCAAAAAGACGTCTAATAGACATCTAATGGTCCTTAGACGTCTAGGCTAAAATGGTCGACCACTGGTCTGAAAGTGAAAGTTTTTTAGCCATCAAAGCTTAGACTAGCTTAGACTAAATCTAAACTGCACTGTACATTGATCAATGACTGGCCAAATGTTTTGATCTAAAATTTGACCATCATTTATACAGTTGTTTTTTAATATAATATTTAATATTAATAGATTAAATTATAATGTCTAGATTCGGGCTATAATATAGTCGGGTGAATTTCGTCTAATAGATGTCTTTGGCTCGCAGGGCAACAAGCTCTTTCTCTGAAGCTAAAGCTGCTCCTATTGGCTGCAGACCCTCGATGAAAAGGGGATATAAAACAAATAAACAAAAAGAAAAAAAAAAGATTAGGGTGAGATTTTTGATTGACAGGTGTCTCAGCTGCTCAAACCCTGGGCACTGCACTGATTTTCTCCTAACTCCTCACAAAAGTTGGTTCTTCTGGCAGCCAAGATGGTGATAAGACATGACCTCAATTTGCCTGGAACTTATTTTAACCACCGAACCATCATATTCCATCATCATTATCAAAAAACTGTGTCTTTTTCTTGGTGTTATGTCTGTGCTCATGGTCTGTCATGCCAATAAATTCATGGCAGGGATGTGTTAAGCATTGTATAGCAAGTTTGCAATGCTAAGAATGAGTATAAGAGGTGTATAAATTGCACAAATGTGACTTTTGTGCAGCTTTGATTCATGCTGGCTGGTTGCTGTGCCTCTGCAGCAGCACCCTGCATGGTGTGAAACCAAGAGAATAGCCTTTGTCAAGGTGTACTAGCTTCAATTCTCACTCATCTCCCCTGACATAGGGGTGTTAAATTATGTGCTCCAGAGGACCCCACATTCATATTTTTACAAGACCCAGGTTATTAGGCAAACAGGCTCTGCACATGTCCCCTGCTATGACAGTTTTCACAGTCAAGGATTTCGACCTTTATTTCCATCCAAGTACCGCCTGCACTCCCCTTCGCACCCCTTGTGACACACATGTACACACACGTACACACACACCCACATGTACAACCCCTACCAAGCCTCAGCAATTCCCGCTCCCTCTCCTTCTAACTAGGCGAGAGCTTCGAAGTCTGTAGAGGGTGTGATCACAGAATAGTTGCTCTGGGTGTAAGACTCCAGGCAGAACGGCTGCAGATCCAAACCTCCCAATCTACTCGGTGGATTGACAGCACAGCGCTCGACCCCCTCTACCCCTTTTTGGTTTTATTTTTAGACCCTGTTCGCATAGTTCAGCGAGGGAAAAAAACATGTTTCTGATGACCATTTTGTTCCTGAAGAGGAAACAAATTATATATGTGAGCTTTGCCTTTGTACTTTAAAAAATGCCTTTTTCACAACCAAAAACGCGGCTGATGAAAAGACCAAGGAACATCAAAGTGGTCCACCCTCCAACAGAAAGGTTAAAAGTTGAGCTTGAACACTGATTCTCTTGCATTCTTTCTGGCCCGATACTCATTAGCCACTCATTTTAATCAGATGCACCATCAATTAGCATGACTTTTCTGTGTGTTTGATGCTTAAAAGTTGGATCTCAAGGACGCAGAACTTTCAGCGGACTCAGATGCGAGGCAGGGTCAGTGAAGCATCCGCTGCTTGCTGCACTCATGGGTGTGTGTGTTTTTTTATTGCCATCACAGAGGAAGTGGTTAATTCTGAGACTGCCAGGGTTCAAGCCTGCAGGACAAGAGAACATGTATGTTTAATGTGAGCGTTCTGGAGCGGGGGGTGGGGGGCTCTGTGAAAATTTCAGTCAGAGGAAATAGCAGTAGGTCAAAACAATAAGGCACTATTGCTCTCTCTTGAGACACTAACCAGTTCATGTTGGTCAATAAACTGGTTGCCAGTTTAAAGGTGTTACCAGTCACTCTAACGTTTAGCTTCCGCTTCGGTCTTTTAGGTCAAAGCACAAGTTCTTGAATTAAGCTAATGAATGCTGTGTGTTTAGTTAGAAAGGAACTGCTTATTCTGAAATCTGCTGAAATAGTCAAACTGATTTCATTTTGCAATGTCAAAAACTCAAATTTCTAAAGATAAACCGATGTGTTTAATATTTTGTTTATTTAAAAATATGAGCATGTTGAAATCCCCCATCTAATGAATTAATTTTTTACATTAGAAAGTGCTACTCAACACACTGATCTGCAACCAATCAGAGGAACTAAAGCTGGGTACACACTACAGGATTCCTGAGACTTTCACAGATGTAGAGACCACACACTTGATGATTACAAAAGACAAATCGCAAAAAAAAATCTCTCTTCTGATCATATAGTGTGGGGTGTACACTACGGAGAACTGTTTTTACTTCCTTTTCCGTCAATCAGCTGTTAGTTAGCTGTTAGCTCTTGCGTCTTGATTGGCTACATGTGATTTCCCAATGAGTGCGGGGTTTTGATTCTGCACAGCTGTGAACAGAACACCACACACACCAAGATTTCTAGCCGCAAATTTTATGTTAATTATCTACAATCTCTCCTTCCGAGGCCTTCAGAGCAGATCCGACCGGACAAAATCACTCTTAACTCACATCACACCATGAGAAGATCAGATGCGATGTTTTTTGCAAACATCTGACAATGGCTTTGATCGTAAGGGGAAGATCGGGACATAAATCGGGCTGATTATCCTGTAGTGTGTACCTGCCTGAAAGAAGAGTCATGCCTGCCATTATAATGTTGACATATAACTAAAAACACATGATGCACTTGCGTTAGTTAATCATTAACCTCTTCAGATCAGCCTCGTCGGCTATTGTTTAAATAAGAGTTAAACGCAGAAAAAGCAGGTTGGCATTGCCAGGGAGGACTGGGCAAGTTTTATGGGCACAACCCGCCTCAACTTATCAGATAATAAGGAAACACGATTATGTATCGTCTATCACCCCAGGATACTCGAACTTGTGCAAGATGTTGACATTTTCACATTTGTGATTCTTTACGTCTTCAGTTAAACAGCAGGGCTCAAAAGAATTTTGTTTTGTTTTGTTATTTTTTATTATTATTCAATCAGCACACCAAAATAACTCACATCGCTGGGGCTTTAATAAATGTCACTTTATAGGATGCATTTTCATCTGAGTACCAACTCTTACAGATTTTGGAAGAACAGGAAAAAAAGAAAGTTTAGACGCTTCTTCAGAAATTGTTTCCCCTTTTTTCAAGTCATTGTTGCATGATCAACATTTCAAGCCCCTGGTTTGATATCTGCCATATGTTCATTAATTAAAAGTTGGCTCCTGGACTCATCCTGTCTGACTTCTGGGGCTCTGCTTAAGAGGAAACGGAGATCTGTCTCCACCACGGTTCTGTTTGTGCTGAAGGATTTAAACTAACAAGACCCTCGCAGGATGTTGATCAATGATCGCACACTGTCATCTAAGACCTTTTACACTGAAAAAAGACAAGTTGGATTAACTTAATTCAATAGTGGGCATTGTCTGCACACAGATGATTTAATGAATTAGATTCACAAAAGTAATTCATATTTAAAGTGAGGAGAATGTGACACAAAAAGGGCTCAGGTGGGGTTTGAATTAAGGGGGTGCCATTGTCACACCTCACAATTCGATTCAATTTCAAGTCAGGGTGCTATGATTTCACTTATGAAATGATTATCAGACATGACTATTATAAGATCTGAGGAATCATTTTCCCTTTTCATGTTTTTGTCTGACTCAGTGACCACTTCAGAGTTTTAAATCCATTCAGTTTCCATTATTAATAAAACAAAAAACGTATAAAACAGTATTAAAAACTGGTGGATTTACAAGAAAAACATAACTTGCCTTTAAAGATAATGAAGATTTCTTTTAACCAAAATCATTGTTAGCAGTTTTTACAAATATGCCCCAGCAGATCTAATATAGAAACAATGAGGTTTCTCAGCTTATTTATTCTGAGCTTCTGTAAAAGCTGCTGACCAGCTTCACTCGTACATCACGTAACAGACCAGCCCCCGGCTCAACAGAGTTTCTCTTTGTTGTCATTCGTCTTCTTCTCCTTGTAGTTGTTGTCGTTGGTTTAAAAAAACTAAAATGGAAAATATGAGTGCCCGGCTTGCATCCACGGTGAATGCAAATCACCATGGATGCTGATGACGTAAGGGTTTGTTGATTTCTTGGTTGTTAGCTATCAACTAAGTTTCCTCAACAGTGCCACATAGTGTTCTAGCACTGAAATTGCAGATTGCACTGACAATTTTCAACTGTATTCGGGTTATTCTGGTTTTCCATCTCTTTTATTCGAAGCAAACTTACCAGCTTTCCCTCCCTTTCCCTTGTTTACCTTTTTTTTAAGTGCGCCCGGACACTTTAGTGGACGGTCCGTCCACTAAAGTGTCCGGACGGCAGCTGCAGTTTCTACTGCCACACTTTGCAGCTGTATTTGGGTCATTAAATTAGTTAGAAAATAATTGCTTTTAGACATTTAAAAATAGTTATTGATTCAGGACATGTGCCATTATGATGCATCGATTTAATAATAAATTGGTACACTGCTATTGTTATAGTTCTTGTTGTTATTACACACTCAAAAATAGAGGTACCAGTTTGTACTTAAAAGGGTACAAGATTCAAAGCTTGTCGCTGGGGGTGTTCCTTTTTTAAAGACATTTCTGTACCCTTCGGTCCTGGTCCATTTTTGTACCTTATCAAGCTGTATGACTTAAGAAAGTACAATTAAACCAATGAAAAATGTTAAATAAAAGTCAATAAAATAGAGATTATGACAACAATCAAAGATGCTAATGGTAAATGAATAATTATTATATACACTACTCACAAAAAGTTAGGGATATTCAACTTTCAGTTTTTGGAGAACAGCATGAGGTGCAATGGATATTTAACCATTAAAACAATGTACATGTGCATTGAAAAGTTTAGAGAAAGTTTAATTCAGTTCACCTGGAAAGGTTGTAGTGGATTTTAGGTTCATTCTAACATCATACAAAAAACCCAAATATCCCTAACTTTTTGTGACACACATATAATATAATTATACATGTAATTATCACTATGATTACTATGATCATTATGAAAATCACAATGTAATAACTATAATTATACTGCTGTTTAGAAGGACTGCTATTTATAGTTATTGTACAAGCTACAACATCTACGTATTTCAGTTCCTGTGGAACCCTGAAAAGACCCTGCTTAGTAGGAGCTAAACGGTTATAGGAACTGAGGGCCGTGGTCCCGAGTTCCTACATGTCCAAATGCACAAAAAAATGGCCTGGTTCCCGAAAAGGTTCTAGGAACTCCAAAAGGTTCCTACAGTCCGAATGCGCCTAATGAAGGAGCTCGGAAACACAGAGCACATGAAGTACCAACGTGCATGAAATAAAGTTCATACCAAACACATAGTTAAAAGCAACTACAGTATGTGAGCAGTGTAAACTTCCGCCCTCTCTACGCTGCACCGGGACCAGGCTGCATCTGTTATTAAACCTGCAGACAGTCTTTAAAGGCTGCAGCGCCTGGCACATTTAGAAGAGAGACCACCTGGCACTACAATGACTGCAAATGACTGGAAGTGCTTCTTGTCTGTTGCATCACATTAACCGGAGATGAAGCTGGCTGTTTTTCAAACAGATTTAGAGTCATTAGTAAATGATTCTTTAACTTATATTGTTGTTATGCTTAGTTTTATCTTTAAACTTTAGGCTTAAGATCAACAGACCTAATTCATCTAATGAAACAACCATTTATTTATTATCCAGTGCACAGTTTTCATTGTCTTTTTTACCGTCACCTTTTGCAGCAACATATAAGCACAACCAAACTGACTTCACCGTCTATTCATGTTTCACTTCCAAGTATTCCACCTTCAGCACATTCTCCTGACTTTCTGTGAACATTTAATTGAGATTTCATTTGTTACACCACATTTTCACTTGATGAGGAAGCTGTTTTGTCTGTGTGAAATCAGTGGGGAACTGCATGGAAGTTGTGTTGCAGACCAGCATGACCCATTCTCATTCAAAGCTTCCACCGAGCACGCAGCCCTTGACGGGCTCCGCCTGAAGTTATTGGCTGAGTTCAGCTTCGGGGTTGTGGAGGACCTCTGCTGCTGGGATGGACTCCGAAACAAGAGTGCTGCTTTCTTTTGTCTCCTTTTTCCTCGCAGCTCTGGCTCTGTCCTGCATCTGGGAGGCGGATTAGCCCGACAAGACGGAGGTTGCATTATTTCCTGAGGGGGCTTTACAGTAAGGTTCGCTAGCAGCTCTCACTCTCTGTCTTTCCCCCACTTAATGTACTGCTTCACTCAAAAGCGGCTAAATCTTTGTTAACAGGGAAACTATGAACTCACAGGGAGTTAATCAGAGTCAGTGCAAGACGGGGTATTTGCATGTGAATTGGCTGTGCCTGTATACCAGGCCTCTTTATGTCATTCACTCCTCGGTGCCTCGGGCTTCTGTCCTTTGAGGCCTCACGCTGCCATAGGTGTATATTGTAAAATACCTGCACCTGTATGCAGGAGCTCTTCTGTTTTCATGTCAAGAGCAGAAATTCTGTTAGTTTTTTTTTCTCTATTTCTGCATTTTGTGCATGGACTCTGCACATTTTTTACGTTTTTAATCACACTGGTGTGAATGAGATGCTGGTTGCATGCAGCATGTTACTGTATATTTCACAAAGATTCAGTTTTTAAACACAGCACCTGCAGTTCTTCATTATGTTGTGGGAAACTGTGGGTGACAATCAAAGCCCCCCTTCTTTCTTCCAAAGCAAACTTCCATCTTCTTGCATCTTTATTGCCTATATGGTTTGATTTAGGAGGGCAGTTGCGAGGGGGAGGAGAGGGGATGTTACAGAAGAGAGTAAATCTGATGTGGAAATGTAGACTTAGTAGGATTTATCCATTTGAGAAAAGACCTTTTCACTTGTTTTGTTGGTTTATCCCCTAAACCCCGTCTCACCCCCCACCCCCTTTCCCTGCCTAAAAGCTTTTGACATCTTCATCTTGTTCACAGTGGGCAGGCATTGTTTGCTCTGCTTGAAAAAGCGGATGAGGCTCGGCCCTCCCCTCTCCGTGGCACAAGTGTAGGACTTTGCCATGGCAAAGGGGGGATTTCTCTTTCCTCCCGCCCCCTCCTCTTCCACATAACCACAATATGGTCATTGTCTGCCAGTGAATAATGTGGCCACTCGGGCAGCATGGACTGCTCCTCGGGCTTTGACTGTGAACCAGCTCTTTTCTTCAGCGTGAAAGGACTCTAATCCATGTAAATATAAGACTCCTAGTACAGCTTGGCCACGGTGGGGAGAGCAAGAGGGAGGAATGGAGGGGAGGGTCAGCAATTTAACCTTTGACCCAACAAATAAGAGGCATGTAAGTTTTAGAATTGCTCTCTAAAGAGGGGCTCCTGTGGCAGAATGAGTGTCTTTTGTAATGCTGGCAGTCCGGGGCTGATTGACAGGAGCCGGGGTGGGAGCACGGCGCTGCACAAAACCAGGAGAAAAACACAAGCACCGCTCCGTGATGGGAAACGGGACAAAAAGACCACGCTAATTATTGATTATCTCCATTCAGGATGCTTTTGTTATCGGGGGGGAAACCTTGTAATCTCACTTTTGGAGATCAAGAAAAAGTTTTACACAAATTAAAAGATCACATGACCGGTTTAAGGATGTTTTGTACCACAACCGATGTTTCATCCCTCGTTTCTCTACAGCGGCTCAGAATAGCTGCAATTCACTGAAAAATGACTCAAACTGCTTTGAAGAGATCATTTTCTAAAGTACACTGTGTCTAACATCCTGACGGAGCCTCCCTCCTGCTCCTCTCTCCTCTGTCCATTTTAAGCTCCAACCTCTTTGAAGACCTTTCACTGCTGTCAGCAAGCTTTGATTAGTTTAGACATCGTGTACAAGTTGGGAGCAATTTATGCATGAAGGATAATGAAGAATTGTACTCTGTCATCAGCGTGGAGCTGTAAATCTGTTGAATATAGAGATTCTCTCTGTGTACCTTCCTGATCCTCACTTTTAACCTTTTTTTAAAAATCTTTTTTAATATGTTGAATGTGTTATTTTAAAAGATGGAGTGATGCATTGGGGGCTTTTATTGAGACAGTAATGTGTTCACTTGGATTCCCATCATGGATCAGTCCCATTCCAGTCAATGCCTCTTGTTATTATAGTCCACACTGCCAAATAAAGGGAATAATTTAGATTAATAGATTTTCAAAAAACAAAATCATCTGAAATTTTGACTGTGGAAACAGTGACTTCTGATCTTTGGAATAAATAACTAATGTTGGAAACCTTAAACAAGTAAATCACCTTTTGAGAAATGAATAGAAGCAAAGCTGTTTGTATTCTTTAATTAGGGAATGTGTGGATTATAATTGGACTGAATTATGGATTTAAAGTACAGGGCTCCAGACTTTTTTCACCAGGATCACAATGGCCCCTAACTTGAATTTTTAGGAGCGTAAGCAGAAACTTTAGGAGCGCTGAAATCAACTTGCAAAGCAAATCATCACATTTTCTCTCCTTTTCACTGTATTACTGATAAATACCTGAACAATAAATGCAGGAACTACAATGTTCACAGGTCACGGCACATTTACGCTTCACATTGCTCTGTGTTCACTCAAAGTGTCGTGTTTTAGTTGTTGGTGCAGTTTTATCAACAAATTTTGTGTTCCTGGCATGTTGCGGGTGGTGCAACTGATCAATGAACTCACAGTTTCAGATCAGTTTTTGGTTTGAGTCACGGATCGGATCAGTTTTCAGATCAGCAAAACAGAAGAAGGACAAGACAAATTTACCTCTCTATTTATTTATTTATGTAATTAAGTATTTTTCCTATGAAAATCATTCAACTCAAGACTCATTCCACTCAACTGTAAAAAAACAAACAAAAAAGATGATAAATAAATTATGATAATGGGACGAGGAGCGGATGACAAAGATGCAAGGTCACTCAATAACAATGATGATCCATGATGACAAACACTGACTGACTGACTGACTGACTGCTAACCTGGTGTCACTGGCAGTGATGTGATGTTTACTGCACATAGTTCAGGATTGCAAATCTGCAGGGGGCTTTTATTTTGAAATTTACCTGCTACAGTGTCTGATTTTTTATCTTTTTGCTGACAGCTTGAAGCTCTCTGGAAGTGTGCTCCGTCAAAAAAAGAGACGCTTGGAGTGAAGTTGTTGACTAAAATGTCCGTGTTTAGCTTCAAAGGCGGCGCCGCACACGGAACCAGTGTGCACAAAAAACGGCAAATTTATTAGTTGCACATTACAGATGCAAAATTTACTCGCATCGTCTCACAATTTAGTCGCAAAATGCGACCATTTGGTCGCAGTCTGGAGCCCTGAAGTAAACTGAGCTTAAATTAGCGGGACTTTATTACTTTTTCTTTGAGCTATAACTTTATTTATACCGGCAGTCCCACCGAGAGACACAGTGTCATTTACAAAAGACACCTTTTAACCTAGCATGCATGTCTTTGGATGGTGGAAGGAAGCCGGAGAACCTGCCGAGGACCCATGCATACACGGAGAAAACATGCAAACACAAAGGCCACCGTTCAAACTCCTTCCCAGCCGACGCTCGAACTCACCTTCTTACTGTGAGATGCTAACCACCGCACCACCACGCAGCCTGCTAAGACAACATTAATTGTTAATTGGTGTTAAACAGAGTTGAATTCATCTGAACCGAATAGAAATAAAATATTGATCACATCCTAATCTTTTCTCTGTTTTCAGGGGTTTTTAATCTAATGAACCCGTTTCCAGTTAAATTACTTATCATGCCACAATATGTCAAATTTAGATTATTTACTGCAGTGGACATTGCAGACTTTCAGGTTTATTTTGCAAAACCAGCAAACTCCCTGTCAGATGTCATAGAGTCATCCTGAGGAGAAGATCGTCCAGCTACAACAAAAGATGCTCTGACTGAAAAACTTAGAAATTTCTGAAGACCTTTTTCTTTTTAATTAACAGAATTTAAGCAGGAACAGGGCAAACTACTGTAAATTGATAGACACTATATCAGTATATGAGATAATGATGTAAACACTATAACAGTCATTCACTACAGTTAAAAATAGAAAATACATTCTGGGTAATGCAAAGGCCTCAATGGTCAAGTTTAGTTTAATTTCAGGTATAAATGTTTCACTGAAGTCAAACTTAAATATTTTTACTTTTGATTAAACTGTTTGAAATGTAATGACATTTCAAATTATACTATGAACATATATTGGTTAAAAATATGAATATGTAGACATTGATAAATGTGATAAACCTGATGTATGAAACCTGATGATGCTAATTTTTTTTTTTTTTAAAAAGCATTTCCATCAAACCCTGTGATTCCACAATGATAAATCACACAGGTCTTTTTAAAAACATTTTTATTTACACATTCATATGCTGCCTGTCCAAAAAAACAAAACAAACAAACACACAAACACACGCAAGTGCAAATAAATCCCACTTGGTGACTCCTGGCTGCGACACAGCTCCAAAATATAACTTAAAAAATACCAGTATTTTCTACATCAGCCTACAGTGGTATAGCAGTTGAATCTGAAGGAATCCTGTAAAGATGTCAGATGTAACTATTTCTCTTTCAAATGAAATACTAGTATCAAAGAATTAATTGTTCTAAACTATTATAACTGTTAACTAAAAGCTGTCGTTTCCAGGGAAAGTCAATGGGACACTTTTGGCCACGAGGCACCAGCGTTTGTATCTGTTGCTAAAAAATACAAATGGAATAAAAAAAAAAATGTGTTAATCTTTTACAAATCCAAGGCTCAATCAACCACCAACACACTGTCCCACTCCGATTTGTTATATGAAGAATAATTAAGATTTTGTGTTCTTTTTGTAATGGATGACATAGTCATTCAAATATTCAAGCCAGCATTTAAAGGGTTAAAATTCTAGAATATATATTGAATGTTTGATAGTTTTAAGCTGGACTTGAGTTGTTTAGATGATTTATGAAAAAAAAAAAAAAGTAGAAATAATATTAATGTATGAGAATTTTATAACAGTTTCTTTGTGCAGGGACACTTTTGTCCCGAGCATGGCGAACATTGCACAAGGGTTAATCATAGGGATGTCCGATGTTATCAGCCTACTGATATTATCAGCCGATATTGGCATTAAAATGTGATATCGGAAAATATAGGTATTGTGTTTTTGGACAGATATTTTGAAAAACGAAATCTCATGAGATTTTGTGACAGAGCAACAAAGTCTTGCGAGATCTCGTTCCATTAGCAGCGGTCCAGCATGTAGAAAAGTCCTTGTTTTCCTGGGAACTTCATATCCCAGCATTCCTTTCAGAGAGTCATGTGACTACGGTGCAGCTGCTGCTGCTACAGACTGACCTGCTTTGAAGCTGATTATAATATGTCTGGTTTTAAGTTGTTGTGTAACTAAATTGTCAGCTTTAAACATTATTAGCCACATGTTAAGGCTGAGGTACCTGCTAAGTACTCTTAAAGGTGCCTTGTTTGGATGTTGCGTTTTTAATGTGATCTCTCAAAAGAGAATATTTTTTTTATTGAGGAGAGGGACAAAACCATTTTTAAAAATTTTTTTTACCCTCCCCCAAAAAAAAAGGAAAAAAAGACCTATTTACTATTTAAATTTAGAAAAATTCTTATAAAAAAAAAAAAAAAAAAAAAAATAATAAAAAAAAAAAAAATAAATAAACAAGTATTAGTTTTTTAAATTATGTTTTTTTTTTTTTCAAAAATTTAAATATTAAAAAAAGAAAAAAAAAAAAAATAATGGATAAAAAAAAAAAAAAAAAAAAATTAAGTTTAAATATTATGAAAGAAAAAAATTAATATACTATACTTAATTAAATAAAAAAAGGGTATAAATAAAAAAAAAAAAAAAAAAAAGAAAAATATTAAATGAATGAAGGAATAAGGTAAAATTTAATTATTATTAATTATATAAAATATAATGATAAGTAACTAATAAATGAATAAAAAAATAAACATAAATTAATCATAAAAATAAAAATAATGAAAAATTAAAAACAAAAAATAAAGTAACAGAAAGCGGGGGAGAAGGTGGAGGAATATAATTTAATAGTTATTTTTAGTACTCCAGTAATTCAGTTATATAGTCATTCAGTATTAAATAATAGAAGGAAGACAAGCGAGGAATAAAGAAAAAGAATCAATAAAAAAAATGATCATAAAAGAAAAAAAGACAAAGAGGAGCAGAGCTGTGAAGGGAAGGGGTGTATTTGTGGGTGGGATGGGGGGGGGGGAGTGGGGGTGGAGGGGAAGGAGAGGGGGAGGAGGGGGTGGGGTAAATTGGGAATATAGAGGGGGAATGATTGAGATATATGGCTATTAATTATTAGCCTTTTCTCCTATTTTCTTTTTCATCTTTATCTCTCTTAAAAAAATAAAATTATAATTTAAATTCTTTTTATTCAGAAAGAAAATCGAATGGCATGAAGAAGGGGGGGGAATCATTTATGATGTTACATAGTAAGAATAACAAAAAAAAACAGAAAAAAAAAAAATTAAAAATAAAAATAAAATTTGTAAATTCAAAATCTAAAACAAAAAAAAAAAATGAAAATTAAACAATATACAAAAAAAAAAAATAAAATAAAATAATACAATAAAATTATAAAATAAAATAAAAAAAAAAAAAAAAAGAAAAAAAAAAATGAAAAAAGTACAAAAATAAAGAATAGTATGAGATATCTGGCAGGCCTTCTTAGATGTTCAGAGTAGAATATACGTTGTATCTCTCAAAATATGAACGGGATGCAACCTCACGAGTATCTCTGCATATATCGGTAGGCTTGGTTGACTATCGGATATCAGGAATCTTAACTGGGAAGTTGGACAATATCAGTATACGGGATTTCAGGAAAAAAGCCAATATCGAATATCCCTAGTTAATAGTATAAGAATAAACATTATTTATTTAATTTATTTTCATTCGTTCATTCATTTCAGAACAATGTGAAGGGAACTCAAAGGGATTGGGACTGAACAGCTGTGTAGAAGAAAACCACTAACCAGTGAGGCTAACCAGAAAGAAGGCTTCAAATTACTATGGAAGAAAGTCATGTGTCTGATGAGTCCAGATTTACCCTGTTCCAGAGTGATGGAGCATCAGGGTAAGATGAGAGGAGGATGAAGAGATGCAGCCATCATGCCTAGTGTCTACTGTACAAGCCTGTGGGGGCGGTCTATGATCTGGGGTTTCTGCAGTTGGGTCACGTCTAGGTTCAGGTCTAGGTTAGATAGATAGGCAATTTATTTCGAACATGTAATAACCAAAATGATCATACATTAATGTACTGACAATAATAAAAAAAAAAAAACAAAGTAAAAATAGACTATACATACTGTACATAGTTTTCAGTGTACACATCCAAAAGGGAGCGGGGAGAAGTATGAACTTATAATTTCCCACCCCCTTTTTATCTAAGCTAAGTGACTGGTCAATATCATCCAGTCACTTCGCTTCTGATCTATGTAATAATACTAATAATAACAAAAGCAATAATCTGGTAACAATAGTAACTATTATTAGAACAATAATAATAATTATTACGATATTAATATACAATAACTATTGATTTGTAATACCAATAATAATAGCAACAACCACAATAGTAATATCAACATCCTTTTTTCATGTTATTATTCACAGTTGAATGCAACACCTACATATGACCATTTCCACGCGTCAACAACAACAAAAGGGAAAACAAATGACAGGAAACACCCCATGAAAATCAGATACCTTCTTCATTTTCGTACCTAGTATAAATAATTTCTCTGTTTATCGTCTTAAACTGTCCCATAGCTGGACATTCCCTGAGCATCCTCTTCATGCTGTTCCACAAACTGAAATACAGAAAGTCTTCCTTCTTATGCGTACTTTACTTTAGGTGGTCTGAGATTAAATTGTCCCCTTAAATTATAACCCCCTTCCCCCAAGTGAGTAATTTTCGAATGTTTTCTGGTAAGAGATTATTTCTTGCTTTATATAGTGTCTGTGCTGTCTGAAGTTCTATGATGTCTCTGAACTTTATGAGTCTTGATCATAAAAATTATTATGGATGCACAATATTGGAATTTTGGCTGATATCCTATATGCCGATATTTTAAAACTCATATGGCAGATAACCGACATCGATACCGATATTAAAGCTGAAAAAAATAAGCAGCCATTGCAAATAACAGTTTTGTTATCCGTTTCCGACACTTTGAGAAATAGGAGTGGGAAAAATATCGATACACTGAAATATTAAGATATTTTCATATGCCAATATCAAGTTGATATTTAAAAATGTGGTATCGATCTATTTCACTTACAAAATCTCATGCGATTTCATCATTCTGTTACAAAATCTCACGATATGTGTGAATTCTCGCAAGATTTCATAACAGAAAGATAAAATCTCGCAAGATTTCATTAAAATAGAGTGATACCATGTTTTTAAATGTCAATATGATATCAGCATATGAAAAATCACAAATTTTTGGTGAATTCTCGCGAGATTCCGTAACAGAATGCTGAAATATCGTGAGATTTGTTAGTAAAAGAGATTGATTCCGCGTTTTTAAAAGTCAGTAAGATATCAGCATATTAAAATATCACGATATTTCAGTGTATTTATATTTTGTTCTCACCCCTAGTCTTTAGAAATTTTAAAGTCTGAAAAAAAGAAGTTTTTGAAGAAGAAGTTTTTGTTTTTTTAGACTTTAGAAACAGCGGGCTGATCGGTTAAATATTGGTTAAATATCGGTTAAATATTGGTGTCCGATACTCAGGTTTAAGGCCGATATAGGCCGATTCCGATTAGGGGGCCGATTATATCGTGCATCCCTTGGAAAGAATGAGTTGGGTTCAGCAACATTATGAGGTCAGCTGATACCTGAACATACTGAATGAGCAGGTTATTCCGTCTGCCCTGGTGGCACGGCCATAGTTTCAGATGAAATATCAGGATTCATCGGGCTCATTATGAAAGTGGTTCAGGAAGCATACATGTCATTTTCAGTCATGGACTGGTCACCACAGAGTCAAGACCTGAACCCCATTGAGAATCTTTTGGATGGACTGTAGAAGGATTTGTGGTCGGATTCTTCCATCATCAAAATCTGCTGCTGTAATCAAAGCCGGTGTAACAAAATAGTTTTCTTTTGGTGGCAACTTTTTTTCCCCCCTTTGAACATAGTGTATAAAATTTTACATACAAGGCATAAAGTCAGTAAACAAACGACCAACTGAAAGTTGAGTAATCTGATAATAATCAGTGTTATGTCTGCATCGGTAACAGGAACGAAACAACGGCATGGAAGACGTAGATAGCAGATAATTATAGCTCCTGCTATCTTCCTAAAGCTTGCTCTCAGTGCATGCATCGAGCAAAGATCCTTATAGAATCACTTCCACCTCCACGTCTGTGCTAAATATAGACCGCCAGGTTTCCTGCTCGTCTCCACGTCCACGTCACTGAGAACATATGCTGCCTCCGTGACTTTTGCATCGTGTTGTTCTGAAAAGTCAGAGACACAGAAACATGGAGGCATCAGTGTGTCTCACTGCTGCCCTCCTCCTTCACTTACTGCTCCTGCTTTCCTCCTGCCGTGTCAGCGACCGCCTGTCATTGCTGGAGGGGTCACCGCCATGATAATCCTGCTGGGTCATCCACAACAACATCAACACCAACAGTCATGTTTTCTGGGTCCTTTGCTGCTACTTCTACTTCCTAAACAAAGAGTTTGAGTTATGACACAACTCCAGTCCAAGCTGAAGGAGTTCAGGTAGTGATGCTTTCCATTATTCGCTCTTCTGATTTTGTTGATTCATTTGCAAGCGGGACAGTGATTTCTGTTATTTCTGACAATGAATTCCTGTAGGGGGGGGGGTCACAAATGTGTTTTAATGATTAGAATAAAGATTAATGAAAGCAAGTTTGTCTCACCAGACTAAGTTTACAAACCATGTCATTTGAAACACCAAAATGTTTTGGGAGTGACATTGTATTTATGGGGTGTTTTTTTAATTTATGTTTCGCTCCTCCGATTTCCAGGGTCCCGTGGAGCGGGCTAGCGCAGGAGCAGGCATTTCCCCTAACCCATATAGGGGGCCGGGGCGAACAAGCCATAAAGGCCACAAAACTTGTCAATATTCCTCCATACTGCTCGTCCAATGTAATCCAAGTGTCCTGAGTAGGTAGCATCCAGAATTTACTCGAAACAACATCATTTAGTATATTTTTATAGCCTAAACCAGGGGTGGGGAACCTTGGCCCCCATCCTGCAGGACTTCCACTTGTCCTGTCCTGATTCAAATTTGATTTGAATGAGGTGTGCTGAAGTGGGGAGAAATGGAAAGCGTGAAGGGACACTGGCCCTTGAGGACCAGGGTTCCCCACCACTGGCTAAACAGTACTACACCTGGTTGCTGCAAAGCGCGCCCCTGCGAGTCCACGACACTATGAAAGCCGCAACATTCTGTGGGTGTACTATTCCTTTAATGTTTGACATTCTACTCTCCACATCTGAAATTTAAAAGAAATTAAAATAAATCTGAATCGCTCAAATTCACCAGACCAAAGTTCTGAGTTTAAAATTCACTGTCAGAAATTCATGTGTAACGTACAGGATGCAAGAAAGACCGTTCACTACTGGATGAAATGGAACTGGCCTTCACCCAATCAAATCCTGCTCCATTGGTCATGTGACAGCAAATGTTTTTCAGTGGGTAATTGAAGATTAGGGCTGGGTATTGTTAGAATCACTCAACTTAATTTTCATTCTTTGGGTTGCGATTTGACATTGATTCGATTGATCATTAATTTAATTGTTTGATGCGATTAGGAAGAAGTAAAAATATAAAATATTCAGTTTTGTGTATTTTAAAAATTACATTGCATTTTTTATGCAATAAAACACTGAAAATGAAAATGGATGCCACTTTGTTGTTGTGGATGTTGTGTGTGTACTAAATAACAGACAGGCCCACAGGTAGGAGATTAACCGTTAGATGAATGTGCATAGTCCTCTCGGTTACGGAGGCACACCTGGATTAATCAAACTGTCCAGTAATGAAAGACATGAGACAAAGGAACTGACTCAAGCTAGGAAGTAGTGGAGTTGTGCATAAAGCCCATTACACAGAGAAGTTTTGTGTTTAGGGATGTAAAGATTTGGTTTAACAACGATTGATTTATCATAAAATTCATGGTTTTTGATTCGATTCAGGGACGATATTGGTTTATTTAGAACGATACAATCCGATTCAATTTAGTGACCTGAAATCGAATCAAAAATCATGAATTGTGATATGAATCGAATCTTTACACCCCTAATTGCGTTGCATTGATTAATCAATATTTTTTTCCCACCCCTACTGATGATAGCAGACAAAGGACTGGATTTTCTGCTGCCTGCATCTGGATTAGCCTGCAGAGTTGAACAGTTAGCTGCCTTGCTAACAGTCAAAAACATGCAGCGTACAGGTAATCACATGCAGTTTCAATGTCCTGGGTTAAATATTGAGTAAAATGAGGCCAGCTGCATGATGAATTTGTCTCAGACATGAACAGTGGGTGTAAAAGTTTAATTTATTTATACTGTATTTAACAGCACTACGTATCTCTCCACCTGTAAAACTTTGCCCTCCAGATGTGTTTGATGGAAGAGGGACATTGACTATGTGCACATCTGAAACCATTGCTGCCCAGCAGCGTCCTGAGGCCGAGAAACCACGATGCCACTTTTTCTTCTTCTGCGTGACATTGCTGTTGAGATTTATTTTACGCATCACGTTCCACACTAAACGGGTATCAAATCCAAACATGCACCGCCAATGAAGAAACTCACAAAGACATTATTGGAGGAAGAGAGAAAAAGACAGAGAGAAAAAGACAGAGCAAGAGAGCGAGAGTCAAGATTAGACTGTCTCACGGTACTGGAAGGATGCAGCTGGATGCGGGATTAGCTGTCGTTAGGGGAAGGTGAGAAAATAGCAACTTTAAATTAGGGCTGGGCGATATGGACCAAATATATCAAGATATATTTAATTTAGATGACGATACACGATATATATATCGGTATTTTTACCCTAATTTGTCTGAAAGTTTAATTTCATATCAAAGACCTGTTTTTTAGTTTTGAAACATGTTTAGCTTAAACATATGGTTCCGTTGCAGTGATGGAACTGACAAAACACTGGTTAGAAATGTTTGTTAAATCGAAGTAATTCAAGATAGTTGACTGGTTTCTTACGATTTCTTTGTAAAAGTTTTGGGGAGGATTGTTTTCCAGACAGTTTAAATGATAGGGGTGGGAAAAATATTGATACACTGAAATATCATACAGCAGGTTCATATGCCGTTACCATATCGATGTTTAAAAACGCGATACTTATCTACTTTACCAATGAAATCTCGTGGGATCTCATCATTTTGTTACAAAATGTCACAAGATTTCATGAAATACCGCAAGATTTCATCATTCTGTTACGAAATCTTACGGTATTTTGTGAAATCTCATGGGATTTTGTAACAAAACGATGAGATCTCGCTAGATCTCATTGTTAAAATAGATTGATACCATGTGTTTGAATATAGATATGGTATCGGCAAATGAAAATATCGCAATATTTCAGTGTATCGATATTTTTTCCTACCCTTATTAAATAGTCAGGTGACCTCTTTGTAGTCAGTCAAGGTGCAGCTGGGTCATACCGAAAAAATAAAGCAACAAAATTTGCACAACTAATACCGCGATATGTAACAATTTGTGTAAATATTGTATCTCTCTCATGTAAATATAATATCGCAATATCATATCAGTATATCGCACAGCACTACTTTAAATGAGTAGTTGCTCTTTTTATTAAATCAGAAAGCACAAATGAACGGATATAAGTATGACCAGTGGAGTGACCAGTGTGACCACGGTGACCCATGATAGCACAGAGAGAAAGAGACACTGAAAATATCATGATATGTTCATATGTCGTTACCATATTGATGTACTTTACAACGCGATATTGATCTACTTGAGATCTCATCGTTTTGTTACAAAATCTTACGAGATTTCATGAAATACCGCAAGATTTCATCATTCGACTGCTGGATAGCAGCTGATGCTATCCAGCATCGACTGCTTTTTATTTGTGTCCTGGATGTTAAACCTCTTCTAACAGGGAATTTTAAACACAGAATCTAAAATGTCAAATTTAAGCCCTTTTAATTTGTTTTCTTTTAACATTTTATGATTCAGTTTGAAACTGAACTGAAAAAATCTAAAATGAATCAATAAAATATGTTTAGTTTTATTTATGATATATAAAATCATACATATGATTTCACAGCATAAAACTTAAAACCATTTTCTTCCTTCTGAAGCAAATCCCACCATTTTTTATCCTTTGATAAGAGCAGGAGAATCTTTTTCTCTGCTCATGAAGGATGTTGTTTTGGAGGATTTTATTTCTTTACATGTTTGTGGCCATTTCAGCGTCTTTGTCTGATAAGTGAATAAACGAGTGAAAACAGTGCAGCAAAATGGACATGAGCATGTCCATCACAGCCAGAGCCTTCACACCCAAAATCTGGGTTATTGTTTTAGCAATAACGAAAATAAACAAAATGCACAAATGACGTATAAAAACCTAAACGGGGGATTTTAGTATGTTTAAAAAAAAAAAAAAAAAAAGTACTCCATATTATTTCTTTTAACCTTGCTATATTTGGAAGAGAAACTAATTGAATCTATTCCCATTGCCAACAACCCATCTATTTGGAGTACCATGAGGGCTACAGCCTATCAGAACCATCACAATAACTCCATGGGTATAAAACATCTGGTGGTGGCATTAAAGTCTGTACAAACAACCACAGAAAACAGGACTTCGGATATGTTTATCTTTCGGAAGAAGTTCATTTTTCCCAAAATGCAATGCACAAATAAGAGAAAAAAAAGCATTGAGGTAAAACTGCGAAAACATAAACAACAAAAAAATGTAATTTTTACAGTTTGTTCTCATTTTTCGTGGAGTTTTCTTAGAATTAAATCATTTAAATTGCTTCTATTGAGGTCAATGGCAGGACATTGTCTGTTTTATAGACATTTTTCTTAGAGTGTAAAACAGACAACGACAGTCATCACAGCCCAGAATCCGGACCTTGTGTTAGCAATTTCTTTTTTAACCTTTTCACTTCTCCCTGAACTTTAACTTCAGAGACTTTATAGGACACAATTAAACTAATGATACATATAAAAAATCATGCTCAGAGCTGAAAAACATTATCACAGTTTAACACTCGTTTTTCAGAAAACCTGTCAGATGTTAGCATGAATAAGTTTTTAAGGCTAATGGTGCGTTCGATTTGAAATCCGACTTCCCAGTTGGAAATAGCTACAACCCCAACGCCCGTCGAAGTTGGATTTCCTACTCGGAAACTCGGGGTAGACTCACCAGCTCTGACTTCTCCCACTAAAGATGGCTGCGCCCAAATCAACACTCACTGAACCCAATAATAAACATTCATATCTATCCGAACGTTCTTATGTAGTCTGAACACATCAGTGTTAAACATAATCATTTGCAACCTCTACCCGTAGAGTAAGTGTGTAAAGTGTGAACATATTTAAAGGATAACTTTTTTGTTTTTCAACCTGGACCTTATTTCTAGGAGTATACATGCATTTACTCGCCGGTAAAGTTTCTGTAGCAATTTGAATCCTTCGGGAGATATCACTTGATTCTACCTTTGGTGTACATCCAGTAATAATGGCGGAGACGGGGCAGCGACTATAAGACATTATCTGTAGTAAAACTCCTTCATTTCATCAATGCTTTAAGTAGAATGAACGAACGAATGAGTACTATTGTCCTGTGAGTTCAGAGTTTCGCAAATTGTGTTTTTGTTGTTGTCTGGGCGAGCTGCTCGTCTCAGCTGTACGAGAGAAACACGCGACCCCCAAAAGTGTGTAAAACACCCTGATAACTAACGGAAAGCTAAATCTGGACTCACAGGACAATAATACTTGTTTGTTAGTTTGTTCATTGTACTTAAAGTATTGGCGAAAAACTAGGAGTTTCACTGCAGATAATGTCTTACATACTGTAGTGGCTGCCCCGTATCTCCTGTTTTACTGGAGGAACAGCGGAGGGCGACTCAGCGTAACATCTTCCAAAAGACTCAAAGTGATGCAGAAACTTTACTGGTGAGTAAATGCACGTATATACTCCTAGAAATAAGGTCCAGGTTGAAAAAAAAAGAAAGTTATCCTTAAAAACATTTAATAATGTAACTTTCGTAAGTTTTACTGCTAAAAATGACAGTACGTTATGTGGTTTACCTGTTAAATCCCTTCCTGAGAACTGAAAATGGGATAAAAAACAAACAAACAAAAGAAAAAAAACAGAGTTTTGCTCTGTTATGGCTGAGATTCCGTCAGTTTTTATTTACAAGTTTATAATCTACTTTGTTTTTTTTTATTTTCTTTTTGAAACTTCAGTGAAGCTTGAAATTGAACTAATACATCTCCACATAACTAAATGTGTTATAAGTGATTGTTAAAATGAGGATGCTTGTTTTCCTAATTAGGCTTTTAATTATTTTTCAGGACAAAATAGATATAATTTGGCGTGAAGAGACAGAGCAAGAAAAACAAAAAGTTTCCTGGCAGCATCCAAATAGCTTTCCCCATTTTTCCACTTCGACAAAATTAATGCTCCCAACTCCTATAATTCCCACCTATGACTTCCGACGTCTGAGGTAAATCGAATGCAGCATAAATGTGGATGTATGACAGTGAATCTTGACCATGGGGCCACGAGCTCCACCTAAAGGGCTACAAAAAAACTACTGGGACGTACATTTACACTGTTTTTTATGACTGGATGAGTTGCAATGTAGCCTCCCACCACCTGGTGGCGCTAATTTGTCAGAGTTCAACAACCAAGCAGAAGAAGACACTCAGCTAGCCGCTAGCCTGCAGCAAACGTTGTAAAGAAGTATCAAAATGAAATAATGAAGACAGAAATGGTCCCAAACCGCTCTTAAAAAGGCAAAAATCCACTCCAATTTATTAAATATGGATTAGTGAGTGGGGATATCAAAGCAAAGCTGAGAAGTGTGGATGGAGCACCAGCTAATGCTAATGTTAATGCTAATGCTAACGGAAGCCCTGAGGCCGCATCTGCTTCATCTAGAAAGAAACATCTAACACTCTTTGGAAAGGAAGGATTTTTAAGGAAAAAAGAGGGAAAACCAGTGACTGATGCAGAAAATGTCTGTTATGTTTGGAAGTTCTTTAGAAAATTCCAAGAAAAGTTTAAATAAATAAATTGTTCAATGAAATTCTGTGCTAAGTCTGTCTAAACAAATAAAATACAGGTTTTTACAGATTATTTCAACTGAGCCTTTTTAATTTTCAATGTGATCTATTACTGCACCATTTTAGCGCTTTTTAAAAAAATCAATTTCCATCAGTTTTTTCTGTTGTTCCTCTTTTTGTGGTAAAATGTTGTAGATTTTGTGTTTATAGACTAATTCTGATTCGTTTTTGTAGGAGTCTGATTTTATTCCATGAATTATATGTGTGATATAAATGTGTTTGTGATGATCTCATAATTTATTTTTATATTATGTCATTCATGTTTATCACGCCACATTTTACTGTCAGTCTGTTAAAGGCAGGTGGATTTGGTTTAGTTATTAAATAAATAAACCAAAAATGGCATCATTACACTGATACAGTGTTAAAATGTGAATGGGCCCTGGACCAGTTTGGACTGAAAAATTGGGCCCCATCATGAAAAGAACCCCTGATGTAAGGGACTATTCTTGGCTAAACTAATCACAGAGCAAACTTCTTTTATTAAATCATGGTATTTTCCTCACCAGACTCCTAACATTCATCTCGTGGCCCGTTTGTGTGCCCCGAACCTGCGGTTCGGAACCAACGAAGAATAAACGGATGGGATGTTTCTGTTGTGTCTGATATGAAGAAATCCTGTTCTTAATATAAAAATGGCCCTCCAGGGGCGGCGCGTGACTGACAGTGACACTGAAGAGGCTCAGGTGTGCTGTCTGAAGCACTCCGTGGGTTTGTGCTCGCGCGTGACTGTTCACAGCGCATCAAAAGTCCGTGTTTACTTGGCGGGCAACAGCGCGCGGACGGAGCGCGTCCAGTGATTAGATGATCACCCCCCCCCCCCCCCCCCCTCCTCCTTTCATGTGTTTTTAGTCTCCTCCGCTTTGTTCCTTTTCTTAATTACAGCCGAGCTCTCCTCAGAGAGAGAGAGAGGAACCCACTCCCCACCTCCACAGCAGCAGCCCATTAAAGCCACGCACCCCGACGCCTCCCTTCTACCTTTATGCAGAATACAATTAAAAATGTGCGCGAGATCAAACAGATGCCAGGAGCCTGACGAGGATGATGTTTTTCTGAGAAATGCAGATTTGTGTTATTGATGGCCGCCCCGTTTGGAAATCATTACGGGACAAGCAGTAATCACCGGAGCTGCATCAGCATTTTAGTCATGGACAGGCAGCGTCTCGCGCACGCGCGCGGACACCGACACACAAACATCCAGGCTTTGTTGAAATCATGCACGCAAAGTTTGCGCCGGAAGTTTAGCGGAAAAGTTGGTTTAACTGGTTTCACATTTGAACTTATATGAAGTTACTGGAAGTTTTCTTCCATCGAGAAGAGAGAAAAAAAGAGAATAAATAGTTCAGCTGAATTATTGATTGACAACATGCTTGTTGCCAGGTTTGGATACAGTCCTGTTTTATTTTCTAATTTCTCCTGTGAACTGAACGTGAAGACGGTGTATGTTTAAAAGAACAAATTAGAGATTAAGATACTGATATGAAGATAAAAAAAAAATACCCAAAAATAAAGGGATTTGGAGCAATTATAACAATAATTATCTAAGTTTAGTTTGATAAAAAAAAGAAAAAAATAGATTTATTTACTCAACTCAACTCAGTTTTATTTGTATAGCACTTTAACACAACAATGCTGAAACAAAGTGCTGAACACGAACATCAAACACTTTTAAAACAACTGAAACACAAAGTAGTTAAGAATTATCAAGTCAATGAAACAATAAGAACATTAAAAACAATAAAAGAGACAAAATAAAAACAATAAAACACGAGTCTCATGATGGGGCAAAAGCACACGGGCTTCATTTGAATAATATTTGCATTTGCTGAACAGAGGAGGGCATGTTCAATCCCAGAATGGATGAATGAATGAATGAATGAATGAATGAATGAATGAATGAATGAATGAATGAATGAATCATCGTCAACTTTTATTCCGGATACAAGGTCCATTTGAAAGAAATATGAAGCTATAAAATCTTCATGAACTGTACATTTTTTCTTATTTTTTCCGATAATCCTTTTAAAATTTTTATTTATTTATTTATTTGTTTGCTAATTTATTCATTCATTTAATTGTAAAATGTGTTTGGAGTCAGGAAGCCAGCGCTCCCGACTACAGAATAAATCATTTGTTTTAGACAGCAGCTCTCTGCGGTTTGACGGATTTTTAATCCGTTTTTTTTCTTTTTAGCCTGAAACAGATGCAAAGGAGGGCCACTTTTTTTCTTCTTTTTCCCCTTTTCTTTTAAATCTAAATTACTGCCTCAACCCCTGGATGTCCGGGTCCTGGTCCAGAGGACTGATGCCTCTCCAGACTGCTGGAAGTGGGATGCTCTGAGCCAGTCTCTGCTGCTGATGCTGGATCTCCATTTGAGTCTCTTTCTGGCATCTTTTTATTCCCCATGTCTGAAGATGTGAGTTTGCTGCCCCCCCTGTTAAAAAGGATAAATTGTATGAGTGTGTGTGCGTGTGAATATGCGCATGTAGGGGGCAATAATATATTCAGTTTTACCTTTTACCCCCCTTTCTTTAGAAATAAAAGCGTGCCATTAAAACTGAAGCTTTTTGAGCGCAGCTCTTTAATCCACATGATGCTGCTGTTAGCAAACATATTGTGACTATCTTCATAATTTCTGGGAATATTCCGTCACATTACTGTGATGATTCCAACATTCGACCTACATTTGCATATATTCTCTCCAAACTCTTCCTCCTTTTTAATTCTTCTTCAGTCAGAAACCCAGAAACAAGCCAGTCTCGCGCCTCAGATACAAATTCATACAAACTGATGTTTTTTTTTTCCCCTTAATCCTACACCAGCACCTAATATCATATTTCATACACGCCCGCAGACATGCCCGCTGCCGCTATGTTTAATGTATAAAGCCAGCATTATAGCAGATAGAAAACGCAGATGATAAATATGCATGTATTCAATTAAGGGTATTACAGAGGAGGTGATTTGCATAAGGATTTAGGAGCTTAACATCATATTTGTGCTATAAAACCTCACAATAGCCTAAACGCGAGCTGTTACAGGCGGGAGGGGGAACAGGTAGGCCTGTTTCTTTTTCTTTTTTTTCCCAAGTAGAGGAAGAGAAATGATAAATATTAGCAAATCATTTCTGCTAATGTTCCAGCACAGCATTATAATTCCTCCACGAACACGTCGCTAGGTTGAATATTTGTCCGGATTTGAGTCATTTCTTTGCTTTGAATTTACTTCCATAACAACAAAAAGCAGCGATTGTAGAACATGTCATTTTCTCCTGCACTGCTGCAACTATAGCGGCTTTTGTGCAAGATCAAACCTCTGTTCAGGTCCTCAAACGCGTCCTCTGATGACGAATCTACCCCTCCCTTACCAACACCCCCACCCACAAACACACACACATACACACAAACAAGTACTCCACCCCACCCCCCTCCCAATTAAGAGCAGAGAGCTAATTAGAAGGAGCGGATCCGGGATCAGTTGAGCCTCGCGCCGCGGCCCCCGCTGCTGTTACCAAAATGCGCGCTCCGTCTGGGAGTGGAGATACATGAGAGAAGCTGCTGGGCTGCAACTGATACTGAATCACACTGAGAAGTTGAGGAGATGAGGAGCTCAACATGCTTGTAAATCACGAACTAAAAATTTTACAGGAACCAAACTGCTTTTGGCATCGAATAAAGAAAAAAATAACTCACTTATGCTGCATTTTATGATGTTTTTCTCTCGTTTTGATAAAGTTATTCAGGCATTTTGAAACTTTATGGAAGTAAATATTGATATTTTATTTATTTGTTTTGTTCCACATACAGATGTTTGAGTTCTGAACCAGTGAGGATAAAAGTAACAGCGGTCAGTTATGTGAGATGAACAATCCTGGATATGTCTTTTTTTTTAAAAAAGTGTTTTATCTACTCATTATTTGAATTACTATTTTAAAAAATCCAAACAACAAAAAAGGAATAAAGGGGAAAATAAAATTTAAAAAGGCATGGTTTGAGTTTGGGAGACTTCATCAAGTTGCGCACAGAGGCTCTGTGGATGTCATGGAAGGGCTGTGAGCAGTGTGTGTGTAAGTGTGTGTGTGTGTGTGTGTGTGTTTGGAACCTTCTCTGTTCGTCACTTGAGTAAAAAGTCCCAGCAGACCTCCTCAGTGCGCACAAACACTCCCAGAAGCAGCCAACTCCAACACCTCTCCTGCTCAGACTCCTCTCCGCTTTCTCTTAAACGGACTTTTCAAGCTGCAGCTGCGGATGGGCGCGTGAGGAGGTGGGGGAGAGCCTAGGGTGGCCGGTGGTCCGTACTTAACAGGAGGCAAAAGGGGGCCGCAGCTTTCTCACACCGCTCGGCGAAGAAGTACAGCCAAACAGTTCGGTGAGGGCTGAACAGCCAATGAACAGAAATGGTGCGTCGTGACGCAACAGGGCCCCGTAGATAAGGAGCGGAGAGTCCAACCGGGACCTGAGAAGGAGGACCGGCAGTTTTGGGGGTCCAGCAAACACTCGCCTATCATCAGTCAACGTAAAGCCAACTCCTCCTCTTCTGCTGTTACGCACATACATGCTGCCTTCTTGGCAAAAGACAAAACATGAACTAAACAGACTGCTGTGAGGGGAAACTGCTTCCTGACGACCAGACGGGATTTTATTAACAAAGGCTGTGTTTTTTATTTTTTATTTTTCCATTTTCTCTGCCAAGCAAAAGTAGTTTGAGCAACAGAATTCAGCATCAACTTGGACTGTTGAACGTGGAAGAGAGAAAGCAGCATTTCTCACATCTCTACCAGTTTTCCTTTTTGAGCTCTTGTTTTTTCTTTGTGATCCCGTAGAAGGCTGCTGCCCAGCTTTTGGTTCTGCTGCTTGTCCAGTTACTCGTTTTCTACAGAAACAAAAAAAAAAAAAAAAGGGGGGAGACTCTCAATGTCTTGCAGACCGCCGAAATCCTGAAATATTACTCCCAGCGAGGAGGAGGCTCCGCTGCTGAGAGCCGTGCAACGGGGGCTTCCATAGTTGGTATGTTCATTTCCCATAAATGGAAAAAAAGACATAGATAGATCAATTGGTAACATCGAAAATAAAAAAAAAACATACCTTAGAGAAAAAAAACAGATTCCAATAAGAGAAGCAATCTGCGCGGCTTTAATGAATTAATCATAGCTTATTAATAATGAGAGCTGCAGAGATTCGGATGACGGTTTCCATTGGCAGATGAGAGGTAGTGTGGAGAACACGTGTCCAATTTTTTCCTCATATTTTTTTCCTCACTGATCTGGATTTCTCACTTGTCATCGCAAGAAAGGAAACCCCCCACCCCTAAAAAAAAAAAATTGAGAATTTCCAGTGCCGTTATTGCCGCTGATGGACATCTTGGCTTGCAGATCCGAAGAGAACAGTTATAATATCCTCCCCTCTGCGGCAACGATGCTTTTCCATGGCCTCCCTGGAGGCGACGTGCACGGTGTGGTGGAAGAAATGGACCGGAGAGGAAAGGGCGAGTCAGCAGCCATCAGCTCAGCCATCGATATGGGAGAATCGGAGACGGTAAGGCGGCTTGCTTTCTGGCCCTGTCGGTGCAGCAGCATGGCAGCCTGGTAACATGTGACAGGCTGCACTCCTAAAGCTGCAACTACTCGGCTTTTTTTTTTTTTAAAGTTGAGCAGGCACCAAAAATGATCTCCACAAACAGTCTAAGCCTTAAAAAAATATTATTTAGTTGTCTCTTAAACTTTTCCCCAGTTGGCCTTAAGAGGCTGATTATTACTGCAGCCACAGTTTTATTTCAAACTTCTTTTAATCTCTGGAAAGCTTCAAATCCGAACAAAGCAGAGCTGAACACGCCGTGATTCTCTTTTTTTAAAAATGACCCTAATATTTTCAGTTATTTAGGGAAAATGGTCAATTATGCTGATTTTTCCTGCATTAAATCTATTTTGTAATGCGTCAAAAGACAAGCTAAAAATATTTTAGCACGTCCCACTCTCAATATAAAAAGGAATATTTTGTTTTCATTTGCAAACTGAGAGAAAAAAAAAAAAATCCAAAAATATTATCATGGCCTATATTCCGTTTTCTAAGCTGTTTTGTATAAAGTAAGAATTGTTCATTAAATTAATGCCTAACTGAGGTCTGAGAAAGTTGATTTATATATTAGCAACACTGGAAATAAAAAGAAAGGAGTAATAATAATTTTAAAAAAATCTCCGGACTCTGATTCCAAATTAAAAGAGATTGTCAACATTTATGTGAACTGTTTGTTTTCCAGGCCCCTTGAAAAATAACACAATATTTTATTTTTTAATAAAGCTATTTCCAATCAGCTGATTTATTTTCTAACAGAACCAGACAGCACAGAAACGTTTAAGTTCACGCACAGCGAGCTAAAGGGCAGAAATAAGTCATTTCAGTGAATTCAAATTATTTTCAGGTTGTCGTCACGACAAACAGCGTTAAGAGAGAGATAACAGAGAAATCCAAGCTTTCCTTTATTAACAAACCATCGTTTACATCAGTCTAACATTTATTTTATTATGCTAAATAATTCCAGATTAGCGGTAAAAATGAGTTCCCTGATATTTACATCACAATAGTTTCCATATATTAATAATGACAAGAAAATACCCCAATATTTTTTTCATAATTTTTATTTTAAACTGCTAAAATGTTTCCTTTAAAAGCTTTACCCTGTCACCATGAATGGTAACTGGCTCAGTGGGGGGCGTTCGGTTATTTATGTTAATATTCAGGGCGCGTTCATCCTGTTTTGGTGACTTAATGTTCTAATTTTATTTAATATTATTATATCTATTAGCCATCTTTCTCTCTATTTTAACGTCCTCGTGCGTGTGTTCCCCTGACCCACAGTCCATGCCGTGTATGACCAGCGAGCGCGTGGCTCTGTGTGCAGGCTGCGGCAGGAAGATTGCGGACCGTTACTACCTGCTGGCCGTGGACAAACAGTGGCACATGCGCTGCCTGAAATGCTGCGAGTGCAAACTCAACCTGGAGTCCGAGCTCACCTGCTTCAGCAAGGACGGCAGCATCTACTGCAAGGAGGACTACTACAGGTAGGAGGGGCGCGCGAAGTTCTGCTCCGCATCTGGAGCTAAATGTGGGCTGATGTGATGCAAGAAATTCAGTTCAGCTGAAACAATGTGACCAATGAGGGAGAAAGGCTCTAAAATAACTCAAGTCAAATGTGCTTGACTGAAAACAGAAAAAAAATGTTTGTTCTCTGACTTAAAAGCAGAAATAAATAAATTTGTTGTCCAGTAAATAAATATTTCCAAGTGACGTATTTCTGATATACTTTAAATATTTCTTATAAGAAATAAGACTGTGAAAGCATATCGGCTGAATATAAGAAGAAAAAAGCTAAAAAAAAAAACTAAAAAAAAAAACAACAACAAAAAAAAACCCTGTCAGTGGTAGGTTAGCTTTCACATATACAACCCCCCCCCCTCACCCTCACCCCCACCCCTGCCGTCACAGGGAAGCTGTGCTCTGTCATATGTAAATAATAAATGTGAAGGCGAGAAATCTATTTATTTAAGCGAATTCAAACTCAACGCACAGTTTTAACTTTGCCAAAGTTGAGGTATCCGCATGTAGCAGCACCCCCCACCCCCCACCCCCCCAGTGGGAGCCTCGGTCCAGGACCCGAGGCCCCCGCCTGACGCTGCTTTCAGCCGCTGATGAGGTTTCTGTGTTGTCCGCAGAAGATTTTCGGTGCAGAGATGCGCCCGGTGCCACCTGGGCATCTCGGCCTCGGAGATGGTGATGCGGGCCCGGGATCTGGTCTACCACCTCAACTGCTTCACCTGCACCACCTGCAGCAAGATGCTGACCACCGGGGACCACTTTGGCATGAAGGACAGCCTGGTCTACTGCCGCCTGCACTTTGAGACTCTCATTCAGGGAGAATATCAGACACATTTTAACCACGCGGACGTTGTCCCGCACAAAGGCCTGGGCCCGGCCAACACGCTCGGACTATCCTACTTCAACGGCGTGGGGACAGTGCAGAAAGGGCGGCCCAGGAAGAGGAAAAGCCCGGGACCCGGGGCCGAGCTGGCCGCCTACAACGCAGGTAAGAACACACACAACTGAGGACATTGCTGTTGTTCTTATTTTTATTCACAATTACGCCATTTTTGCGAGTTTTCCCCGCCAACATCTTAAAGGGAACAGAAAGAGTTAAACTGCAGCTCTGATAAAGAAGAATAAGCTGTGATGGGTCTGACTGAGGCTGACAGATAATCATCAAATCAAACGTTTCTGTGGTGCAAAATCTCGTCAGCAAAAAACTCAAACTTCTTTCTTTAAAAGACTTTTTTTGCCTGAATATTCCCACAGATAGTTTTTCATAATTTCATCACACATGAAACCATCCTGGTGTCGTTTATAACATATTGTGGTTCCTCCAAATACGCGCAGATACGCAATATTCAGCGAAAAGTAACAGAATACGTTGTTTACATTTTTTATATGGTGTAAAAACATCTGTTGTGTTAGATGGTTTAGAATGAGGTTACAGTTTTAAAAAGGGGGAAAAAGGCAAACTTTGTGGATGAATAATGCTGAATACTAATGAGTAAAGTATGAGACAAAAAGAGGAGGTTGAAAAATTTGAAAGCTGATTTATGTCAACGTGGAGAAAAGTTCAGACTAGAAATAAATTCATTTACACGGTTGAACAAACAGCCTGAATCTTTCTATTGTTTTTTTGGGGGGGGGGGGGGGGGGGGGTATGAAGAATTTGTGAACATTGGTTCCTTCAACTTTTAGAAATATGAAGCAGTGTGTGTAAAAAGTCTGTGTGTGTTTGGGTTTGTCTTTTTTCCCCCTCACATCTTCTTTTGGGGATAAAAGGCTTTTTTTTCAATGTTCCGGCTTTTGCTTTCACCCTTTTCCACTTGTCAGGCTCCATACACGTCTACAAACCCTAACAACACCCCCCCCCCCCCCACACACACACACACACACACACACACACACACACACACACACATCTTCAACTATTCCCTACCCCACACACACACACACACACACACACACACTGCTGGAGCCTCTTTGCATTGGGGCCAAGCCAAAATGGGAGTATACCAGCCAGATCAATGTGATTTGATGAGTTATTCACTGGAAGAAGGAGCAGGGAGCACAGTAACTTTCTAACAGCAGCATGCTTTGGCTTGCATTTTACTTTTTTCTTTCTTTTTTTTTTCTTTTTAACTTTTGCACAAGCTTTTCTTGTTTTCAAAAAAAAAAAAACATGATTATTACTGACTAAACGTTGTGTAAGTCAAACACACGGTCACAAACAGTTTGTTATAACTGGAGATTTCCCAGCTAGTTTTAATGGGTCAGAAAATTTCCCTTAAAATAGCTGCAACAAGTGCAACCATTTTTTTTCTGCTTGTTTCCGGAGCTTCCTGCTTTAATTTTCTTCCATGAGAAGTTTTCTTGTCCCCTCTTTGTGACGCTGCCCTTGTTTTTCTTTTATGACATGATACATGTGAAACAGCTCCAAAGAATACTGATGACTCCTTTTGATTGTGGGTGAGGGATGGAAGGCAGAGGTGGGAGTGAAGAGGCAGTGCGCCCTCTTCTGTTTACATTCAGAATGAAAATCAGAGCCACCTGAACCAGCGAGTGTGTGCTGACCCACAGCAGCAGGTCGTTTTAACTCGTTCTGCTGCAGGATGAGGAGATTAACAGCAAACCACCGACAAGCTGCTTTTTTTTCTCTTTTTTTTTCTTTTTTTAATTCTGTTTGGTTGAAGCGCTGCAGCATATGCTTGGCCAGAAAGCAACATTTGTTCTGCCTGGTGTGTATGGGCTAATTAAGTGAAGTGTTATTCTGATGGTTTTCACTTCTTCATATTCATCATTTGCAGCGTTCTGATATTGAACTGTTATGCATGCAGCAACACCTTGAATTTTGCCAAGAAATTTGTCGGCAGGGACGAATACATGTGTGGAACTGTTGTGTGTGCGTGAGCGAGTGTGTGAGCACGCTTGCAGAAGCCGGGTTTACACCTCTTCCCAGGATGGGAAGACAGAGATAGAGACAGACAAACACATGTGGTGAGGAGAGGAGGATGAGCTGCAGCTGGAAGAAACAGCTGTCAGGTCACAGCGTGTCTTTGGACTGGATGAAGGGATTTAAATGGAGACAAATAAGCTGTTTCTCCAACACACTAGAAACAAAAAGGAGAATAATAGACAAAAATTCTGCATTGTGAAGCTTTTTATTGTGTTTTCCTGTGTTGTTTTCTTAAGATAACATAAGATAAGACAAAAATCTGGTGCTGATTCAAACACATGTGACAATAATAAACAGTGACATAGCTACAGTACAAAAAGCAGATGTTGACACTACTGTATAGCACATTGCAGCAGCATGAATCAATAACTAATAAGATAAATAAAAACTCAGTTTAAAACCCTACAAACAAAGTTAAAGTAGAAAATAAAACATGTTAGAGAGAAGAAAATGTCTCTACTTTCCACACTGAGGGTTGTAACTGCGGTTGTTCATGATGAACGGACACATTTTTACTTTTACATTTACTAACTCTAAACTGTTTATCTGATAGTAAAAGTTCATAGTCAGGATGTGTTTTAAAGTCAACATTTACCATTTACACCCCCTTCAGGAGCTTCTGTTGCTGCTGTTTCAGAGCTGGGGTCTGGTTAGGGCCGGGCGATATATCCATATGAAAAATACATCGATATATTTTTAAATGACATATGGAATTGGACCATATCGACGTATGGAGTTCAATATTTGTTTGTTTTGTCTTTGTATATAAATGCTAACCTCACTGGGGTTTGTTATGTTTAATTCTGTGTAATGCTCTATACTTGCATCTGCGAGTATTATTATGTACAGTAGTATATATTATTATGTACAGTAGTATACAGTATTTATGTTTACATTTTATCGCTCTTTGAACAGCTGAGCATTATTTCATCCGGTCGGTTTAAATGAAATATCATATTTGGCTCTGACTGTAACAAAACATTTGCTCTCACTTTGTGATAAAAATATCAGGACATATATCGTATATCGATATTCATATATTAGGATATGACTTTTGGTCCATATTGCGCAGCACCAGGTCTCCTCTGGTTTCTTTAGTAGTTTCTTTTCCGTTTAAAGCAGACAAACTCTTCTGAACAGGATTAAACATGAACAGCTAAAATTGCTTTGAAATGCTCGTGTGGTGTGCTGGTTTTTATGACTGGGATCAGGAGAACTTCAGGTTCTGATATGATGATGATGATGATGATGATATTCTATTGTTGGATGGATCTGACACTCTTTCTTGTTTCATAGAAAGATGCGTAGAAATATCTGAAAACAGTCGTTATGAAAGACATACAACTCCTTTCCGCACACATTTGGGGCAAACCTGAGCTTCTGATTCAGGAAGGGTTGTGTGATGCTTCGGTTCGATGGTTCCAGTTTACACGACTGGGATCAGAAACAGTTTGAACATCATGTTATAATGAGAGCCAATAAGGTGCTGCTGCTGCTGCTGCTGATGATGATGATGTTCCACAGTCTTAACCTGCACTTTTCACCTTGTTCCTGTAGCGCTGAGCTGTAACGAGAACGACGGTGAGTCCATGGACCGGGACTCCCAGTACAGCTCCAGTCAGAAGACCAAGCGCATGCGGACGTCTTTCAAGCACCACCAGCTGAGGACGATGAAGTCCTACTTCGCCATCAATCATAACCCAGACGCCAAGGACCTCAAGCAACTGGCCCAGAAGACCGGCCTCACGAAGCGGGTTTTACAGGTAACTTTCCTTCAGGGAAGGATTTCCATTTCTGATCCTGGAAAACTCAGAAAACCAAATCCACAACGTATTTTTCCTGCTTTTGCAAGAAAACATTTCCCCCAATAAACAGGATCAGATCCAAAGAAATGGATTAAAAACATGAAAAAATGCTGCTAGGAAAAGCAGCCTGTGTGTTTATCCTTAATGTAGCGCAGAATTATCCAAATATGAACAAATAAATAAATAAATGTTCTGTATTTCTGGCCAGGATGATGAATGAGAGATGAAAACGAAAACGCTCTGTGATACATGCAACGGCAGCACAGCAGAGCATTTGATTTCCACCACAGACGACAGTGAATTATCTGGGGTACTGAGAAGGAGAAAAATGAGACAAAAAGGTTTTTGAATAAGAAAAAAAAATCTAAAAAGAAAGGAAAAAAAAGAGAAACCCTCCCACTGCTTTAATTAACGCTTGCGGGAAACAAAGCAGTCGTTTTGCTTTGATGCGTTTGAGTTTTGGTGCCTGTTATTCCAGCTGAAGCGCCTCTCCTGCCGCTCCTTTCCCATGGCTCCGTCATGATTTCCGTCGCTAACATGCTCCAACACTCAGCTCAGCACTCATTCCACACATCACACACGCTGCTTTTTTATTTCTGGGCAAAAAAACAGCAGAGAAAAACACAAATCCCCCCCCAAAAAATGAGAATAAATGACAGCTGGGGATGCTGAGGAGCGCCACGTTGCTCCCAACATCCAGTCGCCGGTGAATCTGCAGCAGCTTCCTGCGGAAGAAAACATTAGCTCCGCTGCAAACAAGATGATAATGAGTGGAATCACAGCTTCTGTTATCCACACACGTCGCAGACAGGTCAATTAGCATTTTTTCAGCAAACACAGGAAGCCGAGGCTCCATTTTCATCTGCAAACATAAAAGAAGAGGCTTCATTTTTCTCTGGCTTTTTTTCTCAGCAACTGTTCAGGAAAAGTAAAGGCTGATATAACTTTTGTACACAGCAGACGAGCAGCCTGACTCTGTGTTTTTAAGCTGCTTTTATCCCTGACTCCAGTCAGAGCGTCCCAAAACAGCCAGACATGCGCACCGTTGGCTGCTCTTCACTTAAAGTAACTGGAGGCGGGGGGGGAAGTTGTGTGGAGGTGATGTGGCTCTGCACTATTTAAGCCCTTTTTCATATCTTTTATCTGTTTATCGTCATATCTTTTACAGCGGAAACGAGCTTGAAGTGGCACAAACATTCCTGCTCAGCTGTGAACCGTTCAGTCATCATTCACAGTACGGATGAGAACGATGGCTGGATGTCTGGCTGTTCCACGTACGGCTAATACGTTAGCAACAATTTCACTAGACATGCACCGATCCAGTTTTATCCGATTCCGATCCGATACTGTCGAGTGAATGGAGCGTATATCTTTCCATGTGAGTGAAGGCATCAGGCTTGACATAAACATTTAGCCTTTTTAGAAAAAGGTAACAAATGAACACAGATATAAATGTATTTAAAAAGGATGCACATTAGACTTTTGCCCGATATCCCATATGCCGATATTTTAAAACTCATGTGGCCTATAGCCGATCTTGATACCGATATGAAAGCTGAAAATAAATGATGTGATTTCCATTCCTTGTGTACACACTCAAAAATAGAGGTACTGATTTGTAACTTAAAAGGTAAGTACAATTAAACCAATTATAAATGTGAATAAAAGTAAATAAAATAGAGATTATGACAACAATCAAAGATGCTAGTAATAAATTTATAATTATTATATAAATCTTAGGCTAAACACATATATAATTATACAATAATACTATGTTACTATGATTATTATGAAAATCATAATATAATAACATTAATTATACTACTGTTTAGAAGTACTGCTAATTATAGTTATTGTACAAGCTACGCACATTTTTCAATGCTGCAGGTACCCTTAGGGTTGAAATGGTACAAATTTGTACTTTATATTACTCTGGACCCTTTTTCATAGTATAGGTACACTTGCGGCCTCATAAAGACCAATATTGTACTTTTGAGAGAACATTTGTAAAAAATGTACCTACAGGTACAGAAATGTTCCTGTCTCGTATTTTTGGAACAAAAAGGTGGCTGCACAGTGGCGTGGTGGTTAGCACCGCCGCCTCACAGTAAGAAGGTTGATTCCCGGCTGGGGAGGGATTCGAACAATCCAACAGCGTCCTTCCTGTGTGGAGTTTGCATGTGAGTGTGAGTGTGAATGGTTGTCTGTCTCTCTGTGTTGGTCCTGTGACAGACTGGTGACCTGTCCAGGTGTAACCGCCTCTCACCTGATAATATGTGGGATAGACTGAGATAGATAAACTAGTATGTGCATTTTATCCTAGAACCACCTGGATTTTCTTCTCCTTGAGGGAAAAAAAGAAACAATACCACAAAAACAGGGGATATTTGGTTATTTCCACAAATGAACGTGTATTAACTCTGTTCAGACAGAACATCCTAAAAGAAACTGTTTTAAAGTTTGTAGAAAAGACGTTTTTGAAGAAGAAGCTTCTTTTATTTTAGACTTTAGAAACAGCGGCCTAATCGCTTAAATATCGGTCAAATATCATTGGGGTGACTGATGCCAGATACTCAGTTTTAAGGCTGATATAAGCCAATACCGATAGGGGGCCGATTATGTTGTGCATCCCTACTAATTAAAATTATCTGTAAATAGATAAAGAGGATTACTAGCAGCAAAACAGAAATGAATGACACCCGTCTGCTCTGCGTGATGATGTAACTGACGTTGCAAACAGAATTAAAGTGACTAGATCACTGTACACTGCAAAAACGCAAATCTTAGCAAGTATATTTTACTCATTATTCTCTAGTGAAAATATCACAACACAATCAAAATAAGACAAAATTACTTAAAGAGAAACATTTAGGTAAGATAGAAGATCTTATTTTAAGGCAATGCATCTTAAGTAAAACAATCTTATCAACAAAATTTTCTTGTTCTATTGGCAGATTTTTGTGCTTATTACAAGCTTATTATTTTCTGCCAATGGAACAAGTGAATTTTTTGTTATAATATTTCTTGAAAAAAGATGCATTTGTCTTAAAACAAGTTTCCATATCTCACCGAAATGTTTCTCTTTAGGTGACTTTATCTCATATTGAGTGTGATGAGATATTTTGACTAGAAATAAGAAAAATATACTTGGTACAATTGGAGTTTTTGCAGTGCAACTGTATCGCTGTGTATGACTTTATTAAAAAAAAAGAAATGACTGGATCAGATTCATTCATCCGATATCCGATGTCTCGCTAATTAGTCAGTATCAGAGCCGATATCTGATCCGAGTATCGGAGCTCTAATTCCCACTGCCCGGCCCTGTGGCCCCCCCGTCATATCTCTGCTCTCAGCTACAACCTTCCTGTGGTTGTGAAACATTTCTCCTGCTCTTTGGTTGGCTTTGTGGTTGTTTTGCTGGGAAATGACAAAGCGCTCCTCCGTGTTCAGCGATTGCTGCTTGTTTGTGTGTTTGGTGCCGAGGCGAGAGCTGATGTGCTGACGAGTCCGCTGGAGCTGAGCTAAAATAAACAGATAAATAAATAAATAAGTAGCAAACCATAAAAATCCAAAAAACCAAAAACTGCACAGAAGCTGAAGGAAAAGTGTGGTGTGACTGTCTGCAGGTTTCCTGCTCTGATCAATAACACACTCATGATTAAAAGCAACAACCACCGCATTAGTTGTAGAGATAGACCAACTTTTATGTTGCCAGTGAGTCATGCCATCCATCATGTCTGCATGAGGAGGATCTGAAGCTCATAACCGTCACGGTTCCTCTGTTTGTTCCCGACACGCCGCCCAGATGCCTGTCAGGAGGAATATGTCGTGCATTTGAACAAAACCCTGATGTCTCGTGCAGGGAGGTCTTTCTCATGTGTTCTCACCATCACAGAAAACATACATGGTGTAATCCAGACCGCCGCGTATGCAGGCACGAGTGAATGAAAGCAGGCTGCTGTAGGAGAATATACGAAGCGGTTAGAACTTCTTTTTGATCAAGTTGTCAGTAATATTAAACGATCGAATAAATGAATGTACTTAAGCTGAATCAGCGGTGATGGTGAGGAGCACGGTCTGTGCACCTTCACTTTTGGACCGATAGGGGAAAAAAAACTTTTGGAAAATTCCTTTTTTTGGTTGATAAATATTTCAAATGAAAAAAGAAATGATTTGTAAACATTTTAAGGTGGAGGTAAAGTAGAAACAATCTGTCTTGTCCATTTTACACTCAGAGTTTCTCTCGCTTTCCATTTTTTTCTTCATTTTTGCTGTTATGATGAAGACTTTGATGATCTTCATGATCCAAACTCATCATGTGAGGAAACCAGTTTCAGTTTCTGGTTACCATAACGACCTCAGATCAGCAATAATCCACCTTTCAGCAGTTCCAGTGTAAAATAGTGTCATTTGCAACTGAAATGATCGTTTATTGTTTGAAATATTTATCAACCAAAAAAGGGGAATTTCCAAAAGTTTTTTTAAATTTTTTTTTTATTTGAAAGGAACAAAAGTAAAAGTTGTAGACACGAACGTGCAGGTTAATGTTGTGATGATGATTTTAAATCCTGTTGGTGTCGTGTGACTCCTCCCCCTCACGTTACGGGGCATCGCTGTGTTTAAAACCAGCAGCTGCAGCGTGACAGACGTCTGTGGGACGTTAAAACTCACCCAGACCTGCAAAGCCTGAACAATCCGGAGCTCATCAGTTACTTAAAGCAAGATTTACTTGAAATCTTCACATGTTGGAAAATGACAACCAAAATTTTGTGAAGTGTCTTCTAGTTTATGTGGAATTTATCAAGTTTCTCTCACAAACTCATATTTTTACAGCATATTCATCAAGTACAAACTAAAAAAATTTCCAGTAAATTAACACTAAAGTTAACAAAAACGTATTTTTTAAGGGAACGAGTTTGTTGGACGTCCCAAAAAGCTGGTGATGGAGATGGTTCTCTTCAGGTCACAGATGTAACCATTTAACTGCCAGCAGATTATTCAGGGATGGATTCTAGAAAATGAAGCCAGAAAAATGATTTTGGCCTGATAATCCTCCTGAGACCCGATCCGTAGTTTGACTTGTGTCCAGATTTCTGCGAGCTATTATGGTGTTTGGAGAAAAACCAATGAATGTCATTTTAAAACATGTATTAATGTATATTTTTATAATTGTTATTATTATTGATATTTAATGATACAGTCATCCTCAAAATGTTTCATACCCTCCACTTTAAAAAAAGGCTCAATTCACAATAGTAACTCAAATAAAAAGAAACTAAAGAAGCTAATAATAAATAAGAGTTTACTCAGTTATAATTTAGTGAAATGAAATATTGTTTTTGCATTATGGTTGGAAATAATAATTTTTTAAATTATTATTAAATCAGACACATTAGAGCACCTTTCCCATGAACTGTGGACCAAAATACCTGTCAACAGGTGCAGACGTCTGATTGGACGTTACAGAAAACACCTGATTGCAGTGATTGGCTCAAAGTGTTGCTCAACAAAATTTTAACTTCAGAGCCCCAATTTGCTTGTTTACTTGTAATTTTTTTGTGTTTGTTTTTGGTATTTCTTTCAAACCAAAATTTAAAATCAATGTCATAATTTTCATAGAATTTTTATTTATTTTTACATTTGTCAATTTCATCTTATTTCACAGACAGATGATTTTTTCCTTCCTTAATTTAAGGGTATGAATGATTTTGAGGACGACTGTATATGTTGAAGATATAAATACTATTCTAAATTTTAAAAAAAAATCTGTTCTGACATCATCAGATGGCAGTGAAAGTGTCCATGTTTGTGTGCAACAGCTTCCAGATACACAGAATTTAGTATAATGGTGCAGACAACCAAAAATGTGACGTCATATGTGGACATCAAGTCATAGGAGGCTACATCCAGAAATATATATATATATATATATATATATATACATGTGTGTGTGTGTGTGTATATATATTTTAGTTAATATATTTTACTGTGAAATGTGAAATAAAAGAGGAATTTGAGATGTAAAACGTATAGTTCATAAAGTTAATACATATTCAGCACAGACACATTTTTCTATAAGCAGTGGAAACAGATTCAATAAATAAGAGTGGAGAGTTTTTTATGGATTATCCAGATCTATATCTCCATATCTGAGGAAATTAGACTTCCTGCTCCCCACCTTCTCACGGTGAACCGTTTCACTCATCCTGAGTTAACGTTGCGGTTTTGTTTCTGCAGGTCTGGTTCCAAAACGCCCGGGCGAAGTTCAGGAGGAACCTGCTCCGGCAGGAGAGCACCGGGGTGGACAAGGCGTCCGACGGCTCCACGTTGCAAGGTGGGACGCCTTCGGGCCCGGCGTCGGAGATCTCCAACGCCTCCATGAGCCCCTCCAGCACCCCCACCACCCTAACGGACTTGACCAACCCCACCATGCCCACCGTCACCTCTGTCCTCACCTCAGTGCCAGGCGGCATGGACGTCCACGAGTGCCGGAGCCCGTCACAGACCACGCTGACCAGCCTCTTCTGATGCTCGGAGCTCTAACCCCGCCCCCTCTGACTCTCACCTCCCGTCACACACACACACACACACACACACACCCAAACCCCCTCTGGATCTAAAACTGAGCACTGTTCACACCTTCGGACTTTCACCGGATTAGAAGAGAAGGAAAGAAATGAAAGGAAACTTCTGAGTCTATTAGAGGCTGTTCGCTCACCGATGGAACAGTTGTTGTTATTTTGATGTTGTCTTGTTGAGAATTCAGGAGACTTGATTTGCATTTTTCAATGTTTACAGAGAGACTGCTGAGGAAAAAACTGCTTCTTTTTTTGGGGAAATTCATTTTTTTCCAGCACAGTATTTATGTTGTTGTACAAGAGTCACTGTTAGAAGGATTGTAAAAATTTCTTTCTTTTTTCTTTTCTCTTTTTTTTTTCATTTTTGGAAATCTGAGATTAAACACAGGTTACAATATCCTACGCCTGCCACGTGCCTTCCAGTCCATTTATCTTCTCTGCTGCTCTCAAAAGTCCATCACACGTGAATGATGTGACTCAGAGGAAAACAGGAAGGGCAAATTGGGTGTACGCGTGTGCGTGTGCATGTGTGTGTGTTCAGCTTTACTCCTGTTTCTGCTTGTGTGTCTGTGCAGAAGTCCACAATCTGCTGTGCTTTAATTAAAAACACAGATAGATGGGACGGAGACTAGTTATTGTTGTTGACTGAAGCTACAGTAATTTAGAGTTTCTTTCAAACTTTACTATTTATATGAGGACAAAATCTTTAAACTTCGCATCCTGATTGGACGTTTTCGTCCATTGCAGTTTGCCATCCATTGGTTACATAAGAAAATCCCAAAATATTTGGTTCACTTTACTCTTTAAGACACCGCTGTCATTCTCCGGCCTCTGACACATACAGTCGTCCTCAAAATTATTCAAACCCTCCATTTAAAGAAAAGGCTAAATTGACAAAAGTAACAGAAATAAAATGAAACTAAATAAACTAATAATAAATTAAAAAATCACAAAATTATAATTTAGCAAAATGAAATATTGCTTTTGTAGTGTGGTTGAAAATAATAATAAAAAAAACAACCAAACAAAATTGTCCCAGACACATTAGAGCACCTTTTTCCATGAATGGTGGATCAACATACCTGTCAGCAGGTGCAGACATCTGATTGGACGTTACAGAAAAAACATGATTGCAGTGATTGCCTCAAAGTGTTGCTCAACATAGTTTTAGCTTCAGAGCCCCATTGTGGTTGTTTAATTTTTTGTGTGTTTGTTTTGAATAGTTTTGTTGAACCACAATTCAAAATTAATGTCATGATTTTCATAGAATTTTTATTCATTATTATTTTTGGCAATTTCAACTTATTTCACTGACAGCTGATTATTTTTGTTCTTTAATTGGAGGGTATGAATAATGTTGAGGACGATATGAGGATCCCAATTTCCAAACCTGAGGGCTAAAACACACATTAAGGATTTAAAGCTAACAGCTTTTTGTAAAGATTATCAATGACAACTTACATGTTATAAATATGTCCGACATTATCGGCCACCGATATTATCGGCTGATAATGGCATTAAAATGTAATATCAGAAAATATCGGTATCGGTTTTTTGGGCCGATATATTGAAAAATGAAATCTTGCAAGAATTCAATAGTAAAATCTTGTTCCATTAGCAGCGGTCAAGCATGTAGAAAAAAAAGTCCCTGTTATTGTGGAAGAACTTCATTTCCCAGCATTCCTTTCAGAGTCATGTGACTACGGTGCAGCTGCTGCTGCTACAGACTGACTTGCTTTGAAACTACTTGTCTGGTTTTAAGTTGTTGGTTAAGTTACCAAGTTGTCAGACACATTATATTAGCCACATGTTGGCTAATACCTGCTAGCATCTGATATCTGGCAGCCAGATGTCCAAAATGAACTCCTCTGAACAAGTTAAGGCTATTTTGGGATCTTTGTTCTCGGAGCAGAATATAGTTTTATCTCTCAAAATATGAGAGATACAACCTCACAGTTGTCTGCATATATCTGTGTTGGTTGATATCAGATATCGGAATTTAAGAGTAGACAATATCGGTACATCAGATATCAGTAAAAAAAAAAGAGAAAAAAACTATATTGAACATCCCTTGTTATAAGTATGTTGGATAAAGACTGCTGCTTTCACGCAGCGTTAATCAGGTTAATCATCTGCATCACATTCAAGCAGAGCAAACTCTGCTTAGCCTGGTTCACCAGCCTGACCAACGGCATGTATGAGACACACGGCCGTGTATACATGGCGATAGTCAGGCTGGTGTACCAGGCTAAACTTTTCTTGTCCTGGTTGGAGAATAACTCTGATCCAAGTCAGAAATCCCGTTTGAATCTTTACATTGTTTGAAGAAATCTGTCCTTTAGCAGTGACATGATTGCATGTGCCATTCTCTCGCTCGCTGGGATACTCTGACATGTGGAGGTGGATGTTTGTGTGATGGGGAAGCTCATGCTGTGAAGAGCTCCGGGTGAAGTCCACCGATCCGTCCCAGTCTGCTGGAACTAGCCTTTTTATGCTGGTCTGCTTCTGCACGTCACTGTGCACGAGACTGTGACTCTCAGCTCTGGAGGAAATATAAACTTTATTAATTACATCATTTCCAGACATAAAAAGATGAATTAATTCATCTATCACACATACTCACTTAAGTCTACTCAGGCTGGGGCCCTGGGAGGCAGGAAGACCATGATTCAAAATGAATTGTTTCTTTAAATTTGACTTGTTCCTCATTCTGTTATTTGTACTCATCTCTGATATGTCACATATACTCTCATGGGTACAAGGGACTGTGCTGCAGTGACGCCTCCCCATTAGAGGAATATCAGCCATCTCCTCATACCTCATTCCTGCCAGAAAACATCACCCAAAAAAAAAAAGAAAAAATGAATTTTTTTTAAATAAAAAAAAAAAAAAAAAAAAAAAAAAGAGGAAAAAAAACATAATTGACCTTCCGGGGGGGATAAAAAAATTTTTTTTTCCTTCTCATACCTCACGCTAGGTGTACAGTTGTCCTCAAAATTATTCATCCCTCCAATTAAAAAATGCAAAATTCACAATAGTATTTCATAAAACAAGTAACTAAAGAAACTAAAAATAAATAAAAATTTACAAAATTTTAATTTAGTGAAATGAAAAATTGCTTTTGAATTGTGCTTTAAAACAATAATAAAAAAAACAAATAAGCAAAACTGTCCCAGACAAATTAAAGCACATTGCTCATTAAAAATGAGTTAAAATACCTGTCAACAGGTGTAGAAGTCTTTTTTAATGTTACAGTGATTGCAACCTCAAAGTGTAGCTCAGCAAAATTTTAGCTTCAGAGCCCCATCACGCTTGTTTACTTGTTTTATTTTGTGTTTGTTTTTAGTATTTCTTTCAAACCACAATTCAAAATCAATGTCATGATTTTCATAGAAGTGTTATTTAAAATTACTTTTGTCTATTTCAACTTATTCCACTGACAGCTGATACTTTCCTTCTTTAATTTGAGGGTATGAATAATTTTGAGGACAACTGTATAAATTCAGTTTTTCCTGCAATTCTGCTTCTTTCATCCTGATATTTCCATCCTGGCTTGCAAAGACAAACCTAGTTAATATTGTTTTCTATTTTAAAAAGATATTTCATCCATTTTTAAGGCATTGAGGGAGCAGAAAGGATTCTGAGGTGTAATGAATGTGTGCATCACACACCTATCAGAGGTGGAGATGTTTGTTAGAGACTGATGGAAGCAATTTCTTCTCCTCCTCCTTTTAGTCTTGGCAGACATAACAGAAGAAAACAGCCAAATATTTGCAAACACATTATAAAACAAGAAAAAAATAACTAATCGTATCCGAGCACTGAGGTTTTCATTAAGGACTTCAGTGAAAACTGGATTTACTCCACACAAAGTGTGTATTGAACAGCAATCAGGGCCTCGTGTGCCAGACCCAAGGCTCAACGTATTATCTAAGGCTCATTTCTCACTGGTTGATGTGCAGATGCAGACAGGAATAAAAGTTAAATCTGACTATATTGTTTCGTGGCTGCTGCACAAAGCTCCAGCCACACTTAATCTACATTTTGTATTGCTTAGAACAGCCAAGAATGATTTTAATGGGCAAAAAGTAGGAAAAGAAAATGTTTCTGTCACACAGGTGTTCAACTTTAAGGCTGCTCAGTGCTGAAAAGTGAGCATTCACATAAGGATAGCAAGCTGTAATGGTCACAGACTTGACAGTGTGTATGAAGATGAATGTACAGTAAGTGATGTTGGTAGATAGAAGGGAAGCCTTTTCTTTTACATAAGTGAATCCAGGTGCCTGTTGTCTAATAATTCACCCCTGGAGGAAGCGTGCAGCAAACCACATTTCAAAATTTAGTAAACACTTTTATTCATGCTCATTTCACACAGCAGAGTTATGTCATGCATCACAGCAGGACGTGTGCGCCTGTGCATGCGCTGCGACTACTGTCTGCGGTTATTACGTTACATTATTTCAGAACTGCTTTCCCACAAATACAGCATAAAAAAAATCCTTAAAAAAAAAAAGAGAAAAACTTAACTTCCACAGTCACTTTAAATGAGCATCTGTGCCAAAGCTGAGAGTGATAGTTGCTGGCAGCCGTCCTGAAAGCATAATCATTAAAACAAAATCTGTTTCCATGAGCAGCTTTTCTTCACTCTGCTGGAGCAAATTGTGCTCAATTTTCTCATCAGCAGTGGTTTGTATCATAAAGGTAGAAAGATTTTTCCACTTAAAAATGTACGCTATATTTCCACAGTGGAAGTTAAACAAGGTGGTGGTGGAGGGACAAGCCTGGGAAACAGCAGTCTGTACACTTTGTAAGCAAAACATGAATTATGAAAAACAGACCTTAACTTCCCCTGCAGTGCATAATTAGAAATGGGTGCACATAAAAAAGAAGAAGAGAGGAGTCCCTTGCAGCGTGCAGACTTGGTAATTATCTCTGCGCTGGTGTGAAGAGTTTGAGGACATGATCAGGGACAAAACAACCCGCAAGCCATGAAGCATGCTTGTCTTTTGTCCATCGTGCTGACCACGTCCTTACCTACAGCTCTGCCTGCAAGATGAGAATATATACATGTGTGTGTGAGAGGGAGAGCTCTAATTCCAGGAAATCATTGAGGTCAAGCAAACATATGGATGCCTCGGCCAAGCTTGGCTGAAACTACATGTGAGTGTGTGATATAAGGACAAAACATGAATCAGGCTATAAATTCCCAGTGTTGGAATAAAAGGCTTTTGGCTGCCTGCCTCATATTAATGTGCGACGTGAATTTGATCCAATGATTACGGGGTAACAAAGAGCCACGGCGAGCATCAGAGAGAAGGAACACAACAGGCTCATAACCCAACTTTTACTGCGTGTTAATGGATGCTTGTGTTTTTATTTTCCCAGAAATTGTTATTGTAAGGGCAATAAACTGGGTATCGGGGATTTTCCAGAGCAGCTGGGGATGATTCAACAGCTTTTTAGTGATTTTTATCGAAAAAACACAAGTGATACAGCGAAATTCCCAGCTAAGCTTAAAGCATATGATGTGACAAAAGTGCCTGCACGTTGAATTAACCAGGGTGATCATTTTAAAACCACAAATTACCATTAATTATCCATGTAAGGAAAATTAGCATGTGAATTGAGTGATGTGCTATTAATTATCTATTTAGGCTAAAAAAAAACCCCAACATTTTTAAATTCAGTTTTAATTCCAGTCGTACCTGTTTAAATAGTGAGCTCATGAATACAGCTCATTGTCTATCTGTGTGACAGGTCTGAACACAAAGTCCTGTTCCATGCAATGAGCTGAAGATATAAGGGGAAAAATGCCACTCAGACAAGCAAAAGACCCAAATGGTACAGAGCTGAACATGGATAATTAATGCATTAATGACTGTTATTTGTCATACTCACATTTCTACACAGCTTTTCTCTTTGATAAACCTGGTGGTCTGAATGCCTGATATCCTCAAAATTATTCACATCCTCCAATTAAAGAAAAGGCTTAATTCACAACAGTAATTCAAATAACAAGAAAATAAAGAAACTAATAATAAATAAAAATTCTAAAAATGATAATTTAGTGAAATAACATGTTGCTTTAAAGTTGTGGTTGGAAATAATATTTTTTAAAAATATTTTATTCATGGATTTTTGATTGGACATAAGTTAACATAACCAGCAAAAAAGATGAAAGGCAACGCTTAGGAGGGGGGTAAGAAAAAAAAAAAGCTTAATATGCATGTGTAGCACCAGTGATTGTTAGTCAGAATATTTCGTTGGTAAATAAGGGAACAAATACGTACATACAGAAGCTAGGTAACTCTTGACAAATACAGTAAAAATGGCTACCACATCTTATCAAATGCTGCTGCACTGAGAGATACATTATGTCGAATCTTTCCCATATGCAGCCGGCAGGTAATTTCTGAAAGCCAGGTTTTGAAAGACGGGACAACATCACTCCTCCAGTGGGTTAGAATGATCCTTTTAGCAATAATCATGCCATAGTGTGTTGTTCTGCGATGGGGTGGAATAAGAGTAGAAAGGTGGAGAGAACTGCCCAACATTGAAGTACAGGGGTCAGGGGGTGTGTTGCGATTGTAAAACTCGGAAAAGTATTTAAAAATATCAGAACTGGCTTAGTTTTGGGCAGAGCCAGAAAAGATGACCCAAAGTTCCCTCAGCTGAGTTGCATCTTGGGCAGGTTGGGGTGCAGTTTGGTGAAAGACCAATGTAACCTATGGATCACTTTAAATTGTATAAGTGTGTGTCTTGATTTGATTGAGCATCTGTGGATATCCCTAAGATGGGTTTCCCAGTCTTCGTCATTTATTGTCAGAGACAGATCTTTCTCCCAGGCTTCCTTTAAGTGCTGTGAAGGAGCTGGAGTAAGTGAAATACAAAGGTCAGCAAAACGTGAGGCGAGTTTCTTTGATTCGGGGGGACGACACATAAGATTGAGTAAATCAGGGGGAGGAGGCTGGGATTGAAAGAAGGGGGATGTTTTTCTAGATGAAATCTCTGACTTGAAGATAACTAAAAAATGCGAGTCTGGTAATAAAAATTTCTATTTTAATTGAGAGAAGGTAGCAAAAGTCTTATTAAAATAGAGGTCCCCAATGGTGACAATACCCCTGTTCTCCCAAAGCAGGAAAGCATTATCAGACAAAGAAACAGGGACAGCATGGTTTCTGTAGATTGGGGTATAGGTGGAGATCTCAGGCAATTTGAATGATTTTCTTATTTGATACCAAATTTTAAGAGAGCTTGTAATTACAAAGTTATTACCAGGTACAGATTTAGAGATAGATATGAAGAGAAAAGTAGAGCGGGGAGAGAGCACCTTCTAATGCTCTGTTTAATTGCGAGCCAGGATGGGGTAGGGGGGAGTAGTGTCATCCAGATGGGTGTTTTGCCAAAATATCAATGCTCTGCAGTTTGCAGCCCAGTCATAGTTGCGGAAGTTGGGCAGACCAAGGCCACCAGCCGATTTGGGTTTAATTACATGTTCTTTGGAGATCCGGTGAGTCTTGAAACCCCACACAAAGCGCAAAATAATGGAGTCCAGTAATTTAAAAAAGGATTTAGGTATAAAAATAGGTAGATTCTGAAAAAGAATAGGAGGACCATCTTAATGGCATTGACACGGCCAATCATGGATAATGGGAGAAGTCGCCCAGATTCTATACAAGATTTCAATTTGTCTAAAATACCCAGAACGTTCAATTTTTTAAATGAAATTAGGGTCCTTAGGAATTGTGACTCCTAGGTATTTGATTTTGTCAGAAACAACTCTGAAGGGTTGGTTTTTCAGAAAATTTGGGTCCAATTTACCATTAAGGGGTAAAAATTCCCTTTTGTCCCAGTTTACAGTGAATCCAGAAATTTTTTCAAATTTCCAGAAATAATAATTAAAACAAACAAACAAACAAAGCTGTCCCAGACACATTAGAGCACCTTTCCCGTGAAAAGTGGACCAAAATACCTGTCAACAGGTGCAGACATCTGATTGGACGTTACAGAAAACACCTGATTGCACTGTTGCTCATCAAAATTTCAGCATCGGAGTAAACAAGCATCTTGCTCGTTTAGTTGTTTTATTTTTTTGTTGTGGTTGTTTTTAAGATTTCTTTCAAATCACAATTCAAAATCAATGCCATGATTTTCATAGAATTTTTATTTATTATCACTATTGCAAATTTCATCTCATTTCACTGACAGCTAATTTTTTTTCCTTCTTTAATTTGAGGGTATGAATAATTTTGAGGACGACTATACATGCTTTATTTTTATTAACACACGGGGGCTAAATGACAGAAACCATAAAATCTTAAAATGCTGTTTTCATAGGACCTTCAAAAATAGAGCCATTTTCATCATAAAAGTAGGTTCTATATCAAATCTTTGATCGATATTGGGATTTTGGATCAGTTTATGATCAATACATCAATCTGTATTAATGTACTGATGTATATTTTTATATATATATATATACAGTAGATTAGGTGTGCAATAGTGCAAACAATTCACGGTTCAGTTTCATTCAAAACTTTAGTTGCACGGTTTGATGTTTTTTCGATCCAACCCCCCCCCCCTCCCACACACACACACACACACACACACAACATTTTTATGCCTTTTTTAACCCAATGCCCTTTTGTTCACAATGGCTTACCATTACGATCATACTCAACTTGAAAACCAAAGTAGTTCCAAATGACAGATCTGAATGTAGTTGAACACAGACTCACAAAGTTTTCAACATAGAGCTCACAGTCAGAACAAAAGTTGATAAAATAAATAAAAAAAAACTGTGATTTTGATGCACAGTGCTCATGGTTCTATACACAGCCGTACGGTTCAGGTCTAAATGAATACATGTATTGTTGCACCCCTGATAAAGGGGTTTTTAAGAAGCAACTACAAACTCAGCTGTTTACACACACTTTTCAAAGCACATAACTAATCATTTTATTCTTTTTGTGTATGTTTTTACTTGTATTGTTATGTGTTATCATGTGGAGCACTTTGAAACCCCTGTCTGTAAAAAGTGCTATACAAATAAAGTTTACTTACTTATTCTCTTACTAATATATATCTAATTGGGGTGCAACAATACATAAAAATTCACTGTTTGGTTTGGATCGATACTTAAAGTTATGCCGTGTAACTTTTGTCCACTAGGAGCGCTAAACCTGTAATGGCTCCAACATCTCAGGATTTTTTTCCAATGGGAAAAATTCCCCCCCCCAAAGTATGTGAATGATTTTTAATTAAATCAAAGAAGGGGAAAGGAAAAAAAACAAACAAAAAAAAAAAAAAAAAGGAAAAAAAAAAAACCAAACAAGGCGGTGAAAGTTAGAAGTAGTGTATTGAGTAGAAAGTGAGTTAGACTTAAGACAAATTTGAGATGTGAAGGGGTAGGGTAGAGCAAAGGTGACAGAGGAAGGGATAGTCTGGCCTTGAAAAGGAAATGAGAAGAAAACAAAAAAAAAAAAAAAAAAAAAATGTAGATTTTTTAATTATTTATAATATTTATATTAGAGAATATATATAGATTAAAAAAAATGATGAAAAATGTGAGGAATGTGATTGGGGGGGTTTTGGTTATGGATGAGTGAGCGTCAGCGTCAGAATTCGAAAGAAGTGAAGTTGAGGTGAAGAGGAGGTGGAGATGAAAAGAGTTGATGTGTAATGGGCGGAAGAAGAGGATTATGATCAAAAAAAATATTTTTTTTCTAATCTGTTCTTCTTTGAAATGGAAGTGAAGTAAAGTAAATTAAATTGAAAAGAGTCAAAGAGAAAGTGAGAATAGGAAAGAAGGAAGAAGAAGAAGAATAAACTAGTGATAGCAGTTTCTGATAAAGCCGATTTCGAGAAAGTATGGGGGAAGGAAGATGAAAGATAGATGAATGATTTGATGATGAATTTGAAAATGATTGAAGTATGTGGAAAAAATTTTAAACTATAGAGTATATATAGTTTATTTATTATTATAAATGGTGGTTGAAATGTGAGGTTGAGTTGTGTCTTTTGATGAAATTTCTTTGAATTAGTAAGTAATAAATATAATAAAATAAAATTGGAAAATAAAGTAAGAAATAACATTTTCATATGTTTATGCAACAGTCAAACTTATTTCCCAGTCTAATGATACCATGGCAAGAGTGGGTTTTGCTTCCACACTACTGTTTCAGAAATCTCCAACGACTGAATTCTTCTCCAATGTCAACTCATGTTTTTGATCTGCCGTGATCCCTTTGCCTCTTTCTTTTTCCTGCCTGACATCACTTTCACCTTTTTACTTTGTTCCGCCATGACAAAGCTTTGCGTAATGAGAGAAAGTAGCACAAGTAGAGCTTTCTGTGTTTACAGGAGAGAACCCGTAAAGCAACTTGCTTTACGGCACTTTCATCGACGGCCCGCCTCTCTAAAGTTACGATGTCTGGTTTCTGCAGAGGGCAGCCCGGGCAGAATGCTGACACACGCCAGTCACTATACTAGCCCCCAAAAATCATCTAAAACTACTTATTTTAGGCTTAATATCGGAGTCAGAAGTTACACGGTATAACTTTAAATGTCACAGTTCAATATTTTTTCAATTAAAAAAACAAACAAAAAAAAGACCTTTCTTTTTTTTACCATTGTACTTTTGTCCATCAGGGTCATACTCAACATGAAGACTAAAGTACTGTACTGTGAACAGCAGATCTGAAGTTAGTCGAATGAGGAGATGAACGAAGACTCACTGGGGGTTCAATATAGAACTGATCATCAGAAGACAAGTTGATAAAATAATTAAAAAATTCCGTATGATCAATATTCGGTTCATGGTGGAACAGTTTGACAGGAATATATACAAATATGTTTTGTTGCACCTAATATCAGTCAATCAATCTATCTATCTATCTATCTATCTATCTATCTATCTATCTATCTATCTATCTATCTATCTATCTATCTATCTATCTATCTATCTATCTATCTATCTATCTATCTATCTATCTATCTACACTGTAAAATGTAACAGTGGTTTTAATTGAACATATCTAGTAGATATAATTCCATTTTAACTTAGTTTAACCCTAAAATGGTAGCATGTATTGGCTTGTATGTAAACATAATGCCATTGTCAAACCCGTTACAATTGATTTTATATTTATTTTCAGGCTAAATATTGTATACATTTTTTTTAAGGAAATGTACTTCCAAATGACTTCAAACGACTCATGGAGGTATTATCTTTTTTTTTTATATATATAGCTTTTAATAAAAATACTTGATAGTCAACCTTTAAAACCAATCTCATTTGCTGATGATACAATTTTTTTCTGCTCTGGAACAGATACCAAAAACCTTGTTCAAGATTTCACAACAGAACTGAGTAAAATTAAGTTATGGTTTACGCTAATAACTGTTATCATTGAACATAAGTAAAATGATGTATTTCGGTAACTGGAGAGGTAAGCTAAAGTCTACATCACCATTCCTGATTGCAGACTAAATCAAGTTAACACAAGTTTATGAGCCCAATAATAATAATAAAAATAAATAAATTCATCTTGGATAGTTTGGAGAGTATGTGCATCAAAGCGAGTCATAAACCAAATCATACCAATTGTGGTTATTAGTCATTACAGCATTACTATGTGTTAGGGCTGCAAAAATAGACTCTCCTAAGTAGCTTGCTCTGTGGGATCCATTTTATTCATGGTGGAACAGGGGCTACATTCACATTTGCATTTCAGGCATCTAGCTTGGCACACTTCTGCAGAGTGACGCACAACTACTTACAACTACTTACAGAATAGCAGAAGAGGCTTAAATTCCTGGATCACTACCATTACAAGCAACCAACAGTAAGTGGAGCAAGGGTCAGAGTCCCCCCCCTCTCTGTCTTTCACACACACACACACACACACACACACATGCAGATCTCCATCCCATCCCGACTCACGGTCTGTTCTCCCGGCCCAGCTTTCCCAGGGGAGCGGGTGCCAGGCAGGCAGGGTGCCGAGGGTTTTAGGTCTCATGTAAGGTGTCTGAGCCAGAATCTACAGAGGACGCCAAATACATTGGCCAGATGTACCCACACACTCGTATAAAGTGCTGTGATGAAGGCTTTAATAGAGAGAGGCCAGTCTTAACAACTTGTGACAGGCAATATAGAAACACTGGGCCCTGTAAAGTTTAATATGCAGGAACAGTGCCAAATTTCAGCACAAATACCCTGAATTTTCCTCTTTGAACTGGAGAACAAATCCAAGTACTCCAGACATGGCTAAAACGTGTTATTAATCATAACCAGTCATGCAAATTCCATGCTATTGTGGCTCAGTTGCACCAGAAATTGTAATTTAGGAATGTTTGTCTGTACAATTTGTCCATTATGAAGTAGTTTTATAATTACGGTCTAAAAACTCATTAACAATCGCTTCCTTTCTTTAGCCAAGTACAAACTATTACACAAAGCAGGACAAAAAAACAACAAATATATTGACACCTTTTTAAACAAATAAAATGGAAAAAAAAGTTGACAATGAAAAAAATCCATTAAAGGAACAGTACACCCACAGACTAATGTGCATTCATTTTCTACTCACTCTAACCCGGCTTACACCTGGCCGGCGCGGCGCAGGGCTGCTGCGACTTCTCGGCGCGAGTATTTACACTGTGCGGCCGCGCAGCGCACCCGAGGCACCAGCTGTTGTTGTGGGACAAAAAACCTAGAGGGCTGCTAGATGCCGGATCTCCCAAAGGTTCATGTCCCAGTCAGCGCAGGTTCCTTATTCATGAAACCTGGGCACGGAGGCTGCAGAGGGAGAGTAAAGCTGCACGGTGGCTTTTGTTTAGGAAGTTACCGGATATTTTACACTGAACCTGTGTCTGACTTCCTGTCTGGTTCGATCTGAACTACTGAAATTGACGCGGTGTCGGTGCGTGGAGCGTCAAAAATAGAGCTGGCGCGTATCTGTAGCGCAGCGGCGCGACATGCCGGAGCGACGACGGACCGCTCATGTGCCGCGGCGTGAGCACCATGTTTCAAACCATTGATTACATGGGCGCGATCCGGTGCACATGGCGCGCCGCTGCGCTGCGCTCACGTCACGGACCAGGTGTAAAGCCGGGGTAATGCTGAGCAAGACTCAGGAGCACTATTTTAATATCTCAAATGCAGCTGGAGATCCGTTTTTTTTTTCCCCGTTATCCGCATTCATATAAAGGAGTTCACCAGCTCTAAACACAAAAAGGTCCATAAAAGTCCAAAACAACTTGTCAATATTCTTCCATGCTGCTCCTCCAATGTAATCCAAGTGTCCTGAGTGGGTAGCGTACAGAATTTACTCAAAACGACATCATTTAGTATATTTTTATAGCTTAAACAGTAGAACATCTAGCTGCCGCAAAGTGCGCCCCTGTGAGTTCACGACACTACAGAAGCCTCGGCAGACAAGATTGCACGTTCTCTTTTTTCTTCTTTCTCTGTTTTAAATCCATAGCCATCCCCTCTTGTGTTTGTCTGCTGCACGGTCGCTCTTAGCACAATGTAAACCGGAGACGAGGGGGGGGGAAAAAAAAAAAAATTTCTTCTTCTACACTTGCATTATCTGCATGCCGGCAACTTCCATAGTGTCGTGAACACGCAGGGGGCGCACTTTGCGGCGCTATGTAGTACTGTTTAGGCTATAAAAATATACTAAATTATGTAATTTTGGTAAATTATGGACGCTATCCATTAAGAACCCTGGGATAATATGGAAAGGGGGAGGGAGGAGTATAGTTAGATTTTTTGGTTTTTTATGGTATTTTTTGGTTGTTGGCGTGGAATTCAATAATGTGGGGGAAAATCCCCTAAGATCTCCTCCTTAAGTCCAGGCTTGGAGAAAAATCTGGGGTAATCAATAAAAAATAATATTAATTAAAAGGATGTGTGTTTTTAAAAGACATTAAATAAAAAATATAAAAATATAAAAAAAAACATATAAAGAAAAAAAAAAAATAAAAAAAAAAAAAAAAAAAAAAAAATAATGAAAAAAAAAATAAGATATATAATCTCATTAAATTTATATTAATTGAGTGACGTGTTATGTTAGAGAGAGTGAGTTGATTGTTGGTTGTTTTACATAAAATAGTATGTATTTATTCTATTCAATTTAAAATTGAGACATGTGAAGATAAGAAATAAATAAAAAGAAAAGATGAAAAAATTGAAAAAGAATAAAAAAAGAATGAAAAAAAAAAAAATAAAAATAAAAAAAAAAAAAAAAAAGAAAGAAAAAGAAAAAAAAAAAAAAAAAAAAAAAAAAAAAAAAAAATAATAAAATAAATATATTTTTTTTTTTTTTATTTTTAATTTTGATTATTTTTCTTTTTCTTTTACTTTAAAAAAGAAAAATGTGAGGGAAGAAAAAAGGTTTACAAAGAAGGTAAATAAAAATATATATAATTATATTTATAAAATAAAAATAGATATAAATATAATGTAAAAATTAAAACAATGTTTTGTAAATTTATAAAAAAAGGGGGATCTGAGAATTTTGGGAATTTTTTTTAGATAAAATTAATTAAAAAAAAAAATTATTTAGTTTAAATTTACAGTCTCCCATGCTGTCATTTCTCATTTGCTTTCCAGGTGAGAAACGTCCCTAAAACCATTTTACTGCATCAGGCTAATCAACTATCTGAAATGTTTGCAGGGAAGTGTGAGATTAGGAGGCTCTGTCAGTAGAGTTGTATGGCTTGTTTATGGCATGGGGCTGGTCAGCTAGCTCTCTGTAGCTAAGAAGCTAACACAAGCTAAGCCTGTTAAACCTTACTCTACCTGCAGGTATAAGTTGTGAGAATGTGGGCCACACATCCTGAGTTTTAGGCTTGATGCATCTGTTAATCAGGCTCCGTGATTCAGTTGATTTGTGTCATAAAACTATCACTGTATAGAGATTAAAACTGTGATAAATGTATGATTAAAAAAAAAAAAAAGAACAACAACAACAACTGTTAAAATGGCATTGATTTAAATTTGTTGAAGTCTCCATGTTATTTAGCTTGAAATGTTTATGGTTAAAAGATAAATTTCACCTACAAATACCTGCAGTACTGTACATGTGTAGAAATTATATCACCATTCGTGATTGGAGATGCAATTAAAGTGCAGCAGTCGTTAAAAAAATCTCTGATAAATGCATGATGTGCTCCGACTTGGTTGGAATGAAAACCTGCAGCAACACAGCAATTTCTGGAACCAGTTGACCCCCCTGACCTGAGAATACCACGAGCATGATGTTCTTCAAATGGTGAGTTTATTTATTTACACAGTTTTCTGTCTGTGTTTGTTTTGCATCAGTTTCCAACAAATGCAGTAATGCCTCTTGGTCCTGCAGGTCTGCAGCTGCTGCCGTAGAATCAGAACTATAGCTGTTTCAAAGCATTTATAGTTACAGCATTACCAATCTGATGCTTTCACTTGCTCTGGCTACATGACCACAGGGATATCCCTTTAGTTGGCTCGTTAGCAGTTAGCATGCATGACTCTAACCCTGCATTGCTTCATGTAGCTGAGACAGGAAAGTGCAGAATAAGATATTTTATCTTTCATTCATTCATCTTCTGTTCTGCTTGTCCAATTCAGGGTCGCTAGAGCACAGCAATTATCAGGCAAAGGGCAGGGTACACCCTGGACAGGTCACCGTTGCAGGGCCCAGATATTTTATCACTATCAAATAATTCCATCCATGTCAAATGCATTTAATACACTTTTTTCTCTAATTGTATTGTGCTAATTTTATTTCCCAGTCCCGTAACACCAAATGAAACCCTTCTTATAATTTCTTACATCTAAAGTGGACCAATAATAAGAAAGGTGAACTGGTCAAACCCTGCTCACCTCTTAAGCTCAGATAGAGTTGTTGGAAGAGTTGTGGCTTTTTCGCGGTTATGCTGTAAACCCTGGCCGACAGTAGAGCAGCTGATGAACGAGGAACAGGACTGCTGTCTGTAGTGATTCTTTAGAGTATTCAGATTTGTTTGGTTGGGAGAGGAGGCAAGGCGAGGGGTTAAGGGGGGGCTGGAGAGCTTGAATATAATATGTAATGAATATGAGCTGGGATCCGACTCCTGTTCGCTTGGTCATTATGTAGCCATTTAGGCCAACTTTAGCCCCTTGCCTCTCACCCCGAGGGCCTCTCCATCTCAGGGCTAGCAGCTAATTAGCATGAGGAGGCTCAGCTAATGCAGAGACGGCTCTCTCTGATCACATTCACTCAATGGCGAGGACGCATGGAGAGATGAAATTAGAGTGATTAATTAGGCTTTGACACTCCGCCAAAGGTTCTCAATTTAGCGCTGTCACATCAATAAAAAAGGCATCTCCTCAGCCACACGCCGAGATGACCTAAAAGAAAACGACGTGGGGGTATTACCAACAATTAAGACCAATTAGTCGGAGCAACTCTCCAATGGGAAGACATCCATAAACACATGACAGAGCATTTAGGAAGTTGCTCTAAGTTGTTGAACAAGCAGACCATAATGCAAACCAGTCTCATCTAATTATATTTAGCTCTTTAATTGTGTAAAACACGTCAACATTTGCTGTGTTGTATTTCACGTGATTAACTTTACATAGAATAAATAACACTAAGCATATTAATTAATCAAGCTATTAATAAATGATTATTCTTCATAAAGCACCAAATTTTTGGGCTTGTTAACTGCTTGTATGTAGAAATAATTTAAAGAATTTCAGTGTTTTACTGGTGGAAACGAATGAAGTTTCTGAGGTTTCATTCCTAATTAGTTTGGGAATAGTTTGAATGGAAGATTCCATTGTGTTGGTTTGTGTGGTTGAGGCCAGCCCAGGATAAACGGTGAGAGCTGGTGCACATGCTATGTAGTTTTTGTAAGTGCCAAAGAAGAGGTTGTTAACACCATGACATCGTTCCTCTCTAAGTCTTTGTAAATTCTGAAAATAATCATACCTCTCCACTTTCACTCCCCAACTCAGAGTCAGACTCGCTCGGCATGAAGTCCACTCGGTACAGTTCTAAGTCCCCTCTAACCTGTAAGGTCTGATGCCCCCATATTCCTCAGCATCATCAGACTCTTCTCAACTTCTGAACAAACCAGTTCCAATCTAGATGCTCTGGAACCATCATCCATGTTTTCCTGCTTCCCTTATGCATGCAAAACAGTCTGCCAACCACGACATGTTCTTGGAGCTTCAAAGCTCGGAAACGGGTGAAAGCCAAAGCAATATTAACCCTGGTTTTCGAGCATACACCATCTAAAGCTCTTTTCGCCGCAAAATACTTCCTTTTCTTTGCTGCATCCGCCATTTTTTGACAAGAATTCAAGTGAATTCTTGAATTCACTGTTTTTAAGTCTGCTCCAATCAACAAGTTTATCCCCACAGAGTGCTAAGCCTTTAGATCTCTCATTCGCTAGGGACAATACTCAAATCTCAGCCCAGAAACATCCCGAACACACCCAAACAAAGGGAAAAAACTAAATGCAGTCAGGGGAGAGGGAGTTGCAAACAAAAAATAACGCCACACCACCAGAGGCTAGAGACTAGAGGCCCAAAGGTGTGGATTGAGACGGATTTCACCCACTCAAGACCAGCTTTTATTTTCAGGGGGAAAACTCTGGATTCTACCTTTAAAGGTGCCATGACATCAAAGTAAATTTTTCTGGGGTTTTGGGGGTATAATATGATCTGTTGTGCACTGATGAGGCCATGTGAATGTCCAGAGTGAGTATCAAAGTCCCTGTTTATGGTCTGTCAGCTTTGTTTCTTTGTTCAAAAACGTTAGAATCAGACAGCAGCTGATCATTCTACATAATTCAATTGCTCCAATTGGGACACACTATTAAGCAAACAAGCCCCCTCCCTTCACCCTTCACTCCGCTCTCCCCCGTCTCTGGCTGATTCAACTGCGTAGTGGAGCTGAGTAACTGCTGAGCAGTCAGGTCTGGGTTTTCAAACAAATGGATTTAAAAAAAACTTCTGCAGCAACAGTGAGGGAGGCGACCACAACCTTGTTATTTCCTGTAAGTTTATTTATTTTCTAAATGCTGTCTTGTCTGATAAACATAGTTCACTGTCTCAAATGCCCATGTTGCTAGCAGATAGCCTTTAGCAAACTCCCACTGCAAGCTAATTTCTCTAAATAAGGTTATAGCCAAATAAGGTGTAGCCAATCAAAATGAAGTCAACTTGGTCTCCGGGTAAAGCTGCATATCAGTAACTGCACCCAACTCTTTTACTGAGGAAGGGAGGTCTAGCGTGCCAAAACAATCCCCTGATGTAAAAAGTGCATTTGTTTTCTTTTGAGAACTGACATATGCAGCAATGTCAACTACATGAGCTCGTTTTTACTGCTATGTCATCACTCCTTTAACAAAGGTTAAGCAAGCTAAAACAATTCTGTTGCAATTTAATTGTGCACATTTATATAACAGTCAAGTCAGGTCTCTAGATTGCGATGGCAGTGTAAGGCAGCTGGTAAATTTCAAAATAAAAGCCTCTTGCAGATTTGCAGTGCTGAACTATGTAAACATTGCATCAAATCCAGTAACACCAGGTTAGAAGTCGATTGGTCAGGGATCTCACTGGACATTTATCCAGCCCTTTTTATCATGGCTATCATTGTGTGACCTGCAAGCCTGTCATCTGTTCCTAGTCCCATTATCATGATTTCTATATTGTCAATTTCTTATAATTGAGGGCAATAAGTTTTGATTAAATGCTTTTGATGGACAAAAATACTTAAATACAGAAGTGGAGAGTTAAATTTGTCTTGTCCTTTTTTCTCTTTTTTCTGATCCAAAAATTGACCCAATCAGTGGCTCAAAAACCATAAACTGATCCGAACCATGAGTTGACTGATCCACCATGACCCACAACATGCAGGGAACGCAGAATTTGCTGATAAAACTGGTCGCACACAACTAAAACATGACTCTTTGAGTGAACACAGTGCCAGTCTGAAACACCAAATATTCCATGACCTGTGAATATTGTAGTTTCTGTATTTAATGTTCAAGTATTTATCAGTCATACAGTAAAAGTGAGAGGAAATGTGAATTTGCTTTGCAAGTCCATTTCGGTGTGCACCCCCTAAATTTCTGCTTGTGCTCCTAAAAATTAATTTAGGGACCACTGTGCTCCTAAAAAAAGCAAAAGGGTTTTTCTGGAGCTCTACAAGTATTGGTGCTATTTATCTGTATTAAGGGATCCCTTAGCTTCCACAACAGTGGAGTAGACAGAAAATTTTCATAGGGAGGGGCTACAGAAAATAGGCCGGGACAACTTTTCTCAGAGCAAAAAAATACTGGGTACCAAAAAACGGCATTTAACGGCACTAACTAGTTGTGAGAACATCTGTATGTGCAAAACTCAACTTGTGAAGGTTTTAATGTACCACTTCAGAAACTATAACAGTAGACCTGTGACTCATGCCTAATCAATAACAAATGAAATAATAATAATCCCATAATCATAGGCTAAAATGGGTAACAAGAAGCTTTTGCAACAATAGTATAGCCTGACAATGTAATTTGTTCTTACTCATCCTTTTCATTTAAATGATTTGACAAGATAATCGCAAAGTCAGTAAAAAAAAAAAAAAGAAAGAGGTAGGTTAGCACTAACAAAGCCTACAAAAAGTTCCAAACAGTACTTATAAAGGCATACACGGCAAAATGAAGAGCCTTTTTCCAGCAATCTGTCTTCATTTATCCAGAGGTGGACCATCTATGCTGCTCAATATGCATTGAAGGCTACTTTGTGCCTGTCTGCAGTGCACACATCTAATCAGCCTTCATAAAATATATTTAAAGTTAAAATTTAAGCATGTGTTTATGTAACAACCTGAGAATTGATATTTGAGCATTGAAAGTTTTTTTTTTTTTTTTTCGTCTTTTATCTCCACCTGAAGTTTTTTCTATTTGTTTGCAACAGTACAGTCTGGACTAGTTCTTGGATCTAAGAGCTCTGCATAAATTTACATAAACACACATTATACATATAACTAACTGCAGGCCAGAGTAAAGATTTTAAACTGGTGTGGTGTATTCAGATCTCTTAGTCCTGGTTAAAACATTTGCAGCAGCTGCAGATGTTTATTTTTGGGAAGTTCAGTTAAACACAATTACAGTAATCCAGTCTGCTGTAGCTGAACCATGAATGAGTAGGAAAGCAAAATGCGGGTTAATATATATTTTAACACGCAAATCAAAGGGCTGGACTTTAAACTGTCATCAGTTGCTAACATTACATTACAGCTTACAGTGTAAGCTAACATTACATCCGTAGCTTGCTTACTGGGAGGTAGGGAGCGCTTGGCGCAGTCGTGTTTTCTGTTGCTCCCGTCTGCTTGGCGTGCTGACCTGGGGCATATTCCAAAAAGGAGGCTTAACAAATGCTGCAACAAAGCCTGAGCTCTGACTCGCTAAATCCTCTGAAAACATATCCCGCTCTGTTGGTTCCACAACTCCAGCTATGAATCAGCTTTCACAGGCCGGCTTGGTTAAGCAAGAAAAAAAAAAACAAAAAAAAAAAAAAAAAAAAAAAAAAAAAAAAAAAAAAAAAAAAAAAAAAAAAAAAGAAAAAAAAAAAAAAAAAAAACCAGGAGAATGAGAGGCATCACCAATGGAGCTCAGAAATCACGATGAAAATGGCTAAATGTTGAGCACCCTACTGTTCACAGACGGAATTACAGGTCCTACTTGAAGTTTATGAGGAGGAGAAAATTATAATACTGGTGGGAAAAAAGCAACACTCCTGCATCCAGCACCGCCCGCTGCCACGCTGGTGGAGGATTGCCAGCAAAGTCGGTGTGTAAGGATGTAAAACGCAGTAACTCACTGTACCACTGATGACTTAAGTTATTTGATTGTCAGCTGTATTCTAATCACTTGGTTTCAATTTATCAATTTATTATTCCATAAATATTCAATTTATCGGATGTTACCCGTTTCAAAGCAGAATATGTGGAAATCCTGAATATTGAAATGGCCTCATGGATAAAATTTGTAGCTGCAAAAAATATGGATAAGTTGCTTTTCTTCAAACCTTTTTAAATTGAAATGTTTGTGAAATATTTAATCACACACAGTGATTTTCCCTCAAGTCATGATGCTGCATGTATGATCATCGGGTACCGGCGCCACAGCAGTGGCACATTATTGAATAGTACATCGAATGCCCTCTCAGGATGGACCCTCAGACCAGGACGGACCCTCAGACCAGGACGGACCCTCAGACCAGGACGGACCCCCAGACCAGGACGGACCCTCAGACCAGGACGGACCCTCAGACCAGGACGGACCCTCAGACCAGGCAAACACTGGAATCTCTCGTTCTTGCCAAACGTCATTTCATTCATGATGTGGGTTTTGCTGGAGGCCACATTGTAACTTGTTTGTGCCCCAGGATTAGGATCAGGGTCAAGGGTCAAGGGTCTGCAACCTGTTCCTTCAGAGCCACAAGTGGCTCTTTGGACTTTCCATAATGGCTCTATTTGACTAAAAATAATGAAGAACCAACAAATGTTTTTTAAATATAAAATTTGTAGGTTTTTTTTTATAGAATAATTTCGTTGAATTTCCACAACATGACACTAAAAGTAGTCATTAGGTTATCGGGCCTTTCCCCTCATAATTCCCCACATCTACATTTTTATTTATTTATCCCACCTTTTTTTAGACTGTAAAGTCGAAATGAAGAAAATCTGATTGAAGAAAATGTATCACTTCTTTTTGTACGTTTTTTTTTCAACCCCAAAATAATAAATAAAACCGTGATCCCTTTAAAATGCCCAAAGTATTTCTCCAAAATGACAAGTTGCCTTTTTTTAAGGACATGGAACATTTGCGGCTCTGCGACATTTCTTTTGCTGGTTGAGGTGAAAAATGTCTCTTTGGATCGTAAAGGCTGCAGACCCCTGCTGGGGTGAGGAGATGTGGGAGGGTATCTTTATCTCCCTGGAGATGCCCATCACATTCACCTGTATTTGGGATCAAGTAGAAAAGCGACTGTGCGCGGAAATAATATCATTCCTGGATGTGACAGATGTCGAGACGCGGTCTAATAATATTATCAAAATGAATGGCTCGTGTAATTTATGCCTCTACATCTACGGGACCTTTTTCAAATAGAAATGCCATCGTCTGACTGTAGGGGAAGCCGCTGCTCTCTGAAACAAAGCAGATATGTTAACATAGCCTGGAACAAAACCTACTCCCGACCAGGTTTTGTTCACAGCATATGTTCCTGGATAAACTTAGCTAGATCAGCCATTTTGGAACAGAAAACCCAAGGTTACCGTTTAATCTTAACAGAGCCAGCTAAGTCGCCTCCTTTTTGGAATATGGTACTTTGCGAGCTGTCACTCGCTCGTAGACGGAAGGTTTTCTCAGGATTCTCAGCGCCATCATGCTGACACAATAAAGTGCTGACTGCAAACGAGGGAGCCGTATAAAGCTAAATATCTTCCTTCGTCTCGTTGTATTGCCACAATCCATTTCCCCCTCAGCTCTTCGTCTTCAGGAAACCCGTGAAAGTGTAAGTACGGCTGTTTTTGTTAAAAATGTGAACACTGGGAAACACAGCAGAAGCTTTTATTTTTTTAAACTGCGCCGCTGTTAACTTCCATGGAATGCCGTGACTGGAAATAGTTTAACTATGTCAGGCACTAAAATGGGCATTCAACTTGATAATTTTCCACAACTCCCTCACTTTTTTTTTAAAATTGAATGTCAGACTATTGTCAAAGGCTCAATAAAAACATTAATAACAGAAAATAATGGGGGATGCGTCTTTCTCAGGGTGGGCCTGGCCCTGGGCCAATCAGAAAAGTGGGCCGGCCTGAGCCCACTCTGGCCCTTATATGGCTATGCTCCTGTTCCACAGTGATGTCATAAATCTTATCGTCAGGTGGACTTGGCGTGCACAGATGCAGCAGCCCATCCACTTCAACTCGTTTCGTTTTTTTTATGAGCCACAAAGGGAGTAACTTTGGAGAGTTCTCTCAAAACTGTTTTGATGTTTCATATCATAAAAGCATTTAGTCATAATCTTTGACTCCCATCACTGATGTTTTTGTTTGTCATGGAGGATGGTCCTCGTAAAAAAACTCTCAAACTAGTTGCCTTTATTTATTTCTGTTTTTAAACACTATCTAAAGAAGATCTTTAATGACAATTGTAAATGCATTGCCTCGTTTTAAAGGTACAGTGTGTAAGAATTACTGACATCTAGTGGTAAAGACGGGTATGTGAAAGAAAAGATGTTCTTTTTCACATGACTTCATATTCCAAGCACTGTTGTGAATGTATGGTGGCCGTCGGTGGCCAAAATTCTCCCAGACATAAAGATGTTTTCATCTGTGAGTGGATCCAGTGGTCTCAGGTGTATCCATGACTCTACTAGGAGTAGGGTTGTAACGATTATTGGTAAAATGATTAATCGTGATAAAATTCCCAACGATTAGTAATATCGTTTCACATTTTCAGTATCGCTAAAACTGTGATTGGTTACTGAGCTTTGAAAAACTCCCAGTGATGCTGCTCATTGGCTGGAAAAGCAGCATCAGTCCCAGTTTGCAACGCTTCATTTATAAAAACATGGCAGAAGGCAACGAAGGCGCCCATGTGGACATTGCTCTGGAGAATTTTCCCCCTTTAAAAAGCACAAAATAGACTTCTAGACCCATTTTGGATATTTTTAATGATACTGGGAGGTGATTTCAATAATACCGTGAGAATAATGATAACCATGATCATTTTTGTTACAATAACCATGATATGAAATTTTCATATCGTTACATCCCTAGCTAGGAGTAACTATTTTTTTTTATGTCTTTTAAGGGATAACTGATCCCAAACAGTCTCTAACTCCCATTAAATAAAGCTGGTCCAGCAGTTTTAAAGTTCAGAAAGTTCTCACTTCACACACACTGTTTTGTCCATGCAGGTACACTGTAGTAAAAATGGCAGAACAAATATGGCAGCCTCCATATGTGCACCGCCCAGAAAGTAGATGACTAATTCTAATAAAATAAACATATAATATTATCCTAGTGCAGCGATTACACATCAATAGAAACACAGTTTTGAATTATATATCACATTTTTCTGCCAATGACCTTTGATTTTTTACATACTGTACCTTTAATGTTTCAAATGTTTAATTGTTTCACTGAAATTTATGTGTGTTGTTATTTTGTTTGTTTTGTTTTCCTCCCTTAAAGCCTTTTCCTACAAATGCTTGCTGGCACTTTCCAGGCTGACATTTTATATAAGAATTTCTTTCTTAATGTCTTTGTCTGCTGAAAGAAAGGATTCATAAAAAAAGGTAAATTAGTAACATTCAATCATTTGATAATGTTATGAAACAATGACTTTAAAAGAAAAAAAGTTAAATTGAATTAACTTAAATTAAATTCAATTTCTTACCAAAGTTGTTTTTTTCAAATGTACAGTGTGCTGTATTTTTTTTATTTAGAATAATTAATATGAGATGGTTTATAGCAAATATCTTCAGTGGTATATCTCACTTTTTTATTTTCCACCTTTATCATATTCATTTAATACCTCTAGAGCTTAAGACAAAACCCAAACATTTCAGAGATCTCACCCTGACAGACAAGTAGAAGAGCTCATTTAATCCAATCCAGCCATTACCACGTCTGTTGAAAGGACTGCCTTGAACAACCAGAGAAGAAACACTGCTTCATTATCCTCCTTCCCAGGTGACAAATCCTCCCTGAACGGAGGCGAATGTAAAAGTTTCCCTGGGACACGCTGGGCTGCTGCTCTATTTGGATATATAGTGAAGTGCTGTCAGGGCAACGCGTGGCAGGTTCGGGGATCTGTACTTTGCTTGGCAGCGCACGGAGCCGGGTGGGGAGCTGCCGGGCTCTCCCTGCGGGTGCCGGTGTGAACGCAGCACAGGCAGCTGTCAGCAGAGAGGTGACATTTCCTGGTCTGAAGCTGACAGAGGCTGTCTGCAGGCAGCAGGAGCACAGCTAGACTGACACCCTGTTTATTCACAGATGACATCCGGGCTGGGGATGGGTGTCACTGGCATTTTGATTCACCTAGCAATGTGAAAACTTCCCTGAAACACCGTGTGATGAAGTCTTTGTACAGTACACATAACCGGAATAATTGAGGAGTTCCAGCATGTGTGGGCCCCATCATTTGCACCACCCGGCTGTGCAACAACTACCATGAGACTTACATAGAGTGGGTACACACACACATAACAAAGAGAAAGAGAACACATTTTCTAGCTTAGTACCACCCACACATTCGGTGTAAATCTGTCCCACATTTACTGCCCCAAAGAACATGAAGAGAAACACAAATGTGATCTATAAAGCTGAAAAAGAATAAAAAGCTTCATTTTGTGGAAATGAAATATCCTCATAGAGCCTGGCTAACTCAGTGTAGCATAAAATGATCAAGGCATCCAATCAGAATGAGCGTAATTTAAGCTTCAGATTATGTTGGTTTTCCTTCATGTTTTTCAGCAGCGTACTGTTTAAGTACCATTAGCCCACCTCCTGCTGATGTCATTTCAACAGGTATGTGACGTAAGCGATAACCTGTGATGTAACGCAGACTCTGCCCCATAGATCCTGTGCCAACCCCTGTATCCAGCATGGACCAGGGCTTCTTTCAAGCTTATAAGTATGTCCTAGGTTTTAAATGCTACAACTTTAAAGGTAACCCATATTTCCAAACATGCAGAAGACAAACCACTAAAAAGCTTTATATCACACACACGCTCACCCACACTCACACAGACACAAATATGTTAAAAATTTATATATATATATATATATATATATATATATATATATATATATATATATATATATATATATAATCGTCCGCAATGTTATTCACACCTTCCAATTGAAGGAAAGACTAAATTCACAATAGTGAAAAGTAACTAAAGAAATTAATGACAATAAATAAAAATTCACAAAATTCTAAATTAGTGAAATAAAATATTACTTTTGAATTGGGGTTGGAATTAATAATTAAAAAAACAAACAAAATACAACAACAAAAAACTGTCCCAGACACATTAGAGCACCTTTCCCATGAACATTACAGAAAAGACCTGATTGCAGTGATTGCCTCAAAGTGTTGCTCAACAAAATTTTTGCTTCGGAGTCCCATCATGCTTGTTTACTTGTTTTGTTTATTATGTGTTTGTTTTTAATAATTCTTTCAAACCAAAATTAAAAATGTCATGACTTTCATAGAATTTTTTTTTATTATTATTACTTATGGCAATTTCAACTTATTTTACTGACAGCTGATTTTTTTCCTTCTTTAATTTGAGGGTATGAATAATTTTGTTTATACAGTCTGTATATACAGTCATCCTCAAAGTTATACCCACGAATTAAAGAAAAGGCTAAATTCACAAGAAACTAATAATACATAAAAATATACAAAATCTTAATTTAGTGAAATTTAAATATTGCTTTTGAATTCTGGTTGAAAGTTATAAATTAAAAAAAGCAAACACACAAATCTGTCCCAACACATTAGAGCACCTTTCCCATGAGCAGTGGACCAAAGTACCTGTCAGCAGGTGTAGAAGTATTTTTGAACATTACAGAAAACACCTATATCAGGGGTGTCCAGCTCTGGTCCTCAGGGGCCATAATCCTGCAGGTTTCCCATGTGTCCCTGCTCCAACACGCCTGACTCAAATGAATGTAGAGCGTCATACCTGTAGGTCATTGGATCCATTTAATTTGAGTCAGGTGTACTGGAGTAAGGACAAAAAACCTGCAAGACGACGGCCCTTAAGTACTGACTTTGGTATCCCCTGAAACACATGACTCATTCTGTAAAATCTGACCTTTGAAATTTGTCTCGGTGCATTTTTCAAGGCGTATAATCTCAGAATGAAATGGACTGAAGTCATGGGACCTACTGTTGTATGGAGTTCTTAACCTGAGCTGACAAATGTTATAACCACCAACTGGAGATTCTGTCAGATATGGAATTGGTTATTAAGATCTGAGTGTACATTTGCGTTTGCTGTCCCTTAACTATACTTAACAAAGCCAAACTAGTGACTAACTCCTTCTAGATTTCCTATGTTAATAAAATGCAATGATAGTTAGCAATGGCCCAGTGGTCAGAGAGGTGGACTTGTGGCTTGAAGACACTTGTGTTTTGCTCATAGTCATACTTTGACATTGTTTTACCTGAAGATGCATCATAATGTTTAATTCTAAATGATCTGATCACATAAAAAAGCACAAACACCTACACACAAAAAAAAAGATGTCAGAAAAGAGCAAAACTTTCATTGTGTGCCAACTTTTCTCATAAACTTCATCAATTCAATGAATACCACCTTTAATTCGCTGACACTTTCAATTTTTCTCACTGAAACTAAACAGGATGATCTTGCCCCTCTTGACACTTAAGTATTACACTTACCTTTTAAATTTGTTTATTGCTTTACATTAATGCTGGATCTGACAGGTTGTCAAAAGAAGGGAGATTGGACAGAAAAAGGAGAGTAAAGAGAAGAAAAAGGAAATGAAGATTCACCACATAGCAAGCAGCAGAATCAGCTGTTCAATCGAAACAGAAAACCAGACAGCTGTTACATCTGGAAGGAACCAGCAAATAACCTATAGCCCCTGCAAGAAAACAAAGCTGGCAGTCATCAGGAGTACCTGCAAAAAGACTGACAAGCTGAAGAAATCATAAATAACAACAACCAAAACACCTGCAACACACACAAAACCCATAAAAAACAAACCATACCATAGCTGTAGCTAAGGGCTCCTTTTTAGTTGAACCGTTTTTTTGTTTGTGGTCATGGTATCGAGAGTCCACATGTGACGTCACAACGGCTAATTAATTATGATAAATTAATATATTCTGGGCATTATAACAGAAAACATGTCAGATAATTAATTTAATACATCTTGCTTCAGGAAAAGGAGTAAAAACAACGTGGTAACAACTCGTTTGAAAAAATGAATGTAATTAATTTGAGGCTTTGTAACTAATAAAACTCCATTAGTTGTATTTTAAGTATTTTGTATTTTAAGTCCATAAAAATAATAATGGATCGGTAAGCTAGCTTGTTTGCTAACGTGGCTAACGTTAGCTGTCAGTTATAAACTCGTTGGACATGCTGCAGACTGTTGGTCACTTGCGTATCGGCAGTGAGTCTGGCATCCCAGCAGCTGGAGTTGTTTTTCTGCCGTTGCAACTACAACCTAGACACACGTGATGTCGCTGTTCTGTCTGTATTCCATATTTAACCTTTAAATTAAAAAAGGAGAAGCAGAAACAAAAACATCCCTCGTCCAAATTGAGCAAACCTAAAGTTAAGGTATTTTAAGTATTTTAACTAACAAGTCCGGCTGCTCTGTAATTAAGGGCACAGTCTCATGGGTTTTATCAAATGAACTAGACTTAAACAATCTGAAATCTTGCTGCAGGGGTCCAACAACTCTTCACGGTCTCATGGTTGTTTTCTGAAACGTTTTGAGCACAAATAAATGCAAATAGAAAGCGCCTGCATAAGTCCAGTCCGTTCCCCACCCCAATCTTTGCGTCTTACCGTTCTGAACTTTGCAATTGTGTAGCCGGCCTCCCCCAACCATTCTGTTCTAACAAATGTTCCGAATTATTTGGTGTGGTCATACAGCCATGTGCTTTAAAATATGGATCTAATCCCTTTTCTAGACTAGAACGGTTTAATCAAAACAAAAATGTCCACATGACCTTACAGTCTACAACATGTTGCAGTACTTACAAAATGTACTTACAGTATGCTTTTCATTAAAGGTTGAATATGGAACATTTTTATCAAAAGCTATATGTTTTTTAAAGGCATATGCCACCTCTGGGTGAAATTTATCCTCCCCCCACAGTCCCCTGAGTTGGACAAGTGGGCAGAAGCGTTTTCTAACCGACCCAGTCATTGTCTGAATCTGGCAGCACTGGCTTTAGCTTAGCTTAGCTTAGCATAGTTGCTGTAATCTGGCGTATCCAATTAGCACCACTTCGCAAAGTGAACTAATAAACTCGAATTTTTTTCCAATTACGTTTCGTGACCCGCACATTCTGATTGAATACAAATGAGAAGCCAATTTCACATCAAAGGATCGACTAGGTGGCATTCAACAGGAGAACTAGATGCCACAGAAGTACAGGCAAAGCACCGCGGATAGTAGCAAAGGCAGCACGCATGCGCAGCACCCCCGCCACGGATGTAGCAAAGGCAGCACGCATGCGCAGCACCCCCCAACTCCTGTAAACAGGGTTTCCACTGGGGATGCTGCGCATGCGTGCTGCCTTTGCTACTATCTGCGGTGCTTCACCTGATATTGTTATCCGTCTCAGAAGAGGAGTGACATGAGAAGAGCAAAAACTGGAGTAAATTGAGGTGAAAACTACACTAGATGGACCTTTATAAATGTTTTCCATCAAAACGTGGAAATGTCGACTTTCCTCCTGGATCGGTAAGCTAACTTGTTTGCTAACGTGGCTAACGTTAGCTGTTTCTTATAAGCTCCTCTGCATTACTAGTTGGAATGGTGCTGGCTGTTGGTCACTTGCATATCAGCAGTGAGCCTGGCATCCCAGCGGCTGGAGGTTTTCAGTTGTTGCAACTACGACCTAGACACACGTGATATCACTGTTCTGTCCGTATTCCATATTCAACCTTTAAATGAGACTCGCGAGTGCCGTGACTGGCGCTGCGGGTAACTGCAGCCACCGGACAAGCCGACACGGGAGCACAAACTGATGCTATAACGTTGTTACAGTCTTTTTCTTCGAAGTTACACTTTTTAGTCAGCTTTGAATTTAATTTCCAATCTGGTTCTTGGAGCAGAAATAAATATCTCCTGCTCTCACTGGAGCTGGAAGACAGTGCGTCCTGCAGTCTCAATAGGGATCACCAACTCGAGGGCCAGTATCCTGCAGGTATCCTGCAAATACTACCCACTGCTTGAAATGCAAACTAAATGTGTCATTTTTTTTTTTAAAAAAGCATAGTTTTTGTAATTCACTAATAGTTATTAACACGTTAGAATCTCGCCCCTCGTAAAACTATAAAAGAAATCAAAAATCAATAAAACATACAAAAACTACTGGATCTGACGGCAGATCTACTGTTAAACATCTGTAAAGAGTGAACAGTCCTAAATGTTGTCACTACAACAAACATCACATCCTGGTGGAGGAAAGTGATGCCTTCCTCTTTACATGAGTTTCATCCAGATCAGTAAAATTCTCACCTATCTTCTCATCATCCACTTCATCTAGCTGACTTGTAAATGCAGGCATCTTTACATCTGCCACACAGAGCCCGAACTGTTCTTTATATCCAAACCAGCCAGAAGCACATCAGCTGGAAAAGTTTTGGCAGAAGTCCACTGGGATGCAACAAAACCTAGTTAATTTATTTGTGTGCTAATGAAGCTGTTGCTGCAGCTGAATACACAATTCTAGGAAAAAATAAGATGAAAAGCTCTTCAGAATTTCTAAATAAGACGGGCATAAAAAAAAAGATGAGAGCCACTGCTAATCCAATGAAAACAGAGGGATTGCTACCAAAATGGCAACTTACCCCCACAATTCTGTGCGCTGACGGCATCGCTTTAGATGGGTTTCCCGTTTACAAACATTGGCAGTTGCGCACGTAACCAGGGGGCAAAAACCTTTTTGTACTGCAGTCTACAGCCAAACACGCACTCATATCGTTCATAAAAATGTAAAGTAACCTGATGAAACAAACAGATGTCGTTGTGTTTTCAGTTATATTGTATAAATCTGTATTTTGATGACAAAAAAAAATACCGACTCAGCATTTCTGTTTTGTGTTTCTATTACTATTATGCTAACTTGGCAAGGGAGTCATCACCTGGAAACGCATTTTTCTTGTTAAAACATGGATATTATTCGTGTTGGACCTCATTTGAAATTTGCCTGAAAAACTTGAGTTAGAAAGCGGCTTAAACTTTCATCTAGATTCTTTGTTAAAACCAAAATAGGCCACAACAGTGTGATTGTGTAACGTTACCCCCGGTTACATGAAGTTTTTTCAATTTGGAATTACTTATTCCGACTTAAATAATTCGGAATCGAATTATTGTCCTTCATGTTTACAAGGAATTATGAATTCCTAATTAAGGTTTACATGGAAAACACATTTATCTAATTCTGCTTTAGATCTGGTGGTTCGGAAGAGTTATGATTGGACAGTAGGCAAACGTCTGTTTACGTTTATCCGGAAGTGAACAGAAGCCGGTTCCTGGTCCTTTTGGTTTTGGCTACCACGTAAAAACCACATAATTACACAGATTTTCACTGTATTTTGATTGTAGTTTTGTAGCAGCAGTTTGACGCAAACATACTTTTTCATTTCCGCCGGCTGGCACGAGTCCAGTGCTTGTTTCACGTGCACTTTCTCAAGCGCTATTATAACAGGACAAGGAAGGAGCATGCGCAGAACGACAGGAATTAAGGTGAAGCAGATTCAGTGGTTACATGTGGGGGGAATTATATTATCCAGAATTAAAAGATGAATAAACAAACCACTTAGTTTGGAATTAAGTTTTATTCGGAATTATCGTTCTTGCTCGGCATTACGGGTTTACATGGTCGTCTTAAAGCGGAATTAACTTTTATTCAGACTTAAAGAGGAATTTAAACTGTCATGTAAACGGGGTCATTGTGGATGAAATCCTGGTAGACAGTAGACAGACTACCTAACCGCTAACAAGCTAACGGTATAAACTCAAGCGCCATCTGATTTACGACTCCGTACTTCGTATTAAGTCTCCAGGATGTGTTGTTACGCGGTGTGAATGTTTGTAAACGGCTCCACAATCAGTTTTTTCTTCTTTTTATTTTCCATGTGTGAGCAGAGAACAGCTGTCACACACAGCTACAGTGTTGTGATGCAGACGTGAGCCGTGAACTGATCAATGACTGGTCGTGGCCGTGATACTGGTATTGTTCCAGTACCAGTCTCCTGGCTGCAACACAGGAGTAATTTCTGCCACCACGGTGGTTTAATCCAACATGGTGACCATAGTGAAAGACTAAATAGATCATGTATCTGAACCTGCAGAAGTTATCCGTGAGGGTTTTCTGAAGATCAGTCTCTCCTACTGTCCTATTATCACCATTTTTAAATGTTTATGCATTAAAGTTTTGATTTCTGCAACAGAACAAATACCAGGACTTAAACATTATATTTCCCCGACACTTTCATGTCATGTCATGACCTCATGTAAACAGACGTCATCTCATAGTTCAATAATGCTTTTCCTGGGTTTTCTGCCCCGGTTGTGCGCGCATCCTATCTGTGACGTTGCATGGAAACCCATCTATAAAGCTAGGTCATGAGACAACATGTATAATGCTTCAGTATCACTCATCACACTAAGGAAAACAATCATATTCTTCTGGTTTCTGATTTATGTAACGTATAAAATCATCCTCCTGTTGGAGATAGTTTTATTCCTATAAAATGATGGCTAGGTTTATAATTATGAGGCCAATAAACTACCATTATAGCATTGTAGACCTGCAGCGGTCATCACTGCTGGGCAGCTGTAGCTCAGGTGGAAGAGCAGCCAGCAGGTCGGTGGATCAATTTCAGGCTTCCTCAGGCTACTGCTGAACAGAAGGCAAGATGTTGAACTCCACGTTGCCTCCTGATGTACCTACTGAGGTATGAAAGTGTGAATGGGTGAATCTGACATGTAGTGTAAAGCACTTACAAAGGTTGTCTTTTGACTGGAAAAGTGTCATTTACCATTACATGTACCACTCTACTGGATCTCTGGTGCACCAAAGCCCAACTTATAACTGTGATGAGAGGAATGTACATTTGATTGCAGAAATGAAATGTTTTTGTAGAGACAATTTAATAAGTATGAAACTCTTTGAGACAGAAATTTGACACAATTGTGATTTTTTAAAATAAAATATTGACTGATTTACCCAATAAGTGCAGATTAAAAAAGAAAAAAGTCATTAAAAAACTCTGAAAATGAAAATGACCCTGCAAGCAACACATTTTCCCAGAAATGTCTGAAATTTTAGTGCACGAAACACATTTCCATGTTCAGCTGTGACACCACGCACAACAACATTTGTGATGAAAAGGTCAAAGATCTGAGCTGAACTCCATTCACTGCTCCGTCTGACAAGTATGAAAGTTTACCCCAATGAAAGATGAGACGTTTTATTTTTGTTATTTTTAGAAGTGAGTCGTCCCTCCGTCCTGCAGCGTCCAAGTCAAACATTCTACAGGGATTTTCTTTGGTGCTTCATGCACCAAGTGCCTGGTGATCACTTATTCTCAAAGGAAGAAATCACGAAAATAGCCAAGAAAAAAATCTTCAATCGCTTCACACTTTTGAACCGATTCCTTCTGATGGACCCCAGAGAATTGTTAAAGGCCACTGGAGGTCTCCAAACCCCATTTTGAGAGGCATGTTTTAACAAACTGTAGTTTTTAGTGTATTTTGGGAATAAAATTGCAATCATTTACTTAAAAATGAAAGATGTGGGTCACACTTACTGAATTATCCAAAAGAATTATTTGTTTAATGTATGCCAACATTTGTCTCTATGCATACTGGGAGAAATACATTATCTAAAAAACATCTGGAACTGGATACTGCTGGTTCTCCTTGAGAGGGTTCTGGATGTGGTGAAAAAATTGAAAAAGTTTTTTAATAAAAAAAAAAAAAAAAAAAGAACAAACAAAATACAGGCATAAGAGTTTTTCTGTAGATGGATTCCATGCTGTAAATCTTTAAAAATCAAACTACTGATTTTCAAAATCCATGAAATGGGAAGATGTTTCATCTCATGTCAATACCTTAAATCAAAAATCAGCAGACTGATGGCTGATGATTTATGAAAAACAAAAAAGAAACGGTGTACTGTCATAGTCATCTGGAAAAAGTCTACATGTGTGGGTTTTCTTTTCATTTGATCATAATCCACACTGACTTTGGCTGCGTTAGTATAACTCTATAGTCATTTTGACATTAACATGACAAAAAACACATTTATCTACCTTTGAGTGGAAGCACTGTTAAAAGAGTTGATGTCCTCACTGTGGTTTAGAAATGCATTGTAGGAAACTTTCCAGGTGAGAAGCTTTATGTAGAAAAACCTGTAAAATATTGATAGATTCCTTCAAACTACTTGTCTTTCAAAGTGCCATTTGGAGTGAAAAGGAATCAGATAAAAAACAAAATCTTGCTTTGACAGAAAAAAGCTTTTACACGACTGTATCTGTCTATTTATGTTTAAGTCAAAATCTGAATAAACTAATAAATAAAACATTGAAAGCTGCTTTTCGTAAAGGCCTCCTTCCACTGCAAACCCGTTTAACTTGCTCCTTCTGAAATACGGAGGGTTTCCCCTTGTTTACTTACACATGCTGACTTGCTAGTGTTGCGTTCCCCCCAGTCGGCTGTGCTTTCTCATCAGAGAAATAATACGAAGAAAAGAGCGAATCGGGAACAGCCTTGCACTTCTACGTAACATTGCAAATAGCGTATCCCACGTGGGGTTTCTATCTGTCCATTGGAAGGCAGGTAACCCTCCACTACACACTAGAAGTGAAGACAGCACGACTGTAGCTTCGGAGTTGAGAAGCTAATTAGCTAACTGTTTGTTAGCATGGCGGAACAAACTTGTTTGTCGGCTCTATTTCCTGTCTGTAACGAAATAAGAGCGGAGGGCGGAGCTTCCTTCATACACAGATGGGAGGCAGCCAATCAGACGGAAATTCATGAGAAGGACCCGGAAAAGCCTGCCGTTGGACCACAAGCCTCTCTTCTAGGATACAAATACAGCTGGATACAAAGATACCAGAAGGTTTTTTTCAAACAGAAACAATGCAGAATGCATTCAATAATAATGGAGAACACAGAAATATTAATGAAATGACCATGGAAGTACAACGTTAATGTTTCTAACACCAAAAATTGTATGATAGAATAACACAAGCAACCAATGGCAAACATGGCCATGATGAGTGGCACTGAAATAATATCACTAGCAAAGGTTTCCATTAAGCCAAAAAGGAGATAATCTAAAAGCCACATTAACCAATCAGGCGGCTGACATTATAAATGACCTGTAGTTATGTAGTAGGCACTTCAATAATGCCTTTGTTCTTCAGTTTAGTCAATGACTTTCTTTCTTTTACAGGCAAACATGTAAAAAGTCCTGTTAACAACAATAGCATCAGCACAGCCTTGTTTATGTCTTATTTCACCATGTAAACAAAGAAGTTAGCAGCGTACAGGCCACAGAGATGGTGGCTCCCAATCTGCCATTTTGCATGCTCGTTGGCCCATCCACGTGTTCACGCCACAGCCAGGTTATCTGAATATTTTCAAATTTGAAGCGGTTTTCCTAAAATTTTCACTACCCCATTATTGTGTTAACATGTGGACTTAAGTCCCAAATACATAGAAGGTCTGTGATTGTCAAAGTGCCCTTTCACACTGACCGTAAATCAAATTTAACTTTGATAAAAAGATGAGTTTATTTATTGGTCACGACTTGAAGACTGTTAGTCTTTAAGGGTTAAATTAAATTAACTACGGGGTTTAATTAATATAAACGTTTGCATTAGCAATCAATGGATAGAAGATGTAATTGAACAGATAGACAAATATACTTTAAATGAACCCCTGTTTCCACTTATTGGTATGGTATGGTATGGTACTGTATGGTATGGTATAGAACTGTACGGTATATGGTATGGTATGGTATGGTATGGTATGGTATGGTATGGTACTGTTTGGTGTGGTACGGTACATTACGGTATGGTATGGTACTGTATGTTACTGTACGGTATGGTATGGTATGGTATGGTATGGTATGGTATGGTATGGGTTCTGTATAGTATGGTATGGTATGGTACTGTATGTTACTGTGCGGTATGGTATGGTACTGTATGTTACTGTACTGTATGGTATGGTATGGTATGGTATGGTATGTTCACAATTTCACAGATTCACAGTTCACAATTGCAATTGTCACAGATTTTTGGAGAGCCACAGGATCCCCGGCCCGAGGTAATCCAAACCAAAGGGGGGGAGAAAAATAAAATATCGCTCAGCTCGATCTTGTGTACTATGCCTATATGCAAACACTGAATGTGCCAAAGGAAAGCTTAGACTCTCTTCTTTTATCAGAAAAAAAGCATTTGTTTCTAGCTTTTTCCATTCTTTAGCAATCTGCTGTAGAACATGGGTTTATTGCAACGAAAATGGCTGCTTTTGACCAAAAAGATAAGAAAACAAGCTTTTAAAGCTGCAATGCGCTTCAAGTAGAAAAGTGTCTTTGTTGCCAATATTTTTTTACTTTAGTGACACCTCCATCATCTGAACAGCAGTTTACTTCTATGAAACAACAAATACAACACTAAGAAAAGAGTTTGGGTGGTAAAATAATTATAAACTAGCTAAATAAACCACAACAAGTTTGTTTCACGACATAATATTTGACAGAAATGTCTCTTTCTATTCTTCCCTCCCTCCTTCAACTCAGCCAGTTCTGCTTAGATACGCAATACGCAAGCACTATATTTATATATACTGTGGATTTTTTTTGTTGTTTTAAATTACAAAAGAAACAGAAGAACACAAACTGTTGGATGTCTGTTGCTTCTGTTCTTCGTGTCTGTGTCGCATTCTTCTTTGTTATAGTTCAAGTAAGGCATCGCGCCGCTACGACGTAACACAGCAGACGTGTCTATTGCTAATCTGGCCGCACACCGCCTACAGGTAAAGGTAACACTCGGCACACACTGCATGCGGAAGCGCTCCGAAGCGCAGCGCACCGATTTTCTGGTCAACACCGCTCCTCTTTCTGTCCACATCGGACATGCACAGTCGTCAGCAGTCCTGCTGCTCTGCTGTACTTCTACAGCTGATAATTCCACAATAGCTACATCTCCTGCTCAGCTTTCATAATATTTACAAGCAGAGGGTCGACATTTCTGTGTGTGTATCCTTCCACTTGCATTTTCAATTCAGATGAGGACATAATTGACATATAAATAGATTTCTTTAAAGTTGTACTTCCATGGTCATTTCATTAATATTTCTGTGTTCTCCATTATTATTGAATGCATTCTGCATCGTTTCTGTTTAAAAAAAACCTTCTGGTTCCTTTGTATCCAGCTGTATTTGTATACTAGAAGAGAGGCTTGTGGTCCAACGGCAGCTTTTCCGGGTCCTTCTCATGAATTTCCGTCTGATTGGCTGCCTCCCATCAGTGTATGAAGGAAGCTCCGCCCTCCGCTCTTATTTCGTTACAGACAGGAAATAGAGCCGACAAACAAGTTTGTTCCGCCATGCTAACAAACAGTTAGCTAATTAGCTTCTCAACTCCGAAACTACAGTTGTGCCGTCTTCCCTTCTAGTGTGTAGTGGAGGGTTACCTGCCTTCCAATGGACAGATAGAAACCCCACGTGGGATACGCTATTTGAAATGTGACGTAGAAGTGCAAGGCTGTTCCCGATTCGCTCTTCTCTTCGTATTGTTTCTCTGATGAGAAAGCACAGCCGACTGGAGGGAACGCAACGCTAGCAAGTCAGCATGTGTAAGTAAACAAGGGGAAACCCTCCGTATTTCAGAAGGAGCAAGTTAAACGGGTTTTCAGTGGAAGGAGGCCTTTAAAAGAGATCAGGTTTTAAAGCTTATCTGGGTGTTTTTACTTAGAAAATGGGTTTATTTTAATAAATTTGTCTCCTGTTTCTGCTTATTTTCCTGCCTGGCTTGACAAATTCGGCCACGGCTCACGCAGAAAATATAACAGAAGCCGAAATGATCGCCCAAGTCGAGCACTGATTTTGGCGCTGCGCGCCGCGGCACACCACACAGTGCCTGATGTTGCCGACACCGTCTGTTAACAAGGGCGCCGAATTGAAACTGCTGCGCTTCGGCACGCTTCCGCGTGCACTGTGTCCCTAGGGTAAGGTTGGCCGTGGAAATGCAACAGGGATCCAAAGCGTCCCATATTGAGCCAGACCTGCTGGTGTAAACGGGGTTGTAACTTTATTTACTGACGGACAAGCACTTTAACTTTGTCATAATACAGAAAAAAAACCCAGACATATTTCATACTTTTTGTTTGACTTGTTCGATTCTTGTTCTCTCTAAAGAAAAACCAAGACTTGGATACACACATTGAAAATTATGTAGTGTGTTGTCATTGTTCTTTGCACTTGAGTCAATTGTACCCACAGATTTGCCATGATGTTCCACCAAGCAACAATATTTCATGCCAATGCATATAAAAAGCACACTTTGGGCATTCACTTTGAGGCTTTTGGCAAGAAATGTCTGCATAGTTAGAAAAACCTGCCAAATGGGTACTGTTTGGGGACGTGGTTTCATCCTTCCCTGTGAAAATGCAACGACCTGATCTGGTCACAAGCAGGCTGACTCAGTGTGTGCCCATGCAGTAGTGAAGTAGAACTCTTATGTTTTATTCCCATATTGATGCTAAAATCTTGACTGAGTGCAGAATCAGTTTATGTCACATTTTATGTGATCCCAGGGTCAGTGCACTGATAAAATCTGAATGTGATTGCAATTCACATTGGTTTATCTGTAATAGTGGTAGGCGGATCGATACAAATATCGATACCAACGTTGGTATCGATACTGATCGATACTAGTGCTATGATGTTGATACTTCAATACAAAGCTTAAAAAACTATCAAAATCTTCATAAATATGGAGAATAAAGTGGTTTTTGATGGAGTCGATTCACTGCAATGACAAGGCCCCCATATTCCCTAAATCAGCTTCTCTTACGTAATAAAGCCAAATTCAGACTTTTAAAATGGCTTCAGTGATGACTTTGTTTCACCTAATTATAAAGTTCTAAATGTAAGGCTTTAAACTATTACAGACTTCATAAATAAGGAGGGTATGTGGTTTTGGTCGTTTCGGTTCACCTTAGTGACAAGGTATACATGCCAAAAATCAGCTTCTCTCATGTAGATAATACCAAAAGTTGTATTCTTATGGTATTGATAATCATTTGGTTGTTCATGGAAAAACAGTATAAATTCCACAAAATAATCTCTTTTCATAAATCTGTTAATTTCACAGCCCGATTAAAAAGTATTGGTATCAATATCGGTAATACTAGCCTTTAATTTACTTGGTATCAGATCAATACCAAATCTTGCAGGATCCCACACCTTAGTTCTTAAGGTTATTGTAATTTGAAAATATTTTTATTGACTTTATGAAGAATTTTGTCTATTATTAAAAACTCTTAAAATGTCAAAGCAAAAAATTTGAAAGAAAATAATATTTATTGTAGCTCTACAGTGAAGTTTTAGCAATCAACCTGAGCAAACCTTTAAAGACAAGAATGTGTTTCAGCTTTTGAATACCAACATTGACAATGTCTGTTCTTTTTTTAAGCAGAAGCAAAGAAACAGAAGACTGGAAATGTCACTTGACAAAGTAAACAGGGGCTTTGTGATTATTTTCAGTGTGTTTACTGAAAATAATCCCAACTCCTGACAGAAACATTCGAAACAACAGACTGTACCAAACTGATAAAGTCTCATCCAGAAGCAACCTTCCTGAACATGCAGTTATTATGACATAATTATATCTGAACAGGACTTTAGAACAGGGATGTCAAATCAACAGATTCCTTAGACACAATAATAAAAATGACTTAAAGTTCCAAATTTTGCTCAGTTTTTCGTCCAGCATTGGGTGAGGTGTATATTGTAAAGCTTGGCCTGCAAAAAGAAGAAAACTTAATTAAGAATGAACAACTGTGTTTGTTCACTTCTTAACAGAGACACATAGTGAGCACAAAATGCACAAACAAAGCATGGCTATAAATAAAGTCAGTTTGCAGAGCCAAGGAGCAGTGGCATATGATTGGAGGGAACACGCACATGAGAAAGGTTACAAGCAGCCAGTGGCCCATTTGTCTTGTTTGGATACAAACTACTTGATTCCCTAAATGAGTGGTGAGGAATCCTGTGACATCAGCACTTAATCACAGCCAGTTCACCATTATAAATCAGTTGAACTTCTGACACCTGAACTTTATTCTGTGCACACTGTAAAGGCCACAGGCTGAAGCTCATGCTATTAGCAGCAGGCTGATCCATTGCATGTGCATTCAGGTCACAAAGCAGGGCATGGGCTACATCGTGCATGCATCACCTGAGCTTTTTGAGTACGGAGACGATAATAACGCAAGAGGCAAAACACCAAAAAGGATAGGTGAATGTCATTTGTTTTAAATTCATTTTATGTGAAAAGATTGAAAGCTGAGAGCATCCACCTACTGCTACATAATGAATCCTGTGCAGCAAACTCCACAGTTTTCCATCCATCTTCAATTAAATAAGGCAACAATTTAGTATTTATTTGTACCAAATATGAAATTATGAAGTCTATTCAATAAAAAATAGAGATATGAAAAGTGACGAAATGAACTGTATGCATGTATAAACTAAACTAAACATATCGTGTGATTTTGTCATTTTTACATGATTTTAGAAGTAAAAGTTTTGTCCTTTATGACCAGTGTTTTCCATATGCTGTCCCCTAATCACTATGGAGAAAATGAATTTATTCAATCAGGTATGATGGGAGTGAGTAAATATCTATAATGTTTTAGAAATAACCGTGTCTCTCTCATAAATATATATCAGACAACATATACAGTATCTACTGTATACATCGGAGTGCCATATTTAGATAAATGCAGTAAATACTCCCACAAGTGATTTTACACATTAGTAACATTAACCTATTCTCACACACACAACCAGTATACAGTCATGCAGGCTGCACATATTAGTTTTTTTCCTTTGTCATACACACATTAATGTAGACAAATGCATTAGAAGCAACGCAGGCTTCAGCTTTAAGCTCAAGAAAACTTTAAGTGTGCTCTGGAGTAGCTGAGCATAGAACGACCAACCTCAATCTTCTTTCTGAGTAAAAATATAAAAGGTTGGGTAATTGTATGATATAATCTTACCACAAAACGTTGTAGTTGTGTTTAGTTTTGTTGTACTTGCAGCCCAAGGACTCAGATAAAAGACAACAGTGCTTCTACTGGTCGGTCATGACTGGAGGAGCTAGAAAAGGTTCACAATGACAGTCTGAAACAAAAGGAAGGCAACGTCTTGATCGCTAATTTCATTCTCAAATCGCTTCATTCTAATCAAATTTGGGTCATCATGCTCTTGTCAAGCTTATTGTCTTTTGTATTGCAAAGGTCCATTGTGGATTATCTATTTCAGATTTAGTGTTCCTTCAGTGTAAGATGTTTTTTTTTTTTTTTAACTGTAAGTTTACACATTTTTTAGATACATCTACCATCAGAGATCTACCCTTTTTTTAAAAAAAAAAAAAAAACTATTTTATGCCTATTTTTCATGACTCTGGGCCTTTTCCATAAACAAATTCTAGAGTCAATAGAACGTTTCCATTTTGCATTCCAGCCTATCATGAAGCTTAAAACTACTTTAATTACTTTCTCCCAACCAATCACAAACACAGACCCAGGCACGCTCAGTCACCGCCCCTGTCAAATGGCAACAGAGAGCACGTTTTGGCGGCGTTGCAGCAGAGGCACGGAGGAAATTGCCTGAAAAAAAAAGCACTGAATCCGTCATGGCAAGCTGCTGTCAGCGCTACACCTTCAACATGCCAGAAATAATCTGGTCTCACATGGACATCAAAGTTTCTGAAGCTTCACCAGCAGCGGTAGCAGTTCAGCTGTCGTCTGCTCTGCACGTGCACGCAGGAGCGGCGACGGGGACAGAGGCAGCAGGTAAACTTCCAGAGCATCGACAAGCTCATGTGGAGTCCAGAGAGAGGAAAGGTAACTGCCATTAGGTTGGCTTAAGAGTTTTTAAGGTGAATATACATACAGTATATTACGGTAAATATATTAAGGTTGTAATTACACTGAAATTTTCAGAGGAGCCTTTATTAGAGGTCTGTACTGCCACTTCACAAGTCAGGTGCATGCACCTATTAATGCATGGTAGCGTGGTTCGAAATATGGTTACTGCCAAAAAACTTCTCTCACTATTATCTGTTATACTCATGCCATGAAATTTGGCTTTATCTGACCGAGGAAAGCAGATTTCCAGCATGATGTCTTGCTACAGTGGAGAATTAGATCCACCAAAACTTACCTTTTCTTCCTTATTTATAAAGTGGGTCCAGATGGATCCTGGATGTTTATCACAGTTAAAGTAAACTCACTGGTACTCTAATATCATTTAAATGCTGCCAAATTCTACTTATTTTTTTAAATTTTAGCTCATTTCTATACTTTTTCCTAACTTGCTGACTTTTAAATCTGTCTCTCCTACTCTGCCACTGTGAACCTGCCTGTACCACTACTGTCGTCTGAGCATCTGTCCCCCTCCCTCTTTTACTTGATGGTGATCCTCACATGTGATTGGCTGCATACAGTAGTAAGGCCTGCCCCTGATTGCTGAGCAGCAATGCTAAACATTTGTCCATCTCCAACAGGAGCTGGATCTTCTTTGCTTCAAAGATGCATCACTGATTCATCATTTGCTGATGTGGCTGTAAGTTTTTGTTCATACCTGCAAATGTGAATTTTAACCTTCATTTGGAAGGTTGGAGAGTGAAGTCCTGCTGTCATCAATATATACATGTCCATGGAGTTTTAAAACTCATTCAAGACACAGAAAAACTTATGTTTCTTATTTAAACTCACACAATTTCTGTTTGAAGTTTTAGAAGTGTGAAGAAACACTGTTCACTGAAGACTATCAGAGAAAGAGAGAAATTCCAAATAAACCACTCAAAGTTGCTCATAACATTTTTCATAAAAGCATGAGATAAACTGAAATCAATGTGAGTGCTTGTTTGTTTGAACAGGCCATGATAGGCCATGTTCTGGGTCTTTGTCTCATTTATGTTTAGGGCATCACACTACTTCTTTGATGCATCAATGACATGGCCAGTGAGTGTGTGTGCACTGCAGCAGGTTTTTGGGCTGAGTTGTAAAGCCTTGTCCACAGCTCGTACTGCCTTTATGTGGCCCAGACAATAGGCAGACCTCCCAGCAATGCAGCTGGGCCTGGCCCTCCATCCAGCAGTACTCATCCATACACTATAAAACCACACTGTGGTCAGATTTACTCATCTGTTTTACATGAAATCAGATCAACAACAATTGTCTAATCTGACCTCAAGATGATAATTACGTCAATATAAAAATGTCTTGTAGTTACTTAGGGATTTTAATTTCTTGAAAACATACCAATACTTCTTGCGTTTGGTCCGAGCTACAACCACCGATGGCCAACAGTGAGGAGGAAATCTGGAAAAGCGCTAAAGAAATTGTAGTTCTTTCTTCATCCACTAGGGCCTGGCCGCTAAACACAGCAAATCCACATAGACTCCCATGTTAAAAAGGCCAACTTCACAGCAGAAATAAACATGTTTACAGCCTGGTTCAAAAATCTTTTTTAGGTTTAATAGGTCAAGTTTACCTTCATGTCAGCTGTGAGGGGGGTGGATTTTTTTTTATAACTTATCTGCTCAGATGAAATTACACATAATTAGAGGCGTGTCCTTTTGATTGACAGGCACCAGGCTTGCTACGATACTATACGATACGATACATTACGATATGATAAGATACAATGCGATGCGATACGATACGATACGATATGATACATTACTATATGATAAGATACAATGCGATGCGATACGATACGATATGATACACTTTATTGTCTCTCTCGGCAAATCTGTCTTGGACTCCAAGCTGCACAAATAAAAACTGCTAAGGCCTAATAACATAACTCATACATATTGCACATATCCTGAATACAAATTTTCATATTGTACACATCCAAATACATGTCTTGCCAGTCGTTGGATACCTGTTAGCTCCTTGTTTTCTCTCCATAAGGTCTTAGTCTGCAGCAGAGTAGTAAAATTGTGGTCTTTAGCAGCTAACAGCGAGTCCAAACATGCCTTACCTTTAGCCCACTGGTTAGTTTGTTAGCTCCTGTTAGTTTGGAGTTAGCTGGATTAGCATTTAGCCCAGAGTACATTGGCTGTCAATCATTTGCATCGAGGCCACTCTTTAACCATTTCAGTATCCTTTAGAAGTAACGACACACACAACACAGCGAAGATGGCGACAGTCGGAAGCGCCCAACTGGCTTCACTTTCAGCTCTTCAGTTGTGACCGGATACTATTTCCATTTTTTTTTTCCAGTCTTTGGTTAGGTCTGTGATGACCATTATACACTTCATTTAATTTTTTATAGGGTTGCAATACTTTTAGAGTCCAAAACAAGCCAGTGTCGCTGTGTCAGTTGGATTTTTTTTCTTTTTCTTTCATTATACAATGAACCACTCTTCCATCCATTCATCTTTTGTCTATACCAACATATTCTAATGCAGGGTTGCAGAGTGGCTGAAACTTATCCTAGTGGCTATTAGGCAATATGCAGGGTTTATCCTCAACAGACTGCCAATAAGAAATCACTCTTATTTAGCAATACTAGACGGATCATTTTACTTAATAGACCGAGCCGCTCAGGAGTTTGTAACTTGCCACTAACTTGTCTTCTTCCCTTCAAATGAACATTGAATAATGATCAATCAACAGACTTCAAAACAATAAAATCCATTTTATTTTTTTTGCAAAAATATTTTTACAGTGCAGCCACCTCGACTCATGTACTTGGGAAAGTTCTCTGTGATTCAACTGTCACTCATGAGTGACCAAAAGCCTGGTGAAAGGCATTGTGCCAGCCGAGTGGTGAGCATTTCTGAGGCCCAGGCGGGCGGGGAAGAAAAGCTTTTGTTTGGGGCTTCCCACTCCACCAGCCTGCTTTTGGGCTCTCTGGAAATGGGGCCACAGTAAACAAACAATACGTCCTGATGAATGGATAATGATGCACATGTTTACTGAATGAAAATTCTGTAGGACATTCACTCAATGAAAAGAAGATGCGCAGATAAAGAGGTGTTTCATTCTTTTATTTCATTTCAGTGTCAATTATCAGCAGACTTCGGTGAGAAGTTTAACTCATAGTCAATTATTTTGTCTTCCCTCATCAATTATACAATCCAAGTCAACACCTTTGACTCAGCTGACATAGTTAAAAACACAAATCCTCATTCTGACTGCAGTCACACCATATTTACTCAAAATGAAGTCAAATAATTATTCAGTCTTTCTAAATCCATTTTGATCTTACAGAAACAGCCTGACAGGACTGACTAATTCCCAGTGCACTCAGTCCCATTTTATTGTCCATGCATGTTAGCAATAAAAGTTTTTCTATTTTATACTGAGGAATTAAAACATCAAGCAGAAACAGCAGATTGAGGCAGACTACAGAAGAAGTCTTTTGTCCCACAGACTGGGGAACCTGGCTTGCATTGTTCGGTGTGCTGCACGTTGGGAGACTCGGGGTTTATGGTACACCGGAAGAGAGGCTTGGAACAATAGACTGCACACAAATCCCTCTCCTCACCTCAGAGGGGCCTCTGCCTTCCATTCCCAAGTTGGAGAAGCATCGGGCTCAGGGGGCAGCCTATCAAAGTCACTTGACTCAGGAGAGCTCCTTTCAGAGAGTAGGGGGCAATATCCTCTCTGGGACCATTAAACACAAGCACCAAGGAGGGTACTTGTTTTAAATCTGAAGGACTATGTCGGCTTGTTAAATTTCTCTTCCTCATGTTTTTCCTCGTGTAATCAACTAGGACATTTTAATGAAAAAACTCTTCTAACATGATATAAGAAAGAGTTTTACATCCTATTCCCAATATGCTTGCTGAAGCTCAAATGCTAGTTTTCCAACCCAGCTTCATGGCAGATTCTCATGAAACATAAAGCCCTTTTCAGCATGCACTGTCTTTGATGGCAGTTTCTCTTGATGACATCAGAATTATAATTATCCTCACAAGAGTGTTGTGGTTGTAAAAAATCATACCAGTTATCAGATCGTCGCACATATCACACGTATAATTCATGGAATAAAATCAGACTGTACAAGAACAAAACAGAATTAGGCTATAAACACAACATCTACAACATTTTTCTACAAAAAAGGGACAACAGAAAAAACTGGTGGAAATTGATTTAAAAAAAAGAGATAAATGGTGCAGTATTAGATCCCACTGAAAATCAAAAGGCTCAATTTAAATAATCTGTAAATACCTGTTTTATTTGTTAAGACAGGCCATAAATCACGAAATCTCATTGAACAACTAATTTATTTAAACTTTTCTTAGAATTTTTTAAAGAACTTCCAAACAAAACGGACATTTTCTGCATCAATAGCTGATTTTCTCTTTGTTTCTTAAAAATCCTTTCTTACCAACGAGTGTTAGATATTTGCTTTCCAGATGAAGCTTGCAGATGCAGGCTTCAGGGCTTCCGTAAGCATTAGGATTAACTTTAGCGTTAGGATTAACGTTAGCGTTAGTTGGTGCTCCATCCAGACCTCTCATCTCTTCTTTGTTATCTCCACTCACTAATCCGCATTTAATAAATTGGATAGGATTTTTGCCATTTTAGGGGCAGTTTGGGACCATTTTTGTCTTCATTATTTAGTTTTTATACTTCTTTACAATGTTTGCTACAGGCTAGCGGCTAGCTGAGTGTCTTCTTTTGCTTGTTTGTTGACCTCTATCAAATTACCGCCACCAGGTGGGGGAACACATTGCAACTCATCCAGTCATAAATAACAGTTAAAATATACGGATCTCATGGCCCGCATGTGTAAAAGGAAAGTTTTATTCGCAGCCCTCTAGGTGGCGCTCAAGGCCCGAGTTTGGGTTAAGAATTATTTTGCTAGGAATAGTCCAATCCAATCCACTGGGTCGGCATCAGTCAAAATAGCCAGATCGGGTATCAGATTATTTTATTAGAACCCATCCAATCCAATCCATAATCTTTAAGCACAAACTTTATCACATTCTCTACTATGTTTTGCATGTCATGCTGCAACACAGAGAAACTGTAACCCACAACATGGAATTAACCCACAATGCCATGCTGAACCAAATGCAGTGTGGTAGTTGTAGTCCACTTCCTGAATTTGGTTCGCTTTAATCGTACTGAGATCCGCGTTTGTAGGTGGACTGAGTCTGCTTATTTGGTCCAAAACAGAGTCCGTTTGGGCATTCACAATTCCCCAAACAAAGCGGACTTTCTGAGCAAACAGATCCTGATTCAAATCCAAAAGGCTGGTGTGAATGTGGCCTAAGCCAAAAGATGAAGCCAATTATTTCTACATTCTAATTACTCATAACCTGAAATACAACTTTTACCTCATAGCATAATTGCATATTAGTCATATTTCGAGCTTTTATTGGCTATAATGCACAGTGAACCAGTAATATTAGTAGAGGACAGTTAGATATCACAGTTTAGCTAAAATATGACACAGACAATGAGGCTAACAAGATTTGCGAATAACACAGATGACTTTAAAAAGCCTGTCACTGTTGACCAGGGGCAGAGTAAGTCATTGGGTAAATTGTAGGATTGCCAGCCAGTAGACCTCAGAGCGCTTGCTTTAGACACTGAAATCGTAGGATGGCACTGGGAATATAACTGCATTGCAGGGAGAGGATAAAAGGTGATGATTAGGGCTAAAAGGGACATATTCTCGGGGCAAGATGAGGAAGACGAACCATCTCTGAAATGCTTGTGTTCTGTTTCCCCTCTTATACTGTTCCAAACATGAACAATTAAAAACCACAAACGTGCCGTTTATTCGGGCCTCTCTGTCCACACTGACGTCATTCTCTCCAGTTGCAGTTGTTTTCCCAGTCTGGGCTCTAACAAGAACACCACAACTCATTAGCCATTCACAATGCTACTGGTTTGAATGTTCTTGCATTAGTGTTGTCCATGTTCACCTTTGTCCTCAGTCTTCAACCTCCATAATCCACAGAGGCAGATATGCAGAACTGAGCGTCCTTGTGGAGAAACATCTCATGGATGGTAGTTTGAAATGTTGAAATGGAAAGCAGAGTTTTCCCGCTCTATTCTGACTCCTGAACAGGAGACAGGTTTTTACATAAGCATCTTCATGTTGATGATTACCGGGGTGAGATAAGCCATTAGTGCAGGTGACTAAATGCCCCTTTCCATCTAAAGATATGTATGTTAGGTAAGCAGGTCTTCTTTGCAAAAGAGACTGTGTGTCTTGATGAGACTTACCTGTATAAATAAAGGTAAAATAAACAAAACAAAAAAATAAATACATTTTCAGAGGCCTATCTGGTAGGATTACAGGATCTTCCTGATGTAGGCCTACAGTGTAAGATAAAGCTTTGGACTCTGCATATGTTTGCTTTTCTGGAAATGCAGCAGATGTACAGGTGCCATCCTTATGCTCATAGCAAACATCAGGTTTAAAATCCTGAATTACAACTGATCTTCTAAGACCAAGCCACAGCCCCTCATAGAAACATTTCCCAACATGACTCTTGATTCCAGGATGGTGAATTTTGCTGTGAGCATAAGATCATGTTTGCATCAGTCATATAATATTCTGAATCCATAATTTCTAGATTTTACCACTGAAATAAAACAGTTAAGTCCTTTTGGGAGCGGATGAAAAGCGAAAAGCATTTTGATCGCATGCATCTGGTGGTTACATTTTAAATTTGGTTGTTTAAGCAAGGAGATTATCTCTCCAGGTTCCCAGGCTGATTAGAGACTCAGAGAGATGCCTTACAGGCAAAGTGTAGGGCCTGACCTTAAAGAGATATCCATACACTTCAGCCAAGCAGGGGGATTACTCCTCATACATATGACCAAGGTCCAAATATAACCACGTTCTGCTGCAAAGTCTGGGGCACAGCTGGACTTAAAGCAGGTGGGAAATGACTCATTTCTTTGAGTAAATATAAAGTGTGATCAGAGCACTGTGTCACTGTAATCATGTAACTCTAGAACATATCACCGTGTATACTGGCATGGTTGATAGAGATTCTGCACGACCTGAAATATTTCTTTTACACTGTTAAAAAAGGAGGGAAAAACATAAAATTCTATAACAAAAATACAGTTGAACTTTTTTTTTTTCATGGGATTATTGGTTTTATTTTGTCTACAAAGTAAAAAAAAAAAAATCTGTAAAAATTTTGGTGAAAACTGGCAGCTGTGGTTGCCATTTTTTACCGTAAAATTTGCAGTGCCAATGTAGAGGATATTACAGCATGCCATTATGGCAATTGTAAATTTTGCTGTACACAACCATTATTTAGCTTTAGGCGGTATTTTTTTTGCAATAATAACAGTTAAAACAGTACAAAAATATTGTTTTTACAAAAAATAATGTTTATTGACAGATATTCACATGTATAATTACTAGGGCTGTGTTAAACGATTATTTTTTAAACGATTGATCTAGAGATTATTTTTTCGATGCATCGATTAATCTAACGATTCACTTTTTTAGCTCCATTCGACTCAATTCGATTCGATTATCGATTATCTCCTCATAAATTGACAGACAGCAATTTATATATGCTGATATAGATATCTAAAATGTAAAAAAGAGCATGAATAAAAAGGCAGTGGGAGCAGCAGCCTGTCATGGAGTTTTTCATGAACCAACGGAATGTAAAATTTATGTTGAAAACACAGCGGACTGAAAAACAGGCTTTTAATTCTTTCATTTACATGAAAATAATAATAAAAAAGTCATTATTGAAATAATATGATCATGTAAACTTGGAGGATTTAAGCTAAGACAGATATTATTTTCCAACAAAAGATAATGAAGATAAGTAAACATTCAGAGTTGAACATTATATTGAACATGGGTCTAGCTTCCAGAAAAAGTGCATCTTCATCTTTATTCCGTTAATGCTTAATACGGGTGCCAATCACTTGGAAATTAAATTAAAAATGCTTTATTTATCCCAGAAGTGATTACACAATACAATACTATTATCAACAGATGAAACACGAACATGAGGTTGAGAACGTGACTTTAATTATATTCAGTCAGAGACGAGACAGCTCCCGACATCAGCTGCAGTTCCACCCACGGCCAGCAGATGGAGCTCGTGCTTCATGCTGACCGTCTCAAACAGGCCTGACGTGTCTGAAGACATGGCGTCGAACTCACGGAAGTTGTCTCATGTCTCATTAGGCTTCGGATTCGCCATCCCTAATATATAGTTATACCTTCGATAAACGAGTGTGGGCCTTCACTGCCTTACACTTTGGAAACTTGGAAGAGCCACTCGCGGAGATCGCGCCGCCATCTTTGTTTTAGTCTGAAGTCGCGTGGCGCCGCCATCTTTGTTTTGGTCTGACGACGCATCGGTACGCATATTTTGCGTCGACGTAATCGGTTACGTCGACGAATCGTCCCAGCCCTAATAATTACAATTTGTTTACCCATAAGGTTAAGGGCGTTGCTCAAAGGCCCCCAGTGGTTCACTTTTGTTGCCTTGAACCTGGGTTCTCTAGTTCCAAGTCCACTTCTTTAGCCTCTACAGTCCAACATTATTATTATACAGTAAATTAGTAAAGGATTAAAAGCATTAAACTTATATTTAGGTGTTTACCACTTATTCCAGTCCAGGGTCGCAGAGAAGCTGAAGTCCATCTGGACAAGTAAGAGGTAAGAGGCAGGGTCCATGGCCACATCGCCAGTCCATGGCAGGGCCAACGGAGAGAGACAACCACACACTCGAGTGAATTTACAGTCAGTGACCTAACGTAGATAAAATTTAAAAAAAAAGGAAAACTGAATATGGGGAAAATAAAAACAGGGGGAAAAGAAGTGCGGAACAGATCCGCTGATGATCTGCGTTCGGACTGGAAATTCAGGCAGACCTGTAGCTGCACATTTGCCCCGAATAGTGGATCCGTTCATGATCATGTGTTTCAGCCGCAGGTCCAGTACGACCCGTTATATGGTTGGATTTTTAAAATCCCCACTGAAAGAGTTAATGAATATTGAGCATATTGACAGTGAAAACCCCTCTTCTTACAAACTATGAGCAATTGCGTATGTCAAAAGCATTATGAACATATCTGCCCATAAAGTATTAACAACCGATCGGATCACTTTTCCCACCGTCCATGTAAACACGTCGGCTGGAAGCTCTGATTGGAAAGATTTCAATCGGATAGATAAATTTTTGTCCATGTGAGCGTAGTAATGCATGTTTTTGGATAGTGCTTAAAAAACTAAAAATTTTAGGTGTTTCCACAGTTACAGGTTTTTCATGTTATTCTACATCAGGCATACATTTTCAGTCTGTTTAGTCGTATTCCTATTTTCTCAAAATGCTGGAAAAGCCAGTGAAATACAGAAATGTAATGTTCAAATATTTCAAATAGTATGTATATTTTGAATACTTCCGTTGTCTTGTGTTATGTTTTGCAGATTTATTTAGAAATGTTACAAATTTTTTTCAGATATTTGGACCCATCTACACACATGATGCAGCTGGTGTTATAGGGGAAAACCTCAAATTTTCTCAGAATGATGTGAGCCAGGTCCATATCATGAAACTCTCCTGCCTAAAGAGTAAATACAGGACAAATTGGTTTGTGGAGTGAGCACTGATGGTTACAATTAACTGCGAGTTGATAAAATTGTCTGCTTTTCTTGCTTTCAAAGCCAACTACACCGACTTAACAAGCTGTCCAAAGGCTGGAAACACAGTTCTTCCTTCCAGGGATGTTGACAGTTGATACATGCTTTCAAGTATATAAAGAATAGAAGAGGTAGTTGAGAGGACATAAAAGCATATAAAACTAATCCAGGATGAATTTTCTGTAGATATCAAATGCAGAATAGATTGTCTAATCAACAGAACTTGATTGTCATTATGACTTGTCACTTTTTATAATCCATATTTCACGCTATGTGTGTTTGCTCAGTGAATTTTACTACACTGACAAAGACAGACAAACATGCTTTCTGACTCTCTTACGCTCTCCTTCTCTTTGCACGCACAAACACACAGGAACACGCGCACACACAAACCTCCTGTGCAAACTTCAAAAGGTGCTTTGATCAGAAATCTGGCACCCAGCTCTCCTGGATTCTCTTTTCTGAGGTGTATTAAGTCTTTTACGACTTTCTCTTCTATCGGCTTATGAGCATCAGATCCACAGAGCTGTGTAGGCCTTATGTTTGTATTGTTGTATTTAAGGCTTTGCCATATGCCAGCCGCCTGCCATCCTTAGGAGCATACAAAGGATCAAAATCATGTCAGAAGGCAGAGAAAGAACGGTTTTAGCTGCAGGTTTAATAACAGAAAGCCTAATTCTTTTTCAACCTGCAGGTAAGAGATAAAACAAAGAAGTGTTACACAAAGGGGAGTACAATAAATGATGATGAAAAAAAAGCTGTGATTTCCCTCTTTAAACTGAAAAAAAAGAGATTACAATATCAGACACTAATTATTTCACTCCTGCACAATGACATGAACAGAGATCTTTTAATGCAACACACTGTTTTATGAGGTTCCGTTACACCTATACCCCCCGAGTCTAATCATCTGCACCATGTTATGTGTCCATTTATTTTTCAATGATGCCCAGATCTCACCATTAGCTAAGAGAAAGGCGAGCAGAAACAGGCGCCGTGTGGATAGCTGTGGGTATATTATTCACATGAAAACACTGTATCACTGAAACAACTTAATCTACCTGTGCTTCTCCCCAAAGGTATGAATTATGAAGGCATTTATGAGCGCCCCATATATAGCTGTATTTATTCTCAATTTATGGCTGACAGAAGCAAGAGGAGGAAAGCCACTTTGAAACCTATAAAAGCCTTGTTTTATTGCGCCACTGCAGCATGCACAGTTACAGTAGGACCACAAACGACTCCCTGCGGACCTGTCTGCATAGCCTCCCTTACACTCTTAATTTCTGAGGAATAATTCTTTTCAGAAACACTCAGCCTCGGCGGAAGAACATGTTTATAAAGGTGATGAATTACCCTCATAAAGGTAGCTTTTTCTCATCAGAAGCTGAGAGGGAAAATCCATTCCAGGATTTTGATTAAAGAGGAATCTTTTGGGATGTGGCGAGATGTGATGATCTGCAGGATAAGACTTTACAGTGGAATAGAAAATAATTACAAATACATAAAAGAACATGTCAAGGAGGCTGACTACAGTGGCCATCAGGGTAAATTCAAACTCATATTGCTTTTATTTTTACCTGGTTTTTATCCAACATTTGAAATGATTACAACACTTAACATGAACTTTGACTTACAGATGTTGTAAATTCATCAAAACGACTCCACATTTTGGAGCTGATTTATGAGTGAACTTGTTTCATAGCATCTAGACTTCAAACGCTGGCCCACAGCAGAAGTTGTTTCCCAGGCTCAAATTGTTTCCAGTTAGAAATGAAGATCTAGTTTTGATAAAACAATAGTAACCTTTTAAAAACTAGGGCCTCTCCACCTGGGGGCTTCGAGAAGAGAAATGGTGCCACACACTGCCAAAATGCCCATTTTGGAGACCGCGCCTGAACTGTCTATTATAACCACTGGTAATGTTCGCATCTAGTACGATGATTTGATGAATTTCATTCCAAAGAGATATTCACATTCATCCTGAAAGTGTTTTTTTCCTTTTTTTTTAGCCAAGCCTGAAACATTTTTTCCTTTTTGCTATGTGCCATCTTCATTTACTCGGGGGTTAACACATATATTTACACATATTAGCAAGTCTCACAAGTCTTCCCTTTATTATGGGTCCAAAAGTATTTAAATAGAGCTTGTGGTTGTAGAGATATATACTTATTTCATTATGCCTCTTTTGAGCTGCAGCGTAAAATAGGCACAGGACACAAAAGGTTAAAAAAAAGTTATTTTGAAACCACCTGAACTTTGTTTGGCTTAATATTAGATTTTCTTAATCTGTGAGAGCAATAGTACTGTTAGTCTATGGACATCTATAGATTTCATCCAACATGTGAGTGGGTCTCGTTTTTTTGTAAACTGTTGATTCCAGTGTTAATTTTGACAACAAATTTTGATTTAGCTTTTGTCATAGTATTTTTACAAAAATGTTGTTTAGTTTTAGTCACAATTTAGTCATCTTAATTCAATTAGTTTTAGTCTAGTTTAGGTCGACGAAAATATCATAATGCTGTATTATATTGGACTAAAATACAGCAGATTCAGTCAACTAAAATATGGGGTAAAATGTAAATGACTAAGTTTGAATGTAAAACACATGCAGAAACACAAATTTTGTTTATTTGAAAGAAAAAGCACATTTTTATGCAATTTGCCTATAAATATATATACAGTCATCCTCAAAATTATTCATACCTTCCAATTAAAGAAGGAAAAAAAAAAATCAGCTGTAAGTGTAATAAGTTGAAATTGACAAAAGTAATGATAAATAAAAATTTTATGAAAATCATTACATCGATTTTGAATTGTGGTTTGCAAGAAATATTAAAAATAAACACACAAGTAAACAAGCATGATGGGGCTCCGAAGCTAAGATTTTGTTGAGCAACACTTTGAGGTAATCACTGCAATCAGGTATTTTCTCTAATGTTCAAAAAGACTTCTACTAAGTTCGGGCACGGTTTACACAACGTCTTGTTTACCCACTCAGGACACTTGGATTACATTGGACGAGCAGTGTGGAGGAATTTGGTTTTGGGACTTTTATGGACCTTTTTGGTTCAGTCACTAGTGAACTCCATTATATGAAAGCTGGAGGAAAATGAAAACCTGTCCGATCTCCGGCTGCATTTGAGATATTAAAAAAGTGCTCCAGAGTCTTGCTCAGCATGAGGGTGAGTAGAAAAGTAATGCACATCATTCTGTAGGTGTACTATTCCTTTCGAAACAGCTGGACTCCAATTAAATTTATTTTTCTCCATATAATGTATCTTTGATGGGAAAGTCTGACCGCTGGGCAAAGCCTTCTCCAGTTTATCCCAAAGGTTCTAAATGCAGTTCAGGTCTGGGCTCTGTGGTGACCAACCCATGTGTGAAAAGATAGATATCAGTTGACCTCAAAATGTTGCTGAACCTCGACCTGAACCTAGATGTGAACTACCACCTTACCAACTGCAGAAACCCCAGAACGTAGACTGACCCCACAGGCTTATACAGTAGGCACTAGACACGATGGCTGCATCACTTTATCCTCCTCTCCTCCAACCCTGCTGCTCCCATCACTCTGGAACAGGACAAATCTGGACTCAGCAAACCACATGACCTTCTCCAATCACTCCAGAGTCCAATCTTTGAAAGTGTATCTATCTGGGGTTGGAAACCCAGGGGGGGGTTGGGGGGGGGGGGGGGCAAAATGGGGGGGGGGTGGGATGGGGGGGGGGGTGGGGAGGGGGGGGGGGGGGGGGGGGGGGGGGGAGAAATTAACGGGCCCTCATGGGTGGGGGGGGGGGTGCGGAGAACGGCCCAACACGGCACCCCCAACACACACCCCCCTGCGGCGGGCGGCGGAAGCCCCAATCTTTGTGCTTCCTAGCAAATTGAAGCCTTTATCTCCAGTTAGCCTCACTGACTAATGTTTATCTTCTGGCTACACAGCTGTTCAATCCCAATCCCTTCAGCTTCCTTCACTTTGTTCATGTGGAAATATTCTTACTTTTACAATTAAACATAGTCCTGAGTTTTACTGTTGTTTTTCTTTGATGTGATTTCACCAAACCTTTAACATTCACTGCCATTGACTTCTATAGGTATAAGAGGGAAAAAAAATATTAAAATTTTCCAATCCGAATTTTCCCCAAATTTGTTTATTAAATCTTACTAGAAAAATATTTTGGGGAAAAAATGGGATATCAAAATTTTTTCCCCCGGGGGCGGGCGCGTTAAGTGATCACCAATCACCTTCATTCAGACTTTTTTCCAACCACATTTCTTCCTTGAAGTTGATGATTCCCCACTATCCCTCCTGCTTTTAATAATGAGTTGGACAGCCCTACACCCAGTTTTAGTGGATTCTGTGTAGTTGTTTTCTCTGCTTGATGCCAGAGTTCTTTTTCCATGACCACAGGATGTGTCTTCCCACATGGCTGAAATGACTGTTCCATCATGGCTTAATTCATTAATTGTAACTAGGGCTGTCAGTTTAACGCATTAATTAGATTAATTAATTACACTGCAAATTAATGCATTAAAAATAATCGTGATTAATTCAGAGTGCCAATTCAATGTACAAGCATTTTAAATTTGGCCCACTGAATGACCCAGGCAGTTGGTGGCAGTAATGCACCTAAATATGTTTGCCAACCACCAAGAAGAATAAGCAGAAGAAGAAGAAGAAGAAGAGGTGTCAATGAGTCACTGTACAGAACTTCATGCTGTGTTGGAGCAGGGTTGCATGGAAAACTTAAAGAGGGGGTTTCATGTCATTATTAGGAACATAACTCCCTTTTGTGGCACAGCCAAATAACTCTGTTCCCTTCAGTCATTTCACAAATACAGTGTACATAAAAAACAACCTAAAGAAACCTGACATCACTCCATGTCTCCATCTGACGCCTTAAAAATTCACTGCTGTCCCTTTAAGATGCCTCCTGCTTTTCCACTCATCACAACACTCTCATGCTCTGATGGGGCGGAGATCAGCAAGGAAGGGGAGGGGCTTTGTGATATAGGAGGTGCTTTCTGGTAGCAGCCGTTCTGGCAGCCATTTTGGTTTCCATAGGAGATTCAGGGATTTCTCAAATATGCGTGAATGAGACAAAATAACCCTCAAAGCATGTTTTATGGGGAGGGATTGACATGATAACATAATAAAAAGCTCAAAAGCTCATTTTGCATGTCGTCCCCCCCCTTAAAGGACTGCGGCCCTTGAGGACCATTGTTCCCCACAACTGCTTAAGCAGATATGAGATTAAAATGTGATTAATTAGATGACTTAATTACAAATCCTGTAATTAATTTATTAATTTTTTTGATCACCTGACAGCCCTAATTAACCTGTGGCTAAACCACACCCCCAAACGCGATGAGCCAATCGGCACACGCTCATTCCCTTGGACATTCTCTGCTTGAACGTCCATTGAAATGCATTGAAGTTCGTCTGTTTTTGTTCATTTTTATGTGGTTTTTTTTTTGTTTAAAATGGTCAAACGGTGTGCATGGGGTACATGCAACTCCGACACTAGGTATCCTGAGAGGCTGGGCAACGGGGTGTATTTTTTGCCTTTTACCAAGTCACATCAAGCCAAAGTTATGCTGCAGACCACAACATCAACTGAACGTGGATAAAATGAACAAGGATGTCTACATCTGTTCTAGGCAACATCGTATTTGAGGCAACATATTGACACTTTGCTGGAAAGAAATATGAAGTTCTCTTTAACATCCCTAACATTAGTTTAAGTTAGCTAACACTAGCCAAACGTGCCAGTTTTTGTACTTTGGTAATGGAACATAAGAGGTCAGTTATAGCTGTCGTGTAGTACAGGTGTGTGTAGTAACTTCGATAACGACACGCCTCTAGTTTCCAAGCTGCACCCAGACTCTACTCCGCTCCCGTGGCTGTGTAATCAGTTTTTGGCAGATGATCACAGCCGTGCAGTAGTTTGTAAAAGAAACTGAGGGAGCGCACACTAGTCGCATTCCAGAGACTTTACAGGCTTGATTTGGACTCACAGTTTAAGACTTGTGAACAATGTTTTTTGTTTGTTTGTTAGTTTAAAAAAAATATATTTTTTAATTTATCTTGTCATGGTCTCTGTCTGATCACGCGTCTGCTGTCCGTGTTGACAGCTGTCTTCTCCCGAGATCTCACATAGCGCCTGTCACTGAATGTTGTTTGTCCGAGTGAGTGGAGGGGGCGTGACTTAGAAACTAAAGAAACACTTAAATTCTAAACATGTTAAGAGGACATACATCAAACATGCTACTCATCAATGACTAAATTCACGACAAACCTTTTCTCATCACCAGCAGCTCAGATTGGTTGATGAGAAAATGTGTCAACAACAATAAAGATGTCCTCTTCTGCTGGTTTTCCTTCCAGACTTTTGTGGAATAGAGATATATTCATAAATACTGTGTCAAAGTATTTGGATAAAAACCCTGAACAGAATAAAAATGCTTAACTACTTTTTCCCCCTTTTTTTAAAAAAAAAAGAATTTTTGTCAACAAACAATAGACAACAGACATATATATATATATATATATATATATATATATATATAGTTATAGAGATGGTGGTGGGGGGGGGGGGTACAGCTCATTAAAAAATGTCAAGTTTCAAGTAGTTCTTATAAACATCCAGGGCTCATCAGCTCCATTGTCGCAATTACCTGCATGTGACTGCATGCAAAACAAAGACTTCATGAAGATACTACGATTTCCATATTTGTGAATGATTGCAGTGGTCGTTACATCACAGTATATTGTGCATAACTCACTGTTACCTTTCCAGAGAACTACTGTCTATAAAAAAGAGATTACATAAAAAGAATGGATGGTATTAATCAGATTCTGAAATGATCAGATCTTTCAAACCTTTAATATTTGATTTATAGAAATGCATCCAAATCAAACTAACTGCATTTAATTCATGACAACTAAATCACCCAAATCACCCAACTAGAGCGTTGAAGCTGAGAAATTGTTTCTGACAACAAAGCTTGCACGTAAATTTGTACATATTCCTGACAGGATGTGACTGTGTGGATCAGGTAGAGTAGCTGCAGGTACTGTACATCACACAGTGATAAATTTTTCATTACCTGTGTTCCTCAGAAAAGCAGCAAAGTGACTGTTGCAGTATCTGTTTCTGCACCCAGGGGAGCACTGTTTTGCTCCACAATTCACTCACTTTCATAGATGACTTGGCTCAGTCCTCCTGGGGAAAAGGAGCACGGAGACACCCTTTGGAGAAAATCCTTGCTTCCTCTCTGTGATTTAAGGGAGTTGTGTGAAGATCAAAGCCTCGGTCCCAGTCCCCGTAGTCTCCGCTGTTTAGGAGGGGAAAGTCAGGGGTGCTGGGAAATGGATGACCCCAGGGGATCTGCCAACAAGTGCACAGAGGCTCTCAAAAACACACTGTAAAGTGACTACACGTCAGTTGTTCTGCTTTCTGTCACCTTCTGTGTGCGGTTGTGTTGTTGTACAGGGGGAATGTGTCAGCTTTAGATGATGTGCACTACAAATATCCAAGTGTGTGTGTGTGGGTTGACTGTTGTGTGTGTAATGTGTGCTCAGGGCAAGGAATAGAAAGGTCAGTAAAGGATAACAAGAATTAGGAAGCTTTGCATTGTTTTTCACCTCATATAGAAGTTGATCATTAGTTGAAAACTGGAATTCATCAACCTCCAGCATGTCCCCAGTGAGGAAGCCTGTGAAGTTCATCTTAATGAACCCCCCCCACCCCCCAATCATGCTGTACAGCCTTTCACAGGGATAGCGAGTAGGAGGCACACATCATGCATGGCAGGAAGCGATGCACTGTTGGTTATTGATTCTGTGTTGCTTAACAATTCCACGAGAAGCCCAGAGAGCTGATCCCTCTTACCTTGATAGGTGTGTTAATACCATCTGCATGGCGGGTAACCCCTACCGCCTGTGTGGAGAGCACACACAGACCGCTCCCCTCTTGCCGCCCCCACCCCCTCTCCCAGGGAGCGCTGAGGGGGAGGACCAGCCTTGCTAATTAATAATTCACCCCAGGCCAGACTTCCTCCCCAGTGGCTCCACGTGATTACAGCAAGCAGCCAGGAGTCAAGGTTAGTGGTAATGATAGAACGGCACAATAACAATAACTAGCTCAGGATTGGCCTTCCCACTGGTGGATAGGAAGGAGTCAAAGACAAGCGAAGAATGAAGCCTTCAGTGGAGCGCACAGAGAGGGAGGTTTAAGGGTGTGAGTGTGTGTACGGGGGGTGTGAAGAGTGCTGCATAAGGCCCTTTCCAGGGGTTTTTCGAGATAGACCCTCTTAGAAGTATGGTGTAAAATTAATGCAGAGGTCTTGGAGAGTAAATATTGAATAAGTGCAGCTCAATGGAGTTGAAAATCAAAAGCACCTCCTCGGGAGATGCTGGCCTCCGAAAACCATGTGCTGGTTTGCTGACCTCTGCATTAGCATTATTTTAACAGAGGAGATGGGAGGTATGTTGGGAAAGCAACAGAGTTGGAGCGTTGTAGAGGGGTGTGGGGTGGGGGGACATGCAGCGAACTCTAAGAAAGAGAAGAGCAAAGTCTGCAGGGCTGGGGTCCTTCTACTCTGCCGAAACCTCGCCATGCACTAACAAAAGAAAACGCATGAGGAAGAGGAGGTGGAGGAGGAAGAAGGGGGGAGTTACTAGCGGCCAGTAGCCATTAGGAGTGCCAAGGCCCGAGGCCCTGACTGGCAAACTCACTGAGTAAAGCCTTGACTCTGTGCACTAACGCAGCCCACACTCTAGATGGGAGACCTGACCCAGGACAGATTTTTGGCAGAGATCTGGATTTAGACGAAGAGAGCTTGGAAAACTTTAACCCTGGACTTGTAACATTGGATACCAAGCTGTTAAGGATCTCAAAGAGCATGTTATTCCTGCTAATATTTTACTAAATCTGTCATGATCGATTACAAAACAGCTACTAAACCGCGAATGTCCAGGGGGCATGTTCTGCATCAGAATGATCAGCCATTATAGGTTTCAAGTTTACCATTTCCCGTTGTCTGGTCACATTTGGTGCACAGCAGAAGGAAAATTTCCAATTCAGAAGTTGTGCTTTTGTTTGCAGTGGCTCTTCTTTTTTAATTTATAAGTTGTTCTACCCTTTGCAGAGTTGGATTTCAGGGGTCAGATAGGAAAGACTTTGAAAATAAGTTTAGCAGCTGAATTAAATCTTGGAGGTAAAATGAGACTGATGTCAGTTTGTTTATCCCCACAGTGTTACAGCAACACAGCAAACAAATCAAATCTGGCATATTTCACACATTGCAACACTGAAGAGCTTCTTTCCATTTAGTTACTTGGGAAAGCATTTTGATTTAGAAAATTCCCCGATATAATTTTGCTCATCTTCGTTTCCAGTTTCTACATCTGTAATATTTTAATACAAATGTTCATTACTGCGCAGCCAGCATGTCCATGTGGGGCCCATATGGGCAAAATTTTGGCTGCATATGAGGGACTTAAGTGGGTTTGTCCACGGTTTCCATGGTGGCCACACCTGTGTTTGTCCATATAGCCTATAGGCATGGGCTTGAACTGGGCAAATTTGCAGATCTCCTAGTTTAAGTTACATGGGCCCCATATGTAGAAACCCACATGGGAAAAACACAGGTGGGGCCACCATGGAAACCATGGACAATCCCACTTGGGTCCCTCATATGCTGCCAAAATTGAACCCATGTGGGCCCCACATGCAATGCTGGCTGGAGAGACCAGAGGCCAAAGTTGAGCCATCAAAATGTTGAAAAAACTTTCAAAAGTAATAGAAATTACAGCATTTTTCTGTATAGTATGATTCTATCTGTAGACGGGTTTTTCTATGTTCAACCATGCGAATCAACACGGTGTTACAGAAGGTGGAAGGTGGCAATGATTCACCTCCATAACCACATCTAAAAAAGATAAGCTATTTTTTTTTCTGAACTGAAATTAAAGACAAACGCTCACATTTGGCATAAGTAATAATAAAAAAAACAAAGTTCGAAAAGGAGTTTTGGAAGAAGTTTAGAAAAACTTATCAGGTCCAAAACCTTAGTCAGGTCCAAAACCCTTTAGTCAGACACAACCTACATTTAACATTCACTGAAATGTAACAAAATTTCTTGACAAAATACACCATACTTAATAAGAACAAAACCCTCAAAAGGATATAGTCCACAATAAAAGTATATTTATTATTAATCATATTCAATAATACTCAATAATAACTTTCTCCTTTTGTAAATCACAATATAACAAAGTTTTCACTTGAAATAATCATAATCCTCATTATCACTATATAATCCGTCATGATATTCAATAATAATCATAATATCTCTTAATCTCTTTGTAAATCACAATGCATAACATAATACTTAGTGATACTATGATTGGGGGAGTGAATAGCCCACAACATTGGTAATGTTGTGGGCCTTGGCGCGGAGGACCCAGGTCCAAGTCCCCATCACGCCACCCAGGCAAACCACTGTGGACCGCTGAGCAAGGTCCTCAACCCCCACCAACTACGTACCCCCACCTGTGGCCTGCAGGAGTTGGATATTAGGCGGCGTTGGACATCCGATGGGCGTGGACAGTTAGTGAGGTTAGGGTTAGGGCTTAAGGATAGGGGGAAGGGTTATAATAGACGGCTTAAAATGGTAATGTGGGCAGAGTTGGACATCCAAGCCGCAGGCGGGACCCTCTCCCACCAATTTGTTTAAATGTTCCTTTAGTTTGACATGTTTTTATTTTATAATTGCAGCTGTTCCATAACTGAACACCTTTAGAAGAAATGCAATGGGAGTTTGGCATTCGTTCTTATAGCGGGTTTATTGACTATATGTTCCTCTCAGACAGAATTTGCTCTCTTTCAATTGGAAAAGCTTTTGGATACGAATTGCACTTGTTTGTTTTTTACTCTGTCATTTGCGGGTAACTGCAATTAACTTGTGTAAATGTTCATGTGATAAAATGCAGGGTAGGGGATCCTGGAAAAATGGTTCGAGCAAACTACAGTACATTTGAAAAAACACACCTGTCCGAAACCACGCCTCCAGAGCACATGAACGTGTGTGCTGATGGTTGTCTGTGAACATAACCAAGAACAGCCGAGTGGATAGCTTGTTAGCTTGCTAGTGAACAGCTGAGAAACCACGTTTCCAAACATCATAATTGGCTCATCTCCAATTCCTTCATGGTGTAAAACATCCACGCTGCAAATATCAACACCTCCATCACTTGATCCACATCTGTTTTATTTCTTTTCGGTGGATTTTAAGGGCAAACAGCTACACAGATAACAGTAGCGAGCAACATGTTTTGTCCAGTCTTTCAATTCCGGTCCTCAGGACCCACTGCCTTGCATGCTTTGATGTGTTCCTACTTCAACACACAACACACATGATTCAGATGAATGAACTTCCTTATCAAGTTCTTTGCAGTGTGTCAACAAGCCATTCATTTTATTCAGGTGTGTGAAAGCAGGGTTGCCTAGAAGATATGCAGAGCAGTGGGTCCTGAGGACTGGGATTGAGAAACACAGTGTACTGGTGTACACGAGCTGTGTTTGAAATCACTCCCTATCACGGATGTAGTGCACTATATAGTGAGCACGCTACTTTGTAGTGTTGTTCGAATTCTGTTCACTACTTTTCGTCCACTACATCGTCCACTATAAAATACCCACAGTGCACCGCGAATGTAAGTGTACAAGCGATGTACCCTACATTGTACTCCTGTATACCACAATGCAATGCAGCCGTGTTTTGTGATCGCAGAAGAAGAAAAATGGTTCCAGCCCACACCATACGAATAAATTATTATGGTCTAAAACCAAGTGTTTCAGTTTCAGTGTCTAACCCCTGTACTATGAGTGCTTCGAGTGCCTTTATGTCTTGTCTCTGTCCCTTCCCTCTCCCCGTTCCCCACGTCCCCCCCCCCCCCCCCCGTCCCCCCCCCGTGTGCCGCTCACTGTAAACAAATATAATATAAATATAGCTAACGGACTACTTACTGCTGCTGTGCCAAAAAACCCAAAACAACAGATAAGGGTTAAGTCTTGGAGGCGTTGACGTTTGCAGTGTGGACTTTTTACACCACAGAAGGAGTTGGAGGTGAGTGGATTAAAGCTTTTAGAAACGTGGTTCTTCACCTGTTTACTGTCAAGCTAACAAGCTATCCACTCTGTTATCGTTAACCTGCTCATAAAACATTGGCGCACACGTCTCTGCGCTCTGAAGGTGTGGTTTCAGGTGATGTGTGCCTCAATTGGGTTTAGGTGTGCCTGGAACACCTCCCCAGGCCTAAAATACTGGCACATGTCAAAAACGCTTTAGCTTGTTACAGACTCCGTGAGAAGCAAGAATTTTGTTCATGCCCATGAGGCTGCAAGAACAAGATAAAAATTAGTTTTCGTCAAGTCATTTCATACTCCACAAGAAGCTCTGCAACCGGGCGCATGCGGGGGAGAAGGGAGGGGGGTGACTATGTTCACCCAGTGATTATACATTTACAATAAACTTTGTCCGTGTTGTACATCCAGTAAAATGGCGGAGACAGGCAGCCACTATAGACATCATCTGCAGCAAAAACTCCTTCATTTCATCAATGCTTTAAGTAGAATGAATGAACGAACGAGTCTTTGCTGGTTAGGTTTTGAAATTGTGTTTTTGTTGTTGTTGGGTAGAGAGCTGCTCTTCTAGCTGTCTACGGAAGCGCACATCATGATTGTGTGGCCCTGAAAAGAGTGTAGAACACCCTGATAACTAACGGAAACTAAATCTGGAGTCACAGGACAATAGTCTTGTTTGTTTGTTCATTCTACTTACAGTATTGGAAAAGTAAGGAGTTTTACTGCAGATAATGTCTTATGTAGTGGCTGCCTCATTCCGCTGTTATACTGGATGTACACCGAAGAGAACACACGTAATTTTCGAAGGATAAAGTGATGCAGAAATTTTACTGGTGAGTAAATGCACGTATATTCTCTAGAAATAAGGTCCAGGTCCAGTATGTGACAATTGTGATCATTGTCTTATTTTCAGTTTTTTTTGCTATTTTTATTGTTTTCTTATTCATATAAATGTGTATGCCTGAATTTTATTTTGAATTTTTTATGTACAGCACTTTTTGTGTGTCTAATTTCCAACACAGAAGTGAAATGCCTGACTATACTGAACCAACAAAGCGCTCCTTGTGTGGGTACTCCTATTTTATGATGTTGCCCTGGAAACAACTTCACAATTTGATCTCAACGTGGTGCCATAGCTATTTACTTTACAGTACCCAACTCTTGGGATGATTAACCGGCCACTGCCAGAGAACCTCAAGAGAACCTCAAGGTCGATGAGGGTGGATAAAAGCAGATCAGATAAATAAGATAGTCCAAGACTGTATAGACATTTAAAAACTAAAAAAAAGAACCTTAAAATTGATTCTGAAATGCACGGGGAGCAATTGCAGTGATTTTAAAACTGGTTTAACTTTTTTCAGCTATTTTCAAATGATTCATTGAATTGAACTGAATTGATGTGTGATTGTCTTGCTCTTGTTTGTAGATGTGATCTCTTTGACCATTGGGATACAATACATACTGTATGTATAGTCTCACCAGGAACTTGCATTGTTTCTGGAAATTCATACTGAGTTCTGAGACCATTACTTGCAGTTAGATTTCAGTAAAACTTGTGCTACCAAAGTTTTTCATAGATGGAGTTGTTCCCTCTCCAATTCTGCAGAAACCTTTGGGAGAACTTGCAGACTGCGTGTCCTATTAGCGGTCATGGGAAGTATACTGATCATGTCTCTGCATCCTTTCTCCTAAAAGGGAATAGTGTCAAGCAAATCATTTCAATTATCAGAGCGCCTGTGGATTTGCACTATAAAGAGCAGCATGTACAACGAGTCTATGAGTTTCATCAACACAGAGGGTGGTCCTTAACCGTTGCTGGTCGTTTAACTCGCACTCAGTAGCAGCCATGTTTTAATCCACCAGTGAAGGGGAGTTCCCTTAAAACAGATGAAAGACAAGATATGCAAGAGTCTTTAAAATTTCATGTCAGACTTATAGACTTAGGCCTTTTCTTTCATGTATTAATAAGCTCAGTGAACATCTGAGCTGAGAGATTATGGACTGAAATCAGCCTAAATATGAATAAGTCAGCTTGTGTTAATGTGATTTGGCTCTGTGCTTTTCATCTTCTTAAGTGTCAGAGCGGAGAGGGAGGGAATCATTATTTGGATCGGGTGATGAGGCCCTGTTATTCCCAAAAAACTCCTCTCTGACTCCTGCCACAAGGGCTCCAGCATTCAGATCAGATCTTTTTGTATTCTGCAGAAATCTTGTTGATTAATTTCTGTCGGTCAGCAGGGGATTTTAGCCAGAAAGTTCAGACCACCAGTGGAGAGAGCAGAACAAGTCAAAACTACTTATTTTTACTCTTTATTTACTGAGGGAGGAAAACTATTGCTGAATATGCAAAGTTGTTTTCAACATCTTTCTTTTGCACCCTGGGTGCTGCGTGGTAACACCTAACCCGACCAGTTAACACACAACAGTTTAGTAATTACTGTCAATTATAGTGTAATGTTAAAGTTTTCCATTCGGTCACAATACTGTCTGGACCCAGTTTGAGTCAAAGATTTTCAAAGTTAAACCTTTTACACGTAAGCCCCTTTCAGACTTGTACTGGGTAGCTGTAATAGTGCAGACTTTGTCCTTTATACCATTTGCATTCAGACATGCGTTCGACTCGTGTTACCTCAGAGATGTAGTGGACACGTACTGGCTGGCCTCCATGTCATGAGAGCAGAAATGTCATTTTGGCTGAACGCACTAGATTTTGTCTCTGAAGATATAAGCAGAGAATGGACCAAGTTCATTGATTAACTCAATTAACTGGCTAATTTAATGAAAGAACAAATGAAGGAGGTTGCACGGTTGTGTGGTGGTTAGCACTGCAGCCTCACAGTAAGAAGGTATCAAGTTCGATTCCTGGTTGGGGAGGGGGTTCGAACAATTCCAACAGTGGCCTTCCTGTGTGGAGTTTGCATGTTCTCCCCGTGTATGCGTGGGTTCTCTCCGGGTACTCCGGCTTCCTCCCACCGTCCAAAGACATGCATGTTTGGTTAATTGGTCACTCTAAATTGTCCTTAGGTATGAATGTGAGACTGAGTGGTTGTCTGTCTCTTTGTGTTGGACCTGCGACAGACTGGAAACCTGTCCAGGGTGTACCCTGCCTCTTGCCTGATAATAGCTGGGATAGACTCCAGTGACCCCTGTGACCCTGAACTGAATAAGCGGTATAGAAATTGACATAACTGACTGATGAACAAATGAAGGAATGTTGTCTAATCTGAACACAAATTCACACCCACAGAATGATGTAACTTTATTTTCCACTTACCCTCATGCTGAGCAAGACTCTGGAACACTTTTTTAATATCTCAAATGCAGCCAGCGATCGGGAAGGCTTCTCTTTTTCCCCCAACTTTCATATAATGGAGTTTGCCGGGGTACGAGCCAAAAAGGTCAATAAAAGTCCACAAAAACTCGTCAATATTCCTCCATACTGCTCGTCCAATGTAATCTAATGCCCCTTTTCCACCATCCCTTTTCTGCTCAACTTACCTCATCTCGCCTCAGTTATTGGGCTTTTCCACTGGGGGGTTTCCGAGCTGAGGTGATACTGTTTCTGTACCTCCTCTGGCGAGGTTCTGAGCGTGCTGAAGGAAGCTATGTCTGACGTCATCTCACTGCATGCCACCTATTGGCCAAGGGGTTAGCCAATCAGATGTCAGTGTCAGAGAGTGACATCATTAAATGAGTGACAGTTCACACTCCCTACCAGTAAGTGGCAGTAATGCAACTCATGAATTGTTAGCCAGCCGCCGGTAAAAACAGCAACAGAAGAAGAAGACAAGCAGAAGGAATCCAGGAGGAAGGAATGATATCAGTATTTGCACTGCTTTTGGAGGCACTCATGTGGTGTGGTAGCAAGTTTGCCTTTCAACTCAAAGGTTGTGGGTTCAAATTCCCTTTCTGCCAAACAATTTTTTTTTTTCCACGATCTTGTTGAGATAGATAGATAGATAGATAGATAGATAGATAGATAGATAGATAGATAGATAGATAGATAGATAGATAGATAGATAGATACATAGATACATAGATAGATGGATGGATTCAGATTCTGCTTATTATGGTTGTTGCCTCTTGGCCAGGACTCCTTAGTAAAAGAGGTTTTTAATCTCAATGGGACTTTTCCTGGTTAAATAAATAAATAAAAAGATTCAGATTCGGAAGACTTTATTGCATGCATGCAGATACATAGATAGATTGATATGAGCTTGTGAGGGAGTGATTTCAGATTTGCATCAAGATAATAGAGAAAAAAAATAATTTCATTCGGTTGAAAAGGGATTTGAACTAGGGATCTCCAGGTTATAAGGCAAGATTGCTACCACCTGCACCACATGAATTCATCTTCAACTGGTGTCACTGATGATCTGATTCATTCCTTCCCATGTTACTTTCTCCTCATCCTTCTTCTTGTCTTTTCCCTCTGTTGTTTTTACTGGGGGCTACTAACAATTAATGAGGTGCGTTACCACCACCTACTGGTAGGGAGTGTGAACTGTTGCTGCTGTTTTTTGCGTTGCAGAATCTAGTACGTGGCAGCGGCTTCATTCTTACCCCGCCCACTTGTGGTTGGGGTCATGGATTGTAATTGAAAAGCTACCAAGCCAAGTTGAATTGAGTTGAGTTTAGGTGAGATGAGCTGACCTGCACTAGTGGAAAAGGCCCATTAGTGTCCTGAGTGGGTAGCATCCAGAATTTACTCGAAGCAACGTCATTTAGTACATTTTTAGAGCCTAAACAGTACTACATTGCATCTCTAGCAAGCACGCAGATGCATATTCATGAAACTACGAAAGCCACGGTAGACGAGATCACACGTTCTCTTTTTCTTTCTTTCTTTGTTTTAAATCAATATCCAACCCCTCTTGGACCCTCTTGTGTCTGTCCATGTTTGTCTGCAGCTCTGGCACTCTTGGCACAATGTAAACAGCGAATTTCTTCTTCTACGCTTGCATTATCGGCAAAGTAGGGTCTGAACACCGAGGCTTCTGTAGTTCCGGAACACGCATATGCGTGCTTCGTGAAAGTAAGATGTACTCCTGTTTAGGCTCTAAAAATATACTAAATTATGTTGATTCAAGTTCCTATTCCTTTAAAGTATAATAAAACTATAAATTGAAACTGCAGTCTTCTGTCTGCAATTCACATAGCTGACAAACCACAGGTACTACTACGGTAGTAAGTGTATTCTCAGATACTAATCGATTCTAAAAATGAGCATTTAGTTAGATATTAATTAGCACAGGTGTCAATACTTAAATGCCCCTTTGGCATCTGCTGAGTCTCAGAAAGTATCAGCTGCCTCTGCCCTTTTAAACAGGCACTACCTAAACCCTCTACCTGGAGGACTCATTGTTTACAGTGTGGCTAACTTAGCAATTTACACCTCTCTATTACAGGTGTCATAACCTAGTGTTTTACATAAGCAAACCTTCTTAAATTATCTTCTAATTAATTTTTAATTATAGTTGGGTGGGACGGAAATTTAATGAGCTCATTTTAACCTCTTTTTATCCCCAACTTTTGTTTGTCGCGACAATACGCACGAGAGTTAGACCTGTCTGTAAGAGCGTTCACGAGGCAAACGTCAACGCCAAAACAAAGTTTTATCAGGCCAGACCAAGTGAAGGAAATGATGTCCCAACAGAGAAAAACGTGATAAAAACGTAACGTCACAGTTGATGGAGAGGATTCGCAGAGTAAAAGGGCTGGACTTTCACTCTTTTACTTTTACTAAAAGTAATGATTAAGATTCTGAGTCTTGAGTCATTGCTCACCTGTGATGATCTCTTTTTTAAATACTCTCTGACATCGCGTTGTCCAGACACTTGTTTGGCCGTGCTGACATTGCAGCGCAGTCCCTCTCCGCTATGGCTTGTGCAGCTCCAGTCATGTTGCGTCATTGCATGTGCGTGTGCCCCTGTGCCCTCAGATTTTATTTCTTTTACTCAACATCTGTACTACTTTCTCATACTGAAACAGATATATGAGTATTGGTTATATTTCCAGGATAAACTGTAAAAAGGGAGGGGATGAAATGGGGGGGATGGCAGTTTTACAGGGGGGGATGATTTTGATCGTTTTTATTTCAGGGGGGATGCCATCCCCCCTCATCCCCCCTCAACTCGAGTACTGTGTGTCGGACCTCGGATTCAGCTCGGTGAATCTCTACATCCCGAGAGTGGACATGTGACGTGAAGTTAACCGAACAGTGTTAGCTTCTGTAGCTACATTAGCAGCTTGTCCGCTTGTCAACCACCGTTTACTGGTCTCTGACACAAAAGATAATAAGTTACACAAGCAGCAACACTTACCTCACTGATAAGTATAATCCACTGGTGCCTGGTAGTGCTGTCCTGTTAGAGCATCGAAAACTGCTGAATTTCTGCCGAGGCAACTCAGCACGGCTGTCTCCCCCCTCCTCCTTGTCGTCGGAGTTACCTGCCACGGTCTACTCTGTGGCAGGTAATCAGCTGCCTTCAGGTGGTGCTAAAGACGCTAGCTTAGCAGCTCGCTCGCAGCCTCTCAAGTTCAAGTCATAAAAGCTGGTCATAACTCCTCCGTGTCAGGTAATCAGCTGCTTTTAGGTGGTGCTAAAGAGGCTAGCTTAGCAGCAGCCTCTCTCTTTCACGTCAATTCTGGTGAGAAGAGAGCGCCCGCACTCAAAGACGAAGTCACTTTCACTTTCCGGAGTTTGTGGCATGTTATAACTGAGGTCCCGTTCCAGTACACGTCTTAACCTGAAAAAGTGGGATTTCCAGGTGATGACTCCTTTAACTTTTTTTTTTTTTTAAGTGAGTAGCGATAAATCCAGTGACTTTTCTTGGTGTTATTGGTGACTCATGCAGACTGACGTGAAAGCGTGTATCGTTAACTCTTCTCAATGAGCCGCTGAGCTAGCGCAGGCCCCGCCCCCATGTAGAAGCACTCACACGAGCCTCATGCTCGCACAGCAGAACAGGAGATGTTCTCTGCTCCATAAACACTCTGACACTGCTGCTGGATGATCTCGCCCTGGTCTACAGTCACATATTGCCTTTTAATATAGATTGTAGACAAACACATTTAAAATTTAATCTTTTAAAATGTTTAATTAATCTAGTTTAAAAACGAGTTCACTAGTTTGTCTGTTCTATTGTTTACTTGATTTGGTTTCAAGTATTGTGAAGAAAAGGACATGGAAATAAGTAGCTACACAAACTAGTGTGTGAAGCTTTCTAGTTAGTCTGTTCTGAAGCACAGTGAGCTGTTGGAGAAGACTGTTAGAGACCGTATGAAAACTATCGCTGCACAAACTAGATCTTTAAAATAATGTATTTATTTTCTATTTTTTGAAGGTATTTTCACACATTTATTAGTATATTTTTGTTGTGTATTTTTTCTCCCTTATGGTATCGAAAATAGTATTGAGTATCAACCACCATCCTTAGTGTCGAGAATTAAATTTTAGCATCGTGACAACCCTAAACTGTATACTCAATCAATTTCCCTGAAAAGTTGAGCTTTGGTGTCATATTTACTAGGAACCAGTTTCATTCCTAGATTGTGAAACTATTTTTGTGCGCATGGTTTAGATTTCCTCTCCCATCCTCAGCCATGATGGAACAGGGTCATTTGCATATTAAATGTGGTTAGCATAAATACTAAATTGATATCAATTCAAATTAGTAGCAAAGAAGAAGCACATCCTAAACTGAAACACATCAATGAAGTACTCAGAGAGTCAAGGCTGTGGTAACTGCTGCTTTAACTACAATGGATGAACACATAGCCTGTACAACAGTAGTCTTCCACTTAGATGATCAAATCCAGAAAATCAGTCTTCAGGCACTCTTTCTTATCCACTTTCTGGTCCACAGCTGTTTTACATGACGGGAAAACATGGTCTGCAGTTATTTATGGTTCCTACAGTTTAATAAAAATGTAGAAAAAGTCTAAATAAGAAACTGAATTGTAAAAGAAAATGTATTCAGTACTTTTCTGTTTCCAGTTTACTTTATAAAAGTTAAATAGTATCAGAAAAAATGTGTGTTGATGGTGTAAAATGTGTGTGAGGCGAGAAATGTACATGATGAATGCAGGTGTGTCATCAGCAGCGCATACGTTTGAGGTTGGAAACTTGTGGCTTTAATAACAATAAGTAGACAAAGAGCTGAAATGGATGGAAATTGGGAGTTGTTGCTGAAATTGCCGGGTCTATTGATAACCTGGTTCCACTGGCAATGATCGTAGACAGTTTTTTTTTCTGAAATAGGTATTTATTTCAACTCCCACTGCTGCCTCAATCATCTTCTTGGTGAGAAGGTCGGCAGTGGTGGCACGTTATGGTGAGGTAGCTCTCTGCTGTTAAAGCGGTCCAACAGTCTGTTGTTATGGCAATGCTAGCTGCTGTGGCTAACTTGTTCAGCAGCTCCTGCTCTCACTTTTTGTGTTTTAATGAGCCTGGTGATGATGCGCCGTGAAGGAAACTGATAGACTGGTTCGAGTAAATTCATCAAATCTCAGAAGCCTTTCCCATCAATGACACTTCTGGGCAACATATCCACTAAAATCATTTTACAGATTCCCTCCGTGATTTTGTCCACTCGCTTTGCTCCTCTGGCTTCAGACTGAGACAACAGAGGGTTGAACAGAGAATTCATTACCTTTAAGCTCGGTCGGATCAGCGGTTTTTAAATGGTACACTGTGGGAGTTGTTGTTGAGGTGTTTTTACAAAACGTGTCGCAGTATTTACAATGTGAGGTGTCATTTCCTAACGCAAAATGGTCCCACACCAGACTTCGCCGTGCTCGCTTCATGTTCAGACGAGCCTTCTTTCAGCTGCTGTGAGGAGGAAGAAGGCAGCTTTCTCTGCTGTCTTTAGGCGATACTGCCCCCCGCTGGTAGGATGTCTTATTACCGCCACATAGTGAAATTTTTTACCCAGCTTCAAGACGTACACTACATGGATGAACTTTGTTTCATAACACCGTCGGATGATGGAAAAAAAATTAAATGATAGAAAAAAAATTCTTAATGATCAATTATCAATCTTAGATTAATTGTGCCCATCCGTATACAAAACCCAAGCATCTGGAGGCACGTAACCACACTGACCAATCACCAGTGAATTCTTACTGCCTTCGCGTAGCTGGGATGCAAGATCTGAAGAGGTGTGTGTCAGGCCTTCGTGGACCAACCTGTCCTCTACTCTAAAGTCATACGTAACATACGGTTGTTTGTGCGCACCTGAAATTATGCTCTCTCAGAGCGTATTTCACATGCTCCCTGACACTGGTTGGGAAGCTGCTCCAGTAATCAGAGGCTGCAGTTACTCCACGCAGCTGGTCTAGGTATGATTTCCAGCCTGGGACCTGCTGCAGCCCCCCTTCCCCTCTTCTCTCATCCTGTGATATAAAGGCCATCAAAGCCTGAAAAAAAATCAGATTCTGATACGACAGTGTGCATTTATTATGTCGCTTATTTGAATTCTGTTTATTTATGTTCACTGATGAATGTGCACGTATATGACATGAAAAAAATTACTGCCAGCCAACGCAACACCGCACATGTCCTGTTTATCGCTTTCTTCTGGCTGGTTGTTAATAGCGTCCTTAGCAACCACTATTGCAACAATCACAAAACCTGAAAGAATGTACGTCAACATGAAAAAGAACTATGAATCGTTTACATGAAACGAATGAATATTATGAAAAAAAAAGTGTACATTTGACGCTAGAAAGGTTATCAGAACAAAGCTGAAGCCACAATCTATCTTGAAAAATATAGATTTCTACTGAATATTGAAGGGACATCCGCCATTTTTCTTTTGGCCACACCAGGAAGGAACTGGGCAGTCACGTAACCACCACCAGGAGTCGCTTTGGACGCTTTTGAACGATTTCCATACATTCAATGAGAGACCCGCTGTGTCACATATGTATGAGGTGGGTATACCCCGCACATAGACAGGTGACACGGAGGGAGCCTGCACAAGCGTCAACAGATAACGAGTTGGGAGTGAGAATGTGTTGCAACAACATATACAGCCATGGAAAAAATTAAGAGACCACCCTTGTTTCTCATTTGAATTGGCCATTATAAAGCCTGATACCACTAAAAGTACATTTGTCTGGACAGATATATCAATAAAAACAAAAACAGCTCATAAGAGTTTGATTTAAGAACTGATATCTGCCATTTTCCATGCTTTTCTTGATAAGTGACTTTGGTTGTTAAGTTCTTACATCAATAGCGATGGCATTGTACTGCCCAAAAAATTGCTTTTCTTTTCTGTCTCTTTTAGTAACATGATTTACACCACAGTTTGTACTCGATTGTATTATTTTTTATGACAAAGTTTGTCTCGTAATTTTTTTCCGATGGCTGCATAAGTTGCACTGGACTATAAATCATATTTATCTATTTAAAATAGGGTGATTTTCGGATTTTTCATATCCTACTTGTTACTGCTAAAACTGACCCAATCAGTCCAATTCCAAAGTCAATGTCTGTAAATGATCATAAACATCACAACTAAGAAGGATAAACATGTTTTTTGAGGATTTGTTCCACCACACAGACAGAACAGCCAGATGCCCAAAATGAACTTCTCTCACTGAGATGAAGCTGTTTTGGGATTTTTGCCCTTGGAGCAGAATATAATTGTCACAGGCCTAGAGCACCATCTTTTGACATTAGATGGTAATATTTACTTCTTGGTTCATGTCAGTCAATATGAATTGATACTTAAAAATATTTTTAATTGTATATATTTTGACATATAAGTTGCATTGGACTAAAAGTAGCACAAGCCACCAAACTATGAAAAAAAGTGTGACTTGTAGTTGTACTGCATCCATCACAGCAGCATGGCTATTGTTGAGGCAATTCACTGGTCCCCCTCTTTCTGACATACATGAAGGTTTCTGTGACCTGCTCTTATGAAAAACAATATCATTAATAAATCTTCAGACATTCATAATCTGGGTAAATGGTGCCAGCGCTCACTGGCTGGTCTGATAACAAGCACATTGCTGACAACAAAGATCTTCACGGACCCTCATGCGACCTGCCAAAAGGCCAGCCTCCAGGAAAAACCTTACAATAAGAGGTGCCTGCTCTGATGTGGACTTCAGAGTCCTTCCAGAACTTCAAAAAAACAAAGAAACAACAACAAGAAAAAAAATTTCACGCCTACACTCCATCCATGGATCTTCTGGACTGGACTCTCCAGTTGAAGTGGGCTTTCTACTACAACTGTACCAACTTCTTTTCTCTGTCATCTCCTCCTGAATGAATTCATTATTAATGTGCCGCATAGATAAATATATTTTGACAATAAAACAGCTTAAAAAACTCAACTCGTCTGGCTGATTAACTGTCCTCTTTTCTGCCACGACACTGGAAACAGGAGAAGAGTCCAGCTGCTGAACTGGCCTGCCTGCAGTCCAGACCTTTGACCATAGAAACATTTGGAGCATCATGAAGGCAGAAATCCAGAAACCAAAGTCCAGGACTGTTGAGCAGCTAAAATCCTGCATCTGACCAGAATGGGACAACATTCCTCTCCTAAAACTCCAGCCACTGGTCTCCTCGCTTCCCAGACGTTTACAGACAGTTGTTAGAAGAAGACAGGATGTTACACAACAGTAAGCATCACCCTGAAGCACTTTCTACAGACGTGATGCTGCCATCAGATCCACAAGGAGCTCAGATTTTCCATGAAATGATAAAATGTATCAGCTGAAACATCTGATATATTGTTTATGTTTTATTGGGAATAAAACATGGGTTGATTGCATTTTGTTTTTATTAACATTTCATACAGTTTTTGAACTTCTTTGACATTGGGTTGTTCTTTACATTGCTGGCTCCAGGTCTTACTTGCTATAAAAATAGTCCCATGTTGGGATGACAGATATTTTAATGTTTACTGATACCTTTCCCCATAGTTCATTCAGTGTTACTTCTGATTTACTGAACTAAATTAGATTTTTGAGCCATAATAGAGCTTTAGTAGACCTAATAATGTAAATAGTAGATTGCTTTCTTTATTACTGCACTTTTTACCATTTTGCCCCATTACTATTTTTTTTTTCACCTCGAAAGTGGTGGGAAGATCATTTCTGTCTACATAGCCAGTTTTAAAAGAAACCTTTTCATTTATGTGGATAAAAAGTCATTTCAACGTGTTACCCACTTCCACAATCTAAGAACGGTGAGTACTTCACACTTCTGGACCATTCCTGAGGGGGGTTTCAGAAGCATGCAGATCAGACAAGCTTTATTGGCTCTGCAGATCACAAAGAAAGGCTTTGTTTGGCATATTTCCATGTGATTATGTGTTGACAGAATGCTAGTTCATGCATTGTATGGTGTTTTCCCAGCTTTGGGCAAAACCTCCTTTGGATAGGAAAACATACACTTCCCAGATCCAGTGAAAGTTCAACATGAGAAGCGACACAACTTCTCAAGTAGTTGCATTCTTCCCATGTAAGAAAGAATTTTATTAACCTTATTACATCAGGATGTCTTTTTTTCCCCCCGCTGTCTCCTCATAGTGGGTGAAAGCCAAGCTGAAGCAATGATCCTTCTCTGAAAAAGAGATGACCACGGCTAACCCATACCAGCTTCCCGATCCGCTGCTGTTTCTTTGGAGGCTCAACCCAGTCCGGTGCTAGTTTAGATTCTGCCTGCACCTCTGTAGCTGAGCTTTCTTTAATCACTGTCAGATATCTGACTTATTCTACTCTTTTACAGACACAATCTGCTGGTGCAAAGCGAAATTCCAGTTTCTAATTTATACTGTGTGGACTTAATGCTATGAGCAGAAATGCTGTTCATGCAGTGCAATGATAAGACATTTGCTCCTATCCCAACCTGGACTAATGGAAAAGCCAATAAACCATCTTCATGGTGCTTACCTTATTTCTCTTTCTTTCAATTTCACTATCATTAATTACTGCTGTAGCCTGAATGCCTCATAACAGTCACTGATTTAGTTATTTAATTAACAGTAACATGCGTATGAGTCCGAGCTGCTTGTATGATCAAAGCCTTGTAGAAGCTGCATGTGTTAAAAATGTAAGAAGGTGAAATTCTGACCTTTTTAAAATGCATATAAGCCACCCTGAACAAAGTATACGTTCCCTCCTTTCCTCCTCTGAGCTTTACTTGTAAAATGTTCTGAAAAGGCGTAACATTTACATTTACATCCAGCATAATTAACTCTACATACCAAGAAAGAAGTGGGATCCAGAAACATAAGAACAAACATTAGATGAGCTGTGGTTTCAGGTCACTTGTAGAGATTTAGAGATTGTGTTTGAGAGATGGTGATAAACTAGTTAAAGGGGAATAGTACACCCACAGAATGATGTGCCTCATTTTCTACTCACCCTCATGCTGAGCAAGACTGTGGAGCACTTTTTTAATATCTCAAATGCAGCCGGAGATCAGACAGGTTTTTGTTTTCCTCCAACTTTCATATAATGGAGTTCACCGGCAACTGAACAAAAAAGTTCCATAAAAATCCACAAAAACTTGTCAATATTCCTCCATACTGCTCGTCCTAAGTAATCCAAGTGTCCTGAGTGGGTAGCGTCCATAATTTACTCAAAACGACATCATTTAGTATATTTTTGTAGCTTAAACAGTAGAACATTGCAGTTTCTATTTGCGCAGGTTAGGGTTAGTACACGACACTACGGAAGCCACAATGTTGAGCGCCTACTCTGCCGATAATGCAAGTGTAGAAGAAGAAATTCGCTGTTTACATTGTGCTAAGCGAATGAGCTGCAGACAAACCGGGACAAACACAAGATTTAAAACAAAGAAGGAAAGAAAAAGAGAACGCGCGATCTCGTCTGCCGCGGCTTCCGAAGGGTCGTGAATTCGCAAGGGCATGCTTCGCGGCAGCTAGATGTGGTAATGTTTAAGCTATAAAAATATACTAAATGATGTCTTTTTGAGTAAATTATGGACGCTACCCACTCAGGACACTTGGATTAAATCGTACGAGCAGTATGGAGGAATATTGCCAAGTTTTTGTGGACTTTTATAGTCATTTTTGGTTTAGTTGTCGGTGAACTCCATTATATTAAAGTTGGGGGAAAACGAAAACCTGTCCGATCTCCGGCTGCATTTGAGATATTAAAGAAGTGCTCCAGAGTCTTGCTCAGCATGAGGGTGAGTAGAAAATGAACCCACATCATTCTGTGGGTGTACTATTCCTTTAAGCTTCTGTCTAATTGGCAAGAATGCAGAGTGACTGGCTAACTGGTGGGTGTTGTTAAGAGAGTGTGTGCGTGTGCATGTGTGGTGTGACATTGCCTCAGCAGTGCCTTGAGGACCTGGGTTCACCCCTCTGCACCCACCTGCTCTCATAGGGAAGCTTCTGCTGGTGGAAATCAGCAGAGATGGAGCTTTCAGGGGACACAATGAGAACTGCAGAGCTCCTGTGGTTTTAAATACAGGGAGTGCCCCCGGCTCAATTACTGTCTCACGGAAAGTGGAGGAGCCATAATTGAATATGACACAAGCAAGCTGTGTGCACTTGGCTGTGGCAGTGCCTCTTGCAGTTGGAACGCAGCTCTGACAGCGATCTGCTGCAACTTGCACACACAAGCAACACGATGTGCAACCAAATTGGTAGAGACATCATTAAAGCTGCACTAAGCAGGCTTTTTTTTTCCAATGAAAACACACCTGTCTCATCAGCCTGAGACAATGAGTAAAATAACAGCAAAGAGAAGCATCACCACCCTCGCAGGCTTGCTGTATTTTCTCCCTGAAAGCAGAATCCATAAACGTCTGAAAATGAAAAGCTGGCAAGCACGAGCACACTATGTGAAGTTTACTTATGCCACCTGATGGGATTTCTTGGTAATGATGTTCAAAATGGTTTTAGATTTTATCATCTCAAACTGCCAAAATGAAAAAGTGGGTCACATTTTGAGATAAAAAAATATGACTTTTTCACCTTGTTAGCGTCTCACAGCCAAATGGATTACTACACCTCAATACAAATACATGTATGTGAAATAGGTCCAAAATCCTGGAATAGTGAAAGCCATGCATCCATGCACAGCTGCTTTTGTAATGATGTGTAATTAATAATAGGAAGTAGGGATGGGCGATGTCAAAATTTTTCCTGTCGATATGATACGATTTGTTCATGGTACTTTTTTATTGATGGATACCAATAGCAATACTCTTTCTCCCTTAAAAGAAAATCATATGGTTGTACAGTTTGCATTAATATCTTGAATGCAAAGGAAATAATAGATATAAGCAAAACTTGAGAACAGAAGTACTGGAAAGAAATACTTTCTAAACAATAATGGACTGTATTGATGAGTTAATAAAACAAAAACAAGATTAAAAACTTCTTCTCATTATCAAATAATCAAGTACAGGTTAAGATTACAGGTATTTAAATTTATTCATTGGAAAATGTTCAAATATAAAATGTAATAGTAATATAAATTTACAAAAACATAATGTGTAGTAACCTGCATGAATATGGCGATATCATTGTGCCTCATTCTTGAGCAAACAAAGCTGTATTCTGAGCGCAGAAAAATGTTTTTTGTAAGAACACAAGTTAAACTTTGAGCAGAAAATATTTTCACGTAAAGGATAATTTAAATTGACCAAACAAAAACAAATCCCCTGCACACAAAATTGATTTCTGTGTTTGCTTCTGTGCAGACCCACAGTGATTAAAAAAACTGGCTCTCAGTTTCATTAATCTGCTCCGTCAGTCTCCTCTCCACTGCACACATGCTCGCAGTGCAACATCTGCGCTCAGTTCTGTCAGTGCGCTCGCTCAAACTCAGTGCAGTGTTACCCACGTGCCACAATTCCAACCAATCACAGGCCTTGGATAGAGTCACCTGACTGGCTGCTTCATAGGGTCCCGAGCGAGACGAGATTGGTCCCGCCCCCTTTTCTGACGGCAGATCTGGCGGCCATCTTAAAGTGGTCGACTGGCCAAAACAGAGTGGCCCTCATTTATCACACGATCGTAGAAATGGTCGCACATCTGATCGTAAAAATGGTCGTACGATTGGACCCATGTGTGATTTATTAAAACATTCGTATTGGACCAATCTCGTCGTACGAACAAAAGAGTCTTCATAAATACCACGGCTGAAATCCATCGTCATTTAAATGTCACGCCCACGGTTACGCCCTTAAACATGCATAATGATGAGGCTTCGCCCAGTGAGGTTGAACCATGGAGAGGAGAGATTCTGCAAAAAAAGAAACTTTTGGGGGGATCAAGACAGAATTCCTCATTTGTGAGGTGGGAACGATTAAAGAGGTGTTTGGCAGCTTAAAAACCGAAGTCAGAGATGTGCACAAAAATGCTGCACGGACGAGGATCAGTCAGCCTCACCGGTGTTGAACAGTCTGCTGAGATATTAATAAAAGTCTCAATCTAGGCCTGGCTGATATGTTTTTTCGTTTTATTAGTTATGAAATTTAATAACAGCCCAAATCCGATAGCAACGTCACAATTCTTTAGCCAATGGGTCAAGAAAAAGTGGTCCGATATAAAACTCAAGCTGTTTCACTGGCACCCCCCAGCTCTTCGCATCTTCTCCTCCGACTTCGCATAAAAACTGTCCGTCAGCTGTCCGAGCGATGTGCAGCGCTGCGCAGGACAGGATTATTATAGATTTTCTCTGAGTCTAAACCAGCCTTTCATCCTGCTGATCCGACACCCGCCTGCCTTCCTGCAGCCGAAGCAGCGCTCCACCTGGGCACCTACGTGTGTGTGCGTACTGATGCCTACCTGCGCTCCTCTGTGGCAGTTTTACCAGCGGGGTGAGGAGATGCACGAAGAGTGCAAAGCACTTGTCTCCTAGAACTATATGTTAATGATTTTAATAATTTGTTGAGATAAATGGAGAAATTAAATTCAGTTACAGCTATTTTTGTAATTTTGGAAATACATTCTACATTCCCTTTTTCCTTTTTCTTTGCTAATGGGTTCATTCTTCGTGCTGATATGTGAATACTTATGTTTAAATGACAGTTTGCGGTTTGGTTAATAGGCTAAATATTTTCATGTTCTGCTGCGCTGCAAACCCTCACTGACTCAAACTAACGTACACGAACTACGCTCACATCCAAATTGATAAATGTCGAGTCTTGCGTGGAAATGGCCGTACGTTATTACTCGCCCCGTATTGAGCGCAGTCTCCTCTGCTGACTGTGTTATGTTCGGCTGCTTGTCAACAGTCTAACTAGCTTATTTTCTTGTTAACGTTACTTTTCCTTGAAGGTCTCCCAGAGAGCAGAACCGTAGGAAGATAGGGGGGGGGTCGCCCTCAAAGGAAAAGATTTTATTGCCACCGATATGAGGCCGCCCTCTGCTGCAAACACTTCAAGCAGATGACTGACAGGAGCGGTCAGACTGCCAGACCTGAGGTCTCACCATCGGTTTTCAGCTTCCCAACTCCTCTTAAAAAAGTAGGTGAATCATTCAGGCTTTTTGCATTCTGTGTACCAGATATGCTGATGTCAATAAGATAAACAACAGGGCCTATTTGGCTTCATTCACATTGGCATCTTCAACCTGGGATCACAGACCTGCATAATGACTCCCCCGAGGATTAATAAAGTATCTTTGATTTGAAATATTAATATACACAACATACACACTAGTCACAAAAACTTAGGGATTTTTTGGTTTGTCCAAATAACCCACTCAAACGTTTCCAGCTTAAACTTTACCTAAACTTTTGAATACACATGTACTGTAAACTGTTCAACGCTGTTCTCCAACAAGATGATTAAACACACACACACACTCTTTATATACTGTACAGTCATCCTCAAAATTATTCATACCCTCCAATTAAAGAAAAGGCTAAATTCACAAGAGTAACTCAAATAACAAGAAAATAAAGAAACTAATAATAAATAAAAATGTGCAAAGTTATGATTTAGTGAAATAAGATAATGCTTTTTAGGGGGGTTGGAAATAATAATGTTAAAAAAAAAAAAAAAAAAAATATCTAAGACAGATTAGGGAATCTTTCCAAAGAAAAGGGAAAAAAAAACCGTAAAAGGGGAAGAAGGCTTGCAAAAAAAAACGCATGCCATACACTACCTGAAAGAAATTGGATTTTTTTTATTTTCTCCTCATAACAAAATTTTACAGGGTTTTTTTTTTTTATGGGGAAATATAATCTTAGAGAAGAGGGGGAGGGGGGGGGGGGGAGGGGTGGTCGTGGAGAGGAGGGGGGGGTCGGGGGGGGAGGGGCGCCCCCGGGGCCACATGGCAGAGTGGAAGCAGGAAGAAACTGACCAGAGTTCACCTGCAGGGATTCCAGCCCCCGCCCCCCCATATCCACGTGTTACCAGCACATCATCACAGGAGACGTTGCTGCTAAATGAGCTTCTGTTAAACTACAGGACTGAGTTCTGCTGACACTCGGCAGATATGCGATGTTGTGTTTATGTTCATGAACGCTGAAGTGTTTGGACCATCGTCTGTTTTGTGCTGTAATTAGAATATGTAGGCAGGCAAACTGCAGGTTTCCCAGCACGTATTTGGCACAGGGGGGCCACCTAGACTCTTCATCCACCACCTAAACCCAGTCAACATCTTACAGCTTTTTAAGAGTGTTCTATTGATCGTGATCCTTGGTGGTCTGGCAGAGTTCACTGATACAAGAACTACAGGAGAAACTCAGACCAAGAACCACATTTTTGCACATTTTAGATGATTATCAATATTACAATTTTTAGACAATCACATTGATACATATATTTTTAACTTGAAAATACAATTATATCAAAAAGAAAATGATCCATTGAGGTCCTCTGACAGAGAACAATAAATACATGTTTTCACATTTCAGATAATCATTACCCTATTTACTCTAACATGCCTTTTACATTAATGTGCATATACTGTACAGTCACCCTCAAAATTATTAACACCCTCCCATTAAATAAGCAAAAAATAAAAATAAGCCTTTGGTAAAATAAGCTGTAATTAAACAAAGTAATACATAAAAAATATTTCTCAGTTGGAAAGACCTCGTCCGCTACATCAGCAAAAGTGTGGTGTGAGTTGTGTGCTTCGTTCTGCACTGCATTTTTACCTGGTTTTGGGGCATCATGGTATTTTCAAAGCACTTAATGTTAGTTGAAACCACACTTTTAAAAAAAATGATATACTTTTTTAATCCTAATTAGAGTGCCAATTGGGAAATTCATTCTGTGCATTTTAACCCATTGCAGGTTGAACCTGAGAGCAGTTGGCTGTTAATTAAATGAGTTGGTGGGAGTTAAAGACCTTGGTCATGGAGTGCCGTGTTAGGGACTCGAACCTGGCTCTGCCATGCCAAAGCACGCAACATACCACTATGCTACCCACTCCCCCAATGCACTTGCACGCAAAAGTAGTGTACCACGTAGTGCAAGTGCGCAGATTGAGACAGACCCTTCTTCTTCCTACTTTGTCATCATTAATCAGTGGTTGTATTGGGAACGTCGCCCCCTAGCGAACAGTTGTTTTAACTACGGTGTTTTAACCAGGTGGTTTGGTCCTCTTCGGTTACTGCAATTTGACCGCAAACTGGAGCAAAGGAAGGTGTGAAAATGTTCACAAATCCAAGCCCAATCAGACCAAATCCCAGGACTATCCTGGTGTGAATGCATCCTGAGTGTGGTCACTGGCAAGCCAGGGCTTTGCAATGAGAAGGAAATAGACTCACAATCCTTATCCGTGTCTAAAGTGTGAAAATGCGTGTAGACGTTTGTGAATCACTGTGTTAAATGTTTTGTGAAAGGTGTGAAGCCGAGTCTGTGCTTATTGTTGTGGAACTCTGGTGTTTTGCTTCTTGTGTGTAAAATTTTTTATTTCAGTGTCTAAACAATTGTAAAAAACTGTCATGAGGCAGCGCTGTGAGAATGGGAAACATGACATCACAACTGAATTGAAGTGTCAGGAAACAGATTTTTGAGTGTCACATCCTGAATAGACTTAAGGTTTCCAAGAGGCAGTGTGATGCTGGATTATTGGTATTAGAAGAAACAAATCCTACACACATTCCACTTCAAATGGCACCAAAGAGTTGGCAGTTTAATAAATATGTTTGGTCAAATAGTTTTTGTACATACCACTATCATAACAATGAAAATCTATTCAGATTTGTAAATATGGTCCCAACAAATAAAGTCACAAAGAGTTTTTTGGGAACAGAAATCCATAGACTCTTAAAATTAATAGAATATATTATGGCTTTTTTCTTACTTTTTTTTGTTTTTTGTTTTTTTATTTTCCAGAGAGGAGGGTCTAAACACTATACTAGTAAATCAGAAAAATCTTTGAAAAAGACAAAAAGGTTGAAAAGATTATGAGGAATACAGAAAATGTGTGATAAACTTTCTAAAATTAAATTTGAAAAAAAAAAAAAAAAAAACTTACACAATATTTTGATATATTTGGGTGCAATACCTACAGCTTGATTAACACTAAAAAAGCAACAGCAGTGACATTTTTCCACGAAATAGACCCTGTAAAGGCATGTCATTTACACCGGGATTGTTTATTTAAAAGTTAGCCAACACCTCAATCTGGCTGACCCGTTTTTCATCGTTAACTCATGCATACACACCTACAGTATATTTGTGTAACATTTTGTCAGTGTCTGGGGAAATTAATCAAACGTGTCACATACAGCAGACAGAGGAAATCAGGAAACAAAAGTAAAAGATTGTTCATGGACCTCAAATCACCAGTGTATGTGCGTACGTATATGTATATACTGTATAAACACACAGTCATCCTCAAAATTATTCATACCCTCCAATTAAAGAAAAGGCTAAATTCACAAATGTAATTTAAATAACAGCAAATTAAAGAAATTAATAATAAATACAAATTTACAAAATTAGAATTTAGTGAAATGAAATATTGCTTTTGAATCGTGGTTGAAAATAATAATTAAAAAAGAAAAAAACACCCAAAACTGTCCCAGACACATATGAGCATCTTTCCCATGAACAGTGGACCAACATACCTGTCAACAGGTGTAGAAGTTTTTTTTTTAACATTAAAAAAAACTCCTGATTGCAGTGATTGCCTCGAAGTGTTGCTCAGCAAAATTTAGCTTCGGAGCCCCATCATGCTGTTTTACGACTTTTATTTTTTGTTTGTGTTTAATAATTATGCTGAACCACAATTCAAAATCAGTGTCATGATTTTTATAAAAAAGAAAAATTATAATTACTTTAGTCAATTTTAGCTTATTTCACTGACAGCTGATTTTATTTTTTTTCTTTCTGTAATTGGAGGGTATGAATAATTTCAAGGGCGACTGTATATATGTTAGTTATTTTATGAAAGCACATTTTTTCAATCAGAAATCTGTTTCTTAACGGCTCAAAGCATAATAAAATTACATTTAAGGAACCTGCTTTTATCTTTGTGCATTGCTCTGATCAGCCATGGCTGTTTAATAAATAAAATTTAATTGAATTGAAAGAAGTGGGCCATAAGAATGGGTTAAAGAGTATTTAAATAGCCAAGTGTGTGTGCGCGCGTGTGTGTGTGCATATATGTGACTGCTCTCACTGCGGCAGGTGTCTGTCTGACAGCCGTGTGATGAATTGAGCCCTGCATTGAGCCTGTCTAAGCCCAGTGACTGGGCTCCCACTCTATCCCAATAAGCTGCCCTGGGTCTGCTGGGCTGATTTTTGAGTCCCTACCTCAACCCTCCACCTTTGACTGCACCAGTCACTAGAATACCAATGACTCAATGTCCCTCACTTCTCACCGCTCCCTGCCATCTATGCATATTTGATGCTCAGCCCCTGATCTGAATTGCACAAGTGTTTTTTTTTAAATAGTGTCTTCTGTAACCTGTATGGAATACAGCTTTCTTTTTCCAGCATGTGATTTTAAAGCTGAAACTCAGTCTTATTCATGCAGCCATGGTCTTACTTCTTTTTAAGAGGAGAAATAATTATGCCCTCTTATAAAGAAGGACACCAGGTGGCATAAGGGCACGGTTTCCTCAAACGAACTAGACTTGAACGATTTGGATTCTTGCAGCAGGGGTCCGACAACCAGTGGTGGGTAGAGTAGCCAAAAAATATACTCAAGTAAATGTAACGGAGTAAATGTAGCGTGTTACTACCCACCTCTGCCGACAACTGTGCGGTTTCGTGGTTGTTCTGAAATGTTTTGAGCATGAAACTGTCATCATCACGCTGTGACGCAAGTAGAAAGAGACGGCAAAGCTCCAGTCCAGCTGGTGGCGTCACCACCTGTTAGAGTGCGATGTCTGTCACTAATGGGCCTTTTCCACTGCACATTCTCGTAACCCTTCCACACGGCACGCTTTATTTGTGTTTCCTCTGGGAAAACCCGTTACGATTTTCCGCACCCGTTTCAGAGCTAGCTGTAACCGTGCTGAAGCTACGGAAAACGTGACGTATCCGACAGCTCTCCAGTGATTGGTCAAAGGAAATTGTCATCATACGTGTTTCGCCTCATTCTTATAAAAATATCTGGCTCTGTTTTCGGTGACTACAAGCCACGGAGAAAACAACAGCAGCAGTAACACCTCCATATCATCCAATGCCTTAATTGTTGGTTTTACTCGACTGACCACTGCGTGGCACGTCAGTGACATCACAGCAGTCTCGACCGCGCCAACTCCACAAAAACCGTTCTGGTCGACTTTAGCGTGTGGCGCTGTACTGTGCTGTACCGTGCTCTGTGCAGCTGCAATGGAAATGGACAATGGATAATAGACAATCTATGCACGCACATGCGTCGAGCATGCTGACCAAGAGGTGAATCTCTCCGTTGGAAGTTTCGTTCTTTCAGCAAAATCTCTGTAGGAGACTTGAAGCTCATGGAGCATCACAATCCACTAAAATGGCGATAATGATGAATAGTCTGGAAAACTTCCTGTGAAACATGACAGATTTTTCTTTGTTTGTACCGGTAAGAATTTAAAACTACTTTCACCCCTGCTCAGAATCCATTGAACTTGGGAGCCAATGAAATGCTCTGAAACTCTAAAATGCTGATAATGATAACTGATCATGTGACATTGGTATTTTCATAGGCTGTCTTACGCCAAGTTTCAAATCAGTCCACTTTAGAAAGACTGGTTCGATTTACAATTTATTACAATTCAGTACCTGGGCGAACAGTGCTGAGGCTTTGGAGCGTGTATTGAGTAATCCAAGAAATAATTTTACAAAGTGCATTTGGAGGTTTGCATTGACAGAAGCCTCACTGCTGGTTGTACAACGTGATTTGTTTGGAAAGTGCTTCAGATGTCGCCACAAGCCTCATCTTTGAAGGCTGATAATTAAAATAGATATTATTTTAAAGACATTTTTTCATATTTTCAAGGTATGTTACTGTTTGAAGATCCCCTTCTTATCAGGTTGCCAGTAATTTTTTGTGAATTTAAATGTGTATTATCAGAAAAGATGTGTGTGGTTCTAGTCGTGATTCCTTGCTAGGCGAGAACAATGTTAACTGCTCTGCACACAGTTCCACTCATAGAAAGTGAAGAGAAAATACAAACAAGCTGCTGATTATGCATCCTCAACTAAACGAAGAAAGCAATTAATTCTATAATCAAAGCTTGCTGCTTGATGTCTTTTTATAAATGGAATTATTCCGGAGATTTCTGCATTATTTATTCATATTGCCTTTTCTGGAATAAAACAAAACTTGAAACAATGAGCTTACAGTCAACATGATCCCCTGCTGATGTTACTGTCACTGATAATGCACTGAGGGAAGGTTGATCACCTTTTTACCTGCATTTCCTTTGCATCCTAACTTACAAAACAAAAGCAAATCATGTTATAGGATAATTATTTGAAACAAGTTGTGGTCACTGAATAACATAGAAACATACAAAAAACCCTTTTCCATCTACTGAGCAATTCAATTCAATTCAACTTTATTTGTATCACTCTCATCCTCAACAAAGACATCTCAAAACACTTTACAGGCATAATTAAGTCAAACCAATTCCTTGTGATCCAGTTAAAGCAAATATACATCAGTCCAATTCATAATAACAGTGTTTATTTTATTTAACCTTTATTTAAAGGGGTACCGTGTAACTTTGACCACTAGGGGCACTCAACCTGTAACTCCCCACAGGGGACAGACACAACTGTCGCAAAATTTAACAGTCTATCTGTGTTTTGTAATCATATTTGCAGACCACTTTTACCAGCTGAATGAAGTCATCGAGCCTTAAAGCAAAGCGCTCCAGGTCACATGATCAAGAGACGGATCTACTCCTGCAAAGTTGCAATGTCTGGTTTTTGAGGATTGCAGCCCCCTTGGAGTGCTGACATGTGTCAGCTGATGTTTATTGACTCCAGAAACCATCATTTACTTACAATGATAATAATTTTGTAATTTGATGTATTAGAATATAGGTCACGCATTATTAAAGTGTGTTATTATACGGCTCTTTAGAATGCTGTTGAATGCTCCGTTGGCCTGAATGGGTTTTCCCAACGTTCCAGCGGTCATTATTTTAGTATAATGACCGCTGTAAAAATATAATGACCGCTGTCAAAGGCAACAGATTTTTTTTCTTTTTTAAACCTCTGGTCTTGCGGTGATCCTAATATCCCTCCGCGTCGCAAGTAGTCCAGTCACTACAGTAAGCGAGCACGTAGCAACACCTCGTAACTGAAAATGGATGACTTCCCAATTAATTTGAATGTCTTCGGCGAGTGTGGAGATTTTGAGCGCTGGGTTCAGGCCAAGTTTAAGGATTCACCCTCTCCAAAACGAAAAAGACAAAAAGAAGACCAGTGGTAAGACGCATACAGCTAACAGCAGAGAAGGAAATGTCCAGTTCATGTACAGAAATAGCCGGTGCTAGGCCAAATTGCAGCCGTCATGGCTCAACTAACAAACGTTGCTAAGCAACAGGTGCCCCGGCTATGGGGAACTATTTTATTCTTAGCATAAAACATCAGCAGAGGAGGAAATGTCCAGTTCAACATACAGGAATAGCCAGTGCTAGCACAAATTCCAGCCGCCGTCACTCAACTAACAAATGTTGCCAAGCAACAAGTTCCCCGACCTGGCCTCGGCTGCGGGGAATTTTTTTTAATCTGAGCGTAAAACATCAGAAAGTTATTTGACCACTGCAAAAATAGAAGACTTTAATTTATTTTTTGCAACTAGCCGTATAATAAGCGGGATAATGTTTGGAACGCAGGTCATTATGGGGAAATACTGACCTTCAGGGCGAAGCAGTCAGGGCGAAGCAGACGGGTCCCTATATGTCCCTTACGCAACATATGGGAAGGAGATTACTGAGTCGTGGTAAAAAGTTACAAATGTGTGGAAACGACATAACTGACTTGCGGCCAGTCGTTTCTGATATATGAAGACCTTAAACCATATCAGCTTGTGCAGAATTAACTATGTTTGCTGAATCACGGTAATTTGCAGTTTTCATATTGGCCTCTATGTGACAGCAAACTTCCCCCATCACTCCAAAGTTAATGCTTGTAAATGATAATAAACATCACAGTCAAGAAAGAATAACTGGTTTTTGCCCCTACATCATGCCCGATGAATGTGTAAATGCAAACAGAAATGTTACTACTTTATTGAAACTTCTGAAAAACCGCCTCATGAGAGCATAAATCTTTATTGCAAAGAGTTTTTCCAAATTTAGGTGTTTCCATGATCAGTTTCTAATTGCAATATTTAAGATTTGCGGGATTTTAGGTGTAATGGAAACTAAGCTATTGTATGATTTCAATGGGGAATATACGCCCTTCCTGTGTGGGTTTCCTCCGGGTACTCCAGTTTCCTCCCTTCAAAGACATGCATGTTAGGTTATTGGGCACTCTAAATTCTCTGGTCCTGTTTGTCTGTCTCTGGCCCTGTGATAGACTGGTGACCTGTCCAGGTGGACCCTGCGTCTCACCTGATAACTGCTGGGATAGGCTCCAGTGACCCTGAGTGGAACTAAGCAGTTCAGAAAATGAATGAATGAATGATTAACAAAAGCGTTTGTATAATGACATACAATTGGTAAAATTTGTAGTTTTCTGCCATACACGGTCTGCCTTTCTATGGACATTTTTCTTAAAGAAATCAAATCACAGGCTAAAATCTGACTGTGCTGCTCTAAGGACTGCTACATACTCCGCAAGAACCGAGAACTTTCTTCTTGTTTTCTGGGCCACAGGAATAAAATGACGTCATTTTGTTCTCACGGACATGTTTGAGGATGGCTTGCGGCTTGTTCTCAAACCCTCAGCCAAGCAGAACTTTCTTCTTGTGGAGCTCCGAGAAGTATTGTGTGATTGGTCAGTAAAAAAGAATTTTTAATTTTTTTTATAAAAAAAGTGTTATAAAAAAATTTTGAAACCTTCCCTCCTTGCCTAATTTGAGGCAGGCGGGGTTAACACAGACGCTTGAAGCAGAGAGTTGTCACCTCCGCATTTCTGCAGATGCGACGTTGAACGGATAGTTTTAATAAACAGCTGATCGAGGTGGTGAGAAAGTATGGAAATGTGAACTACACACGTGGCATTTATATAGGCGGACCCCACCGCGTGCGCAAATCCGTCCTGCCATGGATGACGTTTATTGTTAATGTATAATCAGTGGGTGAAAACAGGCGCCCCCCTCTTCCCCCCGCGCATGCCCGGTTGCAGAACTTCTTGTGGAGTATGAAATGACTTGACGAAAACTAGCTTTTTTCTTCTTCTTGCAACCTTGCGGGCAAGAACAAAGATCTTGCTTCTTGCGGAGTCTTTAACAAGCTTAAGAGTGGTTGATAGTAGGGGCACAACGATACAAAAAATTCATGGTTTGGTTTGATATTGTAGTGTCACAGTGTCCTTTTGTCCACAACGGTTTACCATCAGGATCATACTCAACGTGAAAACCAAAGTAGTTCCAAATGCCATATCTGAATGTAGTCTAACACAGATCCACTGAGTTTTCAACACAGAGCTCACCGTCAGAACACAAGTTGACAAAATAAGTTAAAAACTCTGTATTGTTCGATATTCTATACATAGTGCTGATGGTTCGATGGACCCGTATGGTTAGATTTGATACAAATGCACGTATTGTTGCACCCCTAGTTAAATGATAATGTTATGTCCCAGTTTGACTAGGGGACAGGGATGCACAAAAGAGACCCCCACGGCACGGTTTTGCTGTGGAGGCAAAGTGTCTTATTGGCAGTCATAGCAAAATACAAAGCAAAAACACAAGGAACCATGGACACTGGGGTTTGCAGTGCTGCTCCAATAAAAACCCTCCAAGAAAAATATTGACTACACGAAAAATAACCAGATCAACCAAACAAGCCAAAACTAAACAACATCGAACTAAACAAGCCAAAAAAGAAAACTGGTTTGCTAAGCTATGAAAAATGTACAGAAAAGAAGTAGCCCCAATATCTAAACTTAACTCAATATCTAAACTTAACCCCTCTAAAGAACAAAAAGTACTATATTCAACTACTACACAACCTATGCTGGCACCAAACTGCACCAATATAAACTACAATGACAAAAAACATGCCATAAAGGTTGTAAAACTATCAAACAAGACCAAGAAGTATTTTTAACGCCACTGGAACAAAACACTACGGGATGATACAAAAGAAATAAACAGACCAAACTAATCAGTCAAATGAAACCATGTCATGAAGTCCAGCAAGTGGAGGACAGACTGTTCATCGCCAAACAATTTGCCCTCTAAATAAAGGCAGCCGGGTGTTTTTCTTCCTGGGGCCCCGGCAGCTCCGATGGTGGTCAGCTGCAGCATCAGCCAACCAGAAGGTTCAAGGTGCAGGTGTGTCGTGGTAGCTGAGCCCAGGCAGGGGCTGGTGACGGGAGATTTGCATGGGGAAGAAGGAAGTTGTTAGCCAAATTGGCAGCAGCCATGACAGATAATTTAATGTAAACTGACTTCTACCTGGTAACACAGCAACATCTCAGCTGCCTTCCTGGATGAAAATATTCATCGGACCAAATGGTTTTCATTTTATGAAGAGGATGAAAAAGCGACAAAATCAGATGTGACAATTGCAAAACTACTGTATATATATATATATATATATATATATATATATATACATATATGTATATAGATATATATATAGACAGAATCATGCACCTACTGCAGATTTGTCAGCTTCACATCCATGATGAGAACCTCCTGTTCCACCACATCCCAAAGCTGCTCTGTTGGATTGAGATCTGGTGACTGTGGAGGCCATTTGAGTACAATGAACTCATTTTCATGTTCAAAAAACCAGTCTGAGATGATTCCCACTTTATGACATGGCGCGTTATCCTGCTGGAAGTAGCATCAGAGGATGCTACACTGTGGTCATAAAGGGATGGACATGGTCAGCAACAATACTCAGGTAGGCTGTGGTGGTTAAACCGCCACATTGGTACTAAGGGGCCCAAAGTGGGCCAAGAAAATCTTTGCCACACCTGTTGCCTTCCTATCAACTAGAACTAGTCTGGCCATTCTCCTCTGACCTCTGACATCAACAAGGCATTTGTGCCCACAGAACTGCTGCTCACTGGATATTTCCTCTTTTGGGACCATTCTCTGTAAACCCTAAAAATGGTTTTGCAGGAAAATCCCAGTAGATCAGCAGTTTCTGAATTACTCAGATCAGCCAGTCTGGCACCAACGACCATGCCACATTCAAAGTCACTAAAATCACCTTTCTTCCCCATTCTGATGCTGGTTTGAACTGCAGCAGATCGTCTTGACCATGTCTACATGCCTAAATGCATTGACTTGCTGCCATGTGATTGGCTGATTAAAATTTTGCGTTTACAAGCAGTTGGACGGGTGTACCTAATAAAGTGGCCAGTAAGTGTGTGTGTGTGTGTGTGTGTGTGTTTGTGTGTGTGTGTATATATATATATATATATATATATACATACAGATAGATAGATAGATAGATAGATAGATAGATAGATAGATAGATAGATAGATAGATAGATAGATAGATAGATAGATATAATCAAAAGTAAATCAAAATTTCAAAAGTTCCCAATATGCAATATGACTTAATCCATGTCAAACATATTTGGACCAATCAGGTCACAAAATTCAATGAGATAAAGAAATTTAAAAGAGGTAGATGAGTAAAGAAGAAAAAAAAAAAGAACAAAGTTCATCCCCGACAGAAAATGGACTCATCTTCTGTGGAAAGATGAATCCACATTTTGGCTGTTTTAAGGAAAATATCTGGTTGCTTCGGTCATTTACAATAAATCCGTGATAAAGCTCACAATGACAAATTTTCTTTGCCACTGTGATACTTGAAAAAAGTCAACAAATTTAACAGATTTTATGAATAATATATTTCAAACAATGCTGAAGTTCTATCATTTAAACAACAAAGAGCAAGATGCAATGTCACATTTTGGTGTAGAATTACATTCTGACATCATCATCACCTTCATATCACTCAGCATTCTGTACAGCAAGTGTTTAAGCAGCTCTTCTTTAAAAGGTGTCTCAACCCCCACCCCCCATTCTTTACCCAAGCACCCCGTGGTTTTGTGGTTTGCATGCATGGAGCAGCATATCTGTTGGCGAGGTCTAACAATAAGAAAATGCTGCATTCACAACAATATGAACAATAGCGGGGAACAGTGAACCAGTAAAATGTTTATTCAGCACATTAAAGAGTAATGAGTAGCCTCCTCCAATGACTGAGACCACATTACTAACATGCTCACAGTTAAAGGAGGCTCTCTCCCAGCTTTAATGGGTTACTTGAGTAAACATAAACAACACCATAATGAGCTAAGATCCATATTTTCCTCCTTTTCTGTTGATAAGCAAAAATGGTTCTGGTAAGCAAAATTAGCCCCTTGCATCTTTAGGCAAAAAGATGTACACATACGAAGCAGTGCACATTGATCCCACACACACACACACAAACACACGCTTGCACAGAAACACACTGAACAGGTTTTCTTAGCATACAATTAGCAGCCTACCATTATGCAGCTAATTGCAGTATAACTTTAAAGGCTTGTCCTTCCCTCTTGATCCAAAATATCCACTCCAGCTCTGTTGTGCTGTGAGACGTGCAGTAGGGGGGTGGGGGGGTTGGGTTAAGACGGCTGGGGTGTTGGTCTCCTTAACCACACAGCTGGCAATGCTCTCATAGTGGCTTGTTTTCACTGCTTCATCAAAAAAACAAGGATCACAACTTTGTCGGCAAAAGACAAGCTTGCAATGTCATCATATTTACTGCCATGCGAGTGGAGTTTTTGTTCACACTATCTACATTTTGCTTAGGCAGCCAAAAAGCAGCCTCTTCTCCTGGGCAGCAGGTACATTAAGAGAATGGGAGGTGAAATCCCTCGCCTATTAAAAGTGAACATGGTGTGGAATGTAAGCTGTAGGGCAGTGTGGCATTCATACTCATTTCTAGTTTACATCAATTAATGCGAATCCTCATTCAGCATTCACTGTGTTCAGATTCAGATAGCTTCAACGGTTTCAGAAAAATTTACATTTGAAAGCTGACTTTGGATTCGGTGAAATTCACAGTTTATAATGGGATTTTGTGGAGCAGAACCGGAACCCAGAGAGGAGGAAGATGGAAAAAAATAATCAGAAAAAATATATTTAACTTGCGGCTATGCCCACAATTTATTAGACAACAAACATAATTTTCCAAAACAATGACAAATTTCTCTCCTTTGTCACAATGTGGCTTTTACTAGGGTTGGGCATCAAGAATCGAGTATCGATGGGAACCGGGACCAACTCTCCGATTCTTCCCGGTATCATTCAAATTTCCAAATTTCGATTCCTATTTTCGATGCCCAGTCTGCTGAACACCATAGTATCCGCTGGATGCAGAACGTTTGTACCAAGTTTCTGGAACACCCGCTTACGTTGATGCACACGGCACAACTCAGCGACTTTGTTGCTAATATTTAGCAAATTTTCAGACCCTCTGATAACTTTCTTTTAATAAAACCGCTTGTGACGAGTCTAGTGACACTTTTTGGTCTTATTGGAGACTCTTGAGAGCGAGGTGAAAGAACGTTTTGTTTATTGAGTGTTGCTGAAGCTCCTCCCCCCTCAGAGAGGCTGCAGACACAGCAGGAGATATTTACCTCTACTCCATGAACCAGACTGGAAATAAAACTCAAAGCTGCCACTGATCGTCGGATATTAATGCCTCTGAGAGAAGAAAGTGGACAGAAACATGAAATTTAAAGTTCTGTAACATGTAGTAGACTCTTAATTAGAAAACAGCCAGTTTAAACGTTAATTAAAGTTCTTAGAATTATAAACTTTAACCAGGTCCATTCAAGTTTGGCCAGGGATAATTTTTACTTCTTTTTCTACATTTATTTTAGTTGAAATGCAATTAAATGCCTTTGGTAAGAACATAAATAGAGCTGGAGTTTACTATATTAATGTCCATGTCTGTTATTTGATTTTTGTTTTGTTGTCTACAAATAACAAGGTACATTTTTTGGGTTTTTTTTTTACCCTGCCCCTAAACAACATACAACGTAGCTTTTAGACCTTAAAAATCTGTGTTTGGGGCTCATTTTGATGGCACACCAACATTCATTATGCACATTTTTGAGCCGTCACTGCCCATGTATGATGTAAGATCCCCATCCGGGATGCAACTGTGACGTTGCAGCTGACTATTGGTTGTACGCCACGTCACTTACTAGCAAATGGATATGAACCAGATATGAACACCGCGGGTGTTTTGAACACGCATCATGTCAGATTCAGTAAAGAAATGCAAGGTCCGAAACATTGCCGGAGGAAGAGAGGAAAAGAAAGAGAGGAAGGGACAGAACAAGAGTCAAGATAAGACTTTCTTTTACTGGTTGGCGTGAATCGCAGTACAGGTATGATACAAGATGGATGCTAGTTTAGCCGTGAATAGGGGGCGCGTCACTGAGGAAACTGCTTAAAGTTCCGTTGTGTTTCTTTAAAAGAATCGGAATTGAGAATCGTTCGGAACCAGAATCAAAAGAAGGGAATCGAATCGGAACCCAAATCGTTAAAATTCAAACGCTGCCCAACTCTAGCTTTTACTGTATAACAATCACATGCAAACTTTATGTCCCAGAAGCTTCTGAGAACCAGAAATGCCTTCAAACTGCCCATTAGACTTCCTCGTTGAATCAGAAGGTTTCTCCAAAAAAGATGAAGTTGGGGTACATTCACACCAGGATGGTCTAGGGACTCAGTCTCATTGTCTACAAGACGTTTTTCGATTTTTGTTTTGTTTTAACCTCGGCTTCTTCGAACTGTTTGCTTTGTTTTTCCTCCTGCCCAAACAATTATCTATCCCACTTCCTTCTTCTTCTTCTTGATGCCTTATTGTGGGCAGCAAACTTGTCTATGCACTGGATTGTCCTATGGTCCATTTGCAAGTGAACCGAGATCCCTGGCAAGGAAAACTTATCAAAGTGCAGCATATACCATGCTGATCAGACTGGTTAAATAACCTTTTGCTGGTTTGTTATTCATTTTAAATGCTTGTGTGATTGAGTGAATTGGAAAAATCCAGCTGTGGCAGAATCATTCTGCTTTGAAACGCTAGTGGTTTGACAGGTGACAGGAGAAAGCATTTAGGAAGCTTGTGCCTTTTTAGGCAGATTAGATTTGCGGGTGCACAGCGGTTGTTTTAGGGGGCAGTGCCCCTCTTCCCCCTGCCAGCCTTGTTTTGAAGACGTGGTGTTAGCTGAGTCAGGGGAAACACTGTGAACATCCAGCATACATACACCCCTCTTCACTGTGATTTTTTTTCTGCATTTTCTGCAGACTGGGGGATTTATTAGTTTCCCCTCTGCATCTTAAAAAAATCCAAAATAGGTCCAGACATCCAACTGTGTCCTTTTAAAGGCAGAAAAAACATCCAAAGCACTGCCTATGCAGTGCCTATGTGGCCTTCCATGTGTTTAGAGGCCAAACCTTGCATGCTGTGAACGCACAACTGTGTCTGGGGGGCCGCTGCTGCTTTTCCAGCCAAGGAATAGTATCACCATAAGTTTTTCTAAGTGCGATAATCAAACCATAAATATTACTGGATGCTGCCTCCAACGCTGCTGTCCATTGGAGCAATACATTAGCTCGGCCGCCATCTTAGGCAGGGGAAAGCCGCGTCTACTCATTGCATTAGTCAGTGTAGGCAGATCTATCTCTGATTAAATACACCAAAACTGATTCAATTTTCAACCAATTTCCAAGCTGTTTGGTTTATTATATATATCTGACATTTATGACAAAGCATAAACATCAGATGAATGAGTTATCTTAAGTACCTGAATAATGCATACAGTGATTTTATAGCCTGGCACACCAGCGTGACCAGCACTATGTATGAGACACATAGCGCTGGTCAGGCTGGTGTGCAAGGCTATAGATTTTATGATTATTTTTATTTTATTTTTTTATTATTTGAAAAAAAATCCTGATCTCTCTCTCTCTCTCTCTTATATATATATATATATATATATATACATATATATGTATATATATATAAACTTATATGTATATATCTATCTATCTATCTATCTATCTATCTATCTATCTATCTATCTATCTATCTATCTATCTATCTATCTATCTATATATATAGACTTCAATATAGATATAGATATAGATGTGGTAGTAGAGCACAAATATAATAAATTAAGAGATAAGCTACAATTAAAATCATAAAACAGAACAAAACTCTCAAATTTTATTCATTTTCTGTTGTAGTAAAAACTGCAAATTTGAACCAATAAAATCAGGTTGAATGTACCATAACAACAGAATAATCCATGTGAATTTATTCATTCTCTTCATGCCCATCATACAGTTTTGCTTCAGGTAAGTGTGAGCTGATTTTGTTGTCTCAGCTACCAGGTCAGTGTAATTTTTTTTTTTTTTTCACAGGGCCTTTATCAGGTTTGTATTTCTGGTACTGTAAGTCTAGTTAAATAAAAAGTATTCTACATTATTCGGGTACTTAAACTCATTCATCTGATGTTTAAAAAATGTCTTCTCAGAATATTGCATTTTAACATCAAGGATGTGACACTTATTAACGAAGTTTTAAATGTTTATGTGAGGATAAATTAAAAAAAAGAAACATTTTTAACCATTTCTCTTATACGCATGTAGTGAGCACTTAAATATTTTGATGATGTGAGAAATTGTTATGATACAAACTTTGCAAAAACGGTGAGGGAAAGTAAAGCTAGATGGCATCACTCCTTTCAAACGAGTTGACTGTCCAGTTCTGTCAAAGTCTTCGGGTCTGAAATGACAGCTGTAGACAGCTGAACAATCTTTCGGCATGAAGTCTCTCCTCCAGAGAGCTGCCACCCGTGCCTTCATCCTTCCTTTATCTTTGGAAACCTACACACAAAACAACCACATCTGAACAACGCTCAGGACTCCATACTTCTGTAGTTACAACCACAATCCAGGACATGTACTTTACGTTTATAATTAACACTAATGTTAGAACCATGAAACTGATTTAATAAGAAAAGCACGGCCTCCCAAACCCAGATACAAACAATGGCTAATTACCAAATGTCACTTTCATCATCTTACTGATGTCTTGTGTTAACATAAGCTAGTTTAATAAATGTTAGCTTAAGAGACACATAAAACTCAACACATTCATAACAATTGAATAATATAAAACCACTTCTTACTTGTAAAACATGTGTCCCCTTTTCTTTGTTTCACTGTTTCCTTCATGTGAGCATCCGTACACGGGACAAAAGTCTGGTATTTTGGTGTTGGATGAACAGTCTGACACAAAAGGTGACACGAAACGCAACCTAACCATAGATAAGGACCTAAATGCTTGAAAAGACCCCTGCCCAAGATGGTGGCCGAGCTGACGTACGCTACAGGTCTAAAGGCGGCATCTAGTGTTTATATCTATGCGTGTTAACGAGTCACCCAAAGGGCTATCCTTGAGGCCAAGTAGCCAGGGTGCATGATCACTCAGAGGCATAGTGACAGAACCCCACACTGTCACACAAATGTTTAAACCAGGGGTGCAAGTCAAATCCTCGAGAGTCCTCGGAGACCTTCTCCAACACACCTAAATCAAATAAATGGCTCGTTACCAGCGTCTGCAGAGCTGAGTGAAATATGCATAGGGGAATTAGCCATTTGATTCAGGTGTGTTCTAAAAATTGCAGGGTAGTAGCTCTCAAGGACCGGACTTGGGCCCCCCTGGTTTAAATAGTAATTAACATTTGAAACGGTTATATTAACCATTGGGAATTTTACCATGGTTTCTCATTTTACAGGACATCGTTACATCCCCAATGGCAACACAACTGACACACACAACTCACAGGACCTGTTCAAAAACATGAGCCACTTTCCCACTGAAATTAACAATTTCACACTGGTTTTTCAAACGGGCATTGACCCGTTCATAGTCGGCATTTCCCATTGACAAAAAATAGCCAGGTCTGATCACCTGCTGGCAATCTGCATGGTCTCTGTCCCACGTTGCACGTTGATGATGTCAGCTGTGCGACAGGAATCAGGAAAGTAAAACAGTGGAGAGCGAGTCAGGCTGTAGCCAACGTGCTTTCTTGTTGCACCTTTGTCCGTCCTCAAAATGGAGGAAAACCAGCGGATGACTTTCTTGTGCAGATGGAATGCAGGTGACATGAATTTGTGGCCAAAGCAGAGTTGTTTTAGTACTTTATATGATACGCGACTGGCGCGATGTCACAATGTAGCCATGCACAACCCAACGTTATTATGTAAATTTTGCGGGTCAACCCGGGTCTGGTGTTCCCACTGCATGCAGATTGGAGCCGAGCTGCTTGAAGGCAGTTTTAACCCATCACTTGCCGAGTTGTTTGACGCGGGTCGACGTGGGTCGATGAGCCTTTCCCACTGCCACTAAAAGCCGATTGTTCACGGGTTTAAATGTTTTTTTTGGTCAGTGGGAAAGGGGTAGTACACACATTCATAGATAAACCAGTTGATCTGGTCTCTGCGTATAAAAGCATTTAAGCCCTGTTTCCACCCGCTGGTCTGGGTTGGCTCGCATCAGGTGGGTTTTGGTATGGATATGTTGTTAACATGTTGCATCCCCACAGCAAACTACCTTACCTTGGAGGCAGGGTATGAACCGGATAGTGCTGCGTCATCTTGTGACATCATTGTATTGCAATGCCTTTAAAGCCCCCACATGTAACAAAAACAAAGGGGTCATCCCTGCTTTGTTTTTATGTCGGTTCATGCGGGAAGTGACATATTTTTTCGACCAATAAGCAGACTGCAGTGTGTAAAGCTCCACCTCTTTGATCCGGATCGATTAGATCAGTACCCCCACGGAAGGGTACCAAAAAAGTACAATGGGTTGGGTCGGATATAAGGGTACCCGTCAGTTTTTAATCTGTGGATACGCAAAAAAAACGGCCTGACTAGACCCAGACCCACTGGTGGAAATGGGGCTTTTGATTTCAACAGACTAAACATACAAGCGTGGACCAAGAGTCACACATTGGTCAAACACACACACCCAGACCCACACATCTAATTCCTCTGCACAACTAACTCACGTAAGCACAAAGTAATCCCAGAAATTCTTGCTAATTCATTCATTTCATATAAATGAAGTTATTCAAACCAATTACAAATGTTTAAAGAAACTGTATGGACATAAAATTCAGATCTCCTTCATTCTCACTCAGCCTCAAACTGTATTTTCTTCCACATTATTTCACCTGCAAACATCATTAAAATTTTAAAATGCTCACAAGGCATTGAGCTATTCTGCTAAGAGTCAAGTTTTTGATACCTTCAATGGTTTTATAAAAACAGAAAAAAACATACCATGTCAACTTTCGACTTTTCTGGATTCCTTCAGCAATGTCCAAATTAGGACATGATAATACAAGTCAGCTCTTTAAATCATTTTTCAATATTTCAAGTTTTCGGCTAATTTAGCCAAAATTGTTCATCTTGAGCATGAACGTTTTTTTTTTGTTTTTTTTTATTCTTAGAAGAAGCATTCACTTGTTCAGATTAATTTGCAGCTCCTTTACTGCCATGTACTGGGGATAAATTCCCCCCTAACACACCCATTTATTACATAATTTAGCTACCTTTATGTGGGGTAGTGGCTGAATTTTCACATGAAGTGGGTGATTAGTTTTGTGCAGCACAGAGACAGTGGGCATCTCAACTCACAGCCTGAGCCTGACTGAATAGGCTCAGACCTGGAATCACTAGCAGCGGGAGAAACGGCCTTGAGCTAATAGATCACTGGTGCCACTTCAGATGCTCAAGCAATTTACCATATTAAGTCGCTTAGTCACATCCACTTCCCCTAATTCATTCACTGCTAATGCCCCAACGCTGTTTGGGAATTAAGGTTAATCATCTCCTTATTCATCAAAGCTGAGAGGGCAATTACTGCATGGAGAGCAGGGGTGGCTCTGGCTGGAGAGCCACTGTTTAGTTTTTGTCAACACACTCTGGATGTTGTGATTACATCATAATAAAGTGCAATTAGTTAATGAATGAGAACATATGCTGCTAATGATAAGAAGTAATCCAGCAGCATCTTTGCCCCTGTGCATGTCCCCCCTCCTCTGCACCTGTGATAGTGACTCTCTGCACTGCGATGTGCACATGCTCAGAAACTTGTTTCCAGCCTTCCAAAAGCCAGTTAATGGTCTTGACAATGTTTACAATTTTAGCAAAAACGAAATTTTATCTGATGCTGATTGTAATAAAAACAAAGTTAAGAAAAAAAGATTGTTTTCCAAGGTTGTTTTTTTTTAAATACCCTTCCTTTCCCCCTGACTTTATACACATTATTAGTAAATTATACTTTTGCCATGTTTATTTTTCTCATGTTTTCATTTCTGAGATTGGCTATGATCCTTCTCTTTTAAATTTGTTGTATATTTAATATAAATTGTTGAATAGCAAATAAAAGTTTAATTCAGTTCAATTTACCTATTTTGTATACCAACAATTCACAACAGTCATCCCAAAGCACTTTCATATAGTCTAATATTAATTTGGTCTAATTAACTGTAATCTAGTTATAATCCAATTAGAACAAATACATCATATTAGCCATATTTTTCCAATTTAAAATAATTTTTAATTTTTAATTTAAAGTCAATTCATAAAGAAAGTAAATGCCTAGGAAAGATAGTAAATGGATTGGATCAAATCTTGGTGACAGTGGAGAGGAAGAGCAGAACCACCAGCAGAACCACGCTGAGGAGGGACGGCCATTGGTCTCCACTGATGTGGGGTGAAGTGGACTGGAAATAGGGTTACAAAATTCTGGGAATTTTTAACATTATTTCCACATATTCACAGGAATATGTGGAAAAAAACGAGAATATATAGGAGTTAATGGGAATATAGGAAATTAATTGGAAATTTACAAAATTGAAGGTTTATTCCCTTAACAGAGAACTTAAATATAGTTGAGTGAAATATATTGTAGGATAATCTCTTGGCTAAACCATGCAAAGATGTTACAGTTTGTTGAAATTATCCTCAAATTCCAGTTAATTCCTACAATTCAGCCATTGAAGCAGTTTTTGTACCACTTGTCCAATTCAGGGTCCCAGCTATTATCAGGCAAGAGGCAGGGTACCTGGACAGGTCGCGAACACAGACAGACAGACAACCACGCACAGGCACTCCTAGTGACAATTTAGAGTAACCAATTAACCTAACATGCATGTCTTTGGACAGCGGGAGGAAGCTGGAGTACCCGGAGAGAATCCACGCATACACGGGGAGAAAATGCAAACTCCACAAAGGAAGGCCACTGTTGGAATTGCTCAAACCCTTCCCCAGCCGAGGCTGCACCACGCCACCATGCAGCCCTTTTTAATTCCTATAAACTCCCGATAATTCCCATCAATTCTCTTTATTCCCATAGAAAGTTTCCAATTTGGAATATTTCCAAAATTCCCCAAACTTAACTTCCCATGGGAGGTTTCTGGAAATTTATCAGAAATTTATTGGAAATTTTCCTCCTCTTTGCCACCGTAACCGGAAAACTTAACAATATGATGGAAAAACTGAATCCTGAAAAAAAAAAATTTTTTTTTTGAATTTTTGAGTATTTGTTGCGGCTGCAGTGACTCAAAAAAAAAAAAAAAATCCAAACAAATCCACTATGTTATCCCACCATAATCAGAAGGCCAAGGTTATGGTGAACAAGAAGTCCATAACAGTCAGGACTCTGGTCTTCTTGGATATTGAAGTAGTTCAAAACAAAAACAATCTGACATATGGCACTTTCTTTTAGTTATGGAGTTTTCACCTGCTAACACTGGTGCTAAGTTAGGGGACCCGCATCGCACTGATATTCATCAGAACATCTCCAGGTGCATTTATTTAGACAACCTCTGACAACCACTGAAAAATCTACTTGTGAGTTTTCCACGGGTGGGTAAAAATTTGAATTAATCAATGCATCACAAAATTACCCTCTGCAATGTAATATCGAATATTGAAGCATTTAAAGCTGCTATAGAAGATGTTTCAGCATTTCATAAAGCAGACTGTTAGCGAGTTTTTAATTAATGCGCATGCGCAAGACCAACCTGCTAGATTCACAGCTTCCTCTTTCGGCCACAGAATAACGTGCACGAGCCACTCCAGTGTTTAGCAGACAGCAGCTACAGATTCTCCATCATGTCACAAACGCAAGTGAACGGAATGTCGTTGTCTGGAAGTTGCTGCTAGCAAAATGATTGTTAGCTACCTGTAAACGTCAGACGAGTGCGCGCAGCTTCCGGGTCGCAGTATTGCTCTCGCCAAATAATCACTCTGATTGATCAGTCTCGCCTATTACCCGTTGAACTGACTGTCAATCACTCTTACTACGTTAGTAAAAGTGATTGACGAGCCTGTAGACAAATGAAAAAGTTAAGGAATGCAGAGATGATTGGTGGATGTTCTTTCAGCCCCATTCCTTTCACAGCTGATGTATTCATATATTTAAATCTTTTAATTAATCATAGCGTCTGGAGCAGTGAATCCAATTTAATTGTATTGCAAAAACTGTTGAAAGAAATATCTTCCATAATGCCTTTAAATCAATATTGTATTGAAATGATATTGCATCGCAACCCAGAGAATCAAAATCAAATTGAATCGTGAGGTTTTTAACAATACTCAGCCATAGTGTTTTCTTAAAATGACACTTTATGTAGTATCCTTGACTTTTTTATAACTGGAAATCAAACTAAAAATGATTAAGTTTCTCAGAGTGAAATAAAAAAGGCATGCCCTTTAAATTAAACCTATGAGAACAGTCTAAAAATGAATGCTGGTAGAAGTAGTATCTTCTAAATAAATACAGCACGGTGGCCTTCATTACATTAACGCAGCCTTCCAAACTTTCTCCATAATTAGGCAAATTAAGCTCATATCAAAAAGAAATAGATCTGCTATTCTCTAAAAGAGCACATCTATAAAATTAAAGAGAACCTGGCAGAATAAACACAAAAAACAGAACAAAACAAAGAGAAATAAACACAAAAAGAAGTTAATAATCCTTGTAGATTTAATAACTTTTCAAAAAATCATCATGGACTTTGCTTTTGTTTTGCTTCAAATTAATCTGTTAGAAAGAAAAAACTGGATGTCCTCAAAGCAATATTTATCCAGGTTTTTAGATATTTTTTCCAGAAACTTTGTGTCCAAAAATGATGATCCAAACTAATCATCAAAATGAGGATGTTTGTGTTGAGGGCAGATTACTCTTTAATCAAAGCTCTTCCACATTTCACCTTCTTCTCTGTTATTGTCAAGCCAGTGAACAAACGTGTTGGGATTGGCATACACGCTCACACGTAGGGGTTGCCGTGGTCACGGAGACGTCCCGGACGAGCGTTGCTTTATCTGCGCTGCTCTAATCAGTGTTGATGGAGTGTGAGGAGGGATGCTAATCTGGGTCATTGCATATGTAAATGCACAGCTGGGATCTTCGCAGTGCCAAAACACATCAGCCAGGGTGTCTGAGTGTCACCCAAAATTAGCTCAAACACACGTAGTAGACGGTAGCGATAAACACACCCTGCAGTGGGCAGTCTTCTGTAAGAGGCAGGGGTGGGGATTAGTGCAATCACCAGAAGAGGTGTCATCATCAAACTTCAGTCTCAGTAGACTGTGTAAAAAAGTAGGAAAATGAGTGTTTAATGGATCATTTCTTTGTTGTAACAAAGCTTCTTGGCAAAAGTCATGGAAAGCCTTTCATTTCCCTGAAAATGGCATCTCATTTGTGAGGAAAATGCTGAGCAGCAGAGACAAACATGTGGGTTGCATCCATAACAATCTTACCAAATCATGTCTGCCTCTCACTTTTTGTTTTGAATTCCTGGTACTTCAGGTGCTAACAATCAGGTACCTGATAGGACTTTCACAAAGATGCAGTTCTGGTTCTGCTTCTGGCACAGGTTCCATCTCAGAACCTTCTGGTAAACCAATGTTCACAGCTGTTTGAACCAGAACCAAAGTGGATAGATTTTACAGCGTTGAAATAAACATGATTTCTAGGCGCAGCCGAGGTGTTGAGGGTATCCGGTTTGGTGGCCTCAGGATCGGGTCTCTGCTGTTTGCAGATGACGTGGTTCTGTTGGCGTCATCGGGCCGTGATCTCCGGCTCTCGCTGGGGCGATTTGCAGCCGAGTGTGACGCGGCCGGGATGAGAATCAGCACTTCCAAATCCGAGACCATGGTCCTCGCCCGGAAAAGGGTGGAATGTCCTCTCCGGGTCGGGAGTGAGGTCCTGCCCCAGGTGGAGGAGTTCAAGTATCTCGGGATCTTGTTCATGAGTGAGGGAAAAATGGAGCGGGAGATGGACAGACGGATCGGTGCGGCGTCTGCAGTGATGCGGACTTTGCATCTGTCCGTCGTGGTGAAGAAGGAGCTGAGCCAGAAGGCGAAGCTCTCGATTTACCGGTCCATCTACGTTCCTACCCTCACCTATGGCCATGAGCTGTGGGTCATGACCGAAAGAACGAGATCGCGGGTACAAGCGGCCGAAATGAGTTTCCTCCGCAGGGTGGCCGGGCTCTCCCTTAGAGATAGGGTGAGGAGCTCGGTCATCCGGGAGGGACTCAAAGTAGAGCCGCTGCTCCTCCGTATAGAGAGGAGCCAGATGAGGTGGCTCGGGCATCTGGTTAGGATGCCTCCCTGGTGAGGTGTTCCAGGCACGTCCCACCGGGACCAGACCCCAGGGGAGACCCAGGACACGCTGGAGGGACTACGTCTCCCGGCTGGCCTGGGAACGCCTCGGGATCCCCCCGGATGAGCTGGCGGCTGTGGCCGGGGTGAGGGAAGTCTGGGCTTCCCTGCTTAGGCAGCTGCCCCCGCGACCCGATCCCGGATAAGCGGAAGAAGACGGTACGGTACGGTACGGAAATAAACATGAACAACTTGGTGATTTGTTCCTAAAGGGTGATGATTACAGCTTGTTACATTCTCCGAGAGAAGCGAGAAGATTGTTCTTGAGGCTGCAAGAACAGGAAAAGTTAATTTTTCATCCAGTCAGTACATAAGCTTTGCCCAAGACCAGATTCCGGGGGATGGTGTTGACCTAGTGATTGTACATTTACAACAAACCTCGTCCATGGCAGGTAAGGGTCCATATTGCTCGTCCAACATAATCCAAGTGGGTAGCGTCAAAAATTTACTCGAAACAACATCATGTAGTATATTTTTAGCCTAAACAGTGGAACATTGCACTTTCGCGATACACGCTCATGCAAGTTCACGATACTACAGAAGCTGCGGCAGATGAAATTGCGCATTCTTTCTTTCTCTCTTTCTTTCTTTGTGTAAAATCAATAGCCAAAGCCTTTTGTGTTTGTCCCGGTTTGACTGTAGCTCGTTCGCTCTTAGCACAATGTAAACAGCTAATTTCTTAATCTACACTGGCTTTATCGGCAGAGCAGGCGCCGAACACCGTGGCTTCCATAGTGTCGTGAAGCCTGTTGAGAACCGACTTTTTAGGTTCTGAACCAACTTTTTTTTTCTGGTTGAATTCTCTGGCTGGTTAAGATTTGGTTAGGGTGCTGGTTCCTGGGCAATGTAAAACGGACAGGTGCCATAGTTTGTGTGCAAATTTGAGGGCTACTACGTTCTTCCAAGGCTGGATTTGAAGACCGTTTATGTCACAGCAATGCAACCAAGGATGTCCAGATTTGAAGGCTCCTTCAAATGCAGCCTACAAATGTGGCCTTATTTTCCCAGATTTTAAGGATGGTCAGATGCATCCTTCGTGCCTAATCCTATCCCAAGATGCATTGTGAGTGGAACGCGACATTCTACAGCCGAGGTGTCTAAAATTAGACATTTTTATTTTATTTATCATATGATTTTATCATTGTGTAAAAATTAATATAATGGTCTTTCATTTGCTATTGCCCATGAAATTAGCTAAATTTAGCATGAAACTCTAGAAGTTTTGTAAACTTTACAAAATAAATTTACCTGGATTTGATTTTCTCTCAGTCAGAGTAATAAAAAATGCTGCAGATGATGGAAAAGCTGCTGTAATTCCTTTAAAATTGAGTAGCACCTAGCTGCAGCCAGAGCCACTACAAACCACGGTCCTTACCAACCACACCCACCATAGGAATGAGTGGAACCTAACCCCAACCCCTCCCCTTACCCTAATGACCACCTGACCACATTACTACAAACCACGCCCATTTTCACTACAAACCTCGCCCAGTTTCACGACACGCCCCTGGGTCTGCTAAAATTAGCCGAACAATGGTAAGGTTGATAAATTTGAACGCCATTTTGCTTTGGTTTAACACCATCACAGTTACTAGGCAACGAGAGATATACCAAGGACACTAGACCATCCTAATTTATCCACCTGTTGCTTCTACCTACGTGGTCTAAGGAGGACCTGGCCTACATAGACCAGGTAGGACGTGTCCTTATAAGGACCTAGCTCCTGACTCTGGTCACAGCCATAGACTTGTGGAGGAACATTATGTTCAGCAATGAGTACAAATTCTGCCACGGATCAAAGTGTGTTGAAGATGTGAACATTAAGCTACACTAACAAGGTAATGGCTTTTGGTGGGGTCACTGTGGTTGTGGGGACAGCACCTCTTTCACTGGAAAAACAAGGCTTGTCATCAATGGTGGCAATCTCAGCACAGAGAAATTCCAATTAGATTTTACCCTAAAAGCTCAAAAGAACAGAGGTAGACTGGTTGAGGCAGTTTTTACATGCAGTTCAGTCCTAATGTCTGCGCTTGTAACCTTACTCTTTTCATAGATGTCAGTTATTGAACATTAACACCAACCAGCCAATCAAAATCCAGAATGGTCAGGCATCTTTAATGTGAACATATTGATTGATCCATCCATACTCTTTGGAGGCTCTTTGGTTTTGGGTTTCTATTTGACCTTTTTCAGTTTGATTTTAAAATATAGTTTGTCTGCACTTTGATGAGCTTCTTTTGGGTTTAGTTTTACAGTATTTGGGGTTGTCCCAATACCGATGCCAGTATCAGTACTTGCTCCGATTCTGGCCTGTTTTGCTGCACTCGTACTGGTGAAATACTCACCCCTGACAGCACCCGAAACCGGACATGACTCGTGTTTACGCTGCCATGCCGGCAGAAAATACTCTTCAATATGAGTGGCGGCTTTGAGTTGACATCTTTTTTAAATTGGTAGACGCTTTCCATTACATGAGGACAGAAAAAATATCTGACCCGTATCGTGTTCCTGGGATACTTTTCAAAACGTTGGCGGTGGTCAGAGCGGACCTCTTTTTAGGCCCAATCCCAATTCTCTTTTTTACCCCTACCCCTTACCCCTTCCCCTTGGCCCTTGCACTTAAAACGAAGCTACAAGGGGTAGGGGTGAAAGTCAACCCCTTCAAATTGGGACACCCCTTCAAGAATCACATACGTCATCAGTGATTCCGCCGGCTTGTGTGTAAGCAGATGTGCGCTGAGCTGTTGGCGCAAATCTGGATAAATCAAGCCGTCTACAGCTGTGGATTAACGTAAACAAGCAAATTCGATTTTTGCATGACATCCCTGCCTGTGTTTTATCCCATGAAGACCAGCAGCGATGCTGCCGAATTTCTTATTGATCATCTAGATGATCAGGGCTGCAGAGCACCGCTGGTTTTCAGCCTGGTAGCGTTTATATAACTGAAGCGTCAATGTAGTACTCGCGATTTTTTTTTCATGTGCATTTTGCAAAAAAAATGACCGTTAAAGATTTAAACAGCATTAAACTAGACTATATAATGGTTTTCACACTTTTTAAACTTTATTTATGGAGAAATATTTACATTTGTGGATGTTTTTGGACTCAGTAGCAGCCATCGTCCCAGTGATTTTCATACCCCTTCGTTTGAAGTGTGCTCTCGAAAAATCTTCGTTTGAAGGGGTATATAGCCCTCCCCCTTAGCCCTTCCCCTCCATCCTACAGGTATTGGGACACCCCTACCCCTACACATGAACGCGCAAAACGGAGGGGAAGGGCTAAGGGGTAGGGCCAAGGGGTGAAATGGGATTCACCCTAACTCTCTCCCTCCCATCAGACCTGCGGTTCCCCCACATACATACGTACAGTTATGGACATTTCATTCAGGATTCACTTTGTTGGTGGTAAGTTTTCTACTAATTCTGTTTCCTACGCTTTCAAAGTTTATGTTCCTTAAGCTGGTATGAGTTTAAATATGTAAAATTATGACAATGCTGAAATACAGCAAACCGCAGCTGCATCAGAGGCTGTTTATAAGCTTCTAACCACTCATTGTAAGCTTTCATTTCTTTTATTTCTTATGGGGTAGTATCTCACATATACCATGGCCACCTACGAAAGAAATAAATATTAAATCATTTTTGTTTTTTTACCGTTAAAATTGTAAGTTTTTCACAAGAGGCAGCTGAACGGACTATTTACCGTCTCTCGTTGTGATGCTGCCAGCTGTGAACACAGAACTTGCAGCTTGGTCCGTCTGCAGCTGTTAATCAGACCTGGGGTCTGTTGCACGAAGCAGGTTTATTGCAAATCCTGAGTTGTTTAACCCTGAAATTTGGGAAACTCTGAGTTTTCCGTAACACAAAGGTAGGTAACTCAACCCAGGGAAAGAGGAGTAACTCTAGCCTGTTGCACAAAGAGGGGTAATTTAAACCCTCGGTCAGTTACCATGGTAACAGACTCTCTGAAACTAACCTAGTCGGGAGCAGGTTCATGTGAAGAAACCCTGAGTTTCTTGCTGTCTCCACCCACTTTTAGCCCCACTCACCGTTATATTTCCTCATTCATTCATTCAGTCAGCAGTGAGTTTTGGCTGCTGCCGTCTCAAATAAAAAATGTTAAAATAAATCAGAGTCATTTGGTTACAGACGAGTCCTTTCAATAAGGATTTCATGGATTAAGATGCTGCACGTAGGGTTAAACATTTGGAGATCGTTATCAGACCACGAACAGAAGTTTCACTTCCGACAGTTGTCATTTCTGACATTACAGTTACACATCACAGTCAGTTATCTACATAGACAAGCTGATCCGTCCGTACATTTATAATATCACCAGCCACACGTGACAGTTGGAGGTCCTGTCTCTGTTTCCGAGAGATGGCTTGCCCCGATCATTTAACTTTTTAGCGGTCTCTGTTTCTGGCTAAATGATGAAGGTGCACGTCTATCATGCGAAAGCTGCGGTTCAATCCTTGGTATGACTTTTTTATGTTGCCATACACTTTCCCCCTTAAAGCATATTGTTTATTGCCCTGCATTTTTTCGGAAATAGATTTTTTTCTTTCATTGGAGATGCAGAGCATTTGAGAAATGCGATGGTTATATTTAATATATATCTATTTTGCTGCCGACAAGAGCGCTTCTCCCTGAGGGATTGCACCCAAGTTAAATAAATAAAAAGGCTACAATGAAAGTAAAGAGATCGAATTCGAACATCCACCTCCCAGGTGGCTGGCGAGCGCGCAGACCATTAGACCAACCAGGTGATCATATACAGAGTCAGCTGGAATCAAAGTGACAGCATCCAAGACCATCGCGTTACCATTTCACAGTTCTAACCCTATAATATCGTTGTGATTGTAAATACTTCAATCTTCTCCCGCGCGTCTTTCTTTCTTTCTTTCTTTCTTTCTTTCTTTCTTTCTTTCTTTCTTTCTTTCTTTCTTTCTTTCTTTCTTTCTTTCTTTCTTTCTTTCTTTCTTTTCTTTTCTTTTTTTTTTTTGCTTGCAGCAGCAGCAGCAGTTCAAACTTGTCATATGAGGTTTTAAAAGTTATATCTCCATTCAATGGCGAACGCAGCCCCGCCCTCGCGTCTACGTTACCATGGTGACTCGTCGAATCGGTGCTCAATTGATGTTGGCTTTTTATCTTGGTAGCGCACATGTTAAACCCTGGGGTAAACTACTCTGAGTTGATTAAACCAACTCAAATCAGCTGTTCTGTGACTGAAAACTCAGAGTTTTGTATCTTCGAGTAGATCAACTCAGAGTTCAGGGTTACACTCAGAGTTTGTTGAACCTGCTTCGTGCAACAGACCCCTGATCAGAGGAGGGAAGTCACATGATTGTTTAATTTTATAATATGTGATACAGTTTTATTTCAGAGGTCACTGATGGAGCTCAATAAGCCTGCAGGCTGCTTTCACAGCAATGAGCTGTCAGACATAATCTGGCGTCTCGACCCACATACGAGCTCTGGAGGCTGTGGGTCGAAAAATTATTGCCCGCAACAACAAACAAACAAACACCTGAGCATGCAGAGATGCTTCTCTTTATTTAAACAAATAACCAAACCAAAAAAAAAAACAGAGGAAAGAAACACCTTTGACTTATTTCACTTATTCCCATTAATTAGGTACTCTAAAACAGTACTTGGTATCGGCAAGTACTCAAATGCAAGTGCTCGTACTTGGTCGGCAAAAAAGTGGTATTGGGACATCCCTAGTTTTATTAATCTATTTTTTCCATGCACACTTATTTTAGTTTGAGTCAATATTTATTTGATATAAAAGCATTTTTCCAGGTTGTCTTTGAAGCCCGGTGTCTTGCTTTCCTCATGTTTCTGTCTTGTAAAATCTTGACCAGCTAGACCGTTTTTGGACTCTGCTTTTTTACAATCACTTGAAAACTCACTTTGCTTTGATGACTGATTATCTGTGTATGACCCAAGCTTCGACCTGGACTTTGGAGTTTAGTCTGTATGTGTCCTGGCTCTTAAACTTCTGCCTCCAGAGGCCTCTATTGTCTCAAGACCCGGTCACAGTGTGGCCCCACACATACTGAGTCTTGTCTTCGGAGGATAAATGGCACCTCTTTCTAGTCTCTATGTCCCTTTAGTTTCAGTCCCTTCTCCAGTGCCATTTTCAACTGACACTTAACCTGAGTTTGAGCCACCGTCATCACCAGAGTCAGTATTAGTCTTGGCAGAGCTTTGGACAGATCCTGCTTATGTCTCTTCTGACCAATGAGCAGCCTTTGAAGGGGTCCAAGGTGCCTTTTGTAGCTATAATGAAAATAAAAATGAAATAAAAAATACTTTATCCATCCCAGAAGGGAAATTCAGTATTGCAAAAGCTCACTCTTTTTTTTCTTTTTTTTTTAAATAAACAAAAAAGTCAGTCAGTCTTGTTCTTTAGGGTGATGCTGCTGGCAGGAATGAATTCCTGTATCTCTCCGTCTTACAGCGAACCTGACACAGCCTCCCACTGAACACACTCTGTTGATTCTTCACCGTGTTGTGGAGAGGATGGGAAGTGTCCTCCATCATCTTCATCAGCTTGTGCAGCATTCTTTTTTGAACGATCATCTCCAGCGGCTCCAGAGTTATTCCCAGCACAGAACCAGCTTTCTTGATCAGCTTGTTTAGTTTCTTCAAGTCTCTGGTTCTGATGCTGCTTCCCCAGCAGATGCTGCAAAGCTAATTGCACTTTCCACAACAGACTTGTAGAAGATCTGCAACATCTTGGTGCAGACGTTGAATGATCTCAGCTTCCTTAAGAAGTAGAGTCTGCTCTGACCTTTCTTGTAGATGTAGTCACTGTTGCATTTCCAATCGAGTCTGTTGTCCAACTGAACTCCAGGTATTTGTAGTTCTCTACCACCTCCACCTCCTCTTCCAGGATGTAGACAGGACTATGCTGCTTATTCTTGCTCCTCCTGAAGTCAACAATCATCTCTTTAGTCTTGCTGGTATTTAAGATGAGCTGCACCATTTCACAAACTGATTGAAAAGTTCCCTGTACTCGGCTTCTTGTCCATCACTGATACATCCCACAACTGCAGAGTCATCAGAGTATTTCTGCAGATGACAGGACTCAGAGTTGTACTGGAAGTCTGAGGTGTACAGTGTAAAGAGGAATGGTGAGAGTACAGTTCCTTGTGGTGCTCCAGTGCTGCTGATCACCATCTCAGACACACAACCTTTCAGTCTCACAAACTGTGGTCTGTTTGTTAGGTAGTCGTAAATCCAGGTGGTTGTGGAGGATCCACCTGGAAGTTCTGGAGCTTCTGACATAGCAAAGCAGGCTGAATAGTATTAAATGCACTTGAAAAATCAAAGAACATGACCCTCAAAGTGCTGCCTGACTGGTTCAGATGAGAGGGGGTCTCTGAAGCAGGAAGATGATGGCGTCTTCAACCCCAAGCCCATTACGATATGCGAACTGTAATGGGTCCTGAAAGGTATTCACTTGCTTGTTGAGGTGAGCCAGTAAGAGTCTCTCCAGGACTTTCATGATGTGAGATGTCAGGGCAACTGGTCTGTAGTCATTTGGTTCAGCTGGTTGTGTTTTTTTAGGGACAGGAACAAGACAGGATGTTTTCCACAGTATAGTCTCTAAGGGTGTCCAGGACATCATGTTTCCAGTCTCTGCTAAAGAAAAATCTATTTCAACAGATTTCAAATGCATGAGCATTTGTTTCCTTGAACTAAGATGTGGCTGCAGCAAAGTATGAAGCAGAACATACAGCTGTTGCAAGGATTAAGTCTATGACTGTTCAGCTACAATACAATCTATCGAAACAACCAGTCATTGTTCTTCTTCAGTGAATGGTTCAGGAACAAAATGTGATGGCTGGCTGTCCCTCATCAGAGCCTCTTCTTGTGACTGAAGTGCCACCATTAGCAGGCCCTAGAGATGCAGAGGGCTTTGTCACTCTGCTCCCTGGCATTGTGCAGGGAAACCCCTTTATGCTCAAGCAGCACTAATTTCATGGAGTGTTTTAACCAGCCATTACTCTGCCACTGTGTTAGCAGTCCTAGAGCAGTCTCTCCCGGTTTAGTCCCAAACCCAACTCATTTGGAAGAAATGTGATAATCCAAAATTAGATTAGCAGTATTGGTTTCAGTCAATATTTACGCAACATTATCAACTGTTAAGTGGGGGAAAAAAAAGACTAATAGCTGTGGTAACATTTATTGTGACAAAATGACAAAGTGGGCATTGTTTTAGTAGCTCATTTTTAATTGGATGATAGCAATGCATCTGCAAAAAGTAGGAAAGGGTCAGGTAAAGGGTGGAAAAGTAACCGGGCACAAATCTATAACAGATAGGAGTATTTGATAAGTAATTAAGGTAATTAGAAACTGGTCAGTAACATGACTGGGTAAAGGGAGCATTCCACAGAGGCAGAGTCTCTGATGCAATTATGGGCAGAGGTCCACACAAACTGCACCTGAAAATTATGGAACAATTTTAGCACAAAACAATTTCTTGATGTAAAATGGTAAAACTTTAAAGATCGCACCATCTGCGGTGTATAGTATCAGCAAAAGAGTCAGAGAATCAGTGGGAATCTTTGTGTTCATGGAGCAAGGCCGATGGTCAAAACTGGATGGGATGGGTTTGCATTAGTGTCTATGACGTGGGCAGCTTCCACATCTGTGAAGCTCCATCAATGCTGAAAAGTACATGGAGGTTTTAGAGCAACATCTGCTCCCATCCTGACGTCACTTTAAGGAAGGCCTACAGGTTTCGGCAAGACCTGGACCACATACTGGATCCATCACAACGTCATGGCTGGAAACAGGAGAAGATTCCAGCTGCTGAACTGGTCTGCCTGGAGTCCAGACCAGTGGCGTCGCCAGTCGATTATCCCAGATGAAATCCAGATGACCCAGCTTTCCACCTGCAATTAAACGCACCATGAATGCATTAAGCTCCAGCCTAGCTCCCGTTGGTCTGGTCTGACATTATTGAGTGAACCGGAGTGGACATGTGTGTGTTAGCCGCCCCATCTTTGACATCAGACGAAGGCTGATATAAGTTTATCAGTTCCTTGTGCGCATGTGCAGAGGAGAGCAGTATATCTATCAGCAGAGAGCGGAAATGGACAGAAAATATCAGAAAAAGCAGCAGTTACAACTCCTCAGCTTTTTCAGTAGAAAAGTAAAAGGCAAGATATCACAGTGTTGACTCCTTTTTAATCGTTAAAAACAATATGAAATAGTCAACATGAAATCTCCCAACATGAAAAACAAGGCTGAAATTCGCAACCCGCTCCCAGCTTCCGTTTCGATTTTGGCCTAAAGGGCAATTCCATTCAAATTAGTTTCTACTGACAACATTTAACCAGGTCCTCTGTAAAAACTACAACATGTACACTTTTCAAACCTGGTCTCAAATGTTCTTCAGAGGTTGTACATTGCTTCAAGCACAGTTTCTGATTTGTGAAACCTGTATTTTATTTGTGAAAATGAAAAATAGCTACATTTTATGGCTTAATTATTATATAGACCACCTTAGACCAGGTCCCAATCAAAAACCTCTATACTTATAATCTGCAAACCTGGTCTCAAATGAGGCTGTAGATTAATTAAAGCACTGTTCATGATTTGTGAAACCTATAAATTTATAAATGAGGAGGAAAAGAGAACAAATGATGAGGAGAACAAATGAGTTGGAAAAAAAAGAGAACAAATGATGAGAAGAGAATAAATGAGGAGAAAATTAGAGCAAATGAGGAGAAGAGAACAAATGGGAAACAGAGAGCAAGCGAAAAGTTCATTTGCAAAAACAGTTTACCACTATTTAGAAAAAAAACAGTTAACTGCTTTTCGTCGCTGTCGGGTACAAACCTCCTATCTCCATTTAACATAATTAAAACCCTCTACTTCATGTAAGTGTGATTTGGTGAAAATATTCAAAAAGTAAATGAGTTTAATGCAAGAAGCAGTTAATTCCGTTTTTCTAAATGGTGGTAAACTGTTTTTTGCAAGTGAACCCTTCACGTGATAAGAGAACATGATGGGGAGAGGAGAACATATGAGAAAAAGAGAGAAAATGATGAGAAGAAGGGAACAAATAGGGGGAGGAGAACAAATTAGGGAGAAAAAGAGCAGCAAATAATGAGATAAGAAGAGCAGGTGAGAAGAGAACATGTGATGATGAGGAGGGTTAGTGATGAGTCCAAGAGAAGACAAAAGGTGAATACTGTATGAACTGTTGTGTGTGAGTGCAGTGCATGTGTTTTAGCAACATAATGGTCAACATTTCATTGTTGATTTTGTAGTTAGTTTGTTAATTAAAATGACAATTTATCCACTCCATTAAGTCTATTATTGCCTTCTAAAAGACATTTTTGAAGGGAAAGATGAGAGAAAAACTCTTATCATTATTTCAAATTCACACCTTATGCCCCTGGTCCAGACCTTTAACCAATATAAAACATTTGCAGCATCATGAAAGCAAAAATCCAGCAAGGACGGTCCAGGACTGTTAAGGAGCTAGAATCCGACTAGATTCAGACCAGGATGGGATAACATTCCTCTCCAAAAACTCCAGCAACTGGTCTCCTCACTTCCCAGACTTTTACAGACAGTTGTTAGAAGAAGAGGGATGTTACACAATGGCAAACATCATCCTGAAACTACAGTGATGCTGCCATCAGATTCAAAATGAGCTAGTGTTTTCCATGAAATGGTAAAATGTCTCAGTTTCAACATCTGACATGTTGCTTTGTTCTGAAATATGAATAAAATATCTAGGTTGGTGTGGTTTTTTAAATCTTTGCATTATATTTCTATTTACATTTTAAACAGTGTCTTAACTTTTTTTTAACTGAGGTCACCGTTATACAACATTATGACTGGTTTCTTATTTCTTATGAAACCCTGTCTGAGTTTTTGTGACGGTTATTGTTACGCTGCAGTTATATTGACAAGATTAAAAGCTTAATTACCCCTGTAATATGGTGAAATGACACAGGGAATAAGTATTGAACACATGAAGAAATGGAGACTCAAAAAGATATAGAAAGCCAAGAAAGCAGCTGGAGTCTGTCAGTATTTAGAAAGTAATCATGTCCCTTATCAGTGCAAAGTAATATCAGCTGGTTTAGTCCTGAGTTAAAAAGGTTTCTCCTCACCAAGGTGTCAGACAAGAAGCATTGCATGATGGGTAAAAGCAAAGAGCTGTCTTAAGACCTACGCAACCTTATTATTGCAAACAGACTGAAGGCATTGGTTCCAGGTGCATTTCTAAACTTATGAAAGTTCCAGTGAGCACCATTGGGAGCCATCATCCGGAAGTGGAAAGAACACGGCATCGTCATAAAGCGGCCACGGCCAGGTGCTCCTCGCAAGATTTCAGACGGAGGAGTCAGAACTATAATCAGAAAGGTTCTCGAACAGCCCAGGACCACTCGTGGAGAGCTTCAGAAAGACCTGGAATCAGCAGGTACAGTTGTTTCAGAGAAAAAAAGAAGTAATGCACTCAGACGCCATGACCTTCATGCACGCACACACGCAAGACTCCATTTCTGAAGCAAAAGCATGTTGATGCTGGTTTGAAGTTTGTAACATAACATCTGGACAAACCCATGACATTCTGGAAAACATAGTCTGGACAGATGAGACCAGAACTGAACTCTTCGGTATTCATAAGATACAATATGTTTGGAGGAGAAATGGCACCACACTTGACCTCAAAAACACCATAGAAGAGACCCCTGGAACCTTGAAGATTTGAAGGCAGTTTGTGTGGAAGAATGGGCCAAAATCACACCTGAGCAACGTATTTTTCTGGTTTCTCCATACAGGAGGCTTCTGGAGGCTGGAATCACCAACAAATGTTTTGCACTAACTATTAAATAAATTTCAGTAAGCGTATTCAATACTTATTCCCCGTGTCATTTCACTTTATTACACATGACTTAATTTAAGGACATAAATGTTTGGATTTCTTTGTACTGTATGTGTGCATTACTTGGGTTGTTGCCAACATCTGGTAAAATTTCATGTTAATAGCTCTACTAGAAATATATTTTCTGAGAAAAATGTTGACGTATTCAATACTTTTTCCCTCTGCTGTGTGTAAAAAAAAGAAGAAAAAAAAGCTACATTCAATTACTATAATCTTTTAAAAGGTCAGGTACTCATAGAGGTAAAATGTGAGGCTTTCCATTGGGGGATTCTAGTTTAACACAGAGCTAAGAAAGAAGTGCCTTGTCATGTGTTTAACTCCCAACCTCGCAGTCACCTGTGATTTCTCTCTCCTCCCCCTCAGCTCACTCCCCTCTCATCCCATGTTCAGCTGACTTAGCTGGGAGTGTTTGGCATCAAGTCTGATTCTGTCCGGCTGACGATGGTGTGAGGACGTGCATGTGTGGAGGTGATGGGGGAGTAGAATGATGATCAGAGCGGCTGGTGCCCTTTTCTTCTGATCACATATTACTGTGCAACAGACTTGTGTCAGAACAGGAGCAGCAGTGCTGATATGTGCACAAAGGCCAGCGTCAATCAAGAGGGTTATTCATCTGTCTGGAGCTGTAACCCCCACACCTCATCTGTTCCTGTTACCTGTACGTCTGACAGCTGGATGTACAGGCTGGTCTGAGCTGCCAGCTGCAATGCAGCTAAGATGAATGAAGAGACTCGCAGGGAAATTTGGAGTCATTTTAATAATATACACTGACAGCAGCTCATAGGAAGCTGTAATTAATAAAATAAAACCTTAAATGGAATCTTACATAGTTAATGAAGCAGAAATACAACTGTGTTTTGCAGAGATTCTTTCTCAATGTGCTGACCAGGAGGGCAAACTATCTGAAATCATGAAACCTCATGATTCAGCTGGCTTCCACCACATCACCAATACAACAGCAACAAACCCCCCTTACTCGTATAGTTATACATGCAGTATAATTTCCAGATATTTGCTGTATAATTCCACTAAATTACAGCATAATTTTCTCAAGCACAGATAAAACTTTACAGGTAAATGGAACAAAGGGAACAATGGAATAATTTAAAAAGATAAAATATGTGAGCATTGTGTAATGACCCTGAGGGGTATTTCATATGAAAGGAGTAATGAATCATGGTCTGGTATTTTTAAGCAATTGGCACTTGTGTTGTACAGAAATAATAATAAAAAAAAAAGGTAAATAACTGAAAATATTCTGCTGGATTCCTGACGGAAAGTTCTCAGCTGACATGTAATGATAATAAAAAGAAACAAGCAGTTGTATATTTTTAAGAGGTGACAATGTTTATATTTTTATCTTATTATCATAAATGTCTTTGGCTGGTAAAATTGTGCGGAGAAAACATGCTGAAAAAATTCTTGCAGATTCACAGTTTTCTCACCACGATATACTTATCAAGTCATATTAGCACGAGAAGCATTAAAAAAGCACATAAAAACCCCACCATGTGGCATAAGAAAACAGCTGATGAGATCATGGACAGTGATGGGGTGTCTTTCATCTGCAGCAGCAAAGGAACTGACCAGCTGGTCTGAGGCACCGGGCTGGTGAGCACCCCAGAGCTCAGAGAGGTACAGTGGGACGAGACCATCTAAGGATTTGAAATCAACAGAAGAATCTTAAAAGATAACTCTCTTTTTTCCCAACCTGGACTTTATTTCTAGGAGTATATATGTGCATTTACTCACCGGTAAAGTTTCTGTGTCACTTTAGCCCCGTTTCCACCCGCGGGTCAGGTCGGGCCAGGCCGGATTGGGTGGGTTTTTGGTACGGATGTGTTGATTTCACGCTGCGTCCCCACAGCAAACTGTCCCCTTACTCTGGAGGCGCTGGACAGCGCTGCTACGTGATCGCGTGACATCATCGCTGTGCAACACCGTTTAACCAAAACACCGCGCCACACATTACAGAAACAAAAGGAGTCACCCCGGCTTTGTTTTTACGCTTGGTCACGAGGGAAGTGAGATTTTTCAACAAATCAATGTATTGCTTTGTGTTAGCTCCACCTCTTTGGTCCGGATCGGTTAGATCAATACCCCTACCGAAGGGTGCCAAAAAAGTAGGCCGGGTCGGGTCGGATATAAGGGTACCCGTCCAGGTTTTTATCTGTGGAGACGCCAAAAAATGTGGACCGATCCGGCCCGACCCGACCCAGACCCACTGGTGGAAACGGGCTGTTTGACTCCTTGGGAAGATATTACACTGAGTCGCCCTTTGGTGTCCATCCAGCAAAATGGTGCAGACAGGGAAGCCTCTCTATAAGTCATGATCTGCAGTAAAACTTATTGATTTCATCAATGCTTTAAGTAGAATGAACGAATGAATGAGCACAATTGCCCTAGGGGTTCAGAGTTTTGCAAATTGTGTTTTTGTTGTTGTCTGGGTAGCGAGCTGCTCTTCTCAGCTGTACTACAGAAGTGTGTATCGTTATGGCGCGGCTCCAAAAAGTGTGTAGAACACCCTGACAAATAATGGAAAACTAAATCTGCACGCAGGGGACAATAGTAGTCGTTCGTTTGTTCCTTCAACTTAAAGTATTGGCAAAAATCAAGGAGTTTTGCTGCAGATAATGCCTTCTATAGTGACTGCCCCAGCCCTGCCATTATACTGGATGTACACCGAAGGGCGACTCAATGTAGTATCTTCCGAAGGACTCAAAGTGATGCAGAAATTTAACCGGTGAGTAAATGCACATACAGCTGTGTGAAAATGTTTTTGCCCCCTTCCTAATTTCTTACGGTTTATGTTTGTCACACTTAAAATGTTTCAGATCATCAAACAAATTTTAATGGAAGTCAAAGATAACACAAGTAAACAGAAAATGCAGTTTTTGAATGAAGATTTTTTTTTTTGGTGAGGGTGGGAAAAATTTAAAACCTCCATGGTCCTGTGTTAAAAAGTTTAACTTTGTGGAAGGTGTAGGTCCTATTACATCTGGCGTAAAAGTAACACTGCATTTCAGAAAAGGAACATCATACCAAAAGTAAAATATGGTGGTTTTAGTGTGATGGTCTGGGGCTGTTTTGCTGCTTTAGGACCTGGAAGACTTGCTGTGGTAAATGGAACCATGAATTCTGCTGTCTACCAAAAAATCCTGAAGAAGAATGTCCGGCCATCTGTTCATGACCTCAAGCTAAAGCGGACTTGGGTTCTGCAGCAGGACAATGATCCAAAACACACCAGCAAGTCCACCTCTGAATGGCTTAAAGGAGTCCTATCATGAAAAGTGGACTTTTAAGAGCTTTTAAGCATGTTAGTGTGTTATTTCCTCATCAAGAAATTATTTAAATCGTTATTTTTCTTCATTCATGCATATTTGAGTAATCTACATGAATATTAAAACCAAGCACTACCTCCCTGCAAACGACTGACTATCCACCCTGTTATGTATTAACGTGGCACCAATCACGAAGCGACAAACACGCATGTGCAGTATCGTAGCAAGACGGCCTCTGTTGAACAGAAACTCAGAGAATCCTATACACACTCTCTGAGGAAGAAACTAACACCTACAGGAAGATTTCCTCAGAGACAAGCAGCCATCAGCTAACAGACGTTTGATCCAGAGTTCAGGAGAATTTTTTTTTTCTTTTTTTTTCTTTTTTTTTTAAGCTCTAGAGGACGGCAAGTTGGGAAAAATGTGGTTGCGTTCAGCGTGGTTATGTTCAGCGTGGGAGTTCATTTGTTGTACTGGACGAATCGACTTGCCAGAAGTGGTTGGATTATAACTTCAGGAGCAGAAAAAAAACCTCAACTTTGTATGTGAACTGCACCCCTGACAACTTCATGAATCTCGGGCAGTAAAGTGTTTTTTTTTCCTCTGGGATAACTTCTGAAACCTGACGCAGTTCCTACTATAAAAACGCGCACGGACAGACAGCAGCACCGGTGAGTCAAACACATCTCTCAGCTCAATGCTAACTGTTAGCCTATGATTTGTTCGCTAAATTACTTACTTGTCAGGGGTCTCTGTGGTACTTCTGTGGTACTGCGTGTACTTCAAACTCCATATCAGACTCTGGGTTGAGCGCATACAGCTCCATAACAAGCTGGTCCGTTTTATCCCGTCGATCGGAGTCCGATTATCCATCAATGTTTACAAGTAACATCCATGTGAGTGCTGCCGGTGTTAAGAACAATTCTGTAGCCCTTCAGAATCAGTGTCACTTCTGGGGCGACGTCATGAAATGGGCGTAAAAAATGTTGCAATTGGTCGAGAGCTCCGTGGTTCAGTACAGTCAGCCATCTTATTCTGTGTTGGAAACTAGACGCATAGAAAAACTAATATTTAACAACAAAATTAGTTTCTATAGTAGCGATGGGAACATACTTAGCTTCTAAATGCCTGCGTTTGACTTTTGGAAAGTTTGAAAAGCATGATACAGTTCCTTTAAGAAAAACAAAATGAAGACTTTGGAGTGGCCTAATCAAAGTCCTGACCTGAATCCAACAGAGATGCTGTGGCATGACCTTAAAGGTATAGTCCGAAGTTCCCCCCGTAAAAAATAAATGTTAGACTTGAGCAAGTGTAATCTGACTCAAACCCCGCCTTTGGACCTCTACTCCCATGCCGTGGTGCGTTTGAACCCAACTCTCTCTCCCCCTGCCTGTAATTGAGAAAACAGATTGAAACCTGTCAAGGTTCTAATATGAGTCCAAATGGACCCACAGTTACAACAACACTAATTTTCCAGAATTTTATAGATAAAAAATCAGTTTAGAAACAGGCCTGTAGTAGGCGAGGAAGAGGAGTCTGACGTGAGGGGTAGGTTCAACAAAATCTGAGGCTGTGTCCGAATGTCCACCCTATTCCCTACATAGGGCCCTATATAGGGATCACGCCATTTTGTAGGGGTGTCCGAATGTCTAGAAAGAAAAAAGTAGTGCACTCAAAGTTACCCACAATGCATCTTGAAAACTAGTGAGCTTCGATGGTCCTCAGACGGGACAATATAGACCACAATGCATTGCGGTCAGGAGAGCTGAATGGCGTGAGGTGTTGAACATATCGAGCGGCAGAAAAATAGGAGCGAAAGAACGACAGAAAAGAGATTAAACACAACATAAGTAAATAAAATACCTTCATTTAAAATTACAGATTTGATTTGTAATTAAATCTTTTCGTGCGTCGTGAGTGCCGCTGTGGTTGCCACGGTGACAGCTGGTGATCACATGATTTGCGGCGGGGAAAAAGTAGTCAGCTTAGTGTCCGAATCACAGGCAGGATGAGGGCACTAGATAGTGTGCTATGTAGTGCAGCCCTATGTAGTGAATGAGGGGTGAGGGAGTAGGGAGGACATTCGGACACAGCCTTAGTCTAGTCAGAAATTGAACTTACTCTGATCTGAGTTTTCAGTTCCAGATCAGCTGCTTTAAGTTGGTTCAATCAACTCTGAGTATCTTTACTTAAGAGTTGAGAACCACAGCAAAAGCAATCATTGATGGAGCCCCGATAGCTGGATTCACCATGGCAACCATTGACAAAAAGCTAATTACTTCACCTGATTGGAGGAAGAAGTTTTTATCCAAGTTAAAGGAATGCTGCTGCTGCTCAGTAGAGAGAAGCATCATGGAAGAAAACTGCTGCCTGAGTCAATGTGGAAGTGGGAATCCACTGGTCCACTGACTGGTTATTAAACTTTAATCACATGTGGGTTAAAATATTAGTGGATGAAATAAAATCTTAATTTTACTGACATTTAGTTTGACTGGGGAAAAATAAACATGGAGAAAAGCGAAAGTTCGATTTAAAGACATCTTTGAAAAGTAATGTATTGTACTACCAGACCATGACTGGACATCTTTTATTTTTCTTTCACACTGGCTGATAAACACAGTTTACCGAGGCCGACAGTAGAGCTCTACCATCACACATTTATTGGAATTATAATCTTAGACATGTGAGGATTTTCCTGATCACTCAAAGCATCGTTGTCTTTGTAAAAATTTTAACGTATCGCAGTAGAAGAACAAAATTTGCTGTGACGTCATCTCATACTCATGTTGCAGCAAGTCGGATACAGTATGTACAGCTGGAGGATCTGAGTAACTGCAAAACAGTGATATAGAAATTATAGATTTTGAAGTTATGTAAAGTCCTCTGGCTATATCATAGTTTATCATCACATTAGTGCAGACAATCCATGTCTGACAGCTGCTTCAGGTGGGAGGAGACGGTAGGCAGTGGTGGATTTAGCAATTTGGGGGCCTAAGGCGAACTTAGCTAGGGGGCCCTTTAAATCCAGACCTGTCAATAGGCTACTTTCACGAAATAGGGTAGAATGTGAGAAATAAGTTTCAGATATAACACCAATATATGTTAAAATGCAATTTTTCTGATCTATTTCTCTTCTAAGTTGCCTACTGACTCAATTGTAGAGCTGCAAGAAGCTTTAGAAATGATTCAACTCAATCTTAATTCTTTAGAGAAAGTTCTTTAAGATAAGACAAACAAAAACATTTTATCAGAACCCTGTCGGGTTTCTCCCTCCAACAGATGTATTTCACAACAAGTTCTAATCTTTCCTTTACCAGTGAAGACCTTGCATCCTCATCATCAATGCTGCTGGTCTCTGGTCTAACCCTGTGTTCATACCGGACGCCTCCATTCGCATACGCGCCTAGATTTCAACGTGCAAATGCTGGATGTTTACTCGCTTGATTCGGGGTTTTTTCGCGTGAATTGAGCGAATAAGACGCTTCATTGGCGCATGGTTTGTCACTCGTCAGTCACTTCAGTCATATGAACATAGCAGAACCTGGTTATTTGAGTACTTTGAGAGAGCTGCAGCGTTGTACCTGCTTTGGAAGTCGGAGAACTGAAGATGCCGGGGTGTTTAGATCCAGCAGATTCTCCAGAGGTCTCGGAGCTCGGTAAATTACATCACCTGATCCAGGAGTTACATCTGGATGGCGGCTGCTTCCAGAGGGATTTCCCGAGCCCAGTTTGATGGGCTTCTGTCGGGGGGGATCGGTGCTGCATATCCCTCCAGGATACAAACTGCAGGCGCTGTATTCCGTCTGCTGAGCGCCAATCCATCTGCCTTCGGTGAGTAAGCTAGCTGCAGCTACAGTAGTTAGCGCTTCCAGCAACACTTCCAACAACTTCCAACTTCCAGCAAAAGAACGTGGCTGCTGTTGCTAGCTATTGTAGCTCAGTTTAACGAGTCTCTGCCGTCTCTTCGCCTCCACCTCTCAAAATTAAACCAGCTGATTAAACGTAACTCGTAACAAGAGTTTGTTAACATCAGCTGAGGCTGAACTCCTGGTACTGAAGCATCATCTAATGACCAAACTGAATACTACACTAGTCTGACCACAGACTCATATTGAATTATATTGACGTTTTAGAACAAAAAACCTCAATTTATTTATGTAGCGAGGACAGAGCTGCATTGTCCTCCAGGAACTACAGGTGCTCTGTTTCTGCAGTGCTCTGCAGCGTGTTGGCGTTGTCATATTTCATCCCGTCAAACACCGGCTGCAGAGATGAGCAGCTTTTGGTTAATGAGGTTTTGGCCGACCGGGTTTTCAGTCCTAAATTTATGGTATTATTACACCGCTTTTGTGTGCAGCACTTTGTGATTTTATCTGTGAAAAGGGCTTTTCCCTTCTTACTATAGAAGAGAGCAGCGATCTGCAGAGCGCCGGTCTGTTCACGTCACATCTCATTCATTTTCAATGATGGGGCTCGTATTGTTCGTGCATAAAAAACGCTCATGTTAAATTTTTTCAACTCGAGCGAATTGGAGAAATACACTATTTGCGCAAGTAGGATGCCTCATTTGTGTGAGTAAGACGTGCTTTTGGGGCTCATCGCAACGCAAATTTGCGTCAAACACACCACCCCAAGCAAACACGTGTCTGTTTGTGTCTGTACATTGAGCAGGCCTGTAGAGCATGCCCAGCATGCTCCACTGATCATCAATGATGCTGAGGTGGAGCGCGTGAGCAGCACCAAGTTCCTGGGTGTCCACATCTCCCAAGACCTGTCCTGGGACACCAACACCACGTCCCTGGCCAAGAAAGCCCAACAGCGACTCTACTTCCTGCAGAAACTGAGAAGAGCAATAGCCCCATTCCCCATCATGCACTCCTTCTGCAGGGGCACCATGGAGAGCATCCTGACCAGCAGCATCACGGTGTGGTACGGAGCCTGCACCGCATCCTGCCGCAAGACCCTGCAGCGCACCGGGAAAGCAGCTGGGAAGATCGGCGGTGTCCCCCTCCCCTCTCTATTGGACATTTACCACTCCCGCCTCACCTGCAGAGGTACCAGGATCGCAGATGACCCCACCCACCCCGCCCACAGTGTCTTCAGCCTGCTGCCGTCAGGGAGGAGGCTGCAGAGTCTCCGGGCCAGAACCAGAACCAGCAGGCTCAGAGACAGCTTTTTCCACCAGGCAGTGAGGATGCTCAACTCCCTCCCCAGGACTGCACACTTCACTTTATCGTCACCATGGCAACAGTTACATACTGCAGAACATTGTACTAAATAGCACTACTACGTTTTGCACTATTGCATCCATCAGGACTGCTACAGTTTACTCTGCAATATGCATCTGGTCTATCTAGTTCACGTCATAAAAGCTGATCATAACGACTCCACGGCAGGTAATCAGCTGCTTTTAGGTGGCGCTAAAGAGGCTAGCTTAGCTGCTAGCAGCTTCTCTAGTTTATGTCATTCGGAGAAAGAAAACCAAACCGCGTACTGTGGAGAGCGCCTGCTTGTGGCCGATTCTGGTGAGAAGAGAGCGCCCGCACTCAAAGACGAAGTTACTTTCACTTTCCGGAGTTTCTGGCACGTTATAACTGAGGTCCTGTTCCAATACACATGTTTTAATGTGAAAAAGTGGGATTTCTGGGTGATGACTCCTTTAAATATGAGGAAAACAATAATGAGCAGAGGTTCTGCACAGAAGGGAAAGAGGAATGAGATTGGTCCTAGCATGAACTAATTAGCAGGGGATGGAACCAGTGTTGTGTTAGTAACTAAAAAACGTAACTAGTTAGTTACAACTTGATCCAAAAATTAAAACGATAGCTGTGATTACTTTTACCAAAAAGCAATGTCTTGTATAATTCTTAAAATGCCTCCAATAATGTCCTTATAAGTTCATTTCAGTGTTGTAGAAAATTCAATTCAAACTCAAAGTCAAACACTAATCCGTGAGTGAGGTCAGCAATGATTTGGGGAAAAAAAGGAGTGAAACTATATAACAGCTGCTCAGCAATAGTCTGTGACATTTCTGTTTTATTGTAGAATAATAAAAGTTTCAGCAGCAGACACATGAAGCAGCTGCTGATGCAGATGTCAATAAAATAACATTTTCAACCACAGCACTTTATGCTGTAAGTAATATGAAATATTACAAAAACGGGTTGATATGAAGAAACTAGCATGTTTTTGTTGAACAGACTGTATTTCCAAGCGACTTCACAGAAAAAAGAGCCCAAAGTGGCATGTAGACCACCATACCACAGGTAAACAGTGACTCAGCTATTCAATTTAAAGAGTAATGTGTTGAAGTTGTTGGAATTGGCAAAAGAAATAGCGTTACAGTTCCCCAACACTCAATGAAACTTGGATAACAACAGCTTTCTAACCAGCTAGCTTACATGATAACTAGTCAGTCATCATTAACAGAACAGCTTTCAACTTATGTAATCTGTCTGGAAAAAAAATTTAACGTTTTTTGTCGTTTGCTGGCCCTGGTTTGCTGGACATGTGAAACAGCAGATCTCCTATTGGTGATCTGCCACGGCAGACGAGATCGCGCGTTCTCTTTTTTCTTTCTTTCTTGGTTTTACATCAATACCCAACACCTCCTGTGTTTGTCCCGGTTTGTCCACAGCTCGTTCACTCTTAGCACAAACAGTGAATTAGGTGCTGAACGCAGCCACATACGTAGTGTCATGAACTTGCACGAACGCACAAATAGAGAGTGCAAAGTACTACTGTTTAGGCTATAAAAATATACTAAATGATGTCATTTCCAGTAAATTATGGACGCTACCCACTCAGGACTCGTGGATTACATTGAACAAGCATTATGTAGGAATATTGACAGGTGTTTGTGGACAGACCTTTTTGGTTCGAGCCCCGGTCACCTCCATTATACGAAAGTTAGAGGATAACAAAAACCTGTCCAATCTCCAGCTGCATTTAAGATATTAAAAAAGTGCTCCACAGTCCTGCTCAGCATGAGGGTGAGTAGAAAATGAACGCACATCATTCTGTGGGTGTACTATTCCTTTAAACTGCAAAGCACTTTGACTGCAACTTGCTTGAAAAGTGCTTAATAAATAAAGATTGATTGATTGGTTTAGCTTAGCATATTTAGCTTTATCTCGTAGTTGACCTTTGGAATGTTTGAAAGGCGTGATATCGCTCCTGTAATTCGACTACATATTTTATCAATTTTTCTCTTTGCTCTTTTTTTTTGCCTTTTGAACAATTTTTAAGTGTGTCATTAGAATCATTTCGAATCCTTTATTTGATCACATTTTACTGATACATTAAAATTTCTAAAAGAATACACAAAATCTTTTCTACCTTTTGTAAATAAAGGTTTAAACAGCAAACACATTTTGATTTACCTTTTTAATATTCCGGAAATTGGTACTTATATGTTTCCCCTGAAAATAATATAGTTTATCCCCAAATTTCTGGTTTATGTATGCAGAGTATGTACTTCAGCTCTCACCCCATCTCTACTATTTGCCTGCCACTTGGCCACAGTCCACCTACTTTAGACCATGAATCACACATTGAAGTGTTTGTCTTTTTTGACTTGGAGGGAAAAAAGGTAATTAGAGATGTCCGACATTATCAGCCGATATTGGCATTAAAATATGTTATCAGATAATATCTATTGGTTTTTAATTTTTTAATGGAACAAAGAAAAAGTGACCAGGCATCAAAAGGGGTGTAAGAAAATACCTATACACTGAAATATCACAATATTTTGTGTAGTGATATCCAATCAACATTAAAAAGCGCTGAATAAATTTTCTTAATAATGACATTTTGTGAGACTTTTTCTTCCATTAGTCCAGCACACACTAAAGTCCCTGTTAATGTTAAAGAGCTTCATATCCCAACATTCCTTTTAGAGTCATCCCTTAAAGGCCCTGTACCTGATTTGATTTTAATCTCTCTCATAGAAATGGTTTCTACACGTATAATGTGTGTTAAAAGAGGTAATTTCATGGAAATAAAACACTTATTGATTGCTTATGAGCATGAATCCAGGCCTTTTAGTTTAGGTTTCTGAGGATGGTGTGACGCTCTTCTCATGCCAATGCGGTTCGTTCAACAGAAGTTTTCGGTTTCCAATCAGTCAAGTCAAGTCAAGTCAAGTCAACTTTATTTGTATAGCGCTTTAAACACAGCAGCTACCGATAACAAAGCGCTGAACAGAAGTAAAACAGAAATTGAATCTCACAGTGAGAACATTAAAACAAATATTAGACATAAAACCAAATCAACACAATGAACAGTAAAAACAGTATAAATATCAGAAAAAAATAAGACTTTAAACAGCAGACAAAATTAGAAAAAATGGCTCATGAAGGATGGAATGCCAGGGCAAACAGATGAGTTTTAAGAAGGGATTTAAAAACTGCCAGAGACGAGGCCTGTCTGATGTGCAATGGCAGCGAGTTCCACAACTTTGGGCCTGCCACAGAAAATGCTCTATCCCCCCACATCTTCCGTCGAGACCTTGGTACATCCAACAGCAGCAACTCAGCTGACCGAAGAGTGCGAGTGGGAACATGAGGATGGAGAAGCTCTGAGAGATAGGAGGGGGCTAGGGCATTTAAAGATTTAAAAACATATAAAAGAATCTTAAACTGAACCCTAAAAGTTACAGGCAACCAGTGAAGAGAGGCCAGAACGGGGGAGATGTGCTCTCTCTTCCTGGTGTTCGTCAGCAGCCGTGCTGCGGCATTTTGGACCAACTGGAGGCGAGACAGGTGTTTCTGAGATACGCCAAAGAGTAGTGCGTTGCAATAATCAATCCGGCTGGTTATAAAAGCATGGATGACTGTCTCCAGGTCGCACCGGGCTAAAAAATGTTTAGCCTTTGCTAAACGCCTCAGATGAAAAAAGCTGGCCTTAACAGTGGCTTTTATCTGTTTATCTAGATTCAAGAAGTTGTCCAGCTGAACACCAAGATTTGTGACCACAGTATGTAAATGACCGGACAGAGAACCTAGATCAACAGATAAAGGCTTGAGAGCAGTGGAGTCGAAGACGATGACCTCGGTTTTATTTTCGTTAAAGTGTAGAAAGTTGAGAGACATCCAGATTTTGACATCCTTGAGACAGGCTAGCAGACCTGCTAATGCAGAGGGATTGTTGTGCTTTAATGGGACGTAGACCTGAGTATCGTCGGCATACAGATGGAATGAACATTTATGTTTCCTGAAGATTTGCCCCAGGGGGAGCAGATAGAGGGAGAAGAGCAGAGGCCCCAGAATGGACCCTTGGGGGACACCACAGGATAACAAAGCAGGGGGAGATTGGCACTGACCGTAGCGGACAGAAAATGTCCTATCGGAGAGGTATGATCTAAACCACTCCAGTGCCACGCCTTTTATGCCTACCCAGTGCTCCAGGCGTGTCAGCAGAGTGGTGTGATCGATTGTGTCAAAAGCTGCAGTTAAATCCAGTAAGACCAGAACAACATGGCTGCCAGAATCCGCTGCTAAAAGAATATCATTAAAAACCTTCAAAAGGGCTGTTTCTGTACTGTGCAGAGGTCTAAAACCTGATTGAAAAGGCTCAAAAACACCATTAGCTGTTAGAAACTCCATCAACTGGAGATACACAGCTTTCTCCAGGATCTTTGAGACAAATGGGAGTCGAGAGATGGGTCTGAAATTGGACAACACGGAGGGATCAAGACCGGGTTTCTTGAGTAAGGGGAAACCACTGCATATTTAAAACCATGAGGGACAACACCTGAGGACATACTGCCATTTACAATGTGAAGAACAACCGGTCCAAGTGTATAAATGAGCTCTTTAAACAGACGTGGAGGGAGAGCGTCCACAGGAGAACCGGAGGACCTTAAACAACCCATAAGGTCGTAGAGGGCGGATAAGGTTAACGGCTCAAAATGTGAAAAGACACGGTTTTCAGAGAAGGAGGAGACTGCAGAGGAGACTAACACAGTCGGGGAGACTAAAAGGGGGACACATATTGAGGCTCTAACAGCTGCTATTTTGTTGATGAAAAAGTTCAAAAAGTCATCACAGCTATGGTCAGAAGGGGCAACAGCTGGGAGATGTGGAGGACTGAGAGCAGCATCAATGGTATGAAACAGGACTCGAGGCTTTTGGCGGTTGGATGAGATAATTTGTGATAAGTAATTACACTTAGCTTCTTTGACTGTTGCCTGATAGCATGACCAACAGTCCCTCAAAATTTGGAGAGATATCTGAAGCCCATCCTTCTTCCACCTTCTCTCTGCCTGCCTGCACCGCTGCCTGGCGGCACGAGTGGTGGCATCTAGCCAGGGCTGAGCATTAGTTTTAAGTGACCTGCGTTTTAAAGGAGCCACTGTGTCCAGGATCGTTTGACAAGTGGAATGAAACCACAAACTAAGGCCTTCAGGGTCCTGACTATCTGGGATGGCACAGTCCAGAAAAACAGAGGAAAAATGAGCAGCAGTGGAAGGGTTAATCATGCGAACAGAACGCAAAGAGGCAGGGATGGGTATTACAGCATCATGCACAGAAATGTCAAATAGGACAGGACAATGATCAGAGAACACAGCATCCTCAATCCTAAGGTTAGCAATGTTTAAACCATAAGACAGAGCCAAGTCCAGTGAATGACCAAGAACATGCGTGGGGCCAGACACATGTTGCGTGAAGCCCAAACAGTCTATGAGGTTAATGAAATCACTTACTAACGGTTTGTCAGGACAGCAGACATGAATGTTGAAGTCACCGAGCAATAAAATACCCTCATATTTGGGTAGAACTATACCCAAAAGTTCAGCAAGTTCATCCATGAAGACATTATTATATTTAGGAGGACGGTAAATAACTACAAACAAAATGGGGCGAGAAGACCTTAAGACAAAAGCGTGATACTCAAAACTACTATAAGAGGACAGTGGACATTGATTGCACATGTTTTCGGTTTCCAATCAGCCACTCACAGTGTTTCCTAACGTGGAACGCCCTCCCCTCGCGCGTGCATGGCAGCACTTGTAAACAGAACCGCATGGTGTCTTTCGAAGGGAAAGTCACGATTCCTCAGCAAAACAGCCTGTAAGCATCAAAACTGAGGAGGAGGAGAGAATTGAAATGCAGGAGAGACCAAAGAGGGAATAAAGTTTGTGTAAATCTTGGTGGATTGTACTGAAAGTAGACAGGACGCCTCGGAGTGAATGTGGACTGAAAGTCCGCCTGGACAGGTATTTTTCAAAAACTTTCTTCTTAGTAACATGTTATATGTCCTCGGGTGCTGACGCTGCCTCTGCTGGACTACCGTATGCAATACATAGTGATATTTACAACGTAACGCGACAAAGCTTTACATCACTTCTTCTCGAAGTGGCTGGTTGGAAACTTTAAGGTTGTCATGTTGTAATGTTGCCTATAACATCATAACTCGTCATAATTGTGCATCTCTGTACAGAACTGTAGTTATGATAAACTACCGGTTATGACAGAAAATGTCATTTAGCTGATCCGCAGCCATTTACTGCAACCAAAACAGTAAATTCACTGGAACATGCAAGTTTTCTCTTAAAGACACACAACGGAACTTTCAGCAGTTTTCTCAGTGACGCGCCCCCTATCGGCGGCTAAACTAGCAACCGTCTTGTTCGTACCTGTACTGTAAGCTCACTCCAGCCAGTAAAAGACAGTCTTATCTTGACTCTTGTTCTGTCCCTTCCTCTGTTTCTTTTCCTCTCTTCCTCCATTGATGTTTCCTTGCGTTTCTTTACCGAATTCGACATCATGCGCATTCAAAACACCCGCGATGTTGATCCCTGGTTTACATCCGGTTGCTAGTGAGTGACGCGGTGCTTCAACCAATAGTTGGCTGCAACGTCACGGTCGCGTCCCGGATGGGAATCTTACATAGTGCTGTTTCTGAGCCCCGGGACGCCTCTGGGCACTGACAGCTCGAAAATGCGCATAATGAATGTTGGTGTGACATCAAAACGAGTCAGAAACGCAGATTTTTAAGGTCTAAAAGTTACGTTGTGTGTCTTTAAGAGTGTCTTTGTGACTGGGAGGAGAGAAAAATAAGAGGAGCGTTTCTCACTGGGAGAAACAGTTAGGGGCGGGGCTTACAGTTCAAACTACACTCTTCACCTCGCTCATGGTTCGAAAATGTGCAAAATCAGGTACAGCGCCTTTAATTTAATGTATAAATTGATATTAATTGAACACAAAGATGATGCCCTCGCCTTTTTGCCAAATTAACCCCTAGTTAGTTTTTTTTTTAGGTTTTATAGCATTTCCGTTTGCTTTACTGCAGTTCTATATAAGGTATATGGATAACATCCCAGTTATCCTTTAATAAATGCACAAATATGAATGACCACCCTTAAAAACGAAGCAAAAAGAAGTTTTGATAATGAGAATTACGAATAAGATAAACACAGAAACACAATGGACTTTAAAACCAGATTTTTAAAAGTCTCTGAATATGTGGTAAGAATAAAAGCATGATGATGTTATGAACATGCAGTGTCTTTTTTTAGAAGCTCTAAATATATGTTAATTAGCATAAAGCCTACATGTTGGAGTCAGAGAATGCAAGGCCAAGTGTCAGAGACTGAAAGTGAAGGCAGATATAAGGATGTAAAAGAGATAGGACAGAGAAGGAGAAAGAAAAAAGGAGAAGAGAGGTGAGTCTGCTATGAAGGGTAAGAGGGGCAGACAGTGAAAGAGTGAGAGAGAGAGAGGAGAAGCCCCAGCTGTTGCCGGTGTCGTGCTCGTGACGGCCTCCTCCTGCCTCTGCTCCTCTGTAATAACTTGTCAGATCAATGGATCCCCAGACAGCGGGGGCTTTTTACTGCCGCACAAATGAAGCGTGTGACATTTCTGCCACTTTCACAGGTCACTGCTGCTATATTCTTACACTTGTGGACTGGGAGGTGGGTTTCTCATCCTCCGGAGTGCTCGCCCTCTAGAGACAGGTCTGGGAACTCCAGGTACAGAGAACAAACAAAGCGGGTATCCAGTTTGATTTGATCTTTTACCAAACATGAAAATCCCACCATGTGACAGTATGGAGCTTGAAAAAAATAAGCTTTTTGCTGTGTGGAAACTTTCTGAAGGATGACAGAGTATTAAAGGGAAAGTTTGTTTGTTTGTTTTTTTCAGCTTGGACCTATGTTCTAGCATGAAATGACGTTCATGTACTCACCCAGACAGTTTTGGTGGAACTTGAATTCCTTTGGGAGATATTTAGATCCACTCCAGATCAGTGTACGTCCGATATAATGAAAGTGATGCAGGCAACCTCACTCAGCCTTTAAATAAGGCATTATCTGCCACAAACTCCTTCATTTCACCAATGTTTTGTTACAAAACATTAGTCGGACCCCCCTATGAGCTTGAAGCGGCTATGAGTTGCTTATTTGTGGTGATTCGTCCTTATTTACAGACATTTGCTTGCTATGGTGTCATTTATCCAGAATATTTTACACCCGTATTGAATAGTGGTTTGCTGTATTTTTAATTGAATCAACAATGAGAACTAAATATGTTGCCTTCACTGCTCATGAAAAATGATTTTGAATCAGATTTTTGCGTGTCCGGGATTTATACATGCAAACCTTTGACAGATCCGGCCCATAGAGTACATTCATGTACACTAACTGTACCACAAACAGAAAGGACTTGGTGGATTATTTCATTGTTATAAAAGTTTCTTGGTAATAAATTGTGTTGTTTTTAATGGAACCACATTTAAAACGATGAGACAGGGTTGAAAACGAAAAACTTATATAATCTTTTTTGCCAATGCCAAATCAACACAATTTGGCAAATCTTTACTTCTTTGTTTCTAATCATTAACGTGAACTCAAAATTCTTTCTCAGTGCAATATTATAGAGCAGGACAAACAAAAGTTGTCAATAAAAACATTTTTCCACTCAAAACATACTGTCACAGGGTGTTGAAATGTGAGAACGGATGACAGAAAATCCTCATAATGGATCTGTAACAGATCTGCTGTGATATTCATTCGTTGTGCTGTTTCTTTGGCCAATAAGTTGCAGCTTCTTGAGCATTCTGCTGAAAGGTGAAATACTTTGAGTGTGCTTGTTTCAATAAAGAATGTTGGAATGTGAAAAAAAAAAAGTTTAAATAAATTTCTGGTGCATCTACAAGAAAACTGAAAAAAAAAATTCCCCTGAAGGGACTGATGAACAAGCTTTCCCAATTGTATAGATTTATTACCAAAAAAAGGAGAAAAAAAGTAGAACTGTCACAAAAAAGAAATAAACCAGTAAACACTAACTTCCTTACTTTTTGTTGAGTTTATTTTAAATTTTGATGGTCAGGAATGAGAAATTCTGTATACGTGAATAGTGAAGCTGACATACTTTGTTCCAATTAGAACTGCATGGATATGTGAATTATGGTACTTTACAGTCAATTTGTCTGGAAATTTTTTAAACTAAATCAAATAATGATGAAATAATGTAAATGACATGTAATCTACATGGTTACTGCTGCAGAACATCAAATCCAAACTTACCAGTCAGTTGCATCAGATCATTTTCAATGAATGTATTCATGTTAGTTTCGTGATGCATATTATCTCCATGAGCATACTGAATGTTTCATTATAAGGTATACTGGCATGCTGTCAGAGTTTGTTTTATATCCTGGACTGGGAGCATCTATCATTTAAATAGCCACAAAACATTTTTACAAGTAAGATTAATGTCTGAAAAGTCTTAATAATTGATAATTTTTGTTATGAAACTATAATGTAAAGTGAAACCACCCCCACAGGCGCTGGAGATGGTTTTGAAGGGCAGATGGAAGAAGGAGAGGAAACCGTTTTGTGTGAGGAAGGAGGAGGTAGAGAAGGTACTGGAAGACTGGTCCAGGGTAAAAGCTGTGGGAGGAGGTGCAGGGGTGGTGTTAGTAGACGAGGCCTTTCGGAGCAGATCTGTGCAGCAACTGTCAAAGGTGATTTTCATTGCCTCCCACTGCACTACTGAGATGGAGGAAGCAGAGGTATGCTTCATGAACCTGCACGAAAATCAATGCGTGCAGTCCAAACATGAAATCGATGCAGTCGACTGAAGTGGGGAAGGAGGTGGGGGGTAAGGAGTTCACTAAAGTCTGCCGGAGGAAGCCACTTGCATCCTTAGTTGGGCCATGCATGGGAGTAGAGGTCAGGGTAATATGGGATGGGGAGTTAGCTCATGTGATAATGGAAAAGAGTTGGGAAAGTTTGAGGGTTTAAATGTGCGCCACTAGCAGACCTGCCAACATGTACGAATTTTGCGTAGCAGGTACGCAATTTGACATCTAAACACCCTGGCACGGCTTGCCTTTCAAAACTACGCAAAAAGCTGCTGATATGTGAATTCTGTAGGAAATATGCGCATGTCATATTCACAACTAATACTGTAGTAGGAAGTAGCAGCGTGGTGAAGTGCTTGTAACCAATCATTGTAGAGAGCTGGAGAAGAGAGTCTCTGACGAACCAAAAGCGTTTCATCTTTGCTGCCCCTCGTTTCCCCCTCCAAGGCTTTGTTCCAACTCACAGTTGTCCACTTTCCCTTGAGGCTCCACACGGCGCATTAGGAGTAGCCAGCTTGGCGACTGCTAATGATGGAGAAGGTAAACTGTGTGTGACCTGCTTTACTTTGATATGGCCAATAATGCTACGTTCACTCCCAAAACATTTCAAGACAAAGTAAAGCGTATGAAAAAACCTCAAAAGATTTGCCGATATTGCCCAGTATCCGACCTCCGCGGCGAGTCGACTCACAACAGGTGCAGAACCCCGCGAGTAGCAGACTAGCCGCTTAGCCGGGGTAGCGGTGCACACGGGCACGTTGAGAATCGCTGGCTGAAGCTACTAAAGTAAAGCTACTAAAGTAAAGGAAAGCATTGACACAGTCAGCAGCAGCACAGTGTTGTAATTGTTGGCGGCATCCAGGAAATGAGTGGGGCTACGTGATGATGATGATGATGATGATGAACTGGTGAGAGTTTCACCGGGCAGGGCTGGTATGGAACATGTGAAGGGAGGAAGGATGAACTTGCTTTTAATATTAGTGAATGTTGCTCAGGCTGCTACATTATTACCTACAGCTGCCCGGTTCATGTTGCTCAGTATAGAATTAAATAATGATTACAGAAGTTAAAACAGCTCAACTTTAAACATTAAAATACCACATACAGCAGTAATATTAACACATATAAACATTAGTACAAAATTTACAGGAACTTTGTGATTTTACATTTTAAAGTTTTGGTAACTTTGTAGTTAAGGAATACAAGTTACATTTGTAATGGTATATTTTCATTAAAATGTGGTATTATTGTGTGGTAAGATTAATTGACTTACTGCATGAATACCGAATTTTAAGTAATGAAGCCATTTAATTCCATTCATTTCATTTTAACATTACCTGGAATAGACAATCATCTGTTCCATTGTAATGTTAAAATGATCTATTCTGTTGTGGTATTTCCATGATACCATGATGATTGACCACCATCATTTATCATGGTGGTCAAGCTTCTTGTTTTTGTTTTGTCTGATCATGCACCGCATTCTGCTCCTTTGGTCTGTGGGGGAAAGTTCAATCTCTGTGCACTGTTTAGAAACCATGTTTTTAAGTGGATAAATGTCACTGCTCACGTCACGATAGATTTTTTTTCTTTTCCCTGAACAGAACTTCACAGATGAACAGTAAAGTTCAGTGGTTTTCTGTAGATGCATTATTCCAGCTTAACATGCAGTTAGTTGCAACAGCTGCAGATTCACCATTGCTCCAAAGTGTTTGATACATCATAAGGACGATTGCAATCAAAACAATTTTGAGAACTAAATCTGGGTCATAATCATCACCCAAGCTCAGCAAGCTCATTTTCCAGCCTTTTCTACCTTCTACATACTGGTTCCGCCATATTGGTGATGACAGCATCATTGGTTACAATAGTGATGTCGAGCTTTGGAGGTGGAGCATTATTGGTGTCTTAACCAGCTTAGAGGTGTTAAAGAAGTAGAGCAACTTTGACCCTTTTCCATTCCACCTCTGCACTAACACACAACACCATGACCCTTTCTCAATTCCTAGTTTGTGTACTCGTGTACTTGTGAGTACAGACTTACTGGAAGCCCCCACTTGTGGAGTTCACACACACTCCGCCTACTTGATGGATTGGGACAACGCAAACCTGTGACATCACCACCTGCATGCACAGCAGTGCAGAGTTGCCTGTCAACATGAAAATAATATTGTAATGTTCTACAGCTGTTAGCTATTGTTGTGGAGATGTAGTAATTTTACTGAAACAAATAAAAACAATCAAAATGACTGCTGCAGAACAATTATACTGAGTGGATGTTTTTGTTTCCAACATGTAAACTATATTTATTTCCAAAAAATAAGCATTTTAATCCAAACGGGCAATCAGGTGATTTAATCATAATTATGTGATCATGAACAGCTGGGAGATGAAAGTGGGAGAAAGACCTGCAGATAAAAGACAAAAAACAACAGTAAAATGTAGTAAAAAGTAGAAATGATCGCTCAGGTTTGGCCGTTGGAGGCGGAGGAGAGAGGAGGAGGCTCCAAAATGTTGCCGTGTGCAGGTGCATGCTGGGATTTATATCTGGCCAAGTATGCACGAGTCTCCTCTGATGCATGCTCGGTAAAATGGGCGGAGGAAGTTCTTATCTGGGGATTTTCAGCGTACTTGCTGAGAGGCAAACTTTGAAATGGAACATGACCTGGACTGCGGATGATGACGTTTCACAAGTCCACGACCCCGCAAGTACACAAAAGTACGCACAAGTACAGTACGCACAAGTATGCAGATTTAGAAACGGCTCATGTGACAGTTGGTGGGCCTGTCACTCTGCCTCCGAGTGATCATGCACCCTGGCTACCTGACCACAGGGCTGTCCGTTTGTCTGGTTAGTGCGCATGGCTCTCACCCACGAGTCTGGGGACCGAATCCTGCCTGGGCCCACCTTTGTCCTTCCACAACCAGTATAGAACAAAGGCACATCATTTCCAGCTCAATTGTTTGTGAAAAGGACGTTTGTGGCTTTATAAAAGAATCAAAGAGAGCAAGTTGGTTTTGTCGATCGAGCCACATTAAATTCTGAGAAAATTTCAGGTTGAATCATTCCCTGGATGTTGGGGCTGGGAAGTGTTATCCAGGGTTCTTGCACCATTTAAATTGTAAAATGTAATGTTTTTTAAGACCTTTTTAAGACCTCACCAAATAAAATTTAAGACCCCAAAATGCTATAACGACTTCTTTTGAACACTTAACTTTTTGCCTCCTTCAATGGAAAAATCAAGACTTTACATTTCCCATTGGTCATCAATTAAGTGCAACGTTTAAACTATGCAAAAATACTCTATGAGAGGCCTTTTTTTTTTCGCTCTTCCATGATGGGAGAAAAAAAAATGGGGGGGACATTAAATTTGTTTAGAACATTAAAACAAGAACAACAAGATTAAAAAAAGATTGTCTTTTTTTCAGTGTTATTAAGTTTTGTTTGGTTTTCAAACAATAGTCTATAACAACACATGAAAACAGGTCATAAACATGCGAGTTACAGCATGACAGTGTTAATATGACTCGTTCATGTGACAGCTACATGCTGTGACGTCACGGCGCATTTCCAAACTGATTATTTAGAAAAACCCACTGAGGACAAGAAAGAGTTAAAAAGCTCTGATAAGAACCGTTTTGTTCAGTGGAGCTGCGCTGAATATTCGTACAGTTCAGATCTCAGATAACTGCTGACATTGATGCCACGGAAACTTCAGCTGTGCTCGTTCCCATGACGTTCTCAGCATAACACGCTACTAGACAGGAGCGCGAGTGTTTCCATCTCCACCTTCTCGGTAAAGCTTTAACACTGATATTTGTGTCTGAGTTTCAGGTCGTTGACGTGTTGTCTGAGTGCGCGCTAGCAGACGTGCGCTCACCTGAGGACGTGCATGTGTCGTCACATCACAGAGAAACAGAGCGGAGCGACATAGAGGGCAGCGATGACATGCAGTCATCTAAACCACATTAATAACATTAGACTGTTTAGTTCATTATCAAAGAACTCAATCAGCAGCCGAGTGTGAACAGAGATGCTGCAGAAACACATGAGGACGAATCTCTGTTTCTGAGGGAGTATGTGCGCGCTGTACTTTAACGTCAGTCTCAACGTCGCCAATACCACCCAAAAAGCTGCTAGATTTGTCACCATAGCCTTTTTGAGGGGAAACAGTTGCTAAAAGGGTCTGAAAACTGGCTAAATATAGCCACAACGTCGCTAAAATGCCAACACCGCACCACAGACACACTCAGACGTCAGCGCCTGTAGCCGACGTACCGTAAAACAGCTGTTAATCATGGAAAACTCATTGACACAACGGACACAACACTAATTTAATCAAACACATACACAATATTAAATGCTTTATGGTGGGGCGCTGCGCTTTCCCATCAGCATTAAACACATCAGCTGAAAATGTAATACTTACAACTAAATTTATGGTAGTTAAAGACATTTTAAGACCTTAATTTCCAGGATTTAAATTGAATACTTTTTAAGGACCCCCGGGAACCCTGTTATCTCCACTGAGTTTGTGCATAGTCTATCTATCTATTAAAAGAACAGTACACCCACAGAATGGTGTGCGTTCATTTTCTCCTCACCCTCATGCTGAGCGAGACTCTGGAGCACTTTTTAAATATCTCAAATGCAGCCGGAGATCGGACAGGTTTTCGTTTTCCCCCAACTTTAATAGTAATGGAGTTCACTGGTGACTGAACCATAAAGGTCCATAAAAGTCCACAAAAACTTGTCAATATTCCTCCATACTGCTCGTCCAATGTAGTCCAAGTGTCCTGAGTGGGTAGCGTCCATACTTTACTCAAAACAGTATCATTTAGTAAATTTTTTATAGCCTGAACAGTAGAACATCTAGCTGCCGCAAAGCGCGCCCCTGCGAGTCACAACACTGTGGAAGCCGTGGTAGACGAGATTGTGCGTTCTCTTTTTCTTTCTTTCTTTGTTTTAAATCAATAGCCACTGTTTGTCCACTGCTCGTTTACTCTTAGCACAATGTAAACAGCAAATTTCTTCTTCTTCACTTGCATTATTGGCAGAGTAGGCGCTGAACGCTGTGGCTTCCATAGTATTGTGAACTCGTAGGGGCACACTTTGCGGCAGCTAGATGTTCTACTGTTTAGACTATAAAAATATACTAAATAATGTTGTTTCGAGTAAATTATGGACGCTACCCACTCAGGACACTTGGATTACATTGGACAAGCAGTGTGGAAGAATATTGACAAGTTTTTGTGGACTTTTATGGACCTTTTTGGTTCGATCCCCAGTCACCTCCATGATATGAAAGTTGGGGGAAAATGAAAACCTGTATCTCCGGCTGCATTTGAGATATCAAAAAAGTGCTCACAGTCTTGCTCAGCATGAGGGTGAGTAGAAAATGAATGCACATCATTCTGTGGGTGTACTATTCCTTTCATGCCAAGGTAACAAAACTTGTAGCCAAAGTTGAAATCCAAGTTTGGTTTCAAGCATGTTCTGTTTTGAAACAAAACAAGCGTGTGGGTCTTGGCTTTTCTCTGGACAGCAATAAGACAGCTGGTCTATCTGATGTCTAAAGCTCCTCTCCACAGCCATCTTACTGTAAGTCAGCTTGTCAATAAATGTGGCTCTGGCAGTGAGTTGACCCAGAGGGCCAGACAACAAGCTGGTGATTGATTTCTTATACAAGTTTCCGTTGTCGAAAGGTCTCCAGAGCTGTGTGGCATTTCAGTGAGTGCCGAGCTAGCAGGTCAGGGGTCTCCTGGCTGCTCCGGTGGGGGGGCTCTGAGGGGTAGGGGTGTGAAGGTAGCGCATTATATCATCTATCTTACTGTGGAGCTGAGAGCTCAAACTCAGGCTCTTGTTAAAGGCATCCAGAAGCATGCTAATAATGGGAGCAGTCAAGCTGAGACACCTGGGTACATGGCTGTCACCGACGCTCCCCTGGCCTCAGCCAGAATGACTGACATGACATGATATGAGGAGCTGCTTAGGATGTCGATACAAGGAAGAAACTTGCATCCTATCAATCACACCACGGGGAGAGCAGTGAAGTGCTCCTAGCCACCGTTTACAGCGATGTCTTAAAGAAGCAAAGCTTTTCGCTCTCATGTTCTTTTGCTAATGTTCACAGACTCACATTTCCAGTTCACTCATGTTATTTTCCACCGCTGATGTGTGTAGTTTCCCCAGAAAGCGTTAGCTGGTTGGTATTCAAAGCCGCTCTTCTGCCCACTTCGTCTGGAGCTTGCAGCGGCTGGGGCATCCTCCAGGTCAGAACAGGGGTAAGGGGGTTTGCCAGAAGCGTTGCCCCCAGCAGACTGAGCCCTCACTGGGCACTGCTCTCTGATCTGCTCCTCCTCCTTCTCTTCCTCCTGCCTGAGACAATGCCAGACTATTGATATCTCAGAAATGCACAGTAGCAGTGCTTTCTCACTCTCACTTTTATTTCAGATTTTTGATGTATTTTTGGCTTAAATTTCCACAGACTTCAAATGTGCAGTTTTTCGTCTGTTTTGCTGCTCTGTTCTGAGGCAGAAGAGACGGGTGGGTGCGGGGGTAAAGGCGAGAGCGAGGAGAGTACAGTTGTGTCCTTCAGGGTGTTGGAGGACAGTGTCTGAGCTTTGATCATGGTCAAGCCACATCCATCTGGGTGCCCTGATGCCAGGGGCACTTTGCCAGCCTACTTAGTACATCGGATGTCAAATCCTCCACTGGGGACATGTCAGCCAGACCTAAAACATGGACTCGATTGGGGTAGAGTACCCTTCAACTCTTTTGGCTTATGCATATCTGACCCCTTTACCAAGAAATAAATTATCTCAAGCTCTCCATAAAGGACATTTCATAATGATGCCGTAACAATTACAGAATAAATCAGGCCTGGCAGCTCATCTCTTCTCCAGTTCAAAAGAAGGCTTTTAATAGGAGTCAGGTCCTCCTTTGCATAAAACTCCATGGTGCCACAGTGTAAAAGGGCAGCATGGAGCAGCAACACTGCACTTTACTACCACAAAATGAGAGGCCTAATGAAGGCCACAAGCAGCACTGCTATATATAGCCATAATGACCACAGTCACTGCTGATGGGTGTGGATGGAGAGAGCCAATATTCCAGTCTTATTTGTGTTTTCTCAGCTCACAGGCTGCAGCCCTTGTTCCTGGAATAATTGTTACTTTCAGGAGGCACAATTTTTCATTGGGTCTGTTGGTGGAAGCATTATTCACAACATGGGGCTCAGGGAGTTGGTGTTGGGCTGGCAATATGAAAATTGCCAGCCCAGCTTGCATCAACTTTGATGCAAACTGAAGTTTGACAAATAAATTCCAATAGCAATTATCAGTTTGTGCATGCACTAGCATAAAAGACGAGGTTTAGAGATAAGCCTGCCAGTCACATCAGTCAATATTTGGATGACTTCAAATTATGTGGCATAATGAAGAAAAAAAAAGAGAAATAACACTTCTATCACCTTTGTAAGAAACACTGAAAGAGGTTATATTTGAGGAAAACTGTATCAAAAATATGCTTTCATATTTTCATTAGATGACTCCCATCTGTAAAACAAAGCAAAACGGAAATACTTCTTAGCTTTTTTTCCAGGAAGTTATGTCTTTATGTTTAGTATAAGCTGGAGTGCATCAGAGGTTTGGCAGCATTGCTTCTTTTCTAATATTCACACTTGTTATTTCAATATTGGCTGTATTAGCTAGTATTAGCTGGGAGGCGGCAAGGTAGACCCTTTGTGCTGTGCCCAGCCCTAGTTGAAACTCAGATACTGCACAGCAAATGCCCATCCTTTCTGTGTACATCAGTGAAGTTTGACTTTATGCGTCCAAAGACAGCTTATTCTTCATGTGATCATTCAAGAGAAACATATTTGCGGAGCTGCAACAACAACCCTGCTTTAGCTCTGGCATGGATGGGTAGCTACCTATCTAACAGAAAGCAAACTGTATTTTCTAATGGTCAATACTCCTCTACAAAGGCTGTATACTGTGGAGTGCCTCCTAGGCAGCTGCCTTGGACCTCTTCTATATTCCATCTTTACGAATGACTCACCTACATATTGTAAAATTTAACCCTGATTATGTGCTTAGATGACTCGACCTTGTACTATGCTGCACAAGCAGCTGAACGTGTATCAGACTTACTAAACTTAAACTTGAAAAAAGTAAGTAAATGGATAAAGGAAAATAAATTGGTGCTAAATGTAACAAAAACAGTATCCATTTTATTTGTTAACAAATCTACACTCAGTAACAAATTGATAAATTATTGTTTGCTCAGTTTGTCAGTTGTCGGTTTTGAATTAAAGCAGGTAAAGCAAACCAAATTATTAGGAGTCATCTTGGACTCTCATTTGTCCTAGTCTGCAATCCGTGTATCATTCGTTCTTTCTATTTTTAATCCTAAATCAAAAATCCAAAAATGAAATCGTGGTGAAACTATTTTGTTTTTTGTTTTTAATTGTAACACAAAAAAGAAATATGGCATGTTTTTTTATATTTTGATTTTAGAATCAGATCAAAAATACAGAATGGAATAACGGGACACAAGACTAAATTCGATTTTAATATTTTATTGTTCGGGGGTTTGGTGACCCGGAAACGAAACGGCTTTGCGCACGGTAGTTGTACTGGTTTACCCTATTACCATGGTGGCAGCTCACCCAAAAGTTTCTTTGTGAAAATGTATACCTGGAAAATCCTGCTTATTTTTTCGGTAGTCATGTCCTCTTCCTTTAGGGCAGAGTCCTAAAGGGGTCCCTGGTCCTCAGGGACCCCTGCCCAATGGCGCGGGAAGGGGGGAGCTGTGGGTCTCTACTGTAAGTCGATTAGTCTCAACGTGTGGTTACCAAGCAAAGATCAGACCATTCTGCAGTAGGAGGGACTGAATGTTTGATTTTTACACAATATATTTGTTCTTTAAATATTTCATGTTACAGATCTGTTAGCAGCAGAATAATTTTGTTACTATCAGTGCGGTATAAGGCTAAATGCGCCGGGCAGGCGGGGTTATACCGCAGTCTGCCGGTGAGTCGCGCGCGCTGACCATTCAGCCAAAGAGACGTCTCCAGAGACATGATGAAGGACCCTCAACTGTCACATCATCATCATTGTAGCTTCTTCCACTGATTTACAAAATCAGTCTGTCAAGGTGGAAACAGTCTGACAGACATGAACATGCGTCCAGATGCGCTGGCGCTGCTGGAGGATTATTCAGTTACCTCAGGAAAGAACGCGTTTTTAAGAACCATAATGTCCTGAATCATGAACCTGCGACCCCCCGAGGACCAGGGTTGGGAAACCCTGCTTTAAGGCGGATTTCCACCGGCTGCGGTGCGGTGTAGTTCCGACCTCTACAGAGCAGCAGCTCCCACCGCAACCGTGTCAGACACGGCGCGCCTGCGACTGCAGTTCGTGCTACCACCAGATACATCTGATAAATCACATTTGCAGGATCACATGATAATGATCAGGGGGGCTGGATAAATGTCCAGTGGTGTGTGCGCGCAATAAATGTCCTACATAAAGTCACTTTTCCCTTCATTGTCCAACTTAAACCAGCTGACGCGTTTCATTCATAATATATGATCATTTATTGTCGGCTACAGCTTCACATCTTTACATTTTTAACAATTTACTTACCATGCATAATCTATCCCAATAATTGATCATGCCATCACTTTCTTGCTTTCTTCGCTGAATACTCAGTCTTTATAATCCAGTTTGAATGAATGCTTATTACATTTCTAACGAATAGGCTATAGTGCAAACCTGCACAGTCCGTTATGTGCGCAAATAATTTTTTAATAAGGTTAGTCTCAACTTTAAAAAGCTTCGCTTACCCGATGCCACCGTTACAGGAAGAGTTAAAATCCTGAGTGCAATCTCACAGTTCCTTCAATCTGTGTGAGCTAGCAAATTATTTTCAAATCACACATCAAAGTTGGAGATCTTGATTAGTCTTTTTCCTATATGTAAATCCACCGTGATTGTATTTTTTTAGTTGTTTTATGTGACCAACACAGAAAGACGAAAATCGAATGTGATTAATGTATTTATTAAAAAGAAAAAAGCACACAGACAGCAGTAATGCGGGCGCGAGGTCCATGTGCAGGTCGCACAGTCCATGCTTGACTTCTAACTCTCCATGGCTGATAGGACTTGAGGCTCCCAGCTGCTGGTCAGATTGCGGATGGCTGGAATGTTTGCTAACGCCTTACAAAACTTCTGGGTCACCAAACCCCCGAACAATAAAATATTAAAATCGAATTTAGTCTTGTGTCCCGTTATTCCATTCTGTATTTTTGATCTGATTCTAAAATCAAAATATAAAAAAACATGCCATTTTTCTTTTTTGTGTTATAATTAAAAACAAAAAACAAAATAGTTTCACTACGATTTCATTTTTGGATTTTTGATTTAGGATTAAAAATAGAAAGAACGAATGATACACGGATTGTCTGCACACATTGATAGTATAGTAGCCAAAATGGGTAAGGTGAATGTGTTGCATATATACCCACGCTTGTTGTTAAGCAGGTGGTACAATCTCATGTTTTGTGCCACCTAGAGTACTGTTCAGTCATATGGTCACGTGCATTGCAGAAAGCGTTTCACAAGCTTCAGGTGGCCCAGCATAAGGCTGCCAGGGCAGTCCTTCAGTGCTCCTTTAAGACCAGTGTTGCTCAAATGTATGCACGTCTGTCAAGGCTAACAGCCCATCACAGAATTAATGTACGGCTCATCTCATTTATTTGCCTTAATTTTTTGTTTAAAAGTTAAGATTTGTGGAAGATACCTGGTCAGATACCTGACCAGACTGGCACTTAGTGGTGATATAATACTTCCTCATTCTAGAACCAATTCCCTCTAGTGCACAGTGGTCTATACTGTGGCCATATTTTCTTTGGAATCAGCTTTCAGGCCCTACACGTTAAATTAAAGTTAAGTACAAATTGAAGAAAACTCTAACATCACAAATATTTACAGATGACCATATGACATTTTCAAAATGTCTTCAGTTCTATCGTAATCCTTGTTTTGCTATGTTTTTAAGTTTAAAAAATGTAATTTTATTACTGAATGCTTTTAGATACTGTTTTGATATTTTACTGACATTTTTATTGTAGTTTAGCATAAATCAGAGAAGATTCTTAGATCACAACTACAGTACATAAACATATGTATGCCTGCTTCAAAATGGGTGCATTTATTATTGTGTGCTATTTTCTTTTCCTGAGATTGATATCTACAGTGCATATTGTGTGATCTTACACACTATACATACACTATACATTCCAGGCTAGTTAAGGTGAATGCCTGGATGGAAGTGAATGTGGTCTACAAACACAGAAATACAAAGCCATGAGAAACATTCGTTTGACAAATAGACACATTTAAGGTATTAATTATTACTAATAAATCCCATACAGTTCGGACTAAACTTGCATACTGTATGTGCTCAAGGCTAACAACATACAGCATACTGTATGTTTCATATATTATTTTTTCTGTGTGGTAGTTTAGAGTTGTTTTTGTTTGTTTATTTATTTTTTTCATTTCTTTTTCTTTCAAGGGACCCCAAGAAGACTAGCGGCCGGGCAGCTAATGGGAATCCCATTAAAAACAATAACACAATAATAAAATCTTTTTCATACAACTATTGTATAAAATGGGTGTATTGTTGTAGTTTTAACACAACTATCCAACCATTGTTTTATTACCTCCGCCATGGAGGTAATATTTTCGGTCGTGTTGGTTTGTCCGTCCCTCCATCCATCCGTCAGCAACTTTACAGAAAAAGTGCTGGACAGATTGACCTGAAATTTTCACCAGCCGTGTGACTCAGACCAAGGATGAACCCATTAAATTTTGGTGGTGATCCGGATCACCCTCTGGATCCAGGAAGGTTTTGAAGGACTCTTTATCATTGTGAGATCGGCCATGTTGGAAAGGCTGTTGATGAGGCACGAGTGCCCCCTTGTGGCAGAAGTGTGCAGCTGTGCTACTGAGCACAAGATGTCAGAATGCAGAAATGAAACTTATGAGCAGCAGTGAGCACAAGGAGAGAAGACTGTTGTACAGATTTCTAGCAACTGAATATGGTGAACTGTGTGCGTCTCTGAAGAACTGGAAGTAACTAGTTGCATTTTTGCCTGAACAGGATGTTTATTTAGCCTTTAATGTAATTTAGCTGATTTGCTTATTTAGAAGTGTTCCCCCATTCACTTTGTGCCTTTTTATGCTATTAAGCTAGCTGACCTGTTACATGCCAGTTACTCTAACTGTTAGCCTTGAATACATATCAGGGTTTCCCCCAGTGCTTTATAGGCCTGGCAGGCCACCAGGCTTATCTTGCCCCCCCGCCAGGCTAAGCGTCATTTATTTATTTATTTCAAATAGTTTTTTTGGGGCACCAAAACAGTATGCCAACGACGGCATACAAAGCTTATAACTGCATCTGGTAATTAGGCACAATGGCGACATCTTCTGGTCGATACGTGAACACTTGTTGCGGTGAGAGGTGAAGTGTCATTTCCATCATCTGAACTCCCGATACTTCTACCTGTTGACACGCGACGCGACATGTCTAGGAGAAAGAGGTACGGTATGGTACGGTACGTTTTTTCTTTGTGAGTCGGAGGAGCACTGGGGAAGACAATTAGCTAGCCAGGAGGAGGAGGAGGGCCCCCCCCTGAGCGTCCCATCCCTGGTGAGCCGACCGAACCGCTGCATGATAATGATGCAGAGCCAGTGCAAGTTAGCACAAATACTAGCTTACCGTCGGAGCAACAGCCTACGAGCCGCGATGCTAAACATCGAACAAGCGGATTTAATCCGGAATGGTTAACTGACACCAAATATAGCGGATGGCTCCCCAAGACCGAGTATGGTAAGCATGTTTTATACTTTATTGAAATATTAACGATATTATGCTCCTCAACCAGAGTCTTTATTGAAGCTCCTTGTACATCTAATGTACATCTGTACCAGACTAATCCGGCCAAACACTGCAGCTAGACCGTCCGCCATTGCAGTTGGGGGCGTTTCTGTTCATGTGTAACATGTACAGAACAGATGAGAATCTGACTTTTTCTGAACAATATTGAGGACATCTGGAAGGACTGTCAGATTCCTGGTTGTTGGAACATCAGAGGAAAACTTTAATGTGGTAATAAGTGAATAAGAAGATCGCGGACATTTATTTCGTGAAGATTTCTGCCGTCTGACAAAACCGGACGTTTCTGCTGCTCAGTTCACTGATGTCAGTGTGTTCGTATCGGGGAGGAATATCGGACACAGAGCAGAGGAGGAACAACTTGCTGCCACGGCGGAGAAAACATCGGATTTATCCCCAACAACAAAAACACGGTAAATTATGGTGAACACTCATTAATTTGACACTTTATTTCACGCATCTATGCTCCCGAAAATGACGCACCGCATAACGTTATTATGCTACAGTAGCTAATGCTAACAGTGACAGCTGTGGTGTTGCTGCGAGTTTTTGCCAGTGTTTGCATGGTTGTGTGCAACCGGATTATTGCTAATATTCCAGTTATGAAAGGGTTATGAAAGAGTTACTGGCTGCATGTAAACGCAGTGAATGACTAATCTCAGAAATTTGTGAAATATAAACATTATTTGCTCTGATCAGGGCAACGTTGTGACCAGAAAATAAAAATAATTCAGTTGCGAACACAAACGGATCAGGAAGACGGTGTCCTGCAGCCTTTAGTTTCATCTGCAGGACATGTGAAGGCTACGTGGTCTGTACAGTCCTTAAACAATGCCAAAAGCCAAATATGTGATAAAATAGAAAAGCAACCACCTTTGAAAGAGTTTAGTTTTTCTTTAACTTTGGTAAGTAATCAGATGTGCATGTTATTCCAGTGTGCTTGTCATTTAAGCCAGTTTCCGGAGATGAATAATAGTTTAAATTAATGCTCTGATGTAAAAAATAAAAGTCAGAATGTCAGAATACTTGAGAGGTCTCTGGATAACATACCTATAGGTTATCATTACCTAAGAAGACTGTCCAACTTTGTAAATCCAGATATTCACGCTGCTTTCCATGTTGGCAGATACAAGGTAATTGGGACTTGTCCCCACCATGATGGCGGCATCCCAAGGGCGCAACACACAAAACGCTATAGTCTATAATTATATCGAGCCTCTACACCATCACACTAGCATTGAGATGGCAGCAAGCAAAAGCAAAAGTAAGCCATAAACAGTGTAAATACAATACACTGACAAAAGATAAATATATGATTTACCTGTAGCTTATACGTTTTTCATTTTGTAGGCTTGCCAACAAAGCCTTTCAGCCAAAAGTATTTCAAAATTGTGCCCCACGTATTGTTAATAAATTATTAACACATAATAGTCACAATTTCAAAATTCCTGTCATTTTTCAACTTTTTTTTTTTCTCAAAAGACCGGGCGCCGGGGGCCCATCGGTGGCGGTGGACCGCTGGTGGGCTTCTCCACCACCGGGCTTAGCAAGTTTTCTGGGGGAAACCCTGCATATGCATGTTTAGTCCGAACTGTAAGGGATTTATTAGTAATAATTAATACCTTGAATGTGTTTATTTGTCGAACGAATGCTCCTCATGGCTTCTTTGTATTTCTGTGTTTTTAGACCACACTCACTTCCATCCAGCATTCACCTTAACTGCCTGGAATTCCTCACCTGTAAGCCTGTCGTTTGTTGCATTACTGTGCTGTTATGATTAAGAGTGACCAGTAAAGACAGTTAACTGCACAGGTGAGTCCTGTGTGTTCTGACCGACACCCCATGGTGAACATCAAACCTCCCTACCAACACCTGAACAGTCTTACATCAACATCACCCTAATAGGCCAGATTTTTGGAACTTTTCCATATAACTCCGTACAAATGGCCCGAGTGTTTGGTTAAAGAAAATACAAGAAAGGATCTCAATGAGTTCTATAATGTTTCAAAAGTTGATCCGGATCCAGAGAAAATTCCGGATACTATGATCTAAAACACACAACAATAAGGGAGTAGAACTGCTTGGTGGAGGTCTGCACTCTTTGAGTGCTTTTTCTAGTTTCATTTTATTATTTTTTATACATTTCAATCATCTTTTTTTCCCGTGTACAAATTCAGAAATGATGAAAAATCAATATGCCTCTGAAAGAACTTGGTTATAAAGTCACATTGAAATAAGTAGCACAGTTCAGTTTAACCCGTTTTTCATTCCAGGATGTCAAACACGGCCATTTTGTCACAGGAAATTTGGATTTGCTCCTTTGTCAAGTTTAGCCTTGCCTGCTGTAAGCTAATTGGCACCTTTTTTGTTGTTGTTTGTTTTGTTTTTGACATGTTGCTGTCAGCTCTCTGGTCCTTTTATATTCTTGGTCACCCATTATGCTAGTAGGTTCACAATACATTTATTTTGAACATCTGAGTACTACTAGCTCAATTCCTTCAACAACAAGACATAAGGTTGACAGCGTAGAAGCAGATAGACTGTCTTGTATTAGCCTATAGGGCAGATATATGATGGTTCTTCCAAATTATTTGGATTATTATTGCAATGTCATTGAAAGAAGATATATTGCCAACATGTATGCAACTGTGGATTACATGTTCAGTTTTCACACACACATAGAAACACACATTGTAATGCCAAGCAGCCATGCCAGGAAGTGCTCTCCGCCTGTTGTCGCATATTGCACACACAAACACACAGCATGCATGCACATTATCATGCAGGGTGGAGTCCCGGGCCTGCTGCATTATGCATGGGGCTCAGGGGAGCCAGACCAGTGGAGTGTGAGCAAGAGGCCCAGGAGCGAGCAACGCTGTCGGACACATGTCAGCGCAGTCACACTACCTCTCAGCGGACCTCAAACATACACACACAACAACACAAGGTACAAAATCACACACATAGCTCAGTAGCCAGACAAATCTGTACACACACTCACTCATCCACAGCCTGTCAGAGGAAAGTCAATGTGAAGCGTTCCGTGTCTTGTTTTCTCATCTGGTGAGACGGTTTCAGTGATGCAACCCAACACAGGCCTGCTACAACCTGATGGACCTTGGATCCGTTCTTCAGCAGAGCAGCTGTACCGCATGCAGCCAGGTGTCATGCAGTTGCCTAATGCTATTTGTGTTAATTATGTGGAACATTCACATGCTGTCGAGCCTCATTACACTACAGGTACTAATTGGCCTCTAAAGGTGGAAGGGAGCAAGTTAAACTCCTTGAAAAATGAATAATTCTTTTGATGTTGAGCAGCGTTCTGGCTGTTTTGCAAAAGTCAATAAAAGGTGCTTGCATGTGTGCACGGCAGATGTGTGTGAGCGCAGCATTTCCAAATCACCATGCCCGCACAGGGCAAAACTCCATAAATATTTGTGCAGTTGTATTTGTCACACACGGTTATTGTGCTGCTGGAAACTTGTGTGGTGGTTTAGTAGACAGACATGATGGCCCTGTGAGAGCCATGGCTTACGCTGTTTGTTAACACTGCCTTGAAGCACAAGTCTACTCTCTGGCTGGCTAGTGCACACAGAAAGAGTTGGCCTTCCCTCACTCAACTCTTGCTATGGGTTTGGCCTGCAGGCTTGCCTGCTGTGCCTCAAACCCTATACACAACGGATGGATCCCACTGTCAGCAGCCTAAGGTGAGAATGGGTCAATGAATATGAAACAATCAACAGGCAGCAGCACAAGGACATCACTTACTGTGGTCTTTCTGCATATTTGCCCGTGCTCATAAATTTTCCTCTCACAAACAAGAAAATACTATTTTACTTTTTTTAAAAAACCTTTATTTATACAGGTAGTCCCATTGAGACACAGTCTCATTTGCAAGAGAAATACCACAGAACAACAAAATTCAGGATCTGCCAAGTCTTTTTCATTTAAATGTTGAACACATTTCATTAAAATGAGTTGATACAGTGTTTATGTCATGCGTATATTGTCTGATAATCATATGATGTGTCCTGCATTATTTCAGAGGCACCTAGGGCTGGAGAATTTGTTCTTTGAGCAGCTCAGACCGGGATGGAAATAGACAGTGTCATCCACACCTGGTATCTGATTACTAAGATGCATCTATGACAAGAAAAAGATCTTTACTTTCAGAGAAAAAAAGAAAAAAACTTTGTTCCTCTCACCTCCTGTACAGTTTGTGGAGTGTTGGTGTTACTGCTTGACTTCATCTGTCCTGTGTAAAGGATTGATTAGTGACCAGGGGTCTGTTGCAAGAAGCAGGTTTAATGAAAACCCTGAGTTGTTTAACCCTGAAATTCGGGAAACTCTGAGTTTTCCGTTTCACAAAGGTAGGTACAGTAACTCAACCCAGGGAAGGAGGAGTAACTCTAGCCTGTTTCACAAAGAGGGGTAACTTAAACTCTCGGTCAGTTACCATAGCAACAGACTCTCTGAGACTAACCTGGTCGGGACTTTGACCTTGAGTTTCTCGATGTCTCCGCCCACTTTCAGCCACACTCGCTGTTTCATTTCCTCATTTCCCCTCAAAGTGGAAAGGCTATTGTTTATTGCAATGCATTCTTTCACAAATAGATTTTTTTCTTTTATTGGAGATGCAGGGCATTTGAAAAATGCAACGATTATACTGTATTTCATCTTAATGCTGACAAAAAGAGCGCCTCTCCCCTGCGGAATTGCACCCAAGTAAAATAAATAGAAAGGCTGCGACGAGAGTATGGAGTTGGAGACGAAGATCAGCCTCCGAGGTGGGACGCAGGTGCACAAACCGTTTGACCAAACAGTCGTCTGTGAATGACATCACTTGGAATCATACTGACAGGATCCTAAATTGTCATGTTACCAATAAATAGTATCTTGTAAAATCATTGATTGTAAAGGACAGCACATAAACTTAAATGTTCTCTCACACCATCTTTCTTTTCTTTTCTTTTTTTTGTGGCAGCAGTTCAAACTCGCCATACACACTCAAAAATAGAAGTACTAGGCAGGAACATTTCTGGTACATTACATAGGTACATTTTTAAAAAATATTCTCTCAAAAGTACAATATTGGTCTTTATGAGGCCAGAAGTACCTATATACTATGAAAAAGGGTCCAAAGTAATATAAAGTACAAATTTGTACCATTTCAACCCAAAGGGTACCTGCAGCATTGAAAAATGTGTGTAGCTTGTACAATAACTAAATCCTTCTAAACAGTAGTATAATTATAGTTATTATATTATGATTTTCATAATAATCATAGTAATAATTATATGTGTAATTATATTATGTGTTTGGCTTGATATTTATAAAATAATTATTCATTTATTATTAGCATCTTTGATTGTTGTCATAATCTCTATTTTATTGACTTTTATTTATCATTTTTAATTGGTTTAATTGTACTTTATTAACTCACACAGCTTGATAAGGTACAAAAATGGACCAGGACCGAAGGTACAGAAATGTCTTTCAGAAAGGAACACCTCCAGCGACAAGCGTTTGTACCCTTTTAAGTACAAATTGGTACCTCTATTTTTGAGTGTGTATGAGGCTTAAAGGTGTCATAACCTGCTGTTTTACATACACAATCCTTCTTAAATTATCTTCAAATGAATTTTTAATTCTAGTTGGGTGGGACGGAAATTTAATGAGCTCATTTTAACCTCTTTTAACCCCAACTATTGTTTGTTGCGAGAATACGCACGAGAGTCAGACCTGTCTGTAAGCGCGTTCACGAGGCAAACGTCAAAGTCAAAACAAAGTTTTATCAGGACAGAGCAGGTGAAGAAAAATGATGTCCCAACAGAGAAAAACGTGATGAAAACGTAACGGCACGGTTGATGGAGAGGATCCGCGGAGTAAAAGGGCTGGACTCTGATGAATATAAGGAGCGGACGTGTGACGTGAAGTTAACCAAACAGTGTTAGCTTCTGTAGCTACATTAGCAGCTTGTCCGCTCGTCTACCACTGTTTACTCTTACACTAAAGATAATAAGTTACACATCCTCACTGATAAATATAATCCACTGGTCCCTGGTAGTGCTGTCCCTCCTGTTAAAGCACTGAAAACGCACCTTAGCTGTGGTACAGGGAGGAGGGAGAGAGGGAGCGAGGGGTAGAGAGACGTTTATGCTCTATGTTTCTGTCAAATATTGTGTTGTGAAACAAACTTCTTGTGACTTATTTAGCTAGTAAATAATTATTTTGCCTCCAAAACTCTTTTTTTAGTGTTGTATTTGTTGTTTCATAGAAGTAAACAGCTGATCAGATGATGAAGGTGTCACTATAGTAAAAAAATATTAGCATCAAAGACACTTTTCCACTTGAAGCGGACGATCGCATTCAAAGCTATTTTTCTCAGCTTTTTGATCAGAAACAGGCAGTTTCGCTGCAACAAAGCCATGTCCTACCGCAGATTACTAAAGAATGGAAAAAGCTAGAAACAAATGGTTTTTTTCTGATAAAAGAAGAAGAGAGGCTTTCCTTTGGTACATTCAGTGTTTGTATTGGCATAGTACACAATATTCTGTGGATCTCCCAAAATCAGTGAAAATGCTGAAAAATCCTGGCAATATGGAGCGTTCTGCTCGGAAAAGGTCTGGCAGTCAATGAGTTAAAGACGAAGTCACTTTCACTTTCCAGAGTTTCTGGCACGTTATAACTGAGGTCCTGTTCCAATACACATGTTTTAACGTGAAAAAGTGGGATTTCCAGGTGATGACTCCTTAAAGAAGTTATAGTCCCATTCAATGGAGAACGCATCCCCGCCCTCACGTCTACGTTGCCATGGCGACTCATCGAATCGTGGCTCCTTTGATGCTGGCTTTTTATCATGGTAGTGCACACGTAAACCCCCGGGTTGAACTACCCTGAGTTGATTAAACCAACTCAAATCAGCTGTTCTGGAACCGAAAAGTCAGAGTTTCGTATCTCTGAGTAGATCAACTCAGAGTTCAGGGTTACACTCAGAGTTTGTTGAACCTGCTTCGTGAAATGGACCACAAATCTGACAGAAATAATGCTTATTTTAGTTTAGTAAACATGTTGAAGCTACAACTTCTCCGACTGTGTAATGAGTTATCCAACTGCGTAACAACGGAGACCCCTCCAGCCTTCATAGTTCTCCGTCATGGTGCCAGATAAGCTGTGCGATTTCCCGCTCAATTAGTAGAGGTTGCTACGCAAGACTGGCCTACTCATATGATCCCGATGGTCGGTAACTTCGGTGGTTATTGGTTGTTGGTAATGGTTATTTTGCTTCCGGTTACAGTGAGCAATAGCATCCAAAAGAGAGAGACTATTGTTGTTGCTGCAGCTGAATAACATTGAAACAGATACTTGTGATGCAAAAATAAAGACATTTATTAAAGGTATACATTAAAGGTATTTCCTTACTTCTTCGGCCAAATGTTCTTTGGTTGGACTCATATCTGTGTCCTCATGAGGCTAGCCAGTGTAAAAATGGCGCTGCTAGTGTTTACGTAGTGATAGACCAATCACAACCCTTGCCGTCTCAGTCGTCCTTTGAAGGAGTGACGGACACTTAAAAAATATTTTGTGCAGCCAGAGATGACAGAGAGGCTCTCCGACAGGCTCTCTGTCGACATAGAGGGCTATGTAACCTACGTAGAGTACTTTATGGACGACTATAAATTAGGCATTAGAAACATTTATTGAGCTTGAAAGTAAACATGTGAGTAATGATATGATGTCATGTAAGGATAGACAATACATCTGCTGGCTAAAATTTTAGACCGCTATTTGCATTTTTTGCTGCATCGGCATCGGCCATTATGTTAGGCATGTTGGCCAATATCCCCACTTGGCAAAATTTACAGTATAGACAGAAATCCATTCATGCAGCAGTTTTATACACATGCGCATGTGTGTGTGGGGATATATCTCAATGTATATATCCCACAGGGATATATCCAGTGAGATACTGCATTCCCTAGCCCCTTACCCTAAACCTAACGCCCATAACTGAAAACCTAACGCTTGTCCTAATCCTAACCAAAACCTAATTGTAAGCTTAATCTCCAAAACCTAATCTTGACCCTCAAAACGGTGTTCGTACCCGTGGGAACCAGGAAAATGTCCCCATGAGGGCAAAACGTCCCCACGGTGATGGTAAAAATCCGGAACATGGTCCCCACAATGTTGCAAAAACAGGCACACACCCACAGATTTATATGTTAAAATAGATAGATAGATAGATACAGTCATCTTCAAATAAAGGCTAGCTTCACAAAAGTAATTTGTAACATATTTATATATATTATATTACATTGTTCCAAGTTTTTGAAATTAGTTTTCATTTCGTCCATTATTTCAAATTTGCGGTCAAATGCAGAATCAACCCCAAATATCGGCAGATTGTATCGGCTATTGACAGAGGCTAATGAGAAAATATTGGTATCGGCCCTAAAAAAATGGTATCGGTCAATCCCTAATATTGTGTTTGAAATTTCAGCCTTGACATTCATCTTGAAGGAAGTCAATCAAACTATTCTTTGCAATAGTTTTAAAAAAATGTGTCAAAATGGTTATTTTTACTGACTTATCTAAGTTGACATATTCTAAGTTAAAAATAGGTACTTGGAACATTTGCTACAGAAATGTAGAAATTGTTATGTGGATGTGTCACCCAAAGTTAGCGTTCTCAGTGAATGGATACTTTGCTGTTTCTCTTTTCCTCTCTGTCTCTCATTTTTCACTTGCCTTCTATGTGTGTGTGCATGCATGTGTGTGTGTAAGTGTGCGAGCCGGCTGGTGGATGAGGTCCCAGGGGGCTGGATTACCCCTCTGCATGCCCCAGGCCAAGCAGCTCTTGGGGGGATTACTGTGAGACCTGCACCCTGGCTGGATTAGAGCACTGGACCTCATTTCCATCTCCTTATTTACCTCGGCCCACCAGAGGAAACGCTCAGCTGCACAGACACATGCTAATTGATGCTGAGAAAGCCACGGAGAGGTGGAACTCTCACTCAGTAAGCCCTTTTTTTGGGTTAGGAATTTTTTATTATCATTTTTTTTTAAAGATCAGTTGTAAAAACACTTTTTCAGTTAGCCAAGATGCTACCAGGTTGCTGTAGTGTGTGTATATGTGTGTATCTCATTTTTGCATGCTTATTTGCGCTCTTTGTTTGGCGTTTGTGCTTATGTGCATGCATGTGGGGTCAGCATTTGCATTGTGTGTGATTGATATTTTGCATTTGTGCATTAAGTTGCTTTTTGTGTACATGTTGTTATTTAGAGGCTGTATTTTATGTGCCATTCTCCGTGTGTGTGTGTGTGGGGGGGGTGTATCTGGATGAATAGGTGTCATGGCGGAGGTCCTCATTACTCGGTGGGGTCGCATGCAGACATGGCCACAGCACGGAGAGGACAGTTGGCGGCCCCATTCCTATTCCCGTAGCTCTTTAACGAGCTAGTGATGGGGAGAACAGCCCAGTTGCCCCGGCAACCAGGCTGAACTTCGACCTCTGAGGTTGGCAACCTGTATATATTAGGATCACAGGCGTATGCAAATGGCCCGCCGGTCCTTTTCCCCCTTCTTTTCTTCTGCCAGAATGTCCTTCTTGTTCCATCCTCGACTTGACATGTGTGCTAACTGTGCCCTTGCTCTGAAGGGCGGGGGAGGCGAAGGAGGGGTTGCTGGGACTTCCATTAGTGATTGCCGGGGTGACAGGAGCTCACACATCGGCTCGGACTCTGCCGACGTATGACCCTCCACCCTGCAGAAAAACCTGAGTGCCAGGAAGGTAGATCATTAGGAGAGACAGTCTATGCTTACGCTGATTAGACTTTCTCTGACTATGCTCTCTATTTCTGGTTTCTGTTTAGTCTTTCTAATAGTCTCAGGATGCTTTTGTGCAGTAAATGTTCTACGTGCAATGCCATAAAATGCATTCTTAGTAAAACCCAGTCAGATCACAACAATATAAACACATGACAGGGAGGCCTTAACTTTCTGCCATGTTTATTATCAAATCTGAATTCCTTTTGTTACTTGCTGATACAACAGCCAATATGGTTAATGAACAGCTATTAGCTCAGTGTTCTGAGTCTGTGTTCATTAATGTTCACTTTTTATGGCAGACTTGGTAAAGAGAGATTAACAATAAACCTTACTGTGGCTAGGTATGCAACGGAGGGCCCGGGCGGGATTTGATCCCCAGACTTCCAGGTGAGAGTGATGCATGCTAACCGGTCAGCCAAAGGCACATCCCCTTAGCCAAGTAGCTAAGGCGCATGATCTATCGGAGGCATAGTGACAGGACCCCACACTGTCACATCTCTCCCCCTATTTCCACAAACACGTCCTCGTGCTCCACGCAGGCTGCCACCAATTTCGAATCCATGGACTGTTTACCAGCATTGCACATATATCCTGCCGACAACGTCAGAATGTGGCAACGTACGCAACGAGGGCCCGGGTAGGATTTGATCCCCAGACTCCCAGGTGAAAGTCACGTGCGTCGACCATTCAGCCAAAGGGACCAGGAGTTGCCAGGAGGCAAATTGACAGGACCCCACACTGTCACATGACAATGACACAAGAATATGAGTAGGTAACAGGGAGTTACATGGAGAAGGGGAGTGGATAGCCCAGTGGTAGCGTCGTGGGCTTGGGCACAGAGGACCCAGGTTCGATTCCCCAACACGACCCCTGGGTGAACCACTGTCAACCCCCGAGCAAGGTCCTTAACCCCCCACCAACTGCTCTCTGGGCCCTTTAAGTAGCAGCTCTCTGGTACTCACAGCACAGAGATGGACAAAATGCAGAGCCCTAATTTGCAGGGGACGCAGGTACTCCACATTCAAGTTTTTATTGGTTCCTATGGAACCACGAAAAGACCCTGGCTCAGAGTAAGAGCTAAAATGGTTATAGGAACTGAGGGCGGTGGTCCCTATTTCCTGTTTGTCCGAATCCACAAAACAACGGCCCCGTTTCAGAAAAGCTTGTAGGAACTTCATAAGGTTCCTGCAGTGCAAATGCCCCTATTGCTGAACAGGGATTCCCCAAAGTGTGGTGGGTGCACCCCCAGGGGTGCGCGAGCTGCCACCAGGGGATGCATGAGCTGAGAAATGTAACGGTGGTCTAGTGTAATTAATATTCGGCCTACGCAATTAGCGTTGTTTTTAAGTGGGTTTTTTCCCATACAATGAAAATTATGAACAATAAACCTTTCCTTTGTAATCATTTTTATGTCAAATCAAAAACTGTAATTTATTAGTTTTTTGAAGAAATGGAAAAGTAGAAGGCAGCCGCAGTCTGTAAGCTATGTGTGCGCCAATTGGTTCATTCTTTCAAATATACTTAACTGGCTGAAATCAGGGAAACTGTCAAATGAGATGCCTGATGACAAAGTTCTCAGTCATGAAGGATGAGAGGGACCAGAGAGAGTGAGGATTTGGAGGCAACAGAGATGGAGAGAACAGGAAGAAATCTGAGAGAAAAAAAATGGGCAGGAGTCAGGAAAAGATGAGGAGGAGTAGAGAACGGAAGGAGATGTCAAAAAAGAGGTGATGAGGGTGAACACCAGATGGGGAAACAAGAAAAAAAATTCTGAAAATGATGGGCTTCACTTGGATCGGCAACACAGATTGCCTAAAACCTATATTGCTGAAATTTTTCTTTTACCTGACTGAAAATAAAACATCTATGTCAAAATCATGTTCTCTGTTACTGAGCCTGTCTGTCACTTATCCACTTAAAAGCAGAAGTTAGTGTCTAACTTTGTTGCATTATATTGAAACTGTGTTGATGTTTTTATTGTCATGCATGTGGTTATCTGTACATGGTTAAACAAAATGATTTAAAAAAAATTATTTTTCTTTTTTTTTTTAAGGGGGAAAGGGGGGGTAACAATGGGGGGGGCATAGAGGGGGGGGGGGAAAAAATTTTTGGGAACACTGTTTTGAAGAGGTTTTTTGTAGTTGTTTGTTTTTTTATTTCTTTGGGGGGGGTTTTTCCCTCTGTTTTAAAATGAATGGTTCATTAATAGGCTCAATAAAGTCCATTAATCTGAATCAAATGTTTTGGAGAAGGAGAACATCTAAAACATTGAGGGCAGTGGGGTCCTGAGGGCCAGGACCAAGAATCGCTGAGGGTGGTTTCAAACCAGGACAGTCTTCTGGTTGGGGAATACTAAAAATATTCACACCTTCCTTTGGTATAGTATACTTTCGCACTGCACTTTACTTTAGTGCAACAAACCATCTGAACAACGGGCAGTTACAGCAACTGGTTTCAAGATGTGATACTCCCAAAACAACTACCTGCCAAGAAGAAAAAGAGCAGTATGAAGGCAAAACCTGCCTCATCGATTGCCCTATACCGATAACTGATATCTCTCTGCTTCACCCGACTATTCTCCAACAAGTAAACAACTGTTTTGACTATTGTTACTATATAATTAAGTGTTATCTCAGCCATTTGTTAAAAATATTGGTTCTTCTTCTCACTGTACCAAGGAAACAAAAGTGTGAACATTATAGGTTTATGCTCCAAATGCTGCCAAAACTATTTTCTTTTTACATGAAGATGGAGTCACTTCATATTGTTTTGAATTAATATTCTTTTTTCCCTTATCCATCCCACAGTCCACACAAACAAATTTATTTGCAGAATAACTTTGAAAATTCATGTTGCTGCTGCATTGTTTTCAGGTGTTTTTATACAGGAACATCCCACTGACATTTATATTTTAATCCATCAGGGGAATGCCATGTTCAAATGAATATCAGCTGATTTGATCCGTATTTTTTTATGAACCTCAAAACTTTTTGCTACAAGTCTGTAGCCCTTTCACTTAGCAGGAGTAGCAGGAGTAGCAGGAGCAGCAGGAGCAACGGCTTCACTGTCACTCTAAAATAGACCCAAACTGTGTTTGCATTCCTTTAGCTTCGACCCCTCATTCCACCAGAATTACAAGAGTTGATACACAAAAAGCTGCATCAGTCATTTTAAACAGAGTGAAAAAGAGGTCAGACTTCTTTTTAGCAATAAAATTTATTTATGAAAACTAAAAACATCAGATAATAATTGCATTACTACCCAAGACATGTTTGAAGTAATTAGGGTTTATTTGGCTGTTCTATGAGCTACATTGTTTTGACAGTGCAGTACTTTGGGGGGGGGGGGGGGGGCTGGAAGGTTTGAATATGTTTACAAGAAAAAGCAGAGACTTTGTTTACATGAAAACATCAGGTGGTAATCACCAACTGATTAATCTGAAATGGAACAGAAGAAAACCAGATTTGGTGTGATCTTGACAGCACTTAAATGTAGTAATTTGAATTAAATGTACGAAATACATGTTCAACATTTTAAACAATGACTTTCAAATTTTTTTCTGTTTCTTAAAAGGACTTGGGGCAAGATTAAGAAATGAAACTCGCGACTGCCGCGACTGCCGCATCAGGTAACTGCAGCTACGACCAAGCCAACACGGGAGCGTGCACAAACTGAAGCTATAATGTTGTCTACTACGCTTTTTCTTCGTAGCTACACTTTTTAGTGTTTTTCGGTTGATCTGGATCGTTTTTCTGACGGCAGAAGAATCCAAAACTATCGCTTACAGTGTTTGAATTTACCCCGACCTTCTTCTTCCTGTATCAAAACTGCGGATGCAGCGTCGTTTGATGTCACGTCCGCAGGGCAGCGCGGGAAATTCGGCCACCAATTTGCAGCACTTTATGCAGCACACAGCCTGTTTAAGGCAACGGAGAGAGACGTGGGTGGAAATGTTCTTTTTGGTATTTAGCGCTTCATCACTCATTAACATTTAAAAAAATGGACATGCATGCTTGTTTTTTTTTTATTTTTATTCTTGCCTCTAGTCCCTTTAAGTTTCCCATCATGCTGTCAGTAGGTTTCCTAAAAATCCACCTTGCAGATAAGTTGTGTTCTTTATCAATTTGACATGTACAGTATATACACTATATTAACAAAAGTATTTGCCCACCCATCCAAATTATGGGAATCACGTGTTCCAATCACTTCCATGACCACAGGTGTATAAATGAAGCAGCTAGGCATGCAGACTGTTTTTACAAACATTTGTGAAAGAATGTGTCGCTCTCAGGAGCTCAGTGAATTCCAGCGTGGAACTGTGATAGGATGCCACCTGTGCAACACATCCAGTGGTGAAATTTCCTCGCTCTTAAATATTCCACAGTCAACTGTCAGCTGTATTATAAGAAAATGGAAGTTTTTGGGAACGACAGCAACTCAGCCACGAAGTGGTCGGCCACGTAAACTGATGGAGCGGGGTCAATGGATTCTGAAGCGCATAGTGAGAAGAGGTGGACAACTTTCTGCAGAGCCAATACAGAGCTCCAAACTTCATGTGGCCTTCAGATCAGCTCAACAGTGCGCAGAGAGCTTCATGGAATGGGTTTCCATGGAGATCAGCTGCATCCATCCATACATCACCAAGTGCAATGCAAAGCGTGGATGCAGTGGTGTAAAACAGCCGCCACTGGACTCTAGAACAGTGGAGGCGTTCTCTGGAGGGACGAATCACGCTTCTCCATCTAGCAATCTGATGGATGAGTCTGGGCCTGGCAGTTGCCAGGACAACGGTACTTGTCTGACTGCACCGTGCCACGTGTAAAGTTTGGTGGAGGGGGGGTTATGGTGTGGGGCTGTTATTCAGGAACTGGGCTTGGCCCCTTAGAAGGTCCAAAATGGCATGGATGGCAGAGTCTGGTGTGGAGGAACTTGACTGGCCTGCACAGAGTCCTGACCTCAACCCCATAGAACACCTTTGGGATGAATTAGAGCGGAGACTGAGAGCCAGGCCTTCTGGTCCAACATCATTGTGGGATCTCACAGATGCACTTCTGGAAGAATGGTCAAAAATTCCCATAAACACACTCCTAAACCTTGTAGACAGCCTTCCTAGAAGAATTGAAGCTGTTCTAGCTGCAAAGGTGGAACAACGTCATATTGAAACCTCTGGATTAGGAATGGGATGTCACTGAAGCTCATATGTGAGTCAAGGCAGGCGAGCGATGCCTGACATCTTTTGTCCCGGTTCTGCATTGTATCCCTGCTTTGCATGGACCCCCTGAACAGCATGAGTTTCAGTTTTACACATTTCAGGTTAGTTTTTAGTCACCGAAAAGATCCGTTTGAGATAATCATTATGCAACTATTATCCAAGGAATAGCAGAGAAACAATTAGTTGGCAAAAGATCTTCTTCTCATCTTTAAAGGTACAAAGGAGTCTCTAGAAAGTGAAGTGCAATGTTAAGTCACTGTACTTGTCTTATCTCTTCTCCTTCTTTGCCCTCTGTTTTCTTGTTCCACTTTATCTGTCTTTGATCATTTACTTGTTACATGTTCAGATGAACTTGGAGCCACAGATCCAAACAGACAGCGACTTTAATTAACTGAGACAAAGAAGTTTAAACAGCCAAGATAAAGTCTTTAACAGGTCAAAAACAAGGGGTTATTTGTATACAAATTTATTGATTTACAAAAACTAGATTATTAAGAAATGTGCATGTTCATCCATGAATTTCACATTGGACTAGTTGTGTGATTGAAAGTGAATACATACATGCAGCCCTGGGAGTGTGCCGAACATCCAGAGCTAATTGGGAGAGTGTTGTTAATACTTACTTGAGCCAGGAAGCAGTGGGCCTGAGGGACCTAAAACTGCATTCAGCAAAGGGAAACTTCAGAAAAAAAAACTGTTATTGACAGAAAATATATCATTTAACTTAATCCAAAAGAAAAATTGCAGTATAGTGGGGTTCATTATTATTATCACTCTTATTATTATTATTATTATTATTATTATTATTATTATTATTATTATTATTATTATTATTATAGTTATTATTATTATAGTTATTATTATTATTATTAGTTGTGTTCTGTACTCTGTACTCAGCTGCTTGTCCATCACTGATAGACCCCACAACTGCAGAGTAATCAGGCTATTTCTGATGACAGGACTCAGAGTTGTACTGGAAGTCTGAAGTGTGCAGTGAGAAGAGAGATTGTGAGAGTACAGTTCCTTGTGGAGCTGAGTCTCAGAGTTTCTTATATAACAGGAGAAGGTGAATTGTGTTAAACTATTTGAAAAATCAAAGAACACGATCTTTATTGTGCTGCCAGATTTGGCCAGATGACAGAGGGCTCTCTGAAGTAGGCAGATGATGGCTTCTTCAACCCCAAGAACATTACGATGGGCAAACTATGTTGGACCTTGAAAGGTGTTCACTTGCTTAATGAGATGAGGCCAGTAACCGCCTCTCAAGGATGTTTGTGAAGCTGGATCTGGATCAGGTAGTGTGGAGTTGAGTAACTTGTAAAGCCACAATTGACTTCCACTGGATAAATTGTTGGCTATTAGCATTTCTGCTGTCACTCTCCTGGTCAGTATATTGCAATCTTTTCCTCTCGTTTGCTTCCTCAGTGCTCTGTTCCCATGGAACAGCTTGACCAGCCAGACACATCTTTCAATCTCTGACCACAGAATAATGCTCTATCAACCAAGCCCCTTCAGGGACCAAGACTGATGCTTTAGCCTAGTGGTAGTTCTTCACGGGATGAAATGAACAGAACATCTAAATCTGGGTCTTCTATTGGCCAGGACTCTCATGTTGTGTCTTGGAATCTGGTCATGCCTTCACCTGTTCTGACTCTGGGTCACAGCTGTCTAACAGCCACACAGGACGTGGTGTGGTCTTGCCCGTGGCATCTTTCATAGGTCATTCCACCCCACTGATCTTGGCAGAATGCCGTCCCACTTTGTCCATTGACCTTGCTAGCATTGCCTGACCAATTTCACAGGGGATTTATCTTCCTGCATCTTTTTCACTTCTGTGATCACCATGGTCTTCTTCTCTTGATGATGCTTTGGACCAAAGCTTCTGTTACTCCCTCTGTCCAGGCCATGTCTTCCTAGCTGGACTGTTCCAGCTAGTTCTTGATGTTTTAGACTGGAGATGACATTTCCCATACTTTGTCCTGCCTACCATGCTCTACCTGTTCAGATCCTGGCTTTGGGAGTCCTGACCAAGTGATAATATGACTAAAGCCCCGTTTCCCACCCGCAGGTTTGGTTCGGGTCGGGCCAGGCCGGATTGGGTGGGTTTTGGTACAGATGTGTTGATTTCACGTTGCGTCCCCACAGCAAACTGAAACCTTACTCTGGAGGCAGAGTATTAACCGGATAGTGCTACTACGTGATTGCGTGACATCATCGACGTGCAACACCTTTTAACCAAAGCACCACACCACACATGACAGAAAACAAAAGGAGTCACCTTTGTTTTTACGCCGGGTCACGTGGGAAGTGACAGATTTTTTAATGAATCAACGGATTGCTTTGTGTTAGCTCCACCTCTTTGGTCCAGATCGGTTAGATCAGTACCCTTACTGAAGGGTACCAAAAAAGTAGGCGGGGTCGGGTCGGATACAAGGGTACCCGTTCCAGTTTTTATCTGTGGAGACGCAAAAAAAACATGGACCGATCCAACCCGACCCAACCCGACCCAGACCCGCTGGTGGAAACGGGGCTTAAGTCCCAGTGCCAGCCTGTTTTTTTTGCTGTGTGTAACCAGTTGTGAAGCTGTTTGGTAGTAACAGCAGGGCATGTCTTCCATACAGCACTGCAAAAACTCAAATCTTAGCAAGTACTGTATATGTTTCTAATTTCTCGTTAAAATATCTCACCACACTTAAAATAAGACAAAAATTACCTAAAGAGAAACATTTCAGTGAGATGTAAGATCTTGTTTTAAAGGTAGAGTCTGAAAAATAAACATTAGACCTGTGCAAGTGAAATCCGTCTCAATCCGTGCCTTTGGGCCTCTACTCGCGTGCAGTGATGCGTTTGAATGCGACTCTCTCTCTCCCTGCCTGTAATTCACTCTTTCGTTTTGTTTTGTCGTGTTCGGGACATTTCTGGGTGGAGATTTCTGTTTATATCACCAGCCAATGATGGAGCTAAGGACATGACGCTGTGTGGAAAGAAGCTCATGATTGGAGCAGAGGCCAGTCACTCGAACCAGAAGAAAAGGTAAGAGCTTTAGATAATGCAAGTTGGAAAACCAGTTTGGCTTTTACCCGCTTCTGAGCTCTGAAGGACATAGATATAAACACTAGATGCCGCCTGTGGACCCATAGCGTACATCGGCTCAGTCGCCATCTTGGGCAGGGGTTTCTTACCAGCAGTTAGGTCCATATCTATGGTTAGGTCGCATTTCTTCGACTTCATGCCGAAAGATTTGTCAGCCATCTGCAGCTGTCATTGACTTCAGACCAGGAGACTTGGACAGAACTGGACAGTTCACTTGTTTGAAAGGACTGATACCATCTAGTTTTACTTTTCCTCATCGTTTTTGCAAACTTTGTATCATGACAATTTCTCACATGATCAAAATATTTCAGTGTTCACTAAATAATTATAAAAGAAACGGTTAGAAAGTTTTCCTTTTTGAATTCATCCTCATATAAATATTTAAAACTTAATTAGTCACCCTTCATGTTAAAATGAAATATTCTGAGAAGACATTTTTTTAAACATCACATGAATGAGTTATTCTTATATTTATTTATCTAGACTGACCAGAAACACAAACCTGATAAAGGCCCTGTGAAAAACAAAATTATTACACACCTTGTAGCTAAAATCAGCTCACATTTACCTGAAGCAATACTGGATGATGGGCATGAGGAGAGTGAATAAATTCACATGGATTATTCTGTTGTTATGGTACATTCAACCTGATTTTAATGTGTTCAAATTTGTAGTTTTTACTACTTTAGATTTTTACTCAGGATTTTTTTTTCAAATGAAATATAAAAAAGCAGCCTGACCAGCACTATTATGTATGAAACACAGCAAATCTGACTTGCCGTGTCTCATACATGGCGCTGGTCACGCTAGTGTACCAGGCTATAAAATCACTGTATGCATGTGGTTGTGCGTCTAAGTATGTGTGTATGTAAATGAAATAATCTATGCTTTGTCATGAATATCATACATATATAATAAACCAAGCGGCTTAAACATTGTTTGAAAATTGAGTCAGTTTTGGAGTATTTAATCAGAGATAGATCTCTGTCTACATTGATAATGCAATGAGGAGACGTGGCTTCCCCCTGCCTAAGATGGTGGCCGAGCTGACGTATCGCTCCAATGGACAGCAGCGTCGGAAGCGGCATCTAGTGACATCTATGTCTGAGGGAGAGGCTTGAAGCTGAATAGGCTGAAGAATGAGGCGGCCATTAGCCTGAGAAGGAGGGGCACTCAGTTTGAATACTGTTGTTTGCAAACAGAAATGCTGTGGGGACTTCGGACTCTATCTTTAAGGCAATGCATCTTATATTATTAAGAAATTTTAAAAAGAAATTTTGCTTGTTCTGTTGGCAGAATTTTTTTGCTTATTACAAGCAAAAAAAAAAAAAAATCTTTTCACTTATTTTAAGAGTGGCCAAGAAGTTTTTGCTTGTAATAAGCAAAAAATTCTACCAATGGCATAAGCAAAATTTTCTTGATGAGATTTCTTGAAATAAGATGCATTGTCTTAAAACAAGATCTTGCATCTGACTGAAATGTTTCTCTCTAAGTAATTTAGTCTTATTTTGAGTATGATGAGATATTTTGACTAGAAATGAGAAAAATATGCTTGCTAAGATTTGAGTTTTTGTAGTGAGGGGTGTCTGAGAGGTAAACTGGATTCCACTTGCAGAGGGGAGAGTAGGACTATCATTTAGTGGTTGTAAGTGACCAGCTGTACATAAACTGGCTCCAGGAAAACTTAATTCTCTTGAACTGGGTTATATTTGTGTTTGTGTCTAACTTAACCAATTATGCTTTTTACTTCCTTCTCTTTTTCTTTGTTTTGACTTCCTTGGCTCCTCTATTTTTCTTCATGATGCTTGTAGGTTGAGCATTATGCAAACATGTTATTATGATAAGACATTAAAAGCTCCCGATTTACGTAAGGAAAACATCATGGTTAGGCACTGAAATCGTATACATGATAGCATACATTCTTTTGTACATTTTTGCTGGCATTTTCCCTGTTTCCATGGCAACATGATCTGCAACAGGTATGTTGCTAGCTTAGTGAAAACCTACACATCCTAAAATGATGCCATTGGGATTTCCCAACTGATGAAACTTGACAAAACATGCAGCCAATTAAGCTGATATGTTGTTAAGATTAGGGTTGAGTAACATTACAAGGTTAACAATGGCCTTCGAACTGAACACCAGGGTTTTAGTATCACACAGGTGGATGTATTTTAACGTGGTCATCACCATGGTAATTGATACTCGTAACACAGCCTCCAAATTTCAAATGTAGTTTTGCATTTACCTTAAATTGGCTGTGGAAAGTCTCCCCTCACCACAAATTCTTTTCAATGATATTCTCTATGAGTTATACTGTATACAGATGCGGGCATGAAAAAGTAACGCCTTTTTCTGCCAGAAGTGGTGCAGTAATAGTGCACTATTACTGCACTATCACTGGCTGAATGATTTGTCCCGCGAATACATCATCACGCACGGTGTCCAAACTTGGCGTGTGGAAACGTCCTTTTTCCGGGCATTCAAACATGCTCTGAAATTGTTTCCCCTGGACACACAGGTGTTTCTCCGTGCAATTGAATTAGCAGACAAGTTGCTGGTAAGTGGCTGGCAGTCGGCAGAAAGGGGAACTTTTTCATGCCCGCATCTGTACATCTTCGGCTGAAAGAGTTTTCATATGCATGAATATACATAACTATTGAGCCCTGTTTTGACAATGCTATCCAGTACAGCCATGCAGTTGGAGAATTCATTCTAAGCCACATCAGTTCATTATATTGCATCTAATTATTCTAATTGTGTACAATATATCACAGAAAAAGTTCAATTTATTATGGCAAAAACTAAAAAAAATATATAAAGGAGACAATTTTTCTGCACTTCTTAAGATAGAGATAAGCACTCTAAAGCAGTCAACAATGCAGCATGTGCTGTATGTAATTTAGATGTCTGACTTAACAAATATTAATTGCATGTTTGGTTAAAATCATGTTTAAAATGACTGCTTTTTAGATCTTAATAGGCACAAACATTTGGACCAAGGAGTGGGAGTCACTATTGAAACAACAATGACATGATCCTTCACTGTCTTCCCACCCACAAACTGTTCATTGTGATGGATGGAGTGCCTTGCTAAGCCAGAAGCACAGCTGCAGGGACTGAACTGTAAATTGGTCTCAGGGGTGGATGGTGAGTGCTTTTACTCACATTTGGCTGAATTCCGCACTTTTAAATGTTCTGTGTTGATCGACAATTCTGTCCCACAATACAAGCACCAGAGAGGGGAGGTTCTCTCAGCAGGCAGACCAGCCTGGACCTGCCAACACTGGGCTCTTATCACTCCATATATTAGCCTTTGGTTAAAGAGGTTCATCTTTAAACATTAATCCCCAACCTTCTATTTTTTTTTTATCACTTTGTAAGTACATAACCAAACCAGCTAACCACAGGCAAAGTGACTGAGCCAGGATGCATGTAAATGCTTACTTTAAATAGTTTTTGTTATTATAACTTTCTATTACCCCGACTATCATTTTCTCAGCTATCACTGTCTATAGATGGGAAGGGTCTGCCCACCAATGCCTCTGTGGTTCTGCTTGCATTTCCTGAGCTGTGTGCAGTTCCGGTTGTCATCAGCTTCTCTGTCCAGACAATGACTAAAGAGCGCACTGCAGAGGAGGGTGAGCCTTGTTTCACGACTCAACACTCACCTCTGTGGAAGCAGGACTAAGTAAGAGTTTAATTCTGTTAACATACTGCTCTCTGCACACCGGGCAAGCCAGGTTCAATGGGGCCTGATTTATGTGCTGACAGGCTGTGGAGGCTTGGTCTGTTCTGTGTGCAGTGGAAGACATATCACTGCTGGAAGCTAAATAAAAAATCAATGAAAGTGGGGCTGGTTGGTTAGGGAGAGTGTCCGCCCGGCTGGAGTTAAACAGCATTTTAACTCTCTGTTGACTGAGACTGGGGGACCAGCCATTGATTTTACACTGCCTCACCCTCCCACTCTCTTTTAATAAATCAGGCTGGTGTGTCTGCATGTGTGTGTGGAGAAGCACTTCAGTTTCCATCTGTCAACCAAAGGGATGTAAGTGATTGCACGACATATTTTCAATTCAAATGGAACTTTACACATACAGTGTGTATGGAAAGTATTCAGACCCCTTTAAACTTTTTACTCTTTGTTTCATTGCAGCCATTTGCTAAAATTAAAAAAGTTCATTTTATTTCTCATTAATGTCACTCAGCACCCCATCTTAACAGAAAAAAACAGAAATGCAGAAAATTTTGCTAGTTTATTAAAAAAAGAAAAACTGAAATATCACATGGTCATAAGTATTCAGACCCTTTGCAGTGACACTCATATTTAACTCACAGGCTATCCATTTTTTCTGATCCTCTTTGAGATGGTTCTACTCCTTCATTGGAGTTCAGCTGTGTTTAATTAAACTGATTGGACTTGATTAGGAAAGGCACACACCTGTCTACTGTATATAAGACCTTCCAGCTCACAGTGCATGTCAGAGCAAATGAGGATCATTTGGTGGAAGGAAATGTCCAAGGAGCTCAGAGACAGAACTGTGGCGAGGCACAGATCTGGACAAGGTTACAAAAGAATTTCTGCAGCACTGAAAGGTTCCTAAGAGCACGGTCCCTGCACATGAATCCTGACTGACTCCCCTTCACCCCCCTTCAAAAATGCTCTTAAGTCAAGTTAAAGTTTTTACAGAGTGGTGTTGAGTATCAGCAGATGGTCTTGAGCACGTCAAGCACCTCTGCCAAATATCTGTGTTAGCTATAGACCAGCATAGATTGGCTATGCAAGTTAATCCCCACAGTAGGCTCCTGAAGTATGAGACCAGAGTGAAACTATTTAGTTTAAATGCAAAAAGTTTCTAACATAATGTGCAAGAGGAAACTGTGTTCTATTTTGTAACTAGACCTGAGTTCAAGAATGAGAACTGACTGAAAGTTTACTTTAGTCAGGTTATTTTGTCCTTAGAGGTTGAATATGGAACATTTTTATTAAAAGCTATATTTAAAAGAAAAAAAAACTCTTCACAAGTCATTTAGAGGGGTGCAGAATGTAAGTACATTTCCTAAAAAAATTGTATTTAACCTGAAAATAAATATAAAATAATTTTTAACGGGCTTGTCAATAGCATTATGTAGGGTGAGGAAGATTAAGAAACGAAACTCGGCTGCGGATTGGGCTTGGTAACTGAGCAGAGGCAAAGAGGGACAAAGAAGGAAGAAGCGTTTTCCCCTTTGAGATACTTGCGATGGTGTGTGGGAGAAAAATAAACCGGTGAATGGGGGGGTCTCAAAAAAGGGGGGTGGCGGGGGGGGGGAAAAAAAAAAGTTATATTTTTATATAATTTTAGTTTTTGGGGAAACAATAAACATATTTTTACCTTCTTCAACAGGGGTTGCGCCGGGGGAGGGGCAGGAGATCACTCAGGAAGGGAGGAAAGGGGGGGGGAGGATATTTTTTAGCTTCCTCCCCAAATAGAAAAAAGAGAGGCATTTTGTTTTTTTTTTTTCTCCCCCCTTAACATTTACAAACCAATAGTTCAGATTATTTTTGGCAACCATTGTGGGTTGCCAAATGTGATCATTGTGTGGCAACAGTATGTTGGGCACAGTTAGGCTGGTACAGGGGGAAACAGTGGAAATGGCAAGTGAAGCAGCTGCTTCAGAGCCCTGGAGATATTGTTATCCGTCTCTGAAGAGGAGTGACACGAGAAGAGCAAAAACTAGTGTAAATTTAGGTGAAAACTTCACTAGATGGAACCGCATAAATGTTTTCCATGGCATAAAAACGGGTAACTGGCAACTTTCCTCCTGGATCTGTAAGCTAACTTGTTTGCTAACGTGGGTCACGTTAGCTGTCAGTTATAAACTCCTCTGCATACTTGTTGGACATGATGCAGGCTGTTGGTCACTTGTATCGGCAGCAAGCCTGGCGACCAAGTGGCTGGAGTTGGTTTTTTTGCTGTTGCAACTACAACCTAGACACACACGATGTCGCTGTTCTATCCGTATTCCATATTCAACCTTTAAAGATGCACAATGTAACTTTTTGACCTATGTGTTTCTGACTCGTTTTGATGGCACACCAACATTCATTGTGCGCATTTCTAAAGCAGCGTCTCGAGGGTCAGAAACTGCACTATATAAATTTTCCATCCTGGACGTGGCCATGACGTTGCAGCCGACTGCGTGCTGCCACTTGTCAGCTGCTGCTCCCGTTTCTATCCGCTGTTTTTCATCTGCCACTGTTTATTATGCAGCAAACAAAGGCAGCATGTCTGAGTACGAAACAAATGATGATGCCGATATTCCATTTCACACAACACCAAAGGGATACCTTTATGAACCGGAATACACAGAAGATGATCTAAATCAGATGGAGTTAGAACGGGCAGAGAGAAGGAGAAACACGGTTCTGTTTTATAGAAGACTATATTCACCTGATCTCCACATGACACCATGGGTATGTGGTCTGGCACAGCATGTAACATCAAGGGACATCAGGAATACCTGATGCTGCAACAATGTCTACTGTGTTTGTCTACGGTGTGAATGTATTCGTGTTTGTTGTAATTAAAAGACAACTGCACTTGGAGCACTCCATTTTATAGAAGTCACATGTGAAAAGCTATCAGCTCCTCATTATTTTCTTCATTTCCATTTCTATTTTGTTTATGGTGTGTGTCTGGCACTTATATTGGGGCAGCTGTGGCTCAGGTGGTAGAACAGGTCGGCTAAGGATCGGCGGTTCGAATCCCAATCCCCCAGCCATCTGTCCTTGTGTCCTTGAGCAAAACACTTAACCCTCCTTGCCTCCAGTGAGGGGACCACAGGTGTATGAATGTGTGTGAATGTTCCGGTGGTGGTCCGAGGGGCTGTAGGCACGGAATGGCTACCTCGCTTCCATCAGTCTGCTCCAGGGCAGCTGTGGCTACATACGTAGCTTACCAATGAGGAGTGAATGAATAATGGATCTACTGCGAGCACTTTGAGTGCCTTGAAAAGCACGATATAAATCTAATCCATTATTATTATTATTATCATGGTTTTATTATTTCGGCTCTCAATTGAATTTCCCTTCTGGGATAAATAAAGTATTTTTCATTTAATTTTAGGACATTTAAGCCTATTTCCTCCCGCGGGTCTGGGTTGGATCGGGTGGGTTTTGGTACGGATATGTTGATTCCACGTTGCGCCCCCACCACATATTGTACCCTTACCCTGGAGATTGAGTTGAACTGGATAGTGCTGCTACGTGATTGCGTGACATCATCACAGTGCAACACCTTTTAAAGCCAGACTTGGTCATCTTGCTCAGAAACACAATGGCCCAATCCCAAAACGCCCCCTACACACTACCCCTTAATTTTCGAGTGTCACTCCCAATGAAGTCACACTCGCAGCTGTGGAGGCGCTTTGATTGGAGGTGGAGGGTTTTAATGAGAATGAGACACCGTCTTCCCTCTACTGGAAAAGGAAAGCAGTCATGGTCTTATTTACACCAACACGCCCGTGTCAAATATATCTGTGTGGAAATACTAACTCACACTCATGTGAAAAAAAATGTTTTATTTCAAAGAAATAATATTGATAATAATCCTAAGCAATTAAAGAAATGATGAAATTATCATTATTACTACTAATAGGCCTAATAATAATTATTACTAATCATCGTTATTACTACTACTACTATTTTTAATTATAATGTATTATTACTATTATTATTATGCCAATCAGAGGTTTTTTTTTATTAATCTCAATTAATAAATTAGGAAATTCATTCTCTGCATTTTCACCTATCTCAGGTTAAACCTGAGAGCAGTTGGTGGGTGGGTTAAGGACCTCACTCAAGGGTCCACAGTGGTTCACATGAGTGCCGTATTGGGGACTTGAACCAGGGTCTGCCTCGCCAAAGGCCGTGACATTACCACTACGCTACCCACTTCCTCTTGTGTTTCCGTATGATCCTGTTTTCCTGCTAAATAGTTCCTTGCCATGAGCGCCAATAGCTGATGGAAAATCTGCAGCATCATCACTTTTTTCCCCCATAGAATAACTTTATTTGTGATTTTCTATAAGTATTGACAAACGTGCAGGACACGTCTAGAACTCGTGCAGAACACGGCTGTTTCCTCCTCCATTTAGCTGTTGCACCCGTTGCAAATTTCTAGCGAGTCTGCACTGATGCAGACTCGCTGATTAAGGGTGGAACAGTCCACTCGCCCTCCACCCTACGCGGTTTGGGACGGCCCTTAATATGGCAGAGCCTCCGCGGGAACGCGCAAACAGAACGGTAGTATTTAGGGGTCGGTTTGGGATTTGGCCTTTTTGTTATAGTGGGTGAAATGGTCCTTCCATCCTGACCGTATCAATACAACAAGTATTCATCAAAAGAAGGCAAAAAAAGCCCTATTCTGACTGGATTAGTATTATCTAGGGACTACATATAATAAATAAATTACCCCCAACGTCTATTTTTTATATGGCGCATTCACACTGGATAACTTAAGTCTGAGATTTGACTGAAATTCACAGACATCCAGCAGATATGATGTCAACATGCTGCATATTGCGTAACATCTGCCTTCGAGTGTGTTTCATGGCAGTGGATGATGATTCAGAAACAAATGTGTTAAATAACACACGGACAGTCGTAACCACGCTTAGAGAACTTGTCCATGTCAGCATGTTGTCCAAACCTAAACGTTTCTCGCTGCGGGAACGGGACTAGGGAATCTCCCTGATCACTCCGATTAAAGTTAATGTGAGTATATTATATAAACATGATACTTTGGAGGAAAAATTTTTGGCTCATTTTTGAAAAGGAAATAAAATGCGTCAAGGAAACAAATACCGCCATTCGGGTCATTTCTGTAAATAAGAGATGTCCTCGCATGGATTAGTTTAGAGGCTGAGTTTAAAAATTATAGGTATTTGGGGGAAATTTTAGAAATAGATGCGATTCTGGATTAAAATACAGACAACGTAATTATTACAAATTACATGTGGTCCCTATATAATAATAATCCAGTCAGAAAGGGCAAAAGTCAGACCTCTGTGAGAGCTGCAGTTCTGTAAAACTCAGACCAACCCCTGCCATTCGCACCGAAAGGCAGGAATTGGTCATTCGCAACTAATAAAAAGAACGAATCGATGCCTTCATGTCTCGTCTCTGTCCCTCCTCTCTTACTGTCCCCCACATGACCCCCCTTGTGTGCCGCTCACTGTAAACAAATACAGCTAACGGACTGCTAACTGCTGCTGTGCCAAAACAACAAAACAAAACAACAGATAAGGATTCAGTCTTGGAGGTGTTGACTTTTGCAGTGTGGACTTTTTACACCGCAGAAGGAGTTGGAAGTGAGTGGGCTGCGCGGGACGTGATGTATTTTTTCAACTAATCAACGGATTGCAATGTGTTAAGCTCCACCTCTTTGGTCCAGATTGGTTAGATCATTACCCCTATGGAGGGGTACCAAAAAAGTCGGACAGTTGGGTTGGATGTAAGGGTACCCGTCCCAGTTTTTAGCTGTGGAGACCATTAACTGTCAATAGAGAGGGACGAACCTTCCGCTACGTCACCCGTTGGTTTCTGAAGAGCTAAAAGTGAAGCCAATTGGGCGTGTCCCATCGTCGCCATCTTGCCATGTCACGTGTGTCATCACTCCCAAAAAATACTGAAATAGGCAAAGGCAAGGCCGCTCCAAGCCATGATTGACAGCTGACTTGCTCTGGGCTAAACGCTAGCCGAGCTAACTCGAAGCTAACGAGCTAACAAAGATTAGCCCCCTAAGTGGTGGTGTAAAGGTAAACGGATGGGTTATAAAAAAAAAATTCTCCCCCTCATAGTTGACATGGAGGTAAACCTGACCTATTAAACCTAAAATAATTTTTTGAACCAGGCTCTAAACATGTTTATTTCTGCTGTGAACATGTTTATTTCTGCTGTGAAGTTGGTATTTTTAACATGGGAGTCTTTGGGGATTTGCTCTGTTTTGCAGCCAGCCCCTAGTGATCAAGGGAGAACTACAAAAAAATGTACTTCTTCCGGGTAGCCTCATAGTTGGCCACCGGAGGTTGCAGCTTGGTGGAGGCGCAAAAACACGTGACCCGACTTAGACCCGCTGGTGGAAACAGAGCTTTAGAGGAGTGATGCAGCTGTTGTTTGTCCCTTTTGACAAATAAAATAATACATTCCTCATAAAATATATCTATTTTTCCAACAAAAATCGCCTGTAAAACCCACTTTGGTAATTTGTCTGGACCAACCACAGCCTTTAGTGTCGTCAATCAATTATCAACCAATTTTCGTCAGGCGGAGAATCTGAGCGCATCTGGTACCTACACCGGCCTGGATGACTCAATATAAAACTTAATGGCCTGGATTACTGGCTCAAAATGACAACTCCTTTATCTCCTTGGTTATCTTTTCCAGTTTCACACCTGCAGTGTAACTGTGTTGTAGTGTGAAGCTGGTAGTGGGAGCTGAACCCTGACAGTGAGAGCAGTGCTTTGGAAGAAAAAAAAGAAAAAATATGATTTCAAATTTTGACAGCTCTATGCCTTAAATTAAAAAGATGTTTTTTAAAATGCATCTTTGCATGTCATTTTTTTTTTCTTTTAAGTTTATTATATTTTTTTCTGCCCACTTTCAGTGACACACTAATTTAATCTGAGGATCAATAACTATATAAACAAATAGATTACAATAAGTCATTATTAATGAGCAGGCAAAGGTAAAATATGCATAGAATCATCCACAGTCTATTTTCAGTCTGTTTACTACAATCCCTGGGCAACCATTTCCTAACATTGCTTAAACAAAAAACAGTCATGAATTTTGGAAAGCTGGTAACCCATAATGAAATATTTCCATGACAGTCTTTCTTAGATAAATCAGTGTTCTGTGTTGTGACCTCTTAACCCAGCTGCAGACCTCTCTGACTGGCACTCCCTGATCACCCTAATGAGGCTCTGGCACAAACCGGGGCGGGAGGGCACAGCCATTATCTGGTGTCTCCCCCATTAAAATCACTTCCAACAGCTCTGACCGTCAAACATTCAGCCATTTTCCACAACAATTAGTGGGCAAAGATTATGCAAATATAAACCAGGGGAGCTGCTGTGAGGATGCACAACACAGGCTTGTAAAGGTGGGGAGGTGATTTGAAGGAGACGGGGAGGCGCGTTGTCCAGAGGGCAGCCAGTGATTAGTAGCATCAACATATCCATCGTCACGGCGATGATGTTGTTTGGGTGGGGACAGAGTGGGGTGACTGAGTGACAGGGGTAATTACTTAGGAGAGGTCACCCTGGGGTGAGGGAGGGGGGGTCAAGGCGACACCGCGAGACCCTGATGGCCCCCCATGTAACTGACAGCAACCTACTGAACCCTGGACAGCCCTGCTATTGCTACTGTGCACAGACTATACTAATAACTGTAATCACCAAGGTGTACATCACATGTAAATCTGACTTTATACGCACCCATACACATGTATTTATTCATACTTCATTTAATTGTGTCCTAAATGTCAGTGGCTGTGTAATTCTGCCACTTAATTATCCCTTAGTTTCCTTTAGTTTCCATCTGCAGCACTGTTCTCAATATTTACATTATCTTAACCCTCATAGCTCAGTAGAAAAAGTTATGATAAGCTTCTTAAGGCACAGACTGGCCAGTGTCAGTAAATGGCCTGTAAATATTATCTAAAAATAAAAAAAAAAGCTATTTTCTTTCATGGCTGTCATCACAGAATTCTGGACGAACCACCAATAGCAAAAATTCAATGAGTTTTTAAAATTTTAACCCTTTGAATTCCACTTTGCATTGATGCTCCAACTTCCAAAAACGGAAAATTGGGTTAAAATAAATAATACAAAATTTTTTTTTTGTGCAGGATTATCAGAGCCTTGGAGTGTTTAAAAAAGGTATAAAAATGTTTTTTGTTGCATCTTTACTTTTTGCGTTAGTGGTTTTTTTTTAAGTTACATTAAGTTTCTGAAGGGCACGGACTAGCCAATGTCAGTGGCCTGTAAATATTATCTAAAAATTAAAAGTTGCATTTTTTTCATGGGTGTCACCACTGTCATCTGGCCAAACCATCAATACCAAAAAAAAAAAAAATCAATGAGTTTCAAAATTTTAACCCTTTAAGTTCCAGTTTCAGTTCTGTTAACAAATCCTGTTTCTTTTTCACAAAAACAGCCTGTAGGTGGCAGGCCATTATTAGATATGCAGAGCATTAGATTAAAGCAACTACAATTAAAAAAGCTCAATGAAAAGTTGTTTCAAGATAAAATGCAAAAAAATGGGGGAAAAATTCCAATTTGAACTGGAATGGCAGCATTACAGAGAGGGAACTAAATTCCCTGCAGAAGACTGACCTAAATAATTAGCTGTCTTTCATGCATGTGATCTGAGTGATCAAAATGATTGAAAAAAGACAAATACCAAAATTACAAATTTTAAACCCTTTGACGCTCAAAACACCTCACATGAAAGATGAAAAAAAGATTTTTTACTTCATTGGATGTGTTAACCATTTTTGGAGTTTTTGAAGGGCACTGATTTGCTGAAATAACATTGAAGTCTGAGTTTTTTATCACTAAGATAAAAAAGCGGGGCCCCTTCTCGTCTTCTGTCATGGAAAACTGTTCAAACTACATCGCTGAAGTGTAGAGCAAGTGTGTGAGGCAAAAAAATTATATCCTAAAAATTTATCTTGAAATGGCATTTGATCATACTGCAGAAAGATCCCTTTCACTGCAAGTCAATGTGGCACGGATTGGCACGAAGAAGTAAATTTTTGTTAGTTTTTTTCGGAAAACTTAGAAAAAGAGTCAGAAAACCCATCTTCTAAAATATCATGAGTCAAGGCAAAATACACACCTTGACCAAATTTTATGCTGTTTGCATTAGTACACAAAAACAACATAAAAGTTCATTCATTACCCCTTCAGACAGCTTAGTGAGCTGTAAGGGTTAAATTGTTCTTGCATATTTTAAGAGAAAACAATCAGATGGATTTCACCTACAAAATTTCTCTTATTTTAAGGAATCATAATGGCCTTAATGTGCAGTTGATTTGTAGGTGGTTGGGCTTTACTAGGTCAAGGAAATTTACTTATTGCCTAAAACCTTGAGGCTCTGGAGAGATGATCAGGTGCACAGCTTCCAAATGGCTCCACAAAAGGGTTCCTGAGCTGAACAATTGTGAATTGTTAAACAGCTGTTTGTCTAATGTGGTGATCATTACTAGCCTCAGTGATGGTACGCGGACTGGAGGCTTGTGGCTGCTCCAGAGGGTTCAGCAGGGCCCTCAGAGCAGAGGAAGTGTGATTTCTCTCTGGTGAAAAGTGTAAAGTCGGGTCGGGGTATACTCCCTCCTTTAGAACATACACTACTCACAAAAAGTTAGGAGTATTCAACTTGTGGTTAAAATTCAAGGCAAATGTAAATTGCTCAAACCTTATCGATATCATGAATGTTGAACATTTAAAGGATAACTTTCTTTTTTTTCAACCTGGACTTTATTTCTAGGAGTTTATACGTGCATTTATTCACTGGTAAAATTTGTGTGTCACTTTCACTCCTTCGGGTGATATTTCGTTGAGTGTACAGCCATATAATGGTAGAGACAGGTCAGCCTCATTATTACAGGCCAATAGTACTCGTTTGTTCATTTGTTCACAAGAAAAAAAAGGAGGGGGGGAAAGAGAAGGGGGAAGGAGGAAGGGAGGAGAGAAAAAAAAGAAAAAAAAGGGAGGGGAGAGGAAAAAAAAAAAAAAAAAGGGAGGAAGAAAAAAACAAGGAAAACAAAAACCGGAAGGAACAGAAAAAAAGAAAAGAAGAAACACGCCGAAAAAAAAAAAAAAAAAAAAAAAAAAAGGGGGAACGGCGGGAGGCAAGATGGGGGGAGGGAAAACAAAAAAAAAAAGAAGGCTTAAAGTATTGGTGAAATAAAGGAGTTTTTGCTGCGGATAATGCCTTATAGAGAGGCTGCCCTATCTCTCCCATTATATGGATGTACACTGGAGGGCAACTTAATCTAAATATTGCCTGAAGGAGTCATGAAATTTGAGTTCAAATGTAAAGTACTTTTCAAATAAAATCTATTATTATTTTTTGAAAGTAATACAGAAATTCTACCAGTGAGTAAATCCACATATAAACTCCTAGAAAAAAGGGCCAGGTTGAAAAAAGAGAAAGTTATCCTTTAGACCCCTTAACAGGCCCCACCCATATGCCAAAAACGCCTAAAAAATGCATACCCGAGTTAAATTAGCTGCTGCTCTTGAACCCTTTGGAGTACATGCAAAAGCTTGGCCTCTCTGTAAAGATAACACTCTGAAATTTCACTTTGAGCTTTCAAATTCATGGTAACTTTAACTAGCATGTAGTTACTTAATTTGGAACACACAGTAATCGAGCTTTTTTTTCCCCTCGCCGGAATATTTTTTTTTATTTTGTCAAGTAGCTGCACACAGAAATATGGACATACAACCCAGTCTCATTCCAAAACGTGACAGTCCTACATTGGTCCACAGCACAATACGTACCTATTTCACAATTTGGCCTCTGAAAACGTAGACTTTCGTTTGATTTTCCCATTCATTTCTGTAGGTCACGTGACTGCAGAGTTTCTCCCAAGAAAACATGGCGGCTATCCCGTCAATTTTGGGTGGAAATTGTCATATTTTAAGCTAGATTGCGACTCTACCATTGTTTTGATCACTTTTCTAGCGAGAAATATACCCTTTATTTTCACATTGTGCATTCATTTTATGTACACAATCCATAGTTTTTTCGTTTCGACTGACATTCTGTCCGGTCTCTCAACAAAATTGAAGAAATACTACGTTTTTTCACTTTTTCACTTTGGTGGTTGCAACGCTTTAAACAATATGCTGGAATAAGCTGGTGTTCTTGTAATCAGGCCTAAACACAACTCGATCTCACAGAAGTACGTGAAATACACGGATTATAATGATTTTCAACACTCATTTCTGGTCCAGGCACGTCGGAAATTAGATCAATATAGTCAAGAGCGGAGCCGGAACCTTAATTAACGTGGAAACACGTGATTGGCAGGTAACGTTCGGATTTGAATTAACATGGAAACACGTGAATGGCAGCCAGGGAGTTAAAAGAAAAAAAGACTTCCAGGGGAGGCTCAAATAGACTTTCATGTAAAACCCAATGTGCCATAAAAGTGTCTTGTTGATTATGATGTCGAAATAGGCCTGGAAACGGGAATGACCTTGATAATTGTACTGTACAATATGCTTGGAATATGAAGTCAGAATAGTATTTTAAGATTCGATATGTGACTGCAAAGCAAGAAATGCTCACCCACACCCACGTTCCAATCCTCTTTGGACCTGTCCGCCGTAGAATGGGGGTGCATTCCATTCCAACGTGAGCCCAACCGCTGTTGTCTGGTGGCATTTGGGGTTTCATAGGCCCTGAATGCGTCTATGAGCCAATGAGAAGAGGACAGAGACAGCCGTCAGGTGTGCTGATTGGATACGTGCGATGGCAATAAAAATCCTTTTTATTCTTTTAAAATAAAAAAAAGACTTCCAGGGGAGGCTCAAAGAGACTTTTATGTAAAACCCAATGTGCCATAAAAATGTCTTGTTGATTATGATGTCGAAATAGGCCTGGAAACGGGAATGACGTTGCACTCCCACATACGTCACTTCCGGGATTCCCTCATAGACAGAAATTGAAGTGTGGATGGCGAAATTAAAATAAAGATATTCGCACTCCCAAAACGTAACGTCACCCTTTAAAAACTCTTTGGGAGCTATTTCTGGTGTTTATGTTTCTGCTCTTTATCTCACGTTCCACTTTATCCAGCATCCAGTTAGGGATGTGCGTCACTGTTTACTTCTGGATGGCCAAACAACACACACACACACACAAGATAACAGAATATCAAAACTGTAATTGTCTACCGCAATTTGATTGGTGAAATTACAATGGAGATATTACCAAAAACGTTATTTCAGCAGTCACAAAAACGTAACTTTTGCTTTTATTTGTTCCAGAAACAGGAAAGTCGTGCAAACAACCGGCTCCGCTCTTGACTATATTGATCTAATTTCCGACGTGCCTGGACCAGAAATGAGTGTTGAAAAATCATTATAATCCGTGTATTTCACGTACTTCTGTGAGATCGAGTTGTGTTTAGGCCTGATTACAAGAACACCGGCTTATTCCAGCATATTGTTTAAAGCGTTGCAACCACCAAAGTGAAAAAGTGAAAAAAACTTAGTATTTCTTCAATTTTGTTGAGAGACCGGACAAAATGTCAGTCGAAACGAAAAAAACTATGGATTGTGTACATAAAATGAATGCACAATGTGAAAATAAAGGGTATATTTCTCGCTAGAAAAGTGATCAAAACAATGGTAGAGTCGCAATCTATCTTAAAATATGACAATTTCCACCCAAAATTGACGGGATAGCCGCCATGTTTTCTTGGGAGAAACTCTGCAGTCACGTGACCTACAGAAATGAATGGGAAAATCAAACGAAAGTCTACGTTTTCAGAGGCCAAATTGTGAAATAGGTACGTATTGTGCTGTGGACCAACGTAGGACTGTCACGTTTTGGAATGAGAGTGGGTTGGGAGATAGGAACTGGATAATCACATGAGGCTGTGGCATGAAGGTTTATCTGTTGCCAGTTCTTATTCGATGACAATAGCAACAAAAATTACAACTATATGGGTGTTTTTCTATCCAGAATTTTCCATTTGGAGACTCCAAATGGTCCCCTTTACAAAGCTGCAAGTCCAGAATGCTTCAACAAACCTCCAATGAAAGGTGGTACCAAGAGGCATCCTGCTGCATATTCAGATTCACTCTGAGCATGATCAAAATAAAGTAAGTGATCTAGAAACACAATAAAATGCTCATTTTCCTAAAAGTGCATTATAATAAGAGTCAGAATATGTCTGTTTACATTACAAAGAAAACAATATAATGCCATGCTATGCAATGTCAACAAAAAGGAAAAATAAAAAACACCACAACACAGCAAACTTTTTACATACTTGCAATTTTTCATGAACTGACCAGCACTGAAAACTAATACTACTAATTTTCAACAGAAATTTTACAGTGCAGTCTGATCAGAAGGGGAGAAGCTGCTGCAACACTGCCATTACAAGACGATTAGCTTTTATCCACACGCAGGCAAGATCCACAAACCTGGGGGTCTTGTGTTATAAACAAAGACCCCCAACTTTCAAACAGACAGGTTTCACTTCTTTAGTGTCCAAAAAAACCCCACCATGAACACGCCCGCAGTAAAAGAGCGCAGTAGAAAGCCAAGCTGCGACACATATGCACCTGAGAAAGCACCCCTCGACGCGTTTTCATGTCCTTATTTTTTAGAAATTATCCCCATCTAAATAGCTTATAAACAAATAATAACTGCAGGTAGAAGTTTCCACTTACTGGTCCAGTCCAGAGCGCCTCCTTAGCCCAACGCTTCCTCCTCTACTGAGCCCGGACGCACACATGCTGCTCTGCTCCGAGTAATTCCCTTCAGCAACTCTTCAGCAGCGCATTTTCGTTCTATGGCATGTTTTTTTTTTCCCACGTTTGTACTGAAAAAACGCACAATACGGGGCTTCCTCCGCTTTTACGCAAAGAAGCGCACGTTTGGAGGAGTATTCCGAGTATACGCAGGAGCACAGAGAAGCCATCTTGCTATCCAGGTAAACAAAATACACATGGCCATGACGGGAATTTCATTGGCTATACGTGCATGATGTCAGAGCTGGCGTCAGACCTGATAGGCCAGATCTGTAAGCATCAGATTACAAAGCCCACCCACCACGTGAGGTAGAGTTTGGTGGATATTATTGGTGGAGGAGACACCATAGATCCACTCAGTTGGTCAAATGAGACATCAATCAAAAGGGATGCCTCTCCTGGTCCGTCAGATGCTGTAGTATTGAAATATGATACATTTATAAGACTTTACATTGAAAATGAGTAAAAAAAACGGCCCGTGGGCGGGCCCTGGCCAGTTAAGGGGTTAACTGGAATTATGATGTGGTAATTCCTTCATCTCAGTTTTTTGAAAGAAAAGCAAACAACAACAGTGGGTTTACCACAAGATAAAAATTACAATGTCTCAATAACTTCTCATGTGTTTGGTATTGTCTTGGTCTGAGGACATCTAAATGTGAACATGATGAAGAGAACTGTTTAGAAACAAGATGTCATTAAACCAGGACAATTAGTGGTAAAGCCACGCTTTATCCTCACTGAATAAATATAATCCACTGGTCCCCGGTAGTGCTGTCCCTCCTGTTACATTGAAAACTGCTGAATTTCTGCCGAAACTGCTCAGCACGGAAGATTTTTTTCCCCCTTGTCGTCATCAACCTCCTCTCTGACAAAGCTGGTCATTAAAAGCTACTCCGTGGCAGGTAATCAGCTGATTTCAGTTGGTGCTAAAGAGGCTAGCTTAGTAGCTAGCAGACTCTGTAGATCATGTCATTGACAGAGAAAAAAAAATTGTGTACTGTGGAGAGCGCGCTCTTGTAGCCAATTCTGGTGAGAAGAGAGAGCCCGCACTCAAAGACAAGGCCACTTTCACTCTCCGAAAATTTCTGGCACGTTTTAACTGAGGTCTTGTTCCAAAACACGTTTTAACAAGAAAAAGTGGGATTTCCGGGTGATGACTCCTTTAAATGAAGAATTTTATTAGTAAGGGGGGGGGGGGGGGGATTCCAAACCCACATGGCCCTGTGTGAAAAAGTGGTTGCCCCTCTAAACCTAATAACTGGTTGGGCCACCCTTGGCATCAACAACTGCAATCAAGTGGAAGACTCACTGGCAATGAGTCTTCCACAGCACTGAGGAGGAATTTTGGCCCACTCATCTTTGCAGAATTGTTGGAATTCAGCCACATTGGAGGGTTTTCGAGCATGAACCGCCTTTTTAAAGGGATATTGTGTAAGTTCTCCTGTGTTTTATTCACAAAAACTGATTAATTGGTTCAAAAGTGTTTTTTCATTAATCAGTAATCACTTCCATCAACAAACTGAAGTGCTCCTCTAAGTTCTAAATTTGCTGTTCGTATAATTCATTTACACATCGAGCGGGGGGGCTAGGTGAAGGCTGCCATGTCGTATCGCCATGTTTTTGCGTTCGGGAGAAGCGTGACAGTAGGAAAACACAGAAACTCACCGGACACACCAGAGTTTTCAGCTCAGTTCGAGGTAATGCCTTTGAAAAGTCACCGCGCTGCAGAGGGGGAGAAGCTAGCGTCTCACTGATGCTGGGTTCACGTGCAGTCGGGCAGACGGCCGTTGGTAATAAACCAGATGTCATTTTAATCAATGAAGCCGAGTGAAAGACGGTAAAACATGGGTCAGGGAAAACAATACGACATCGCCATGACAACCGAACAGATGTGGACTGATGTCACTGTAACTGACGGACCACGTCTTCACATAGAGGCCGACGATAACTTTACATGCAGCGGATGTCGTCGGTCTGCCCGGTTTCACACGAATGCAGCATGAAAATTACGAGGGAGCTGCTCCCGATTACACAATGTCCCTTTAAGGTCATGCCACAACATCTCAATTGACCTATGGCTAAACCACGCCCCCAAACGCGATGAGCCAATCACAGTGCGCACAGCTATCCCATACACTCGGACATTCTCTGCTTGAACGTCCATTGAAATGCATTGAAGCTAGTCTGTTTTTGTTCGTTTTTATGTGTTCTTTTTAGTTTAAAATGGTCAAACGTGTGCATGGGGTACATGCAACTCCGACACTAGGTATCCTGAGAGGCTGGGTGACAGGGTGTATTTTTTGCCTTTTACCAAGTCACATCAAGCCAAAGTTCTGCGGCAGACCTCAACATCAACTGAACGTGGATAAAATCAACAAGGATGTCTACATCTGTTCTAAGGTAAGGCAACATCGTATTTGAGGCACATGTTGTTACTTTGCTTGAAAGAAATATGTAGTTACCTTCCCTAACGTTAGTTTAAGTTGGCTAACGCTAGCTAAACATGCTAGTTTTGGTACGTGGTAACGGTACATAAGTCGCTGTCGTGTGGTAACGTCGGTAACGACACGCCTCTGGCTTCCAAGCTGCAGCCAGACTGCTCCGCTTCCGTGGCTGTTTGATCGTTTTTGTCAGATGATCCCTTTTTGGCACAACTACAGCAGCCGTGCAGTAGTTTGGGCAAGAAACTGAGGGAGCGGGGCGGTGATTAGCTCAGTTGGTTGAGCAGCCGCCCCATGAACAGAGGCTACAGTTCCTCAATGCAGTCGGCCCCGGTTCGATTCCCGGTCCAGGTCCCTTTGCTGCATGTCACTCCCCACTCTCTCTGCCCCTTTCCTGTCGCTATACACTGTCGCATAAAGGCCACTAGTGCCCAAAAAACCCTAAAAAAAAAAAAAAGAAACTGAGGGAGCGACACGAGTCACATTCAGAGATTCACAGGCTTGATTTCTACTCCCAGTTTAAGACTTGTGAACAATTTCTTTTTGTTTGTTTGTTTTGTTTTTATGTTTTTTAATTTATCTTGTCATGATCTCTCTGTCTGATCACGCGTCTGCTGTCCGTGTTGACAGCTGTCATCTCCCGAGATGTCACATAGCGCCTGTCACCGAATGTTTGTTTGTCCGAGTGAGTGGAGGGGGCGTGGCTTAGCCATAGGTCAATTGGATTCAGGTCAGGACTTTGACGAGGCCACTCCAAAGTCTTCATTTTGTTTTTCTTAAGCCATTCAGAGGTGGACTTGCTGTTTTGGATCATTGTCCTGCTGCAGAACCCAAGTGCGCTTTAGCTTGAGTCACAGTAGAAAATGCTTGTTTGTGGTTCAACCGATGGCCGGACATTCTCCTTCAGGATTTTTTTGGTAGACAGAATTCATGGTTCCATTTACCACAGCAAGTCTTCCAGGACCAGAAGCAGCAAAACAGCCCCAGACCATCACACTACCACCACCATATTTTACTGTTGGTATGAGGTATACCTTCCAAAAAAGGAGTCGGTCCCAAAAGGTGTGTATATACATACATACATACATATATATATATATATTAGGGCTGGACGATTATGAAAAAATTATAATCACGATTAATATACACGATTATTCATTGTTTTTATAAAAAGTGTTTATTGAACCACAAAAACTCAACTTTATAGAAATTGAAATTTATTGAAAGTGATAGCCCCTTGAGATGTAACATCTCGTTTTCGAGGGGGTCACGACATAAACAGACATTTACACAACATTTAACTTCAAATATAACTTAAAAAAAACGGAAATAAATTAGAAACAAGTAAAGGAGTAAAATAAGAATATTATTTAAGATAATAATAGCAATAAAAATGAATACGCAGTCTACATGCATTCCTGTTCTATACTCCCTGCAGTTTGCTTCCTATAACTCCACCAGTCTGTTCACTTCAGGATTAATCGATTAATCGATTACAGTTTTTTTATGATTGTGAAAAGGCAAAATTGAAATCAAGATTAAAATTCGATTAATTGTCCAGCCCTAAGATATATATATATATACATACATATATATATATATATATATATATATATATATGTATATATATATATATATTTATTTATACACACACACACACCATGATAACACTCACACAACGATAATGGTTCACCACTATAAAATATATCGTGTTTGAATCCAGATAACTGGAGATTTCCTTGGAGAACATTGGCTGATTCACAGTGCAACACCATCTGTGTAGTTCAGGTCGTGATGACTTGATTTATGAATGCAGGATCTTTTAGTAAACATTCAGTGCGTTTACATGCAGCCAATAACTCTTTCATAACTCTTTCATAACCGGAATTTAGCAATAACCCGGTTGCGCACAGCCATGTAAACACTGGCAAAAACCCGGAATATGCTCATTTTCGGGTTTTTAAAAACCTGAATATTACCCCTGGGTTACTCCTTTTCTAACCGGAATATTTGGTCATGTAAACGCTTATTGGAATATCTTCATTGAAAGGAATATTTAATTGTGTTCTGCGCATGCTCTATCTGCAAGCATTTTTGGCGTTTTGATTAAATTACAGGGAGTATTTTGTACTAGCGATCAGACAGTGCTCTGCACAACTTGCTAGTTTATACATCACCATGGCAACACGCATCCCGAGAGGAGCTGGTGTGCAAACAGTTACTTCGCGGGGCTCCATCACTCATCTGGCAAAGTTTGGTGAAGATGTGATCGAGGAAAGTTCACTGACTCCAGCCGGAGTCTGTTAACTTCATCATTACAACCGTTCCCTCAGTCCTGGCTGAGACCTTCATCTGTCCGGGAGACTCTGCTGGAAACGGGAAGCGTGGATGTGCTCCGAGCTGCATTTTCAGGACACGTTCTCTCCTTCTATGATCCGTCAAGTAATGCTGGTGGGTCAGTATCAGCACTCCGGACTGCAGTCAAGCCCGCCGCCTCTCGCGGATCCGCGGTCAAGCCAATCGGCATTATTTCGGCTGTAACTCTGAAACTTGGCTGGCTTGACCGCAGTGGCTCCGGATGGTTCATTATCCACCATCATCATGACGTTTTCCGTGCGTCGCAGTTTGGGTCGGGATATTCCAATTGATTTCAGTTATCATGTATACAGGAGTAACTCTGTCTGCTCACGCATGTAAACGGGTTATTCCTAATCTTTCAGAAACCGGAATATTGACCTTAACCCGAATTTTGATGGCATGTAAACGTAGTCAATGGTAATACCACAAAATAAGAAACTACTGTAGGTCAATATTAAGATTTAAAAGAAAAGACAAAATATTAATCCTAACCTTTAGTTATATATTTCAATCCATAATGTTTTTTTTTACTTATTTTTAAATTTATCACCACTGTACCTGCTGAATGCTAAAAAAGAAACTAGTGTAGTTTGTAAAATCACTGAAAGATCATTTGTAAAATAAATGATTAAGCAAATCCTGACTGAAATTTTTAGTCATTGTCATTGTTAGCTTTTCTGTCTGAGCCAATCAGGTTTGAGTCACAGTAGAAAATGTTTGTTTGTGGTTCAGATCTTCTCTAAACTCTTCTGATCTTTAAGTGTCCCACATGCTGAATTAACTGAAACGTGAGCTTCAAATTTCCAACAACACAAATAGTTTAGAGTTATGCACTTATACTTTTATTCTTCTGCTACATTGTCTTAAACAGAACATTGTATAGACTTTTTCACTCTACATACAAATGTACGTTGTATTCTTTTTAATATCTTTGTCTTAGAACGTTATTTCACTGCAGAAGAGAGAGATCATCTATTCTTTGAGTGCGAGTCTGACATCAGTGAATCAGATCACCTGGAGACCAAGCTTCATGTATTACCTGCACGGTTGATCAGCAGCTGTTCTCACTCAGCAATCAGCTCCAATCAGTTCCCCTGTGCTGAGGATCATATAAAAGCAGCAGCTGCAGCTTGAAGTCAGTGCTCTGAACTTTGTGTTGTCTGTCAGTAGCAGGTCCCAGGTCAGCTTTAACAACAGCAGCAGAATGAGGTGAGGAACTTCCAGTCTCAAACAGAGCTTCTGCTCTGATCCTGGGCTGCTTCTGATGTTTCAAAGAGAAGCAACCTGCATCAGCCACAGCATTGTACTGTGCAGGGGAGCTCCTCAGCATGTTGGGTGGCGGTGGTGGTGCTAAATAATGGACCCACTGGTCTGGAATGTCTTGTGACCTTCATGATGTGTCTGCAGGGTGTTGTGGATTTCTTTGTTGCTGGTTGAAACCATCACCTGTGCTCCGTATCCAGGTAAGATGACAACTGGAATGAGAAACTGAGCTGTGACTGGATGCTGACTCTTACTGAACTTCTCACATGGACCCACAGATTCCATGTGGTACACAACTTCATCTGGAGACCAAGATCCCTTGGAGAAACCTGGTGTTGGCACTGGGGTTTCTCCATCTTATTACACTGGTTCCTACACTGCTCCAGGTGCCGGCAGCTTCTCTGGCTCTGGTGCTCAGAGGCTGCCTGGACCTTCAGGCTCCTCCAGCTACAGCTTCCGACCAGCTTCAGGTGCTGTTGGCTTTGGTTCTGGGTCTCAGCAGGGCGGCCAGTCTGGATCCCCAGGCAGCTATCAGCAGTCAGCACAGGGGGGAGGGAGCTCTTCATCTGATGGTGGCGACGAGGAGCCTGACTTCACCCATGTGTCTCCCGGGGATCAAGTCTATGCTCGCAAAGTTCTCTCCAATTACAATAAGCGGAATTACAAGTTGTTCCAGCAGTTCTACACTGAGACTGAACCAGTTACTCCCCAGGAGCCAATATACCCATACCACGGCAAAACATCTGGGCACGGTGAAGGCCAGTTCCAGAAGGGCTTCTGAGGATGTTTCTGGTGAGATTCTTCTCCCTCCTCCCCTCAGTTTGCTCTCTGTAGCTGCTGCCAGTTTACTGACTCATGTCTGTGTTGCAGGTCATGGAGCTGCTTCTTCCTACTTACATCAAATAAATGGATTTATGACTTACCCATTGTGTCAGTTTGTGGAAATGGTAACTTATAGTTGGGACCAACTGGGGGGGGGGGGGGGTTGGTCCCCATCATTTTAAAATGAGATGGTATGCATTTTGGGGTAAAAGTGCTAAGTTAGTGGGGGTTTTTGGGGGGGGGGGGGGGGATGCTGAATCCATTTCCGCTAGATGTCAAGCTGTAAAAGTTGCAGTTCGGTCATTTGTCAAAATTTTCCTGAGTTGTCTTTCATGGTTATAAAGGAGACATCCAGGGATCATTTGAGGCTAAACTCGTAGCTTTCTGGCAGAGGTCACATGGCTTCTTTAACCATAAGTTACACACCAGTTTTGCTTAAATCGTTTAATTCGTGTGGGATCAAGTGACATCAGGGACCCAAATCAACAATGGCAATTTTAGACAATTCAGGAAAGTATACACCACCCATACTATTTTTGAGAGGTTATACTGTGAACCTTAAATTGGTATCTGCCTTCATTCATAGGATGAGCATAATGTGGAAAACTACCAACCAATTAGAAATATAATTTCAGAAATGTTAAAATCAATTTACTGAGTGGCTATTGCAAATGAGAAAATATTCAGCTGCATCAGGCTGTCTTGCAGCCACGTAACCAGATCCCCTCAGGCATGTGGAATTTCAGGCAGTAACATGAGTTCAGGAACAAGGATGTTGTCCATATTTTCAGAGTGAAAGAACTGGATGCTTTTAACAAAAGGGGAGAAGATGATGGAAAAATACTTAGACATTGTGTAATCGGGAGCAGCTCCCTCGTATTTTTCATGCTGCATTCGCGTGAAACCGGGCAGACCGATGAAAGCCGATGCATGTAAAGTTATCACCGGCCTCTATGTGAAGATGTGGTCCGTCAGTTACAGTGACATCAGTCCACATCTGATTTGTTGTCGTGGCGATGTATTTTCTGTGACATTCACTGTTCACTGCTGAAATGCACTGCCTGGCCAAAAAGTCTACACCTGGATTTTACTAAGCAAATACGTATGAGCCTTACATTGGAAACATTGTTTTTTCTGTTTTTTAGCCACTTGGCTATAGCTTTTAACATTATTCACTTTAGTTTCCCTGAATCCAATCCAAATGTGATCACATGGCTCGTAAACTAACATTTTCATCTTCTGTTTTGCATAAAACTGATGACAGAATAAATAATGAATATAATAAATAAAATAGTGCAGCTGCCCTGTTCATCTATCCATCTATCTACTGTATGCATGGTGAAGTGTAGTCTTCTATGGCAGGTGTCTTAAATGTGATAAACCTCATGGCTACTGGGCTAGGACAAAAGGGAAAGCTGATGTGTTATTACAGAAAATGTTCACTTTAATGTTTTCTGCATGCACAGAAGAACTGAAAATATGGCAAAGAGTCCTGATAACACAAGCAAATGCTAAATGTTTTTTTTCTGATTTTATCTTGATGAGGCGCTACAGTATATCTGCACTTCACACATATATTTTCACAAGTCAAATGATGACATCAAAATTGTAATGCAATAGAAATGATGCTGTACTGGAAGACATTTCAATGGTTACACGAAATGGAGTAATTAAAAGCCAAGTAATGTAAAATCAGTACATTTCTTAGGAACTAACTGAAAACATTACATAGCTGTTCACTAATCAGAAAGTTGGTAGTTTTGTCATTTGTAATTAGTTGCCAAACTCAGTGAATTATACTGATTTATAAAAATGGATGAAAACATTTCTGGCCAATAATTGAAATTGTATAAGTATAATATTATAATTTCTAGACAATTGGTTTTGGTAGATTTCACATAATGCTGGTCCAAAGAATGAATGAGGGTGAATTGGCAGCGCAGGTGACCTCTAATTTAAGGCTCACAAAAACCTCTCACAAAGAAATAGTATGGGTGTCTTATACTTTTCCTGAATTGAAAGGGTCTATTAAATCTTGCAGTTGTTGATTTTTGGGTCCCAGATGTCCCTTGATCCCACAGAGATTGAATAAACTATAGTTTAGGCAAAAATTGTGGGAAATTGTGTGTAATTTATGGTTTAAAAAGGTCATGTGGCCTCTATGTTTGTCTGAAAAACTACAACTTTGGACTTAAATGAAAGCCTTGGATGCCCCCTTTACAATGAAAAAGAACAACCATATATAGAATATTCACAACTTGGAAAATTATAGCAGTTTCTAATATTGGGCAAATAATCACTCACTGTGATAAATAATCAATAATTATGAACAAACCGTAGCTTTTACAGCTTGACATCTGGCAGAAATGGATTTAGCACCAAAAAATACAATAGAAACAACCAAGATAACCCTTTACCCCAAAATGCCTACAGGGTTGCAGAATCCTGAATTTATAGCCATGTGAGTTGGGCAGTTTAGTAATTTTTTCCTAACCTGTGTGGGGTCCTGTCATTAGGCCTTCAATTGCTCATGCTACTTGACCACAGGGATAACCTTTCGGTGAGTGGCATGACCTCTCATCTGGGAGTCTGGGAACGGAATCTCACCCGGGTCATTGTTGCATACAGTGGCTTGTTTTTGGGCATTAGGACTACAAAATCCTGGGTGTCATCCATGCAGTACATTGCAATGTTGGTTCTTGGCAGAGTTTATTCTACATTACAAGTGCTATAGAAGTTCTGACATTTCAGAAAGCAGGCTAGTTTTTTTTTTTTAATAATGTGCAAGACCAACCTGCTAGATTTACAGCTCCCTCCTCCAGCCACAGAATAACGTGCACAAGCCACTCTGGGCCCGGTTGTTCAATTCTCGGTTATTTTAACCACTGGTTAACCCCTAACGGTCCGTTAAATCCTTAACCTGCCGTTAGCTAACCGACTGTTAAATACGCGTTGTTCAAAGCATGGTTAGTCATGCCGTCAGCTAACAGCACCGTCAAAGTTAACCGGTTAGCACCACTGGTTAGCACCAATGTATCCCACAATTCCCCATTTTGTTTACTTCTGGTATTGCAACAAGTAATGTTGTAAGTCTGTGTCTCCTTATTGCTGTGAGGAAGACACGGGGGGCCGACTCTCACTTTATTTTCCCACCGTGAACAGAGCTGCTGTTAGCCACAACACACTCTTCCTCATCCCCCAGTCTCTCCATCCTTCCCCGTTCTCTTCACACTCCTGCGCCCCCCCCCCCCCCCAGCTCATCCGGCCTCACAGCACAGCAAACCCTCAGTAACAGAACACACGGGACACAGAAAGTATTGATAAGCAAACAATCCCTTTCACTTCAAGGAAAAAGAGGCAGAAATTTCTCTGCTGATGAAGAAAATGTCATTCTAAATAGTGAGTCCGTCGTGTCCACAGTTCGTTGCACGCTCCAAATCGACTCGCAAAGATAACATAGACCTGAATGCATTCTTTCCCCAAGTGGTGCGCAGCTCCTCGTTAGAATAATCCCCGATGTCAAAATCAAAGCCACAATAACCGCCGTCCTTCCTTCTCTGAACCTGCATCATGAACGCAGCGTTAGCAACAAACGGCATAATGAGATATAACCCCACCGTTAAGACTTTAGCGGCGGTCCTTAGGTGTGTTAACTTTAACGTTAAGATAACACACGGTTAAAATTAACTGAGTTTTGAACAACAACATAACCGGACTGTTAAATTTAACTGTCGGCTAAATGTATTTAACGGCTGGTTAAAAAATAACCCAGTTTTGAACAACTGGGCCCTGGTGTTTAGCAGACAGCAGGTACAGATTCTCATGTCACAAAAGATGTCTAACGCTACTAACTGCTAGCAGAATGTTAGTGACTAAAACGTCAGATGAGTGCGTGCAGCTTTCGGGATGTAGTATTGCTCTGGATCACACTGATCAACCCTCGCCTGTTATCTGTTGACTGTTGACCGTCAATTACTCTTACTATGGTAGTAAAAAGTGAGCCAATAGATGAAAAATGTAAGGAACGAGAGATTGGCAGCTCATTTTTTCAGTCCCATTACTTGCACAGCAAAATGTATAAAGATCTAAATCATAGCGTATGGGGTAGTGAACCCATCTTTAGAGAATATTGCAAAAATTAACTCCTTTAAATGCAAGTGGGGGACGGGTTGCTCATAGGAGCAAATGGGACTCAAACTGAGCTACTTGTGAAGTGCAAATAGTTATGTAGGAAAAGGAAGCATTAACTGGTTGAAAACTGTAGTGCTACTGGTTGAGTTCTATGGACAGTGAAACCAAAGCCTCGGACAATGAGACATTGTGACCATGTCCCAAGACTCTTGAGATGTTGGCATGAGTTCCATCCCTTTGGGTGTGGGTGTTTACTGCAGCTGACGATGCTCTGTCTCGGCTTATATAATGCCCTCTCAACCTTCTGTTAGTGTTTCCTTTGTCAATAATATCTTGGAATTATCCTTTTCATTACATTTTCATGTGATTAGAACCCATATCAAGCGTTGACAGATTAATAAACCCAATCCCTTCAAGATTTCTGCTCAACAGTTGCAGGTGTAACGAGGCCTTGGTTGGTGTGGTCACGAGGCTTTTGGCACACAGACTTCCACCACAGCACGAGCAAGACTTAGGCCCAATCCCAATTCTCTTTTTTACCCCTTCCCCTTCCCCTTGGCCCTTGCCACTTAAAACGAAGCTACGAGGGATGGGGCTGAAAGTCTACCCCTACAAATTGGGACACCCCTTCAACAATCACATACGTCATCAGTGATCCCACCGGCTTGTGTGTAAGCAGATGTGCGCTGAGCTGTCGGCGCAAATCTGGAGAAATCAAGCCGTCTACAGCTGTGAATTAATTAACAAGCAATTTGATTTGTGCATGACATCCCTGCTTGTGTTGTATCCCACAAGGACCTCCATGTAACTGAAGACCAGCAGCCATGTTGCCGAAATTTTTACTGATATATCATTATTGATTATCAGGACTGCCTTCAGGGCACCATTGGTTTTCAGCCTGGTAGCATTTATGTAGCTGAAATGTTGGTGTAGTACTAGCGATTTTTTTCAAGTGCATTTCACAAAGAAAATGACCATTAAACATTTAAACAGTGTTAAACTAGACAATAAAATGTTTTTCATACTTTTTAAACTTTATCTATGGTGAAAATATTTATATTTGTGGATGTTTTTGGACTTGGTAGCTGCCACCTTGCTGGTGATTGTCATACCCGTCCATTTGAAGTGTGCTGCCGAAATATCGTTTGAAGGGGTATACCCTACTCCTTCGCCCTTCCCCTCCATCCTAACAGATATTGGGATTAGAGCCCGACCAATTTGGGATTTTTGAGGCCGATTCCGATACCGATATTGGGGGCTTTAAAAAAACCCAATATCCGATATATTGGCCGATATCCGATATATTGGCCGATATCCAATATCGGCCGATATATATCAGCCAGGATATTAAAAAATGAACATGGACATACAGGACATACATACTGTCTAACTGTAGTCCAACTTAAATTCTTATAATGACCAAAATATGATTCAACACTAAGAATCAGATCATCCAGAATATGTGATGATGTTTTAGGTGTCGACACAAATTTGTTGTGTTTTCTGCCTTACTGTTGCTGCGCGTCTGCTGGTTTGAGTTGGACAATGAAGGGAAAGTGACTTTATGTAGGACATTTATCCAGCCCTCCTGATCACGTTGTGATCCTGCAAATGTGATTTATCAGGTTTATCTGGTGGTATCACGACCCGGTAGAAATTCGCTTGAAGGCGGATTTCCACCGGGTCCGTGTGTTGTGCATTATGGCCGCGGTATGGCTTCCGGAGCAAGTCGCGACCGTTATAGTCAGCGGCGTGGCTCACACCAGACACATGACACATGCGTCCAAGATCCGTCCCAGGTGCGTCTCGCCGCGCCGCTCCTGTCTCTGGCGCAGCACGCTCCCAGACCGCGTCAAGCTCTGCAGTGCAGACCGGACCAGACGGGAAACCAGACACGGGAACAAAGTAAAGCATCCGGTAAATTTAAGAATAAAAGCCTCCCGGAGAGTCGTGATGGCAGAAACTACAGTAACATTACCAGTGACTCCAGGTTAGAAGTCAAGCATGGATTGTGCGACCTGCGCATCCAGGACCTCGCGCCTGCATTCCTGCTGTGTGTGTTTTTTTCATTTTGATAAATACATGAATCACATTTGATTTTCGTCTCTCTGTCTAGGTCACATAAAACAACTAAATGAAAAATACCATCCCAGTGGATTTACAGATACTGTAGGAAAAAGACTGATCAAGATCTCCAACTTTAATGTGTGATTTGAAAAAAAATTGTTAGCTCAAACAGATTGAAGGAACTGTGTGATTGCACTCAGGATTTTAACTCTTCTTGTAACGGCGGCATCTAATAAGCCTACATTCAAACTGGATTAATGACGTATTGCTGAGTTTGCAGCGAAGAAAGCAAGTAAGTGGTGGTATGATCAATTATTGGGATAGATTATGCATGGTAAGTTAATTGTTAAAATGCAAAGATGTTGTGTATGGCTGTAGCCTACAATAAATGTTATGAATGAAACGTGTCTGCTGGTTTAAGTTGGACAATGAAGGGAAAAGTGACTATATGTAGGACATTTATTGCGTGCACACACCACTGGACATTTATCCAGCCCTCCTGATCATTATCATGTGATCCTGCAAATGTGATTTATCAGATCTATCTGGTGGTAGTACGGACTGCAGTCGCAGGCGCGCCGTGTCTGACACAGTCGCGATGGAAGCTGCTGCTCTGTAGAGGTCGGAACTACACCACACCGCAGCCTTAATGCACCGCACAGGGACCCGTTGGAAATCCACCTTTAAGTCTGCGACGGTGAAAATCGTTTGGTGTATGCCCGGCATAAATCAGATCACCTGGAGACCAAGCATCATGTATTACCTGCACGGTTGATCAGCAGCTGTTCTCACTCAGCAATCAGATCCAATCAGTTCCCCTGTGCTGACGATCATATAAAAGCAGCTGCTGCAGCTTGAAGTCAGTGCTCTGAACTTTGTGTTGTCTGTCAGTAGCAGGTCCCAGGTCAGCTTTAACAACAGCAGCAGAATGAGGTGAGGAACTTCCAGTCTCAAACAGAGCTTCTGCTCTGATCCTGGGCTGCTTCTGATGTTTCAAAGAGACGCAACCTGCAGCAGCCACAGCATTGTACTGTGCAGGGGAGCTCCTCAGCATGTTGGGTGGAGGTGGTGGTGCTAAATAATGGACCCACTGGTCTGGAATGTCTTGTGACCTTCATGATGTGTCTGCAGGGTGTTGTGGATTTCTCTGTTGCTGGTTGAAACCATCACCTGTGCTCCGTATCCAGGTAAGATGACAACTGGAATGAGAAACTGAGCTGTGACTGGATGCTGACTCTTACTGAACTTCTCACATGGACCCACAGATTCCATGTGGTACACAACTTCATCTGGAGACCAAGATCCCTTGGAGAAACCTGGTGTTGGCACTGGGGTTTCTCCATCTTATTACACTGGTTCCTACACTGCTCCAGGTGCCGGCAGCTTCTCTGGCTTTGGTGGTCAGAGGCTTCCTGGACCTTCAGGCTCCTCCAGCTACAGCTTCCGACCAGCTTCAGGTGCTGTTGGCTTTGGTTCTGGGTCTCAGCAGGGCGGCCAGTCTGGATCTCCAGGCAGCTATCAGCAGTCAGCACAGGGGGGAGGGAGCTCTTCCTCTGATGGTGGCGACGAGGAGCCTGACTTCACCCATGTGTCTCCCGGGGATCAAGTCTATGCTCGCAAAGTTCTCTCCCATTACAATAAGCAGAATTACAAGTTGTTCCAGCAGTTCTACACTGAGACTGAACCAGTTACTCCCCAGGAGCCAATATACCCATACCACGGCAAAACATCTGGGCACGGTGAAGGCCAGTTCCAGAAGGGCTTCTGAGGATGTTTCTGGTGAGACCCCCTTCCCTCAGTTTGCTCTCTGTAGCTGCTGCCAGTTTACTGACTCATGTCTGTGTTGCAGGTCATGGAGCTGCTTCTTCCTACTGACATCAAATAAATGGATTTATGACTTATTGGCTGTCTCCATTTGTGGAAATGGTAACTTATGTGACTTGGGCAGTTTAGCAACTTTCTCCTACCCTGTGCAGCGTCACTATAGACCTCCAATTGCTTATGCTACTTGGCCATGGGGTATCCTTCAGCTGAGTGGCATCTCTTAAGAACTGCTCAGAACTGTCTGGTTCTCCAGTGCTGCGGAAAACATCCCCTTGTTCCAGTCCCTAAAAACAAGCTTAACCAAATGACTACAGACCAGTTGCTCTGACAACTCATGAATATCCTGAGACTTATTGGCATACCTCAACAAGCAAATCAACGCCTTTAAGGACCCATTAGTTTGCATATCGTAATGGGCTTGGGGTTGAGGACTCTATCATTTTCTTGCTTCAGAGAGCCCACTCATCCCAGTCAGGCAGCACTTTGAGGGTCTTTCTCTCATCTTAAATACCAAAAACACTCCCTTCAGGGAGGGGGGCTAGAATAAGCAGCATAGTCCTGTCTACATACTGGAAGTGGTGGAAAATTACAAATCTTGGAGCTCAGCTGGACAACAGAATTGACTGGAAACGCCACACTAGTGGGGTTTCCATTACGCTTCCTTAAAATGAGTTTCTTAAATTTTGAAAGTACAATTGTATGCAGGTGTTTCCAATGAATAGTATAAGCTGTAAATCTCAATTTAGTCCTGCAAGACTCCACTTCAAAAATGGAGATGTATACATATGTTTTAGAGTTGCTGCTGCTCAGCGGATAATTCAGAGGTAATGTCTGTCTGTACGAGCCTCTGATCACATCAGCAGGGAAAAACACTTGCAACTTCCAGAATAGACAAACAAATTAAAAACCCCTTGGGGATCAACTTCTACAGTGGGGATGTCACTTCTTGATCTTGTATTCCACTTTTATCCGGCACCAGTTCCTGGCTGATGTGGTGATGCAGCTGTTGAAATGAAGGTGCAGTCATACGATGTTAACCAGTACACTTATGTGAAAAACTGCTTTTTCGAAACGTCTGGATTTACGCCTCAGGAAAGCGTAAACTTTTTGCGACATTTGAGTTTTTTTTTTAAATGTAGGTGTTTCATTAGCGGTTTTAATTGCGACATATAGGTTTTGCGCAATTCCAGGTGTAATGGAAACCCAGCTACTGACTACATCTACAAGAAAGGTCAGAGCAGACGTTACTTCTTAAGGCCCATTCATGCTTGACGCAGATGATGGATACACAGAAGGATGGACAGTTTCATTCATCTTCTGAGTCGGTCACGTACGTAATTTGGTGCATTTTTTAAGGGGCCTGTTGGTCCATCACTCGACACAGAAGACGGAGCAATACCACCGGAAACTGCAGGGTCAGTGTTGAGCTGTGTAGCTGATATGCAGGAACAAACCAGAGAAGAAGAACAGGAACCGGACAAAAACAACAGAAAACCGCCGATGCTAAATAGCCCAATAAAAGCACCTGAGAAAAGAAAACACCAAACAGAGAAGAGCATCTGTAGACATGGCAGGAGCTTTTGAGGGGGAGGCTGTGCGAGTGTGTCCAAAAATACACTCATATCTATGTTATTGACACCAAGTGGTGTAAACTCACATAGAAACAGGAAATTACAGTAACTATGAACTCAGTACTGCTGCCTCGTAGAGAAACTAATATATGAACCATCGAAACACAGAAGAAGCATGAAAGAATTAGAACAGAGACGCTGGGCTACACATGAAATGGACATTTCCATTTACGTATGTAAGGGAGCATAAATGGGCCTTTAAGGAAGCTAAGATCATTCAACGTCTGCGCCAAGATGTTGCAGATCTTCTATTAGTCTGTTGTGGAAAGTGCAATCAGCTTTGCAGCATCTGCTGGGGCAGCAGCATCAGAACCAGAGACTTGAAGAAACTAAACAAGATCTAGAAAGCTGGTTTTGTGTTGGGGAGAACTCTGGAACCGCTGGAGCTGATTATTCAAAAAAGAATGCTGCACAAGCTGATGAAGACGATGGAGGATTCTTCCCACCCTCTCCACAACACGGTGACGAATCACCAGAGTGTGTTTAGTGGGAGTCTCCGTCAGGTTTGCTGTAGGCTGTAGGAGAGATATAGAAATTCATTCTCACCAGCAGCCATCACCCTGAAGAACAGGACTGACTGATTATTATTGTTGTATTACTCGGTGGATTGGATTTTTTTCCAGATCTGATCAGAAATTGGGTATTTGAAACGAGATTTTATCCTGAAGATTTAAATCCAGGTCTGTGAATCCAATCCTACCTTTAATCCAGATTTTTGCTCTTTTGGGTGTTTCAAAAGTTTGGGCCCAAATCTGGATCATTTTGATCCTGAAAACGGGGATTAATAAAAACCCACCTCAGAGGTGGATTTGAGGAGGATCTTGACGTGTGGAAAACCACGAGGTTTGCAGCTGCACTTACCAACTACACATCTTTCACTCTGAATCTGCTACATAAATCAACTCCTTTCAAACTGAGGAAATAATATGATCACGCAGAATTTTTAAAAAAATGAAATGTTTCATACGCATCGTGATGGAGCCAAATTTACAACAAACATCCAACATAGTGATCTTGTTTCTACTGAGTAAATTATTTTTGCGTAACCACATTTGAAACTGCACCCATGCACAACATTTCATGTTCCAGTGTTCCAACCCTTTCAAACTTGTTCTGGAAAGCGATCTTTTGTCTCTCATACCGGTTGCATCCAGACAAACGCCTCCATGTCATTAAAGAGGAAATGTTGCAGCTTGTCGTTTTGGCTGAATGCACAAAAAAATGTCCATTTCAGAACTTTTATTACTCTGTTTGGTGCATTTATTCATTCATTGCTGCAGCTTTCTGCTATCTACAAAAGCCAAATGTTCTCTTCTTCACTTTCTGACATCACAATAAGAATGAATAGCGCCCCTTAGTGGCGAGCCTCAAACATCATTTCACATCACGACAACAGGGATGAAAAGATGGCTTGTGCGACAAACGAAACATCTACATTTTCCCAAATCTGAAATGCGCTGTATTTGCAGTCCATAATTTAAAATAAATAAACAAAATCTGCACATAGCTCAGAATTTAGTCACAGTTGGTACAGACAAATCCCGCAAAGTTCAATTTCTGTCACAAAGTAAACATGTTGGCGCTATGTAAATAAAAATGTTTGCATAAATAACTGATAACCATGTTTCATTTTCACATGAATTTATTACTTTAACTGCTTGTCAAGCATCTTACTCTTTACCTTCACCTCTTCTTGCTGAGCTGAGTAAGTCTGTTCCTTTCAAAGGACATTCTGCTGCTGAGTGTGCTCAATATTCAATAGTTTCTTTTACTTAAGATTTTAATTTCTCCACTTCTTGCTGCCAAATAACAAAACACTTTTATTATTGAGCTTCCTTGATTTGTGTCTTGGATATTAAAATAATTTATTAAATATCTTTATTGGTATGAAAATGTTAATAGGAGTATTAACACACCGCTCTGTTTCTCAACTACAGCTTCTCTGTAGCTGAACAAACTTCTGACTTAAAGAAGTAAAAGGAAATTTGACTGCCAGAATTGTTTCTCTGACTGCAGTGATGGTTCAGCGTCAGCGTTGACTTATACATGATCATATTGATCAGACTCATGCTCATGACAAATTCTTTATGTCATCATTTCCTGTTTCCTGTCAATGATCCAGTGGAAGGGGCATATGTGTAAATCTCCATCTAACAGGATCAGGATCATTTTGATTCAATCCACCAAAGTTTTAAAAATACCCAGATATCAATCTGAGATCCAAGGTCCTGAATCCAGGGATTTGGAAATCCAGATTATTTTGATCTGGATTCAAAGTTTTGAAATACTGGGCCCTGGAGACCAAACATCATGTATGACCTGCATGGTCGATCAGCAGCTGTTCTCACTCAGCAATCAGATCCAATCAGTTCCCCTGTGCTGACGATCATATAAAAGCGGCTGCAGCAGCTTGAAGTCAGTGTTCTGAACTTTGTGTTTTCTGTCAGTAGCAGGTCCTAGGTCAGCTTTAACTGCAGCAGAATGAGGTGAGGAACTTCCAGTCTCAAACAGAGCTTCTGCTCTGATCCTGGGCTGCTTCTGATGTTTCAAAGAGACGCAACCTACATCAGCCACAGCATTGTACTGTGCAGGGAAGCTCCTCAGCATGTTGGGTGGAGGTGGTGGTGCTGAATAATGGACATACTGGTCTGGAATGTCTTGACCTTCATGATGTGTCTGCAGGGTGTTGTGGATTTTTCTGTTGCTGGTTGAAACCATCACCTGTGCTCCGTATCCAGGTAAGATGACAACTGGAATGAGAGAAACTGAGCTGTGACTGGATGCTGACTCTTACTGAACTTCTCACATGGACCCACAGATTCCATGTGGTACACAACTTCATCTGGAGACCAAGATCCCTTGGAGAAACCTGGTGTTGGCACTGGGGTTTCTGCATCTTATTACACTGGTTCCTACACTGCTCCAGGTGCCGGCAGCTTCTCTGGCTTTGGTGCTCAGAGGCTTCCTGGACCTTCAGGCTCCTCCAGCTACAGCTTCCGACCAGCTTCAGGTGCTGTTGGCTTTGGTTCTGGGTCTCAGCAGGGTGGCCAGTCTGGATCTCCAGGCAGCTATCAGCAGTCAGCACAGGGGGGAGGGAGCTCTTCCTCTGATGGTGGCGACGAGGAGCCTGACTTCACCCATGTGTCTCCCGGGGATCAAGTCTATGCTCGCAAAGTTCTCTCCCATTACAATAAGCAGAATTACAAGTTGTTCCAGCAGTTCTACACTGAGACTGAACCAGTTACTCCCCAGGAGCCAATATACCCATACCACGGCAAAACATCTGGGCACGGTGAAGGCCAGTCCCAGAAGGGCTTCTGAGGATGTCTCTGGTGAGACCCCCTTCCCTCAGTTTGCTCTCTGTAGCTGCTGCCAGTTTACTGACTCATGTCTGTGTTGCAGGTCATGGAGCTGCTTCTTCCTACTGACATCAAATAAATGGATTTATGACTTATCCATTGTGTCCGTTTGTGGAAATGGTAACTTATGTGAATTGGGCAGTTTAGCAACTTTCTCCTACCCTGTGCAGGGTCACTATTGGGCTCCAAATTGCTCATGCTACTTTGCCATGGGGTATCCTTCAGCTGAGTGGCATGACTCTCACCTGGGAGTCTGGGAATGGAGTCACACGTGGGCCCTTGTTGCATATAATGGCTTGTTTTGGGCATCAGGACTACAAAATGCTGGGTCTCATCCATGCAGTAGACTGCAGTGTTTCTTGGCAGACTAAAAGCTAGTCCAAGTTCTTCTCACCCCCAGGCCACAACATGCAAGAGCCACTCCGGCGTTTAGAGGACAACGGGTACCATTTCTCAAGTCACCAAATGTCATTGGACACCACTGCTAGTAGTTTGGTGACCTGTTGTAGAAACCTCCAGATGAGCGCGCATAGCTTGTAGTATTGCTCTCACCAGTCACAATCTCTCCTATTACCAGTTGAATTGACAGTTGCTCTTAGTGCAATAAGTGAGCCAATAGATAAAATGTAAGGAATGCAGAATTTTTTTTTTTTTTTTAAAGCCCCATTACTTTTACAGCTAATGTATGAATGCTTTTAATTACTGCATCTGGGTAGTGAACCCAATTTTACTGTGACAGTAACTCCAAAGGGAAGGGGGTGCTCATAGGAGCAAATGGGACTCAAACTGAGCTACTTGTGAATTGCTAATGGCCATTTAGGAAAAGCATAAACTGGCTGAAGACTAGTGTTACTGGCTTAGTTCTGGATGGTGAAACCAAAGCCTCTGACAATAGCTGGGTGTCCATTACACCTGGAATTGCACAAAATCTAAATGTCGCAATTAAACCACTAATGGAATTTTTTTTTTCACATATTAGAATTGTCATTAAACCTCCACACAAAAAGATGTAAAAAAATAAATACCCCTCCAAAATTAAAATATGAAAGATTCCTTGTAATTCCTTCCCCCCCCAAAAACCCCAAGCTCACTGTTGACACATTAGTTTACATGTCACTGTGTTTAATGAGAATAGTTTGATCCATTGGTTTATCTTTGGTCTTTCTGTGAGCTTCCAGCTAAGAGCAATCACATGTTTAGCCTGTAAAAGGCAAAAGCCCACAAGCTCCATTCTTTGTGGGTCCTTTAAAGTCATTGGGAAAAATGTGCAGTAAGCAGAGTTTACTGTCCATTGGCACATCCTGTTCAAGGAGAAAAAACATGACCTCCTTCCAAAAAATTTGAACCTCTGTCCATTGCCACATACAATGGAAAAGAGTGCCTTTCTGTATAAACAAACATCAGGAACATTTGAATTGAAATGGTGAAGTTTTACAGGAGTGATATATGTTCTAATAACCACTTGTATTGTAATCTAAACCTTGTGTTAATAGTTTGTGTTTGTGCCAGCAGACATGAATTATTCCATTCATCCTCTGAGATTTCAGTTTGCAGATCAATTTTCCATGCTTGTAAATACGAAAGACTATTTTCTTTTAAGGCTGAAAGTAGAATATTATAAAATTTTGAAAATAGGCCCAGACTCTGATGGTGAACAGCTATATATTCTATGGTAGAAAGAGGAGGTTCATTAGTAGATTTCAGTAAGGTCGTCACAATATTTCTAATCTGTAAGTACTTAAAATGTTTTTTGGGCAGACTGTATTTGCTTACCAATTGTTCAAAGGATATTAGCACTCCCTCACTGTAATGGTCCCCTATTTTATTTATGCCTTTATTCAGCCATATTCTAAAACCCCATCTGCTCTTCCTGGGTTGAATCTGTCATTTCCCCAAATAGGTGATATACATGAGATTTCAGATACCTCACCTAAGACAGCATGAGAGTGATGCCAAACTGATATTGTGTTTTTGAGTAAAGGATTTTTTGTGTTTTTCAATAGTTGTTTAGGTTCAGTTAAGTAAAGATAGGATGTCAGGGGTAACATCAATGAGTTGTTTTCTATCTGTATCCAAGATGGTGTGTCACTGGTGGAAAAATAACAAATTCCAGCACAAAGTTGAGCTGCCCAGTAATACAGCTTAATGTTTGGGACTCTAAGCCCTCCTAGATCATAGGGAAGATAAAGAAGGGAGAGACTCAGTCTAGGGTGTTCATTGTTCCATATAAATTTGGTGAAGGTTTTGTCCATGGAGGAGAAGAAAGAAACCAGAATTTGTAAAGGAATGGACTGGAAGATGTATAGGAACTTTCGGAGAATGGACATTTTGATAATATTAATGCGACCTATCATTGAGATTGGCATCTCCCCCCATCTTTCTAAGGATACTAATATTTTTTTGCACTAAAGGATCGTAATTGGTAGAAACTATTTTCTTTACGTCCGGATTGATCTTAATGCCTAGTTAGGTAAAACCTTCATAGGTGCAGGTGAACAGTGTTTGCACTGGAGGGTTATTTCTGTTCAGTAATAAAGAGCTTTTCTTTCGGTTAACGTTGTATCCTGAGAATTCTCCAAATACCTTCAGAAGTTTATCAACAGCCTGGACAGACTTCCCCAAAATTAGTTAAAAACAGAACAATGTCATCTGCAAAAGAGATAACCAATGCTCTACATTTCCGATTTGGATGCCGGTGATTTCAGGAGATTTGTATATTGCCAAAGCAAGCGGCTCAATGGCAAACAAAAACAGAAGGGGGAACAGCGGGCATCCCTGTCGTGTTCATCTACAGAGGTTTGTTGTTCTTGATAGCTGACCATTTGTTGCGACTTTAGCTACTGGCTCAGTATATAATAATTGAATCCACTTTAAAGATTTTTCTCCAAGGCCAAATCTCTTAAAGGTATCAAAAAGGTTACTCCATTTAATCCTGTCAAAAGCTTTTTCAGCATCTAATGACAAAAAGGCGTGGTCTATAGCGAATTGCTTTTTAAAGTATATTTAGTAATCGGCGGGTATTGTGAAAGGCTTGGCGTCCAATAACAAATCCATAGGTCATTTAAGACTAAATTGGGAATATGTGTTTATATCCTTTGAGCCAGAGCTTTACACAAATTTTGGTGTCGCACGACATTAAAGATATGGGTCGGTATGAACCCATTTCTGTTGGGGGTTTACCTGGCTTTAACAGAAGAGAGATAGTCGCCAAACGTAGTGAAGGGGGCAGGATGTCGTTTACACGATCAGGATTTTTGGGGCCGATCACCAATCAGAGAGTTTTAAAAAAACAATCACCGATCACCGATCCGATCATGTAAGGAAGCAAATATATCTATTTAAATAGCTCGTTTACCTGTATTTATACAGTTTACTGAGTATCATAAAAAGGATTTTTGTTTCAATTTTTTGTCCTTAACTGACTGAGATGAATAGGTTAAACATCAATAACCTCTAATGGGCATTCAAGTTTAATCAGGACAAACCAAAATAATTTGAGCCAGTGGCACAAATAACAGCCCAACTTAAACTGTCATAACTGAGATTATTTACAGTCACAGTGCAAAAAAGGCAGTAATGCTGCTTCAGAAGTTGGGGCTCACATCTGATGATGTCATATCAGTGGTCAAACTAATCCAGTGACTGTTTACCCGGAAGAACCTCGACGTGAGAATGAAAAACCCGCTGCAGCTCATGTAGTCCGGTATCACCACAGTAGGGCTGGAATATATTTGCTGTGGACGCATGCGTCAGCGTCAGGAGCGTTTGTGTACATGCCTGCCTGCAGCACACGAGGAGCACGTGGCGGCGGAAGCGCTCGGCACTGAAGGTCTCCGCAGTCTGGAGTCCTGTTATTTACAGTCTCTGATGGAGACATGGAGACAAACACTTGTGCTGCAACAGTTTAAGGTAAACTGTTGTTTGTGGAAATGCAGGAAATGCGCTATGTCCTTTCAGTCTAAGAGCGCTGTAGTCCTCCTATAGCCGACATGTTTGCAACCGGGGTCGCCATCCTTTCCGTGTGGCGTATTTGGGATTGTAAAAACTTTATTGTCCAGTACATAGTGACAGAACTCACGACAAAAACACCACGAAGACTTAAAACACATACTCGTGAGTACGTGTCTATTCTGCTTTGTTTGTTTGCTTGTTTTCTAAGTTAAACTGGTGTAAATGAGCGTTTTACCGGAGCACATTCAAAATGACAATGACGTCATTGAGCGGATCAGTGAATGAAAAGTTAAAGGTGCCATGACATCAAATTTCACTTTTCTGGGGTTTTGGGTGTATAATATGATCTATTGTGCACTGATGAGGCCATGTGAATGTCCAGAGTGAGAATCAAAGTTCCTGTTTATGGTCTGTCAGCTTTGTCTCTCTGCTCAGAAACGGTTGAATCAGACAGCAGGCTATCATTCTACGTAGTTCTATCATTCTACGTAATTTAATTGCTCCAATAAGAGCACACTATCAAGTAAACAGCGCCCCCCCTCTCTCTCTCTCCTAACGGCCTATGCACCGTCCGCTCCCCCCCCTCCTGTCTGATTCAGCTTCGTGTATGGAGCAAGTAGTAACTTATGTGCAGTCAGGTCTGGATTTTCAAACAAATGGATTTAAAAGAAACTTTGCAGCAACACTGAGGGAGGGGCCACAACCTTGTCATTACCTGTAAGTTTATTTATTTTCTAAATGCTGTCTTGTCTGATAAACGTAGCTCACTGTCTGGATTGTTGCTAGCAGTTAGCCTTTAGCAAACTCCGATCGCAGCTTGACCTAGATTCTCCAAATAAGGTCATAGCGAAATAAGGTGTAGCCAATCAAAATGAAGTCAACGTGGTCTCCGGGTAAAGCTCCATATCATCACCGACCCAACTGTATTACTGAGGAAGTGAGGTCTGGCGTTTCAAAACAATACTCCGCTGTAAAAAATGCCGTTTTTTTCTTTGGAGTATTTACATATACAGTAATGCCAGCAACATAAACTAGTTTTTAACTGCTATGTCATCACTCCTTTAAGGACCGATCAGAAAAAGATGAAAAAAATGGAAATATCAGCCGATCCGATCAAACCGATCTGATCGGTGGAAAACCAAGCAGGATGCCCTTTATAAGACTCAGTATACTTTAGAGATGGGGCAGCATAAGGTATCTGGAAACGATAAAGTTCAATTGGTAGGCCATCAGGGCCAGGGGCTTTACCCGAATTCATGTGGCTGAGAGCCATTTTAAGTTCTTGAATACTAAGCTTTTCCTCCAAATTTTTCTTACTTTCCTCTGTCAAGGTTGGAAATTGAACTTGGTCCAGAAACTGCTTCTGTTTATTTGTATTTTCTGAGTACTCTGATTTATATAGGTTTCATAGTATTTTGCAAAAGCATCATTATACTTTTTGGATCAACCAGTTTTCAGCATTGTTCAATTCGATTGAATTAATGACCCGATTTGTCTGTAATTTTTTAAGCCTCAAAGCCAAGAGTTTACCTGCTTTCTCACCCTGATCGTCATATGGTTGTTTAAACCACAGTAGATTAGTTGTTATTTTGTTGGTAGTAAGCTCATTATATTCAAATTTTAATAAAAGAAGTTGTTTATATTTTCCAGTATCATTACTGTGATATAGCTGGCCTTGCAATTCTTTAATTTGTTTTTCAATGTTTTCCAATTTATTTAAATGTATTTTAGATTTGTGCCTAGTAGCTCATTATTTCCCCTATATAGGCTTTAAATGCTTCCCATTTTATTGATGCGCTGGTTTGATTTGTATTAAAATTAAAATACTCTGTTATTTTCTTTTCAAGAAATTCCTCAAACCACAGACTTCAACCATCTAGCTTGAAATCGGAATGGGATTGAAGACCGGCAATAACTGGGGAACTTCATTGACAAGATAATGGGGCATGATCAGAGAGTAGAATAGTTTTATACCAACATTTTGGACCATAGATACTAGACAGGGGGAGACCAGAAAAAAAATTGTTCGTGAGTATGTATTATACAGTAGGTGCTTGAAAAACAAGAGTCTCTGTGTTATTCGTATAAAGTTGTCGCCAAATTTTCTTAATTAAGATCTTTCAGATTTTTCTCAAGTTTTCCTGTTGTTGTGGGACGGGCGAACTCGAAGTTTTTGAGGATTTGAAGTTAACTAAACCACCAATTGAACTGACCATAATAAGCTGGGGTAGTTGTAAAAGTGATATTTTTAAATTTTGAAAAAGTACAATTGTGATATGAGGTGTTTCCACTGAATAGTAACAGCACGAATTCTCGAAAAATTTAGTCCTGCGAGACTCCACTTTAGAGGACGGAGATATAAACATGTTGTGTTTTAGAGTTGCTGCTGCTCATAATAGAAGATGAAAGCAGCGGATAATAATTCAGAGGTAAAGTTCATATGGGGGAGCCTCTGATCACATCAGCAGGGAAAAACACTCGGGTGACTTCCAGAATAGACACTCTAAATGTAACACACATTAAAAAAAACCCGGGATCAACTTCTGGAGTGTGGATGTCACTTCTTGATCTTGTGTTCCTTATCTGGACCAGTTACTGACTGATGTGGTGATGCAGCTGTATGATACGGAGATGCAGTCATACGATGTTACCGTGGTCAGTTTTATTTAATCGTGGGTGACATATAATTAAATGTGGGAACGAGATAACGGAGATTGGTGTTACAAATGTGTGCAAATGACATACACAGCTTGTGGCCAGTCGTTAATGACATGAATAACTTGAAACCTTCTGTGTAATGTCCTATATTAATTTAGCTTGCTGAGTTACGGCGATTTGGGGATTTTTCATATATGTGACTGATAAAACTTCCCCCATCACTCCGATTTCAGAGTTATTGTTGAAAATGATCACTTTTATCATAATTGAGATGGAATAACTGGATTTTAACCCCCCTACGTCACGCCTGATGGCATATAATCGCGAAAAAAATGTTTCCATTACACTTATGCAAAAAACTGCTTTATCGAAATGTATGAATTTATGCCTCATGACAGCGTACAACCTTTTTTGCGATATTTAGTTTTTAAATGTAGGTGTTTCAATTAGCGGTTTGTAATTGCGATATTTAGGTTTTACGCAATTCCAGGTGTAATAGAAACCGAGCTACTGACTACATCTACAAGAAAGGTCAGAGCAGACGTTACTTCTTAAGGCCCATTTATGCTCGACGCAGAAGATGGATACACAGAAGGATGGACAGTTTCATCCATCGTCTGCGTCAGGTATGTAGGTAATTTGGTGATTTTTAGGGGCCTGTTGGTCCGTCACTCGACACAGAAGACGGAGCAATACCACCGGAAATTGCGGGGTCAGTGTTGAGCTGTGTAGCTGATATGAAGGGAACAAACCAGAGAAGAAGAACAGGAACCAGACGAAAACAACAGAAAACCGCTGATGCTAAATAGCCCAATAAAAGCACCCGAGAAAGAAAACACCAACCAAACAGAGAAGAGCATCTGTAGACATGGCAGGAGCTTTTGAGGGGAGGCTGTGCGAGTGTGTCCAAAAATACACTCACATCTATGTTATTGACACCAAGTGGTGTAAACTCACATAGAAACAGGAAATTACAGTAACTATGAACTCAGTACTGCTGCCTCGTAGAGAAACTAATATATGAGACCAATCGAAACACAGAAGAAGCATGAAAGAATGAAAACAGAGACGCAGGGCTGACACATGAAATGGACGTTTCCATTTACGTACGTGAGGGAGCATAAATGGGCCTTTAAGGAGGCTTGAGATCATTCAGCGTCTGTGCTAAGATGTTGCAGATCTTCTATAAGTCTGTTGTGGAAAATGCAATCAGCTTTGCAGCATCTGCTGGGGCAGCAGCATCAGAACCAGAGACTTGAGAAACTAAACAAGATCTAGAAAGCTGGTTCTGTGTTGGGGAGAACTCTGGAACCGCTGGAGCTGATTGTTAAAAAAGAATGCTGCACAAGCTGATGAAGATGATGGAGGATTCTTCTCCCCATCCTCTCCACAACACGGTGACGAAGCACCAGAGTGTGTTTGAGTGGGAGTCTGCGTCAGGTTTGCTGTAGGCTGTAGAAGAGATACAGAAATTCATTCTTACCAGCGGCCATCACCCTGAGGAACAGGACTGACTGATTTATTATTGTTGTATTTGGTTGGGTTTTTTTCCAGATCTGATCAGAAATTGGGTATTTGAAACAAGATTTTATCCTGAAGATTTAAATCCAGGTCTGTGAATCCAATCCTACCTTTAATCCAGATTTTTTGCTCTCTCTGGTGTTTCAAAAGTTTGGGCCCAAATCTGGATCATTTTGATCCTGAAAATGGGGATTAATAAAAACCCACCTCAGAGGTGGATTTGAGGAGGATCTTGACGTGTGGAAAACAACGAGGTTTGCAGCTGCACTTACCAACTACACATCTTTCACTCTGAATCTGCTACATAAATCAACTCCTTTCAAACTGAGGAAATAATATGATCACGCAGAATTTTTAAAAATGAAATGTTTCATACGCATCGTGATGGAGCCAAATTTACAACAAACATCCAACATCGTGCTCTTGTTTCTACTGAGTAAATTATTTTTGCGTAACCACATTTGAAACTGCACCCATGCACAACATTTCATGTTCCAGTGTTCCAACCCTTTCAAACTTGTTCTGGAAAGCGATCTTTTGTCTCTCATACCGGTTACATCCAGACAAACGCCTCCATGTCATTAAAGAGGAAATGTTGCAGCATGTCGTTTTGACTGAACGCACAAGAAAATGTCCCAACACCGCTGTATATTTCAGAACTTTTATTACTCTGCCTGGTGCATTCATTCATTGCTGCAGCTTTCTGCTATCTACAAAAGCCAAATGTTCTCTTTTTTCTTCAATTTCTGACATCACAATAACAATGAATAGCGCCCCTTAGTGGCGAGCCTCAAACATCATTTCACATTACTACAACAGGGATGAAAAGATGGCTTGTGCGACAAACGACACATCTACAACATTTCCCCAAATCTGAACAAAGCTGTGATTCCAGTCCATAATTTAAAATAAATAAACAAAATCTGCACATAGCTCAGAATTTAGTGACAGTTGGTACAGACGAATCCTGCAAAGTTCAATTTCTGTCACAAAGTAAACATGTTGGCGCTCGGTAAATAAAAATGTTCGCATAAATAACTGATAACCATGTTTCATTTTCACATAAATTTATTACTTTAACTGCTTGTCAAGCATCTTACTCTTTACCTTCACCTCTTCTTGCTGAGCTGAGTAAGTCTGTCCCTTTCAAAGGACATTCTGCTGCTGAGTGTGCTCAATATTCAATAGTTTCTTTTACTCAAGATTTTAATTTCTCCACTTCTTGCTGCCAAATAACAAAACACTTTTATTATTAAGCTTCCTTGATTTGTGTCTTGGATATTTAAATAATTTATTAAATATCTCTATTGGTATGAAAATGTTAAAAGGAGTATTTACAGACCGCTCTGTTTCTCAACTACAGCTTCTCTGTAGCTGAACAAACTTCTGACTTAAAGAAGTAAAAGGAAATTTGACTGCCAGAGTTGTTTCTCTGACTGCAGTGATGGTTCAGCGTCAGCGTTGACTTATACATAATCATATTGATCAGACTCATGGTCATGACAAGTTCTTTATGTCATCATTTCCTGTTTCCTGTCAATGATCCAGTGGAAGGGGCATATGTGTAAATCTCCATCTAACAGGATCAGGATCATTTTGATCCAGTCCACCAAAGTTTTAAAAATACCCAGATATCAATCTGAGATCCAAGGTCCTGAATCCAGGGATTTGGAAATCCAGATTATTTTGATCTGGATTCAAAGTTTTGAAATACTGGGCCCTGGAGACCAAGCATCATGTATGACCTGCACAGTTGATCAGCAGCTGTTCTCACTCAGCAATCAGATCCAATCAGTTCCCCTGTGCTGAGGATCAAATAAAAACAGCTGCTGCAGCTTGAAGTCAGTGCTCTGAACTTTGTGTTGTCTGTCAGTAGCAGGTCCCAGGTCAGCTTTAACAGCAGCAGAATGAGGTGAGGAACTTCCAGTCTCAAACAGAGCTTCTGCTCTGATCCTGGGCTGCTTCTGATGTTTCAAAGAGAAGCAACCTGCAGCAGCCACAGCATTGTACTGTGCAGGGAAGCTCCTCAGCATGTTGGGTGGAGGTGGTGGTGCTGAATAATGGACCCACTGGTCTGGAATGTCTTGTGACCTTCATGATGTGTCTGCAGGGTGTTGTGGATTTCTTTGTTGCTGGTTGAAACCATCACCTGTGCTCCGTATCCAGGTAAGATGACAACTGGAATGAGAAACTGAGCTGTGACTGGATGCTGACTCTTACTGAACTTCTCACATGGACCCACAGATTCCATGTGGTACACAACTTCATCTGGAGACCAAGATCCCTTGGAGAAACCTGGTGTTGGCACTGGGGTTTCTCCATCTTATTACACTGGTTCCTACACTGCTCCAGGTGCCGGCAGCTTCTCTGGCTTTGGTGCTCAGAGGCTTCCTGGACCTTCAGGCTCCTCCAGCTACAGCTTCCGACCAGCTTCAGGTGCTGTTGGCTTTGGTTCTGGGTCTCAGCAGGGTGGCCAGTCTGGATCTCAGGCAGCTATCAGCAGTCAGCACAGGGGGAGGGAGCTCTTCCTCTGATGGTGGCGACGAGGAGCCTGACTTCACCCATGTGTCTCCCGGGGATCAAGTCTATGCTCGCAAAGTTCTCTCCCATTACAATAAGCGGAATTACAAGTTGTTCCAGCAGTTCTACACTGAGACTGAACCAGTTACTCCCCAGGAGCCAATATACCCATACCACGGCAAAACATCTGGGCACGGTGAAGGCCAGTTCCAGAAGGGCTTCTGAGGATGTTTCTGGTGCGATTTCTCCTCCCTCCCCTCAGTTTGCTCTCTGTAGCTGCTGCCAGTTTACTAACTCATGTCTGTGTTGCAGGTCATGGAGCTGCTTCTTCCTACTGACATCAAATAAATGGATTTATGACTTATCCATTGTGTCCGTTTGTGGAAATGGTAACTTATGTGAATTGGGCAGTTTAGCAACTTTCTCCTACCCTGTGCAGGGTCACTATAGGGCTCCAATTGCTAATGCTACTTGGCCATGGGGTATCCTTCAGCTGAGTGGCATGACTCTCACCTGGGAGTCTGGGAATGGAGTCACACGTGGGCCCTTGTTGCATATAATGGCTTGTTTTGGGCATCAGGACTACAAAATGCTGGGTCTCATCCATGCAGTAGACTGCAGTGTTTCTTGGCAGACTAAAAGCTAGTCCAAGTTCTTCTCACCCCAGGCCACAACATGCAAGAGCCACTCCGGCGTTTAGGAGGACAACTGGTACCATTTCTCAAGTCACCAAATGTCATTGGACACCACTGCTTAGTAGTTTGGTGACCTGTTGTAGAAACCTCCAGATGAGCACGCATAGCTTGTAGTATTGCTCTCACTAGTCACAATCTCTCCTATTACCAGTTGAATTGACAGTTGCTCTTAGTGCAATAAGTGAGCCAATAGATAAAATGTAAGGAATGCAGAATTTTTTTTTTTTAAAGCCCCATTACTTTTACAGCTAATGTATGAATGCTTTTAATTACCGCATCTGGGTAGTGAACCCAATTTTACTGTGACAGTAACTCCAAAGGGAAGGGGGTGCTCATAGGAGCAAATGGGACTCAAACTGAGCTACTTGTGAATTGCTAATGGCCATTTAGGAAAAGCATAAACTGGCTGAAGACTAGTGTTACTGGCTTAGTTCTGGATGGTAAAACCAAAGCCTCTGACAATAGCTGGGTGTCCATTACACCTGGAATTGCACAAAATCTAAAATGTCATAATTAAACCACTAATGGACACTTTTTCACATTAGAATTTTGTCAAATCTCCACACAAAGGCGTAAAAATACCCCATCCAAAATCAAAATATAATACATTACTTGTAATCCCTTCCACCCACCCCAAAAACCCCAAGCTCACTGTGTTGGCACAAAATTTAGTTTACATGTCAGTGTTTAATGAGAATAGTTTGATCCATTGGTTTATCTTTGGTCTTTCTGTGAGCTTCCAGCTAAGAGCAATCACATGTTTAGCCTGTAAAAGGCAAAAGCTCACAAGCTCATTCTTTGTGGGTCCTTTAGTCATTGGGAAAATGTGCAGTAAGCAGAGTTTACTGTCCATTGGCACATCCTGTTCAAGAAAAACATGACCTCCTTCCAAAAAATTTGAACCTCTGTCCATTGCCACAATGGAAAAGAGTGCCTTTCTGCATTAACGCAAACATCAGGAACATTTGAATTGAAATGGTGAAGTTTTACAGGAGTGATATATGTTCTAATAACCACTTGTATTGTACTCTAAACCTTGTGTTAATAGTTTGTTTTTGACAGCAAACATGAATTATTCCATTCATCCTCTGAGATTTCAGTTTGCAGATCAATTTTCCATGCTTGTGAATACGAAAGACTATTTTCTTTTAAGGCTGAAAGTAGAATATTATAAAATTTTGAAAGTAGGCCCAGACTCTGATGGTGAACAGCTATATATTCTATGGTAGAAAGTGTAGGTTCATTAGTAGATTTCATTAAGGTTGTCACAAAATTTCTAATCTGTAAATACTTAAAAAATTGTTTTTTGGGCAGACTGTATTTGCTTACAAATTGTTCAAAGGATACTAGCACCCCCTCACTGTAAAGGTCCCCTATTTTATTTATGCCTTTATTTAGCCATATTCTGAATCCCCATCTGCTCTTCCCTGGGTTGAATCTGTCATTTCCCAAATAGGTAATATACATGAGATTTCAGATACCTCACCTAAGACAGCATGAGGGTGATGCATTACTGATATTGTGTTTTTGAGTAAAGTGTTTTTTTGTGTTTTTCAATAGTTGTTTAGGTTCAGTTACGTAAAGATAGGATGTCAGGGGTAACATCAATGAGTTGTTTTCTATCTGTATCTAAGATGGTGTGTCACTGGTGGAAAAATAACAAATTCCAGTACAAAGTTGAGCTGCCCAGTAATGCAGCTTAATGTTTGGGACTCTATGCCCTCCTAGATCATAGGGAAGATAAAGAAGGGAGAGACTCAGTCTAGGGTGTTCATTGTTCCATATAAATTTGGTGAAGGTTTTGTCCATGGAGGAGAAGAAAGAAACCAGAATTTGTAAAGGGATGGACTGGAAGATGTATAGGAACTTTCGGAGAATGGACATTTTAATAATATTAATGCGACCTATCATTGAGATTGGCATCTCCACCCATCTTTCTAAGGATACTAATATTTTTTGCACTAAAGGATCGTAATTGGTAGAAACTATTTTCTTTACGTCCGGATTGATCTTAATGCCTAGTTAGGTAAAACCTTCATAGGTGCAGGTGAACAGTGTTTGCACTGGAGGGTTATTTCTGTTGAGTAGTAACAGATTTTCTTTCGGTTAACCTTGTATCCTGAGAATTCTCCAAATACCTTCAGAAGTTTATCAACAGCCTGGACAGACTTCCCCAAAATTAGTTAAAAACAGAACAATGTCAATCTGCAAAAAGAGATAACCAATGCTCTAGATTTCCGATTTGGATGCCGGTGATTTCAGGAGATTTGTATATTGCCACAGCAAGCGGCTCAATGGCAAACAAAAACAAAAGGGGGGGGGGCAGCGGGCATCTCTGTCGTGTTCTTTTACAGAGGTTTATTGTACTTGATAGCTGACCATTTGTTGCGACTTTTGTAACTAGCTCAGTATATAATAATTGAATCCACTTTAAATATTTTTCTCCAAGGCCAAATCTCTTAAAGGT